>CM053622.1:577692168-577746220 GCA_028646595.1 Phalanger gymnotis
TTTTTTTTATGCAACTAGAAAATAAGATGCACAGGCAATGGGGCACAGAGATTTATCTTGCCCTACAAGAAAAGAAGGGAAAGGGGGATGGGAGAGGAATGGGGTGACGGAGGGGAGGGCAGACTGGGGAACAGGGCAACCAGAGTGTACGCCATCTTGGAGTGGGGGGGGAGGAAATGGGGAGAAAATTGGTAATTCAAACGCCTGTGAAAATCAATGCTGAAAACCAAACATGTCAAAAATAAATTAAAAAAAAAAAAGAAATTATCAAGAAGAACTGTCCTGATATTCTAGAGCCAGAGGATAAAATAGAAATTGAAAGAACCGACCAATTGCCTCCTGAAAAAAAAATCCCAAAAAGAGAACTCCTAGGAATATTGTCACCAAATTCCAGAGCTCCCAGGTCAGGGAGAAAATCCTGCAAGCAGCCAGAAAGAAACAATTTGAGTATTGTGGAAACACAACCAGGATAACACAAGATATAGCAGCCTCTACATTAAGGGATCGAAGGGCTTCGGATATGATATTCTGGAGGTCAATGGAGCTAGGATTAAAACCAAGAATCACGTACCCAGCAAAACAGTATCATGCTCCAAGGCATAATATGAACTTTCAATAAAATAGAGGACTTTCCGGCTGAATTGAAAATTTGACTTTCAAACACAAGAATCAAGAGAAGCATGAAAAGGTAAACAAGAGACTTACTAAAGTTGAACTGTTTTGTTTACATTCCTACATGGACAGATGATGTGTGTAATTCATGAGACCTCAGTATTAGGATAGCTGAAGGGAATGTACATACATACAAACATATATATATATATATATATATATATATATATATATATATATATATATATATGTAGACAGAGGACACAGAGTGAGTTGAATATGAAGGGATGATATCTAGAAAAAATCAAATTAAAGGATGAGAGAGGAGTATATTAGGAGAGGGAGAAAGGGAGAGATACAATGGGGTAAATTATCTCACACAAAAGTGGCAAGAAAAAGCAGTTCTGTTGGAAGGGAAGAGGGGACAGGTAAGAGGGAATGAGTGAATCTTGCTCTCATTGGATTCGACTTGAGGAGGGAATAACATACACACTCAATTGGGTATCTTACCCCACAGGAAAGAAGGAGGAAGGGGATAAAAAAGTGGGGACAATAGAAGGGAGGGCAGATGGGGGGGGGGCGGTAATCAAAAGCAAACACTTTTGAAAAGGGACAGGGTCAGGGGAGAAAAGTGGATAAAGGGGGATAGGATAGGAAGGAGCAAAATACAGTTAGTCTTTCACAACAGGAGTATTGTGGAAGGGTTTTGCATAATGATACACATGTGGCCTATGTTGGATTGCTTGCCTTCTTAGAGAAAGTGGGTGGGGAGGGAAGAGGGGAGAGAATTTGGAAATCAAAGTTTTAAAAGCAGATGTCCAAAAAAAAAAAAAAGGTTTTGCATGCAACTGGGAAATAAGATATACAGGCAATGGGGCTGTTTCAACAATCTGGCTAGCAGCTGCTGTGGAGGTGAAAAACAAACACAAGCCCAACAACAGGAATGCTGCAAGCCCAGGTTCTTTTGATCTGCTTTACTAAGAAAAGCAATGTTAAGTGGTTAACAATCTCAATTTAATCCAGCATACTAATAGCATTCACTTAGTTCAGGGGAAAAAGCCAGCACCCTGAACTTCAGAGTAAATACAAACAAATTACAAACTACAACAGACAGACCTTGTCTGATTCAAATCTCAATGCATAGTTACCAGAGTTTAACAAAGTCTGAACATCCAAGTTTACAAAGTGGAGCACTCTTAACTGCCCAGTCTCCACATCAGCACACTGCCAAGAGTGAGAGCCCTAAGCAAATAGCTCTGTCTTCCCTTTTTATGTACTCTTTAGCCATCATCAAACATCATCTGAGCGACCAGAACTTAAGCTCTTACTATTGGCTCTGGTCTTAGCAACTCCCTTTAGGACCCTGGGGGCTTCATGCCCACATCAGCTTAGCACCTAGTAGCTAGGTGTTTTCGGCCTACTTGGGAGTGAAGATATAATCAGATCAACCTTCACTGGCCCCACCTTAGTTACCAATGCAGGGACATAGAAATCTATATTGCCATACAAGAAAGTAAGGGAAAAGAGGTGGGGCAAGGGGGAATGGGGTGACAGAAAGGAGGGCTGACTGGGGAATGGGGCAATCAGAATATATGCCATCTTGGAGTGGGGGGGAAGGTAGAAATGAGGAGAAAATTTGTAATTCAAAATCTTGTGGAAACCAATGCTGAAAACTAAAAATATTAAATTAAAAAAAGAGCAAGCAAAAAAAAGTACTCCTCTCTCTGTCTCTGTCTTGCTCTCTGTCTCTCTCTCTCTCTCTCTCTCTCTCTCTCTCATGCACACATGCACACACACACACACACACACACACCATGGTGATAATTTGGTGCTCTCTAAATTAGGACAGTCTGGGCAGAGCCCTGCTTGCCACATGCTGCTTGAGGTTCTATTTATGTATTTTCCCACTAATAGAATGTAAACTCCCTGAGGGCAGGTCTATGTAACATCGATCTTTCTTTCCTCTGAACCTAGCGTTGCCTTATACATAATAGATGCTTGTTGTTCTTTGTCCTTCATTCTTGAAGAGGGCCATGACTTCCAGAAGATGACGTCATGACTTGCAAGTGGATTGGATTTAAGTGAGAAAGGGCTGTGCAAAGTCACCAGCATCACTCTCTTTTCAGGAGCCATCTGAGTCCAATGGCAAAATATAGATCAGGATGACTGGAAATGGCCCTGGATACAGTAGGAGACCTTGGTCTTTTTAACCTAAGGTCTTTCCTAGGTCTCAGTTTGTCTTAGGCAACACCCATTCATTATTGTGATTTTTGTCCTTTGTTCTGGAAGAGGACCACGGCATCTGGGAGGTGATGACATGACTTGAAATTGATTCTAATTTGAGTGAGAGATGGCTATGCAAAGTCACCAGCCTCACTTTCTCCTCCAAATCCATCTGGGCCAGATATTGATCAGGACTAGACATGCCCCAATATGTAGTGAGAGACCTTGGCTTTTTTAAGCTAAGGTCTTTTCTACTGTTCACTTTGAGTAAGGCAACACCCATTCACTGAATAAGTCTGTTTGAGAAGTGAATCAAGGAATGGTCCCTTTAATAATAATAATAATAAAAAACTGGGAGGGGAAAACCCTTAGGGTTACTGGCCAAAAGAGAAACAGTTACTATTTGTATTCACTCTAAGCCAGGAAGGCCCAAAAAATAACCATTAAGCAGCGCCTGGGATAAGAAACAGGCAAAGAATAGCTTCTTTCCTAATAAAAATAATAATAAATCAGTCTGGGAGGGGAAGACCCTCAAGGTTTCTGGCCAAAACAGAAACAATTGCTATTTATACTCACTGGGAACCATCAGGGTCCAAACAATGACCAAGTGAGGCTTGGGCTGGGATCTATTGTTGACCAATCAAGGAGAGTATTTAAATGAATTGAATTCCCTCCTGAGTTAGTTGGCTTCTTTGATTGCTTCTTCTGAGCCAATCCTTCTTTTCTTCCTGCTTTGGCCAAATGAGATTGGATTTGTCTTGTGGTTAGCCTGAGCTTTGAGCCACTTCTGCTCATGTTGTAAGTCCTACCTTCTCTGTCTGAATGACATTGAATGAGCCAGACCTCAAAATTCTAGTCTCTTACCAAAAAAGGATAGACTCTTATAAGGAAAAAACTTTGCAATTACATTTTTAAATTGTTCTGCATTCAAAATGTATTTTAAAATATTCAGCAGGAAAAAAAACTGGGTCCTTTAAGAAGTCTCTGATAAGAAGCTACTTTGATATTATCTGGAAAAATGGGTAGTCATGAAATAATAATAACTAGCCTTTATAGAGTGTTGTACATTACCTTATTTGATCCTCACAACAAGCCTATGAATGAGTGTTCTCATCATTCCCATTTTACAGATAAGAAAACTCAGGCTGAAGTAGTGACCTGTTCAGGGTCACAAATATAGTAAAATTCTGAAGCAAGATTTGAACTCAGTTCTTCTTGACTCCAAGCACAGGACTCTCTCCATCACCTCACTAAGCTAAACAGTTTAGTCTAATTAATTCTTTCTATACCAATGAGAAATTTTTTTAAATGAAAGAGCAAAAAACATATAAAAGAAGAAACTAGAAATTGCTTAGCTAGCAGTTTAGTCCCTAGAGTATACATGACTTGATTGGAGACAAGTTATTTTGAGGCCTTAGGTAAGAAACAGGAGAGACCTGACATATTCTTTTATTGTAGGGCCACTTCTCCAACCACCGCTGGACTAGCAAACTAGGACCCAGATGATGTTCTTAATACTTCTCCCCTCAAGGACCTGGGGTTGGGGGCGGGGGTTTCTCATACTATTGCTTACAAATCCCCCACTATAGTTCTCATTAATTATCCAGTTGACAATTAGTCAGATGGAATTAATTAGCTTTTCATTATGGTTATTTACTACGATTGTATAGTACCCCAAAAAAGCTTGAGACTCTTTTTTCCCCATAGTGTACTTGCTGGGGAAGAAGGAAAGTGAGCCCAGGAGCGCCCCCAGCCATGGCAATGGGCTTTCAAAGAATGAGCCCCAAGGAAGTGGGACATTTTTCTTTTTAAAATCATCTTACAAGAAGATCAATATTTTACATGTTGACACAATAGACACTTCCCCAAACCCTCTCCCAATCCACTACAATACATATTCCCCAAAATATTTAAGGAAAACTACTTAATAACATGATTGTGACTAATAGCAGGTCAGCTTGGTGGTACAGACAATAGAACACTGGGCCTGAAGTCAGGAAGACTCACTTCCTGAGTACAAATCTGGCCTCAGACACTTACTGGCTGGGTGACCCTGGGCAAGTCACTTAACCCTGTTTGCCTCGGTCTCCTCAACTGTAAAATGAGCTGGAGAAGGAAATGGCAAACCACTCCAGTATCTTTGCCAAGAAAACCCCAAATGGGGTCACAAAGAGTCAGATATGACTAAAAAATGACTAAACAACAAGACCAATAGCCCACTAACCTATGTTTTTCTTCATCTTTTCTGTTCTGGTCTGGGAAAGGTCAGATAAAGGAAAGGGAAACAGAGTAAAGAAAGTATCACAGGGGGACTGGGGCTGAATCAGAGCCCTGTCTGCTTCCAGGGGCTATATGTTCATGGCCTTTTGCTAATAGATATATGCAACCAGCAGTTTCTGCTTTATCCCCATGACTCCCAGTGAAAAAGGGAGGGGATATTGAAGATGACCGGTGACTGCACCCAGAACAGCTGCTCCCCTAAGGGGGCTGTCTAAGGGATAAAAGAGAAAAGCTCTGGTTCATTTTTAGCATGTTTAGCATAGGACTCAAGCAAGGGGCCTAGGGTGTGGTCTACTGGAAGGAGCATCACTCCATTGTAAAAGTTTAAGGCCATATCTAAATAAAATTATTTAGTGAAAGAGAAGCAGAGGCTGGCAGAGGGCTGCTGATAAAAACACACAATTATCTAGTGCTCTAAGATTTACAAAGAGCTCTCCTCATAATAATCCTGTGTGGCGGTTAGTATATGTAGCATGACCTCCAAGGTCCTTTCTATCTCTAATTCTAAATGGGGCCCACTTTACAGATATGCAAATTGAGAGCCAGAGAGACTAAAAGCTTTGTCCATGGTTATGAGAAAGTGTCAGAACCAGGTTCTGATTCTAAATCCAACGCCCTATGCCAAAGTTTCTTAATCTCAAGTTCATTGACCCCCAAAGGGTCTCTGGGTGAATTTCAGGGGATTTGTGAACTTGAATGGGGAGAAAATTACATCTTTATTTTCACTGCTGTTATCATTGTTGTTCAGTCATTTCAGTCATGTCTGACTCTTTGTGGCCCCATTTGAGGTTTTCTTGGCAGAGATACTGGAGTGGTTTGCCATTTTCTTCTCCGTCTCATTTTACAGATGAGGAAGCTGAGGCAAACAGGGTTAAATGACTTGCCCAGGGCCACATAGCTAGTAAGTGCCTGAGGCCAGTTTTGAACTCAGATCTTCCTTTCATGCCCAGCATTTTTTCCACTGTACCACTTAGCTGACCTTTATTTTTACTACACTCTATAATTTAGCATGTCCCTCTATTGTGAATGCAATTCATAAACAAACCAACCAATATTATTCTGAGAAGGGATCCATAAGCTTCTCCAGACTGCCAGAGGAATGTACGAAGCAAAAAAAGATTTTTAAAAACCCTGCTTATGCACTCTGCTAATTGTATGCAACAATAGCCAAGATGCTCAAATGCAGGAAGAGGGACCATCATAGACAAATGTCCATAGAAATGTTATCTAGGGGCAGGCTGGTGGAGAGAGAAAAGCAAGATTGACAAAAAGAAGGAAAGGGACAATGTAAGAAAAACCCTATAAAATAAAACAGAAAGGAAGAAGAGTTTAGCATGGTTATTCCAAGATGGTAGACCCAAAACATTGGTATGAAATTAACTAAACGCTTTGTCAAAGGTTAAAAGCAATGTCTAGGGACAGCTAGGTGGCTCAATGAGTAGAGCACCGGCCCTGGAATCAGGAGGACCTGAGTTCAAATCTGGTCTCAAACACTTGACACATTTACTAGTTGTGTGACCTTGGGCAAGTCACTTAACCCCAATTGCCCTGCCTTCCCCCCTGCAAAAAAACAAAACAAAACAAAAAACAATGTCTAGTATTATTGGAGAACCAATAAGTCTCTATTTTAAAAAGATTACTTAAATATGACAAGGATGATCAATTTAAACTATAATAACATCATCCCTTAACTTCTATATACTAAAACTTGGAACCGGGCTCAGAGTCAGGAAGACGTAAGTTCAAATCTGATCTCAGACATTTACTAGCTGTGTGACTATGAACAAGTCACTTAACCTGTTTGCCTCAATTTCTTCAACTGTAAAAAGGCAATAATAATGTCACCTACCTCTAAAGGTTATTGTAAGGGTCAAATGTGATAATAATGGTAAAGCTCTTGGTATAGTGCCTTGCACATAGTAAGTGCTATGTAAATGTTAGCTATTATTACTGTATTAGTTGTGCCTCTATCCCATATGAGTGTGTCCAAGGCTACAGTGGTCAACAATAAAGAATAAGACCTTCAGGACGGTATGATTCAGAAGAGCTCTGGATTTGAAAGTGGGGAACTGAATTCAAATCCTGTCTCTGCTACCTGCTTTGGACAAGGCAGACATTTCATCTCTCTGATCTTCAGTTCCTCATTTATAAAATGAGAAAGTTTCATCTGGTAAAATCTAAGATCTCTGCTAAATCTAAATCCTATGACAGTTTAACTATCAAATCTGAGAGTTGGGTTGGATTTCAGAGACCATCTAATTCAATCCATATCTGAAACAGGAATCCCCTCCACAACAGCTCACATGAGCTATTATCCTGACTCTGCTAACCTCTCTAGTGTCAGAAAAAGTCCCTCCCTATTGAGATGGCCCATTTAAAGATAGCTCTAATTGTGAGGAAGTCGTTGTTTAGATAGAAGCCAAATCTTCCTTCCCCTAACTTCCGGCTATTCCTCTTAGCTCTCCTTGGTCTTCCTCATGAAAGTCCTTCATTTGAAGATAGCTCTCATATCCCCAAATTCTTTCTTATCCTAGATAAACAACCTCCTTTTTGAATATTTCCCCTCCACTCCCACACCCGCAACAGAATTAAATATCCCAAATGGACTAATACAATACAAGGATAATTGTAGTTCCTAAGAAACTTATCTTTCTAGCTAAATTGAAAAACCTGCTCATATCACTGATGTAAAAACAATAAGACCTCTCAGTTTACAAAATGGTGAATTCTGTTTTCCTCTGTTGGCATTCACTGCCTTTAACTTGGCTGTTTGGTTTATCCCTGAATGTGCCTATGTAGATTTGCTCCAGGGTTACTGGAGGTATAACCAAATAAGAAGAAAGGGGAGATCTGTGAGGCCCGAGGATTGAAACCTAGAAATGCAGCATTTGCTATCTTTGATATGCTATAGCTTCCAGGCACACAGCTGCACAGATTCAGTCAGTATAAGGAGATGGTACATTGCTGCCCAAACGAACGTTGTCTTGGTCTGAAGCCTTGAATGAGAGTCACTGGTGCCTTATGCTTTTCCCTCCATGGTGTTTCCCTGAGAACCTCCTGCTCCTTCACCCCAGTATCAGACCTGAATGTCTCAGTTATCTCCCTGCCTAATTCTCTGGATGTTCTGCCAGTTATGAGTTTGGACCATGCCCTTGTCTCCTAATCATGTTTCTCCTTTCTCCCATCTTGTTAATTGGCACCCCTCTAGGAGACAGAATGAGACAGCTGCCTCCAATGTGGGCTGCTGAAAGTATCACAGGAGACTCAGCAGGGCCATGGAATTAGAGCCACCACAGCAGCAAGTAGGGGAGGGAGAGACCTTTGTCAAATAGAGGAAGGTGCCATAAGACCGGAGATGAGCAAAAATTGTACTAAATTTTGAAAGAATGGAAAGGCAAATCCAGTAAACTACAGAATGGTAAGTTTGATGCCAGTCCCCAGCAGAAATCTAGAATGGATAGCTCCAAGTGGTTTAAAAAAAAAAGGTGGTGAATACTAAGAGCCTGCATAGGCTCTGTTAGAACAAATTATGTTAGCCTACCCATTTCATTCTTGATAGGACTACTACGATGATAGACACAAAGAATAGTTTGATCTACATAGTGTCTCTGAATTTCAACAAGGCATCGCATTAAGTCTGGTAATGTTATAGGGACTCTTGAATGAGATTCATGGCCGCCACTCAAAATGGACTGGCTTAGTAATATACATAGGAAAACCCGGGGGAAGAAAAATGCATATTATCCAGAGTATAACATGCAGTTAGCTGAACAGTCTATGTAATTATTTCATTAGTGTATATATACATACATACACACACACACGTGTGTGTGTGTGTGTAATATCAGTGAACAATGAACAGTGAGATGTGTCTACAACAGAACGGGAATATGCAGGTGAGGCTGGATTGCCCTTGAGAAATTTTGCAGTATTTTCAGTGACCCAAGCTGTTCCCTGACACCAAAGGGCCGTGTTTTTAATAATAGTATTGCATCAGTCTTACTATAGGGCTGTGAATCAAGGAAGACTGATCTCCAAAGAAGTAATATTTTAAGTGACCTAAAAGTAAAAGAAGAAACACATGGTAGATGTACATATGCTACAAAATATTATTAATGCCTAGGCCAGCCTCGTCTTGATTCTTCTCCAGGCTCCACTCTTGAATATCCATACTTTTTCTATTATGTCTCTGCATGAGGTACCTTCCCCCTCCCTACCTTCTTTTCAGCTTCCTTTTATGTGTTGTCTTCCTCCATTAAGCTCCTTGACATTCAGAACTACCTTTCTTTCTATTTGTATATGTATTCTCTGAATTTATCACAGTACCTGGCCCATAGTAAGCACTTAATAAAGAAATGCTTGTTGATTTGACTTGACTCTTACCTGAGAGGGATATAATAATATGGACTATAGGAATGGAAAAAGAGGTCATGTAGCATGTAACAAGAATGAGGGACCACAGATACCACCTTGGAGTTGCAGTAAGATCCATGAAAGAGTAAGAGACTGGGGAAAATCCTCTAGTGTGTTGGGTAGATTATAGGGTCATATATTTAGAGCTGGCAAGAAACCTAGAGGCTGTTGAATCTAACCCCAGAATTTCAGATAAGTTGAGAAAGTTGAAGCCTGGGAAGGTTAAGTGATTCTCCCAGTCCCATGGCCAGTTCTTGTTATGTGGATTTGAACCCAGATTTTCCTGATTCCAAATCAAGCTTACCTACTATAATATGTTCTTCCTCTGTCCACTCCATCTTGCTGCTCCATGCTGCCCAAAGATCTGCTATAGAAAATTTATGGAAAGATGGAAGAAAGAATTCTACAGGGTTAGAAGGCAAAGATGAGTTGTGATCTGCGCTAGTAGTAGAAATACATACACCATTAAGATAATAGATCCATCGAACATGTGTCAAAAGTGAATCATGATAGAATAGATGATAAGGTGATTAGATGAATAGATGATAGAATCAAAGATTTAGAGCTGGAAGGAACCTTCGAGATCACTTAGTCCAACCCTTCATTTTAAAGGTGAGAAAGCTCAGGCCTAGAGACACACAACCAGTAAATGGTAAAGCTGAGATACGAATCTAGGTACTTTGACTCCAGTTTTGGTTCCCTTTCCAGTATGCCATGCTGTCCTTGTGGACAAGATGGACTAATGTGGGCTTGATGATGGCCCAGTTAGGTAGATTCAATGCTACATGACACCAGAGTCTATTATAATCAAAGTACTGTCATGTCTAACCTTGCTCTACCTGCAGACAAGACCAGACACAGGATGGGGGGAAACAAAACAGAACATGGAAGAGAAGAGTCAAGAGTCTGCTAATAGGATGAGAAGGAAGGAAGCACAGAGAGGGTAATGCACAGAAATGCACATCAAAGATGTCCAGTGCCAATCGATATCCAGAGAAGCATTAGGCCAGCAAGCATTCAGAGCACAAGGCATCAGTGTCTGAGCCTGACTTGGGCTGAATCAGGGTCAAAGTTTAAAACAGCAGATCCATGACATAAAGAGGACTTTGAATTACATCATGTGGGCTGCCATGAACTTGGCCTAGTCATGGAGCTTAACTGGATTCTCAGCTTGATCTCTTGCTTCTAGAGTGGCTGTTCCCTAAGTTCCTTCCATTGAAATCTCTTTATTTACTTCAGATTTATTCACTTTCATTTTCCCAAATAAAATTCCTTGCCTTTCTTTAGATTCTCATGTATGACTTTCTGTCCTTGCTGCTTCCAGCACCTCCTAATTTAGTATCCATCGCACGTTTCGAAATGATGACGTTCGAGCCCTTTCTTGGAGCACTAATGAAAGTGAGAAATAAGAATTGTGTCTAGAAATAAACCTCTGGGGTGGTCCAAAGGGATGTATGCAGAGAAGGAGCCAGGTCAAGAGGACTCTTTTTACCTTAACCTGGAATCCATGAATTTGTTTTCTTAAATTTTTTTATAACTGTTCAATATAATTGGCTTTGTTTATAATCCTATATATTTTATTTTATGCATTTAAAAAAAAACTTTACTCTGAGAAGAAGCCCATATGCTTCCCCAAACTGCCAAGGGGACAGTGTGACCCATGAATGGTTAAGAACTTCTGCCTTAAGGGAAACGGATGGGAACGATTACCTGGGATCTTTGTTATACAAGAAATGTTGCTCTGATTCTACTAAATTCAAAAGAATTTATTAAGTACCTACTATGTGCTAGACATTTTGCCAGATGCTAAGGATACAAAGACAAAAATGAATCAGTACTCTCAAGGACTTTATTTATATTCTTCTGGGGGAAACAACTTATATATAAATAAATAAATAAACACAACTATAGAGAAAATAAATACAAGAAATGTGAGAAGGAGGAGGGAGGAATCTAGGATGGGAGAACCAAAGACTGGAGAAATCAGTGGCACTTACTATTAGATGTGGCACTTAAGTCATTCAGTCAATAAACATTTACTAAGTGCCTATTACGTGTCAGGCACTGTACTAAACACTGAGTTGAGCTGAGCTGAGCTTATCCTTAGAGAGAGTTAGGGGTTCCCAAACATGGAGGTGAAAAGGGAGTGTATTTCAGGGGTAGGGGATAATCCATGTAAAGCTATAGAATGATACATCATGCATGAAGAAAAGCATGGAAGCCAGTTTGACCAGAATGGAGAACGTATAGAGAGGAATCATGTACAATTGGCTTGGAAATAGGTTAGGTCCAGATTATGAATGACTTTAAATGACAAAGGAATTTATATTTTATCCGAGAGAAAACAGGGAGCCTCTGAAACTTCTTGAGCAGGGAAGCAACATGGTCAGAAGTGTGCTTTAGAAATATGTATTCGGGAACTGTGTGGAGAATGGATGGGAGAAGGAAAGGGTGAATTCGGGGAGACCATTTAAGAGTCTGCGGCAATAGTCCAGAAGTGAGATGATGAGAGCCTAAATGAGGATCATCAATTCATAGTTTGCGAGGCTGTGTGGTCCAACTCCATCATTTTGTAAATAAGGAAACTAAATCACCGATAGGTTGCATGGCTCACCTAAGGTCATGCCAGTAGTGTCAAAGGCAAGATTTGGCTCCAAAGCCAGGGCTCTCTCCACTTATACAAGAAGGTATCAAAAGATGTGACACAGTGATGTCAAACTCAAATAGAAACAGGTCCCTGTAGGCAACACACTGACTTCAAAAACCACAAATTAACATTGTCTATGTTGTATTGCATTTTCATTTATTTTATTAAACGTTTTGCAAATGCATTTTAATCTGATCTGGGCCACACTCTGGAGTTTTGCCAGCTTTTTGTAGCCCAAAGGTCATGAGTTTAACATTTCTGATGTGAGAGATGTGGTTGAGATGAGAATAAACAAGAGAGGGAACAACTGTGATGGGGAAAGCAAATAAGAGTGAAGAGTATAAGTTGTCTTCTAGGTTGAGAACCTGGACAATTAAAAGGAAGGTGGTACCCTTGAGAGAAAAAGTGAAGTTAGGAGATGATATACTTTAAGAAGAAAACAATGAACACTGTCATGATGGGGTCACTTTATGTGGAAATCTTTACAGTCGCACCTTAATCTGGAAGCAGACCAACTCACCTTGAGATATCCCTAACATAGCATATGTATCATGTACTATGTATGAATCCAGTATGTACAAAGTTGTTTGCATCCTATTTCTAGCCCCATTTGAATGTGAGTAAATACACTGGATTTGCCTCTCCTTGTATCCCAGTCTGTAGCATAGTGCCTGGAACATTGTGAGTGCTTAATAAAGTGCTTATTGGCTGACTAGGGTGAGGAGGAGTTGAAGGTAGGGAAGACAAGTGAATTATTGGAGGTAGGAGCCAGGAGAAATATAGGAAAGGAGTAATTTGTTCTATCCATTTCTGCTTCTATTATGCAGATGTTGGGGTGCCCCTAGGCTCCCTCCTTTTCTAAAGCTATCTCTTCAATCAAGCTAAAGGATGGAGCATCATTACTTATGAGAATCATGCCAGGTCATGAATATAAAAATGGCAGCTACCCTCTGAATGAGATGTTCCTGAAGCTGAAAAGATAAAATGAATTCTCAGGATTTTTTTTTCATTCAGCCTGATATAATTTTCTCCTTCCTCTGTGAAACTATTGCTGAATAACCTTTTCTGAACCCCACAGCTTGAGTAAGGAAACAAATTTCCTGCTGCCACAGAAACAGCCTTTCACTTACCCAGCTATGGATTAAAGTTGAAACCAAGTAGAGAGTCACATTACACAGGACTGACAGAGTCTCACAGACTGAAGTGCCCATTTACATGTTTATATACCAAGTGCCAGGAGACAGGCTTGAAAAGCCAAGCTCCTTTACTTGAAGAGAGAGAACAGCAAGCATTGTTCAGTCCAAAATGTAGCAATAAAGTTGGCAGGTATGTACAATAAGGATAGAAATGTGGACCAGGATGGGGAGGGGAAGTAATGGCTCTGACCACTAGGCTTTTGTTCCTGTCCCTAGCTTCATTTACATGCCCCTTAATGAGGCTAGTAGAAGGAAGGGAAATCTCAATATTTCAACTTCATACTTGTCTTCTGGGGTCTTTTTGCATAGAGGCCCTTGAAATGAGTTTTAGGGATGTGGACTCCCAATCAGGAACTTAATGTGAGTTAAAATGTGAGTTAAGAAGTAATTTTCTAACTCCCCAGTCAGAAAGTTTCTGGGACCAAGGACCTCAAGTTTTCATAGACACTGTTATCCAGAGATATGCTGATATTTTTTGTGGTCTGCCTAGCTTGGTATAGTGTATTGGTAATTAAGGTGGGACTTTTCTTTTACTGTTTTCTCTTTTAGAATGCTAAAGTAATCAAATGCCTTTGATTAAGTCTTACTAGGTGCAAAGCCCCAGGCCCACACCCTTTTGCTAACTAGGGGCAAAGCCCCTTTGGTCCCTAAGAAGGGTATATAAACTTAGCATTTTGTTTGGGGCTCTCATTCACTGGAAGAGTGTTGGTGTGGAGACTATGGGTAGCTGCCGGAGCCTCCCAGCTTTAAGGAAAACCCAGATGGTGGTGCTTCTCTTTTTGGTAACTATGTAGGTGGTGTCTTGATCAGACAAAGCCTGTCTGTTGAATTGTGTTATTTGATCTGTTGATATTTTCTATTTGTAATTTCTATTTGTATTTGCTCTGAAGTTCAGGGTGCTGGCTTTTTCCCCTGAACTAAGTGAATGATATATGCATGTTAGATTAAAGTGAGATTGTTAACCCCTTAAAGTTGCTTTCTTTAGAAAAACAGATCAAAGAACCTGTGCTGGCAGCCCTTCTGTGTGCTGTTCTTATTGACCTTACACAGCCACAGTAGCAAAAAGCCACATTGTTGTTACATATGGTAACTTATAGGACTTTATGTGCCAAAAGAATGATAGACCACCAAAAAATGATAAGCAGTAGATAGCCCTGAAGAGTTAAAAGCCAATAGGTTATAGAAGAAAACAACTTAATAATCAAAGAGTGAAAAGAGTAGAGATGCCCAGTGAAGAGCAGATAGGCCACAATCCCAAGAGTATATCAATGGCTCTGCAGAGTTGAAGGTATGAATTGTCATAATTACATATGTTCCAGTGTGTGTGTGCCTTCCATACATGTGCCCTGACCACCAGAGTTCCTGTGTTCTCTTTACATATGTTTCCTTGTGTTCTCATCTGAGCCTGATTCAAGCCAATACCAGGAAGTTTAGGTTCAAAATTGGAACAAAATAAGATATTTGTAGGAAAGGGTATGATGGAACCAGTTTGTACCAGCCTGTGAGAGCCATTGTTAAATTTTCAGTCTGAGCATTTTTATCTCAGAAATTAGCAAATGCTACAAATCAGGAATTGACTTATCGTTTTGTTGATTGTCTAGACTTAAGAAAGGGATGGAGAAAGTGTTAATAATGCAAACTAAATTTAAAAGTGTGTCAAGTATACTTTTTTTTGTATCACTAATAATTAAATACTTACTAGCAGACCATTGATTAAATGGTCATTTGATAGTTAACAAAAGGAGAGTTATTTAGCCATAGCAGAAGGATATTCAAAAAGGATACATACAGAGGACACCCTGGGTTGTTCAAACTGAGAGAAGCAACCTTGTGTGACTTGTCCATTGTGTTCCACCAAGCTTAAGTGAGAGGCTTAAACATGGCTGTTTTGTACTCAGGCAGGCAAGAAGTGGTGTCAACAACCTTTAGCCCCTTGAGCCAATTACAAGGATGGTTTCAATGACTTTTGAGGAAAAAAAAAACCAGCCTAAGTTTCAAGAGAGAAAGGGTTAAGATACGGACCTAGCCATATGTATTCTCTATATGTGAGACCTCCACGCGTGTTCCCTGGTCACACGTATAAGTGGCAGTTTACTTGTTTGAGACATAGATCGGCTCGGAGTTCTGAGAGAAACTATGATTGAAGTTAAACGTGACTCAGAGGTCCTAAGGCAGCAGCTGTTGATCTGAATGTGACAAGCTGCACGATCCTATAGTGAAGGAAGAACACGATATGCTTCAGTGAGGTATATATAAAGAATTAAAGCAATGAAGAACTTTTCATGTGGTGATTTGGGAGATATTGACATCAGAACAACTTATATGATTATGGAAGAAATATGATATCTAATCATAGACCGAAAATGAGAATTTGGTTACTAACCTTAAGCTAAGTAAGGTAAGTATATATAGATGGATGGAAATAGATATAGAGATAGAGATATATGTATATACATATGTGTATATATTATGTATATATGTATTATGTATGCATGTATGTATGTATTATGTATGCATGTATGTATGTATGTGGAAAGCAAGAGAGAGAAACTCAGTCAAATGTATAGAAATAAGAACCATTCTCCAAGTGATATGTCAAAAGATATGAACAGGCAGTTTTTAGACAAAGTAATCAAAACTATCCATAGCCATAGGGAAATAAAATGTCCTTGATCACTATTGATTAGAGAAATGCAAATTAAAACAGCTCTGAGGTACTACCCCACACCTATCAGATTGGCTAATATGACAGAAAAGACAAATGTTGGTAGGGATGTGGGAAAGTTGAGGCATTGTTGTTTGTCCTTCATTCTTGAAGAGGACCATGACATCAAGAAGGTGATGTTATGACTTGCAAGTGAATTGGATTTAAATGAGGAAAGGCTGTGCAAAGTCACCAGCCTCACTCTCTCTTCTAGAGCCATCTGGGTACAGTGGAAAGATGCCACTGCAAGATCAGGATGAGTGGAGATGGTCCTGGATGCAGTGGAAGACCTTGGCCTTTTTAAGCTAAGGTCTTTCCCAGGTCCCAGTTTGTCTGAAGCAATGTGATTAAGCAATTAAGGCTAGGTAAGAAATGAGGCAAAGAATGGCCTTTTACCTAGTCCAAAAAAAAACATTCTGGGAGGGGACAACCTACAGGGTTTCTGGCCAAAACAGAACCAATTGATGTTTACACTCGCTCTGAACCATTAGAGCCCAAAACTATGACCAAAAGAGGCTTGGGCTGGGGACTATAGTTGGCAGATCAGTGAGAGCTAGAGGGATTTGAGTTAAAGGCAAGGTCCTTAAAATATAAATCTAGCCTGTAAATCCCAAAATATCTTGTGAGGTTTCAGCAATCAAAGCTTATATTCCTTTGGGCAAAGCATCCACAAGTAAGGGTATGATTCCTTATGTGGATAGAGGAAGAGAAGAGGAAAGAAGGAAGGAAGGAAGGAAGGAAGGAAGGAAGGAAGGAAGGAAGGAAGGAAGGAAGGAAGGAAAGAAGGAAGGTGCTGGTAGAGCTGTGAACTGATCTAACCATTCTGGAGAACAATTTAGAACTATGCTGTCAAGATATTAGGAGACACCCTGTTTTCCAGAGCTAAGGCCCAGCAAGCAGGCTGTGTCCTGAGCTTGGCATAACAATAGTCCTTTGTGCTCACTTTCTGGAACTGATGATCCCTGAGTTCAGGCAAGCACCAACAAAGCCAGACATGAAGCCCTGCTGTGAAATGAGTTTTTGTCACTAGACAACCTTGCCTCACTGTTGCTGTTGTGCCTCACCACTCTTGCTACACTACATTGTTTGAAGAAGATGGTCCTTCTCTGAGAATCTAGACCTGCCAGTGTGAGTGGAGGCTAGGCTGAGTGACCTAGCCCAGAGAGTAAGTTGGTATCCACATGCCCCATGTGAAACGTGTAAGGCACTACAGGGTAGGTGACAATCCCTCACATATATGCATATTTTTAACGTGTGCCTTCCTCCATTGTTGAAATGGAAACCTATGAAAACGGGAACCCACTCTCTTTGGAGGGGCATGGGGAAGAAGGTCTAATGTTTTCTTGTCATTTAATTTGATAACCTCTTTGAGTAAATATAATTTATTTTGAATTAAAGACTCTTCTAATTGGTGGCATAAGCCAATGGGTCAGTAAAGGATCATGACCCAAGGTTCTGAGTGGGTGATGACCTACAGGGTATCTCAAGCCTGGAATAGTTTTCTGAAGAGGGAGAGAGAGACAAACAGAGAGAGAGAGAGAGAGAGAGAGAGAGAGAGAGAGAGAGAGAGAGAGAGAGAGAGAGAGAGAGAGATTAAGTGAAAAATGCTACTTCTACCTCACTAAGGGCCAGAGTATGTCTCTTCTTCCTCTAATGGCTTGTGCTACTCTCTCACCATTTACCAATCCCAGGAATGGCTATTAAACATAATTAGAGAAATCATCATCTGTTTTAAGGCTTGTGATAATATAAAGATCCTCACTCTTTTTTTCACTAATGAAAAACCTTGAAAAGAGTTATAACCTCATATCCATATTGCTTTTTAAATTATAAATAATGAAATAAACAAGTAAATAAAATTTCTATGTAGAAACTTAAAGACACATGGACAATATGTGTCACCTAGTTCAACCACCTCATTTTATAGATAAATAAACTAGGTCTTATAGAAGAGAAGTGACTTGTCCACAGTCACACAACTAGTTGTGGCAAACTTGGCCCTCACACTAAGAACTCGAATCCCTGTCCAATATTCTTGTCATTAAACCATGCTACCTACAGCGAATAAAGATATATTTATTTTCAGCTCTTTCTACATGCTATGTGGAAAGAGAATGCCAGAAAATATATAATTAGTCCATAAATTAAGTCATCCATTATGAACAAATCATACATTAGAAACAGGTATGCAAACACATATCTGGAGAAGCTCTTCTCATCTGTTTGGTGATTCATAATTGGAACAACTGGAAATTATTTGATCTACAATTTTCTTACTTTACATAAATATAGAAAGTTAACAACCTACTCTTGCCCAGAAGTATTTGTGCTGCACTCTGCACCCATAGAGTAAAAAAGTAGACCTGGGTCCTAAGTCCAGATCCCAGAGACAGATGGCAGAAGTGCATCCCTCCAAGTAAAAGATGTTAAAATATGTTCCTGATGTCCTTGGTTAGATCTCAAAGACATTTTCCCATACAAACATTGTTATAAAATTTCTATCAAGATGGCTGAGTGACAACAACAAATTCTAAAATCTCCTCATCATCTCAAAATAGCAACAAGTATAGCATGTGAATTTTTCCAAAGAAAAAAGAAAAAACCTCATGCAGAAAAAACCTTTCAAAGAGAACAGAAATTGTAGTACTCATGAGATAAATGGCAAGTTTTTGAATGGCACAATTGGAAGATAAATCAAACCAACAGAGCTAGAAGACAGAGCTCAGAGATGAATAATAATGATAATAATAGCTAACATTTATATAGCACCTACTATGTTCCACACACTGTGCTAAGTACTATATGTATATATGTATGCACATATATGTATATATATATGCATATATAAAATCTCATTTGTTCTTCATAACAACCCTGAAAGACTGCTGTTATTATCCCCATTTTACAAATGACTACTCTGAGACAAATAAAAACTAAGTAACATGCTCAAGGTCACACAACTAATAAGTGTTAGAAGCCCCAGATTTAAACTCTAGTCTTCCACACTCCAGACCCAGCATTCTAGGCATTGCACCACTTAGCTGTCTCTGGCCTCCCAGAAAAACAAATTGTATAAATACTGAATTTCAGAAAATCATACAAGAAAAATTTTGGAAGTATTGGAAACAAATAGCAGAATAAATATAAGTCAATCGACAAGTATTTATTAAGCCCCTACTTTGTGCCAGATTATAAAAATCAATAAAATCCATAGGATGTCAATAGAGAGGAAAAATAAGTTTAATTCATCGAGAAGTCTAGTCTCAAATCAAAGCTTCATTATCAAAGAAAAAATTTTACAGACTTCCAAGAAGAAGCTTTGTAGGTATCAAAAAGCAAGCAAGACTATCCAGTGAGGAAGAAAAAAGAAAACTTAGAATAAAATTCACTAAAAAGCAAGGAAAATAGCTTAAAAACTGCCGTTTTTACAAAGCTGAACACAATTTACCAAGTGAAAAAATATTTCTTAATTGATGTCAGAAAATTTCAATCTTCTGTCCTATTCTGTCCCCTTCAATCTTTTGTTAATTTATACTAACTGACCAAGCAACATAAGTAAAATAAGACTTAAAGCGAGTAACAAGTAAATAACAACTCAACATGTACATGCTGTAAGAACATGATATGATTATTGTAGCTTTTGAAGTCCTACTTTTCATGAGGGGCACTGAGAATATAAAAGCTAGGAACTTATGGAAAATGCCCTATTAGAATTAGAACAAACAGAACTAGAACACCAGAGAAAGAAAAGTAGGGTTCAGAAATGAAATGTTATTTCTTCAAAATGAGTATCACATGTGAATGTACATAATGGAGACTGGGTAGAGGAAATCAGACTCCTAAATCATACTCTTACTTGGATTGGGTCAGGGAGAGGAAAGGCATGTCAGTAAAAGTGCAATCTAGATATTTCTAACTGAATGTCTCATAGGCATTTCAAACTCGACATATCCAAAACAGTATTACTTATTTTCACCATGCCCCCTCCAACCTATTTCTTTTTCAAATTTCCTTAATTTTGTTGAAGACACCAGTCACCCTTCCAGTCACTCATGTTTACAACTTCGTTGTCCCCCTCATTCCCTTACTTTCATGTCCCATCACTTGCCAAATCTTGTCATTTCTACCAATACAACAAAACTCATATCACATATTATTCTCTCCACTCAAAGTCATCACCCTGGTTCACCCTCCTAATTAGTTTGCCTGGTTCTTTCTCCCCATCCCAATCCATCTTCTATAGCCACTAAAGCTGATATTGCATCACTCCCCTACTCAAATAACTCCCTATTGCTTTTAAGATCAAATATAAGCTTCTCCATTTGGCTTTTAAAATCCTTACAACCCGACTTTTTAAAAAATATTACTCCCTTTTCTGCACATTTGAGTGTATCCCGACAGGCTCTGTTGCTGTCCTTCACAAAAGAACCTCCCCCCCATTTCCCGTCTCCATGCCATTGCATTGGCTATATCTTGTGTTGAGAAAGCTCTGTCTCCTAATCTCCACCCCTTGCAATCGTTGATTTCCTTCAAAACTAAGAACAAGTACTACCTTCTACAGGCATGGCCTTAACTGACCCCCCTCCAACAACTAGTATCCTCATCTTGCAAGTTTCCTAAAATGTATTCTGTACATATTTCACATGTATATGTTTGCATGTGTATGTTGTCCCACCCAATAGATAGAATATAAATTCCTTTCAGAGAAAGGAATACTTCATTATTGTCCCCATATCCACAGTGTCTGGCTCATAGTTGATGCTTAATAAATGCTTACTGATTGATTAATTAAGGGGTTAATTGACTGAACTATGGTCCTATAGCCAACATGTGAAAAAGGGATAACCTGAGCCCAAGTCATCCTGACTCTGAGGCTGGTCCTCTATCTCCATCCTTCCTAACTCTCTTCAGTGATGATAAAGGTGCAAAAAAAAATTATGCGAAATACTCGAAGCAGCTAGGGAGTGCAGTGAATAGAGCACCTGCCCTGAAGTCAGGGGGATCTGAATTCAAATACGGCCTCAGACACTTACTAGCTGTGTAAGCTGGGTAAGTCACTTAACCTTGGTTGCCTCAAAAAAAAATTATGTGAAATACTGGCAAAGATACTATAGCTCTAGTTCCAAAGAATGATTTATTACAACCATGTGGGATTTATAACGGCAATACAAGAATGATTCAACATTATGAAAACAATTGGCATAATATATCACATGGCTGACACATAAATGCTTGTTGACTAATTGATCATATTAATAGCAAAACAACAAAAATTATTGATATTATATTATTATATAATATATGTATATGATACATATAATATATAATATATGTATATATTATATTATATACAGATATTATATCAATAGATGCACGAGAAAACATTTAATAAAATATACCTCTCATGTTAAAAAAATAAATAAAAAATATTGGAATGAAAGCTTCTTTCATTAATATAAGCAGAAGTATCTATCTAAAACCAAGCATTAGTATTATTTGCAATAAACATTGGAAGCTTTCTTAGTAAGATCAGGAGTATAAAAAGCATACTCACTCTTATTGTTTCACTGTTGTCATTTGCCACAGTACAAAAGATGCTAGTGATAGCAAGAATATAGGAAAAAGAAATGAAGACCAAGCATTGATGAAAGGAAGGTAAAATTATCTCTATTTGAAAATAACATAATGGTTCGCTTAGAAAGCCTTATGGAATCAATGAAAATATCTCAATAGGGGCAGCTAGGTGGCACAGTGAGTACAGCACCAGCCCTGGAGTCAGGAGTACCTGAGTTCAAATCCAAACTCAGACACTTGACACACTTACTAGCTGTGTGACCTTGGGCAAGTCATTTAACCCCAGTTGCCCTGCCTTCACCCCTGAAAAAAAAGAGAAAATATCTCAATAATTAATAACTTTAACGAAGTATCACAAAGCCAGATCAGCTTTTCTCTTTCTTTTCTTCCTTTTTCTTTTTTTCCTTCCTTCCTTCTTTCCTTCCTTCTCTTCTTTCTCTCTTTTGTTTGCTTGCTTGGGCCTCCAATTTCATTGGCACACGGGGAATTCCTTCCCAAGAACTCACTCTACCAAGGAAGCTCAACACTTTCTCTGAATCATATAATCCTAGAGAGTTGCCTCAGGCACTGAAAGGTTAAGGTGATTTGCCCATAGCCACACACCATCAGTATATATCAAAGGTAGCACTTGAATCTAGGCCTTCTCAACTTTGATATCAACCCTATCCATTTCTATATCTTATGAAGAAGAAAAAAATTATAGATATATGTAGGGAGAAAAAAATAGAAAGGACAGTTAAAATAACAACAAAAATCCATTAAATATCTGGGAGTTAACCTACCAAAGCACACCCAGTAGTTTCATAAATAAAATTGCAAAACAATTTCCAACAATGCAAATAATTGCAGAGACATCCAATATTCACGGTTGCTACACATCAACCTTTTAAAATTAATATACAAATCAACCTACAGATCTTATTCTATGCCAGTCAATTTACCAAAGAGACACATTAGGTGTTTAGCCACAATAGTAACAAAAATTTTATAGGAGAATAGAAGGTTGAGAGAGAAAAAAGGAGGGGGAAAAATAAGAAGCATGTGTGGCATTAGCAGACCTCAAATTATATTATAAATCAGTAATTATTAAAACTCTGGCACTGTACAAAAATAGAAAAGGGAATCAATAGAATAGATTAGATAAAATGAAAATAAAGATATCATGCTAATCTTCGATAAACCCAGGAACTCAAAGTAGTAGAGAAAGAAAACTTCACCAAGAACCAATGGCGAAACTGGAACCAAGGGCCAAAGATATTAACATGTTTCAAAAGAAGAAATGTAAATCATCAATAACCACCTGAAGACATGTGCGAAATTGATTGTAGTCACATAAATGCAAATTAAAACAACTAGGAGGTATCGCATCCAATTGGCAAAGGTTATAAAAACAAATTTTAAGTCAAAGTTGGATCTGACTCTGGAAAAGGGCTGGGGAACAATCAAACAAATTCACTGCTGGTGGAGTTGTAAACTGGTCCATCTGATTTGGAAAACAATTTGAAGGAGTGAAAGAAAAGTTACTAAGTTGTTCCTACCCTTTGACCCAGAGCCCCACTGCCTATTTTACACCCCAATAAGAAAAGCCCTATCTGTACAAAAACATTCATATCAACATCATGTTTTAACAAAAAGTCGGAAACAGGGTTTATGTACAACAAATAAGAAATGGCTGAACAAATTATGGTGGATATACATAATGAAATGTCATTATGCCGTAAGGAAAGACAAATATGAAGAATTCAAAGAAATATTGAGAAATGTTTTCAGTGATGTGGAAGGGGAAAGACAGAACAAAAAAAGAATGATGTGCAATGCAACAGGACTCAGATCATACACAGTGGACAACTTTGGCACTAAGTTATTAAACTTAAAGCATTTGTCTTTCCTGGCTTTAAAAAATATTGGTAAGCTACCACTTAGAACAGTATAAAATCCCAACCAAGCATTGTCAAATTCATTTTTTATACTATTTTGCTGAACTGTTTTCAATGACTGAATATTGTAGAGGTTATAAGTATGATTTAGGGAGGAGTTTATATTCTATGTTGGAAGAAAATTTATCAGTAACAAGAAACAGTGTTAACAGAGTTTTGCTAAACTATTTTCAATCATTGAACATAGTGGGGGTTTGTAATTGTGATTTAGGTAGAAGTTTATATTCTATGTTGAAAATACATTCTATATTCTATTAACACAAGAAACAGTGTTAATAACAGTGTTTTGCTAAACTGTTTTCAATCACACTGAATACTGTGGGGGTTGTAATTGTGAGTTAAGCAGGGGGTTGTAGTCTATCCTGAAAGAAAACTTATTAATAAAATGAAATGGTGTTAACAAGGGTAATGGGTTTGTTGTTCCTGAGATAGTACTACAGCAAAAGTGTCCTATACATAGCCTAGTCTACATGTGTACCATGGCACTTGTGAACCAGATTAAAATGTAACTGAGAAATAGTTTTTAAACTAAATAAAAGTATAATAGAACATAGATAATATGTGGTTTTTAAGTCAATATATGGGTTGCTAGGATCCTTATATACAATTCAGTAGTTACCCCTCCCCATTTCTATTTAAATTTGATGCTATTACACTATAGTATTAGTAGCATGAATAAGATGTCTTACAAATTAAAGGGGGTTTTGTGGGCTAGGATCTAATAATCCTTTATAACATTATCTTTTCATTTCTCATCAGCTGCTCTGCTTGGTTTTGAATCTATAAACATCATGCTCCCTCTGGGTAGCCTCTGGCACCCTCCTGCCTTTTCAGCTTCCTTTTGTGTACTGTCTTCTCTCATTGGATTATAATCTCCTTGAGGGGAGTGACTGTTTTCCTTTTTCTTATTTGTATCCCCAGAGCTTACCATTATGTCTGACACATGGTAAGGGCTTAATAAATGCTTATTGACTGACTAACTAACTTTATGACATTGTTTCTATGGTAAGATGAGTTTATAGCTCCAAGCATCTTAAAGAAAAGAAGTCTTTAAACAACTAATCTATATGCTACTCTGGGGAGAAGATTCCTGCAGCTTTGTTGTAGCAGACTCATTTTCCTAACACTTCCCACATGGCTTACCTCTCTGTCTTCAGAAGCCCTTGGCTACTTGGTGTCTAGGTTGGTTTGCCATCCTCCCTGGGCTAATCGTGTAGTTTTCTATAATAGTTTTCACTGATGCGTATCCCTTCAATATTTAAGCTTTCAATCTCCCCTTCTACACACACACAACCTAAAGCCTTGAAGTGACCCCTATTTCCATGGAACAATTATCTTCCTCCATTGTCTTTGCTCAGGGTGGAGAGCTGGAGGCCTAAAGAATACTGTATATACCCTTGGATATGGTCATGACAATGACTCAATTTGACAAGAAAAACCATGTTGCTGCTACTTTGGGAAAGGGGTGATAGGCTTTAGAGCTAGAAGGGACCTTAGAAAATAACCAACCCCCTCATTTTCACAAGTGAAAAGGGACTTTGGCTAATGGATTTGATGTTTCTAATGGCTGGAGAGCTGGGCCATGAAGTGGGAAAAACATGTTGGCTTTCACATTTGTTTTAATTCCGCTTTCTCTTTTCTGATCTTGTACAAAGAACTTTAGAGTACCCTCTTCACTTTCAGGTTTCATTACTCTTTCTATTTCTTTTGCTTTCCCATACACCCCCCACATGACCTTTTTTCCTCTGTTGATAAAACATCCAACCTGGCTGGCCTCAGCATTTACACTGTCTTTGAAGCATTTTATATTCATTATCTCATTTGAAATAAGAGAGTGCCTCTTCATCACCTCCCCAAACTCCCTTTTTAATTTTGTCTCCTCTTCCAGGTGGTCAGTGCCCTCATACTGACATGATCCCTGACTTCCCAGGACCCATCTCCCTCACAGAATCCCAGCCACCTAGACGTTCTCAGTGATATTTCCCATTATTAACCTTTCTTCCCTTTCCCCACCCAAATCAGAATGTTTTATGAACTATTCCCTTTGGATACTGCTATTTACCAGGGAGAATACCAGCTAATAGCACCAAAGTTATAATAGATGCCTATTTGACACGCTTCAGAAACATATGTATGCATTCACAGGATCCTTCTCACAAGAGGCAGCTTGGTGTGATAGAAAGTATATCGCCTTTGGAATGAATGAAAGAAAAAGCATTTATTTAGCAATAACTATGTGCCCAACATTATGCTAAGCACTATAGATAACAAATACCAAAGCAAGACACTCTCGCCACTCAGGGAGTTTACATTCTAGTACCAGAGGCACAACATATTCTGGAGCAGTGGTCAGGAATAAGGTTTTGGGTTTGGGAAGTCACAGCAATAGTAAGTGGAGCCCCTGTAGAGTTGATGGACACATCCTTTATAGTAGTAATGACAGTATTGATTCTATTACTGCTCTAAGACTAGAAAGGTAGGAGGACGGAGAGGTAAGGAAGGGAGAAGAAATTTCTGCAGAGCAAATGGTGAGAAGGTCCTGTGACTCAGAGGGTACAACAACAGTCAGGGAAATTAGCAGGAGTCTGGCTGGAGCGGAATGTGAAGCATGGTTGGGACTGGCTAGGTACTATGAGTCACCAGTCAGGATATTAGTAGGAGTTCCAGGCCCAAAAGGGTTAAATACCCCCAGGAGATGGTCTCTGGAAGTCCCACTGTCCTGTAGGCATAGCAGCAGGCAGGGTGGGCAGCAAGAATATGGTTGGGGTGGAATGTAAAGCATGGCTGGAGGCAGCTGGATATAATGTATCCTCTGATGGCAACATAAGAAGACCTGGTTTCAAATGTGACTCTGTCACAACTTGTATGACCTTAGACATGTCATTTAACTCATCTGTGACTCAGTTTCTTCATCTGTAAAATGTAGATGAGGTTTCTAAGGTCCTTTCTCGGTTTAAATTTATGTTTTGATGATCTATGATCTAGTATCTTATTACAAAGTGTCAAGGTATTAGTGACAGGGATTTCCAGCAGGTGACAAGCCCATGGAGGAGATATCTGGAGGCAAACAATCCTTTTGCTCTCTCGAATTGGAGTCAGAGTACCTGAGTTTGAATCCCTGCTCTGCTATGTACTAACTGTGTAACCTGGAGCAAATCATTTCCCTTGTCTAGTCTTCAGTTTCCTTCTCTATAAAATAAGGGGGTTGGACTAGGTGACCTCGAAGGCCCCTTCCAGCATGATTCCGGAATCCTAAGAAATCATATCAACTGCCTGCTTCACCTACTCAAAAATCCAGCCTTTTTGAATATAGGGTCCAACTACATAGTACAGAAACCATTCCAATTCCTTCCTCCCTCTCCCAGTATTAAGCCCTATATATAGAGCTTGGAGACAAAGTTGTAGTGTAGTGTAGAAATAATCTGTGATCTAGAAAGAAGAGGCAGCTTGGTGGTGCAGTAGATGGAGTGCAGGCTTTGGAATACAGAAGATCTGTAAATCCTCCCTCAGACACTTACTAGTTGTGTGAACCTCGGCAAGTCACTTACTTTCTACCTGTCTGAGTTACCTCATCAGTAAAATAAGGATCAGAACAGCACCTACCTCTCAGGTCTGTTGTGAGGATAAAGTGAGGTGATTTAGGTAGTGAGTGTAAACCTGAAAGCATCATATAAATACTAGTTAATATTATTAGATCATAAGGTCATAGAACGTTCGTTTTAGGTTTTGGAAGGGACCTTAAGTCCCATCCAGTACCTCATTTTACATATGAGAAAAATGAGGCCAATGATTTGACCAGCATCATACAGATGAAAAACAAAAAAGTAGCAGAATAAGAATTTGAACCAAGGTCTTCCAATACCAAGTTCAGTTCTCTTTCCACTATATTATACACCCTAACTCTACCACACTATCATACTTACTGCGTCTCCACTCTGGCTTCCAGATTAAAAAAACTGGACAGAGAGAAAGTTCTCTGCACAGTGGTCTCCATCCAGAAAACAAGGAGAGTTTTTGACTCGACATAAGTATAATGAGAATGAATAGTGTACACACGAAGGCAGATTTATGAATAGGCAGAAGTGCTCCCTAATGAATATCATTATTTATTATTACTAATTGCTGCCACCAAAATTTATTTACCCTCAATTCAGGGCTCACCCTGTGCTAGGTACAGTCCATAACGTGGAAGACATGCAACCAAGGCTCTCACAAAGCTTACATTCAAGAGGGTCCCCAGATCTGGAGGGCGTGTGAATGAAAGTCTCTATTCAGATATGAGCATGAGATGCAGCCATGACAGTAGAGGTATTTTCTAAGGAACAGTAAAGCCCACACGGGCCTGGGGTAATTCAGATGGCCTTCGTGAACAAGGAGGTAGACTTCCTGGCTTATGGGGAAAACTGCTTAGACACTTGAGGAATGACAATCTTGGGTATTCCCACTGCTTCCTAAGCAGCAAAAGGTGATGGGAAAAAACATCATTTTCTTGGCATTTGAACACGAGAAAGTGTATTTTCATAGATTCTAGAGGTGCAATGAATCTTAGAGATTATTTCAAAGAGAGAATATAACACAGATAACTGAATTAGGAGTCAGAGAACCTGGATGTGATTCTCTTAGCTATTCCAGTGACTAGCTGTGTGACTGTGGGCACTCTTGAAGTCCTTCACAACCTGACCTTGGGCTGCCTTTCTAGAAATATCGCACATTACTCCCTTTCACACTCACTACCCTCACTCCAGCCAAACCGGCCTACTTAGTATTCTCCAATTCAGGCCTCAGTGCTGAGCTTACCATAGGCCATTTTCTGTGTCCTAGAATCAGAGATTTCAAGCTGAGAAGGGCCTCAGAGGCCATCAAGTCCAATCCTCTTCAAAGGCCTGTGAAAGTTAAGACCCGAAATCACACAGCACCTAAGTGTCAGCTGTGGGATGTCCTGGAAAGTATTCCTCTTCAACTCCATATCTTAGGATATCTTGATCCCTTCAAGGTTCAGCTAAAGTGCACTTCCTTTAGTTGAACCTTCCCAATTCTAATTCCCTTATCAGTGATTCTAGCCTGAATTCCATGACCTTTTCTAAAGAATATTTTGATAACTACATTTCAACATAGTTTCCTTTGTGATCATATGTAATACATTTTATGAATTTTAAAACATCCTCCTGAGAGGAGGTCCATAGGCTTCACCAGACTGTCCAAGGAATCCATGACACAAAAATGTTTAAGAATCCCTACCTCAACTGGTAGTGCTCTCCTCCTCTTTCTTAATAGACATTTGTATATTTATCTCTTTATGTGATATTTAGGTGCTAGGGCTATTCTTCATTTTGTCTTTGTGTTCCTCCAGCACCTGTGAGGCAGTGTGGTGTATTGGTTAGAGAAGGAGCCAGCCTTGAGGCCATCAGAGGTATGACTCAAAGACTCAGATAGAGTCATATCTCAGGTACATGCTGACCATAGAGCTATGGGTAAATCATTTAACTTCTAGGGGCTCTTTTAGTAGTGTCAAATTCAAATAGATATGGATCCCTGTTAGCTGTATATTGATTTAGGAGACCACAAATTAACATTATTTGTGTTATATTGTATTTTTATTTATTTTGTTGCTCTTATTTGTTTATTTTGTTTGTAATTTTCCAATTTCATTTTAATTTTTTCCACTATATTCAGGAGTTGTGCTGGCCACATGGGGTTTGATACATATGTTAATCTAGACACCTCTGTAATTGAAGAAAAGGTACCCATTAGCACAAAGAATTGGGAGTGGAGGGAGAATTATGCCAATGAAATCACAGGTCTAATCTCTATCACTGCCCCAAACAGGCTTGCACATAGTAGGAACTCCATAAATGCTTCATGGATTGGATTGGGCAAACCTCAGTTTCCTTATCTCAAAAGGGTTTAGAAGAATTAAAGAAGGAAATTATGTGAAAGCCTTTGGAAAACTTAATAAAGTGTGTATAATTATGTAAAGGATCTCTAAATTACACTCAGTGAGAAAATAAATGCATACAAAAATGACTCAACAGTAGAGATTTCAAGCAGGAAGGGCCCTTACAGGCATCTGTAATAACAACCACACTGGCCTACCCAGTGTGGGTAGTGTGCTAGTGCAGGTTCTTTTATCTGCTTTACTAGGAAAGCAACTTAAAAGGAGTCAATGATCTTCTTTAATTAAACAGAAAAATACAGAGAAGAGAAACAAAGACCAACAGACAGGGCTCTACTGCCTGAATCAAAGCTTTACACTGGAGAGTTCTGAACATACAGCCTCTCAGAGTCTCAACCAGGGAATCACAAGGTCCTTCCCATAAGCAAGCCCCCAAAGCAAAAGCTCACCTCTCAGAATATATACTCTTTCAGCTAATAGGCTCAGAGCCAGAACCCTCCTGACTCAGTGCCTAATTAGATATTAACAAAAGGTGTGTAAGTCTTCCTACAAGCAAGCACGCTTCCCTTTATGGGCTCCACATGAGGCCTATTGATGGGCAGGGAAGTTCTTATTCCCCATTAACCTTACAGCATCTAGTTACAGATAAGAAAACTGAGACCCATAGAGTTTACATGGTTCCCTCAAGGTCACATAGGAAGTAGACAGCAGAACTGGGATGTGAAATGAGGTGATCTGACTTCAAGTCCAACACATCTTATACCTTCTACTTTTCAGCACCATAAGAAAAGGAAGTTCCAAAACTTAGCACAGGCAAAAAGGAGGCTCGTAACAAGGGTTTATTGATTGATTCATTGAATCCACAGACAGAATAAAAATGCTTTGTTACAGAATAAATTTGGAAGATTCTTGCTCATTTACACTATGGTAAGCAAGTGGAAAGCCAAATGTCCTTTTACTCATTGTATGTATAAGGTAGGTTGAGGATGTATAGTCATCAGAAGGTTATCACTCTTAGGCTTTACTGGGAGGTTAAAGGGTCCTGCTCTAGACTTCAGGTAAAGGATAACCAGTGATAGTAATTCTAATCATTTCCCCCAGCTCTCCCCGACTCCATCCCAGGGAGCCTCCCCAGAGCCTCCAACTTTAATTCACCTTAGGGAAGGAGAATAACAAATGCTATTTGGGGAATTACTCCTTGAATATTTGTTATTGTTATTGTTTAGTCATTTTCAGTCATGTCCAATTCCTGTAACCCCTTTGGGGTTTTGTTGGTAAAGATACTAGAGTGGTTTGCCATTTCCTTCTCCAACTCATTTTACAAATGAGGAGACTGAGGCAGACAGAGCTAAGTTGACTTGCCTAGGAACACACAGGTAGTGTCTGTGGCCAGATTTGAACTCAGGGCTTCCTGATTCCAAGCCCAGTGCTCTTTCCACTGTACACCTACCTGCCCCTTAAAGATTATTAACTTATTTGAAGGAATTACTCCATAGTCATTGAAGTCTTGACCTGGCAGGGAGGAAAGGGGTTCTGATAGGTGAGGTAGAAAAATGCCAAAGACAACCTTTACAATTTTGCCAAGCACTAGCCCTGACCAAGCCTTTCAAAATCATGCCCTCGGTTACTGCAATCACAGATTTAATAGGAAAGATTAAAGGTCCAACTTTCTCAGTCTACACACGAGGGAAATGAGGACCAGGGAAATTAAGTGATTTGCCCAAGATCACACAGGTAGAAAGTAAGTGGTAAAGCCAGGCTTTGAACGCTTCTCCTCTGGATCCAGATCTGTTGCTGTAAGGCATCTCACCTCTTGTATTCAATGTGTAGCATAGTGTAGAGAATGCTGGGCATGAAGAACTGGGTGGAAATCTTGTCTGTACCTGCTCACTGTGTGACTGATGGCCGGTTATGGATTCCCAGACTTTCTGTTTTCTTATCTGTAAAACGAGAGTAATAGTACCTACCTCATAAGATTGTTGTGAGACTCAAATTAAATTATATGTAAAGCTCTTGGCAAACCCCACAGCCCTAAATAAGATGTGCACTGTTATTATAACGATGAAATCGACTAGAGTCTGGCAGGATGTCCTCTTCTGGAGGAATGGAGAATGGTGATGGATGTCAAGAGGCTTGGAAGGAGTGTGACTTAGTAATTGGTAGATTATTTTCCATTAAAGCCCTCATTTTTTACAAATTCTGGAACTATCTGTCTATTTTGTCTAGGATAGTGGCCATTTTTCTAACTTCTCTATGATCCTTATTCACTTATTACACTTACTAGCTCTGTGATGTTGATAAGTCATTTTACCTGTTTGCCTGTTTCCTCATCTGTTAAATAGGGGTATACCTACTTCTCAGAGTTGTTGTGAGGATAAAATTAGATAAAATTTGTGAAGCACTTTGCAAAGCTTAAGGCACTATATAAATGATTGATGTGCTGCTGCTACTACTATTATAATTATTATTAATTGTTACCCTATCTATACATAAGATCCCTAGGAGGTTCAGGTCAGATTTTGCTTTAGGCAAATCTCTCATGTTTCTGTTGATGTCTCTTGGAGTATAATCAATCCTTGAAGGAAAAAATATAAATGTTTAAAAATATTCTTCATTTTGGCATGTCAACATGCCCTCTCTTTGATTCACTCCATTTAGCAGAAACAAATGAGGAAAACCCTCACTGCTTTTCTAAAGATTCATGAGGCTTCCATACAACATTGTTGATAAATACAGCTCCTGTTCTCTAGTAAGTGGCAGTTTTTCTTAATTTAAGAGAAACCAAGTGATGCAGAGCCTCATGTGCAAATTCAGAGAGTAGATTTTGCTTTGCTAATGAGAATATATTCCAGATTTCCATTTTTTCTGTTGAAAGTCTCTTCTAACCACCCAGATTCACAAGTCAAATCAGCACAAATTTATTAAGCATCCATTATGTGCCAAGCATGGTGCTAAGTGCTGGGGATACAAAGAAAGGTAGTAAAAAAAAAAAGCCCCTGTTCTTAAGGAGCTCACAGTCTAAAGTGGAAAAAAATAACATGCAAACAATTACATACATACTGAATACATAAGGACAAAGTGCACATTGTTAAGAAAAGAGAAGGCACGTTAAAGGGCACTGTAAAAGGCTTCTTATAGAAGGTGGGATTTTATCTGGCACTTGAAGGAACCCGGAGAGGCCTGGAAATGCTTAGGAGGAAGAGAATTCCAGACATGAGGGACAACCAGTGAAAATGCAAGGAGAGGAGTGGTATGTAGAGGAGAATAAGATGTAAGAAGACTATAAAAGTAGGAAGGGGCAAAGTTGTGAAGGCATTCAAAAGCCAAACAGAGGATTTTATATTTGATGCTAGAAATAATAGGGAGCCACTGAAGTTTGGTGACATTGTCAGACCCTCTCTTTAGGAAGTTGGATAACTGAATGGAAAATGAATTGCAGTGGGAAAAAATTTTGAGATGGAAACCAACCAAAACCTAATGCAATAGTCCAGGCATGAGGTGACGAAAAGCTTCACCAAGATATTGTGAAGGTAGACTCAATAAGATTCAACAACAGTTTGGATATTGGGGGTAAGAAAGAGATGACACTCAGGTTGTAAGCCTGGATGACTGGGAAGATGGCAATGTCCTTGACAGTAATAAGAAAGTGAGGAAGAGGGGTGGGCTTTGTGGGGAAAATAGCAATTTCAGTTTCAGAAACATTGAGTTTAAGATGTCTATAGGATATCCAAGAAGGGGAGCCCAACCTAAGAAGGTGGATGGAGGCAATGGCAAGATAGAAAAAGCCTTTGAGCAAAGTTGTCCCTGTGCCTGAAATGACTTCTCCATAATCCATTCTCTACCACTGAGCTCCTACCCACCCTTTGAAGCCCAGGTCAAATGCTGCCTCTTTCAGGAAGCCCTCCATGATGCCTATATCTCTACACAGAGTTGATAATGACCTTCCCTTCTTTGAACCTCACTTAGAACTTGCTTATAATTCTCTTAATTATATTTTATTATGCTTATCATGCTTTCATGTTGCACTTATTTTAATATGCACCATATCCTCCTACTAGATCATGTGGGTCCTGACAACAGTAACCAAAGTCTTATCTAAACTTTCTCTATCACCCACGACCTATCACATGATAGGTAAAACAACGAATTTAATTGAATTGCAATTGAAAGATCAATTTGAATGAATAGATGTGGGAAAGTAAAAAATATTAATATCTTACTTCTACGGATCTATGTTGGGGGAGTTAGATTGGGTGATGCTAGACTTGGAATTAGAAACACCCGAATTAAAATCTTATCTCAGACCCTTATTATCTGTGGTACCCTGGGCAAATCACTTAGCCTCTCTCAGTTTCCTTATTTATAAAACATGAATAATAACAGCAGCTATCATAGATTTACTGTGAGGATCAAATGAGATAGCATATATAAAACAATTTGTAAACTTTAAAGTACTGTGTAAATGCTAGCAATCATTATCAATACATTTACTCCCTCCAATAATACAAGTGTCAATTAACCCATTCCTTTTCATACAGTTTGACATTGTCCATGTACTACCACAAATCATCCACAGGGAGCCCACTCAACATGGAGGAGGAGTGTCTTCATCCAGCTCTCTCAATATTCCACAATTACCAATGTAAGCAACAGGCTCTCTGTCCAGTATTGTCTTTCTTGAGCTTTCCTTTTGGAAGAAAATTCATTAACTTGGGAGCAGAATTCATGCTGAGCTGTTGAAAAACATCTACCCCCTCATCACCATCCTCTGTACTGAAGAATGACGTGGTAGAGATGATAGAGAAGTTCCTCCAGGAGTTTGCTAGCACCTTTTAGTCATCATTAACTTGCCTACATACAGAACATTGCCTCTGAGGCTGTGAAACATTGAGTGAACATCATCATCACCATCACCATCACCATCCTAGCTAGCATGTACATAGTGCCTACTATGTCCCAGGCACTGTGCTAAGCATTTTACACGTATTAACTTTACAAGTATGACCCTCACAGCAACTCGAGAAGGTGTTATTATACCCATTTTGTAGCTGAGGAAATTGAGGCAGATGGAGGTAAGTGACTTGTCTAGGGTCACATTGCTAGTAAATGTCTGAAGATCTGAACTCAGGTCTTCTTGACTCTAGGGCCCCAGACATCTATTCACTGCACCACCTAGCTGCCTCACAATTAATCCCATATCTCCTGAATTTATCCCCACTCATTCAGACAACTGAATGCCTTAATCTCTAGTCTTTTAGTTGTTACAATTTTTCAGCAAATAAATTCTCCTTCTTCTGGGCTGCCCTGCCCCCGGGGCTCTTACAATGCCACCAATAGCAGTAGCAGCAAGAATGGCTAAGCCAGACCAACCGGGGCTGGCACCCAATTACCACTGCCACCATTGTGGTGCAGCACTGCTGACTGCCAGCATCAGCCACCTGTAGTTGACCCTGTCCTCATCATCACATTTGCTCTGCTGGCTCCACCTAAGAATTAACAACTCTGGGCTTTGTGAAGATTATATTTTAGTAAGTAAATTAACTTCTGAGATGAGAGGAGCATCCCTAATATCTGGCACAATACCTTTCATGTAACAGGTGCTTAATAAATCCTTGTTGGATTAGATTGGATTGGATTGGTTTGGATTGGATGGAATAAAGAGCAGAGACCAGGAAGAAAGAGCAAAATAATGTAATGGGGACTTGGTAAGGTCCAAAAATCAGGGATGTCAGGGAGGAAGGAGTCTACAATAGATTATCCTGGTCAAGTTATCTGATCATGTTACATATATTAGACTTGGAGTTGGGAAAACTTAAGTGACAGCTGGTACAATGGGTCAGAGTGGCGGACTTGGGGCCAGGAAGAACTGAGTTCATAATCCTGCCTCAGATACAGTCTTAGCAAGGCAAATTTAAATTACCATTACAGATACTTAATGGTCATGTGAACCTGGACAAGTCACTTAATCTACACCAGCCTTGTTTCATCATTCTTAAAATTGATCATATTAGCACCTACCTCCCGGGGTTGTCATGAAGATCAAATGCTATCTCTGCAAGCCTTAAAAGTATCATATAAATGTTAGCTACAATTATTATTCCAAGCCTGCCTCTGACATTAGATATGTGATTCGGGGCTAGTCACTTCACCTCTCTGAGCCTAAGTCTCCTAATCTGTAAAACAGAGATGATAATAATAGCTAACATTTATAGAGTACTTTAAGGTTTACAAAGTGCTTTATACCCATAATCTCATTTGATCCTCACAAAAACTGTGTGAAATAGGTGCTTATTAGCTGTGGTACCCTGGGCAAATCACTTAGCCTCTCTCAGTTTCCTTATCTATAAAACGTGAATAATAACAGCAGCTATCATAGGTTTACTGTATTATCGCCTCCATTTAAAAACTAAAGAAACAAGGAATTATGGGAAGATGGAAGAATAAGGCAGGACCTGGCTTTCCCAACTTCCCCCACAAATAACTTAAAATAATACCTTAAAGTGAATTTTAGAGTGGCAGAAATAATTAAATGTCGGGGTAAAGCAGCCATCCAGCCTAAGACAACTTGAAAGGTCTAGGAAAGAGCTGACCTCAGGCAGGAGTGGTCTGGCTTGACTGAAGTGCAGATACCTCCAAGTCAACAACCCACAAGTCCTAGGGGCAGCAGCAGCCTTAGGTTCTAGAGCTTTCCCCAGGAACTGTATAGGGGGTTGGGTGGCTGATCAGGGTAAGATTGTGGGGACCCTCTACTGATGTTGCACAGGGAAACCAGGAGCTTTGACTAGACATGGTCCCAGGCTGTGACTGTGGGTAAGGAGGAGTACCGGGTGCAGTCTCAGAAGGGCGGGTGTCCTGCTGGTTGTAGTCACTCACTGGAGGGCGGGGTCCCTGTTTTCAGTTCTAGGGCAGAGGAGGAAGCTAATGCTTGCAGCTGCCTGAGGGACCTCAGGAAGCAACAGCATTTGTCAAGGCAGTGGTTCTGGGAGCCCTGGTCCCAGCTCAGGAAGAGAAGAGTACATGAGGTCACTTATGAACCAAGGTGTGAGCCAGAGGAGCAATGACCACACCTGGCCTTCGATTATAGAATGCTGGAAGAACCAAGAAATCAAAGACCCCCATATACAGCTCAGAAAACAACAGCACAAAAAACTTGAAGCCTGAGATATTATGCTGCACACCCCAGAAGCAGAGGCCAACCCTAACATAAAGTTAACAGCGAAGAAACAGGCCATTAAAATGGGTAAAAAAAAAAAGAGAGAGAGAAAGAGAAAGAACCCAATCATAGATAGCTACTATAATGATAGAGAAGATCAGTTTTCAAACTCAGAAGACAAAACAGCTCCTTATAAAACTTCAAAGAAAAATGTAAAATGATCACAAGTCCAAAAAGAGCTATTGGAAGAGCTTTAAAGAGACTTTAAAAATAAAATAAGAGAGATTGAGGGAAAACTGGGAAAAGAAATGAGTAGTGCAAGAAAAGCAAGAAATTTATGAAAAAAAAGTCAACCAATTGGAAAGAAAAGATCCAAAAATTTACTGAAGAAAGTAATTCCTTAAAAATTAGAATTGGGCAAGGGGAAGATAATGACTTCCTAAGACTTCAAGAGATAATAAAACAAAATCGAAAGAACTAAAAAAGAACAGAATGTGAAACATCTTATTAGAAAAAACAACTGATCTGAAAAACAGATTGAGGAAAGATAATGTAAGAATTCTCAGTCAACATGAAAGTTATGATAAAAAAGAATCTAGACATTATACAACAAGAAATAGTTAAGGAAAATTGCCCTGAAGTTCTGGAACTACGGGGTAAAATAAAACCATAAGGAAAATAGGATAAAGGGAAGTATACAATTAGTAGTTATAACTTTGACTGTGAATGAGATGAACTCATTCATAAAACAGAAATGGATAGCAGAATGGATCAAAAACCAGACACCAACAATATGCCATTTACAAGAAAACAGTTTAGAAAAATAAATTGAACAGACCATAAATGAGCTTCCTAAGAAAAAAGCATCAAGAGCAGATGGATTTACAAGGGAACTCTGCCAAACATTTAAAGATCAACTAATTCCAATATTAAATAAATTATTTGGAATAATAGGCAAAGAAGGAGTCCTACCAAATTCCTTTTATGAAATTATGAAATTATGGTGCTGATACTTAAAACAGGAAGAACAAAAACAGAGAAAGAAAATTAGACCAATTTCACTACTGAATATTGATGCAAAAATCCTAAATAAAATACTAGATAGGAAGCTACAATAATATATCACAAAGATAATACATTATGACCAAGTGGCATTGATATCAGTAATGCAGGGTTTGTTCAATATATGGAAAACTATTATATAATTGCTCATATCAATAACAAAGGTAACAAAAATCACATAATTATATCGAGATGCAGAAAAAGCTTTTGATAAAATATAACACCCATTCTTATTAAAAACACTTGAAAGCATAGGCATAAATAGATTTCTCCTTAAAATGATAAGAAACATCTACCTAAAACCATCAACAAGCATTATCTGTGACAGGGTAACCTAGAAGCCTTCCCAGTGAGATCAAGTATGAAACAAGAATGCCCATTATCACCAATATTATTCAATATTACTAGAAATACTAGCAATAGCAACAGGAGAAGAAAAAGAAGTTGAAGGAGCCAGAATGGGCAATGAAGTAATAAAACTAATTGTTTTTGCAGATGATATGATGGTATAGTTAGAAAACCATATAGATTCAATTAAAAAACTAGTTGAAACAATATTTCTAGCAAAGTAGCAGGATATAAAGTAAACCCACATAAATCATCTGCCTTTCTATATATCACCAAAAAAGCCCTGAAAGAAGAGATAGTTTATTTAAAATAATTGTAGACAATATAAAATACCTGGAAGCATACTTGCCAGAGAAATCCAGAAATTATATGAACATTATCATAAAACATTTTTATACAAATAAAGTCAGATTTAAATAATTGGAGAAATATTAATTGTTCTTGGGTGGGACAAGCCAATATAATAAATGCCAAATAATAAAGCTAATATAATAAAAATGACGATTCTACTTAAATTAATCAGCCTTTGCAGTGCCATCCCAATTAAATTACCCCCCAAAAAATTTTATCAAGCTAGAAAAAATAACAAAATTCGTTTGGAAGAACAGAAGGTCAAGAATATCAAATAAATTAATCAAAAATGTAAATGAAGGAGGTCTACCAGTGTCAGATCTTAAACTTTATTATGATGCAATAATCATCAAAACTATTTGGTACTGGCTAAGAAATAGAAAGATGGATCAGTGGAACAGAGTAGACATACAATACGCAGTGGTAAATGATTATAGTAAGCTTGTATTTGACAAAGGTAAAGATTTAAGCTTTTGGGATAATAATTCACTGTTTGGTAAAAACTGTTGGGAAAACTGGGAAGCAGTCTGGCAGAAACTAGGTATAGACCAGTATCTTACGTCACTTACTAAGAGAAGGTCTAAATGGATACATGACCTAGACATAGAGGGAATATTATAAGCAAATTAGAACGTGCAACATATTACCAAGCAGATTTATTGATAGTAGAAGAATTTATGAATAAACAAGAGATAGAGAGCATTTTGAGATGTAAAATGGGTAATTTTGATTAGATTAAATTAGAAAGGTTTTATACAAATGAAACCATGGTAGCCAAGATTAGAAAGAAGGCAGGAAATTGCATGTATGGGGGGGGTAGATAATTTATAGACAATTTCTTGGATAATGATCTCATATCTCAAATATATAGAGAACTTTATCAAATTTATAAGAATAAGAGTCATTCCTGAACTGATAAATGGTCAAAGGATATGAACAGGTAGTTTTAGGAGGAAGAAATCACAGTTATCTGTTGTTATATGAAAAAAAATGCTCTAAATCATTATTGATTAGAGAAAAGAAAATTTAAAACAACTTTGAGATACCTTGTCACACCTATCAGATTGGCTAAAATAATAGAAGAGGGAATGGACAAATGTTGGAGGGGATGCAGAAAAATTGGGTAACTAATGCATTGTTGGTAGAATTGTGAACTGATCCAATCATTTTGGAGAGCAATCTGGAATTCTGCTCAAAGGGTTATAAAACTTTGTATACCCTTTAACCTAGCAGTACCACTATTGGGTCTGTTTCCCAAGATGATCAGGGAAAAAAGAAAAGAATCTACATGTTCTAAAATGAAGAGTAAAAAGAGCAGGATCAAAAGAATGTTGTATATAGTTATAACAATATTGTTCAAAGATTAAATGTGAATGACTAAGATATTCTGAGTTATATGAATATTCAAATCAACTACAAAGGGAGGAAGAAAGATGCCATCCACCCCCAGAGAAAGAGCTGCTGTATGGAAGTATGTAATGTAAACCGTATTTCCCATGTATAAGATGCACCTTAATTTTGGGACACGAAATTTGAAAAAAAATGTATTACATAAAATTATTGAATTCAAGTTTTAGTCATAAAATTCATACAATAATACGATGAAATTCAAGGACCTTCTGTTCATAGCTTTCAGGAATTTTTTGGGCAAGTCTGATGCGTGTATGCATTCTCAGTCCATTCCGTTTCATGAACCTGAAGCACCAATTGTGTCCTCCTTTGAAATCAGTAACTTCTTTTTCATCAGCAATTCTTCTTGCCTCGTGCTGAACCATCTTTGTGGACACAGGAATTCCAGCTGCCCTTTTCTCTTCAATCCATATCTTCAATCCTCTCTCTAAATCAGGCCATTTTGCTGACTTGCCTCTCATGGCCTTCTTCTGCCATGGTGTTTTCAGTAGGATTTCTTCTTCCCGTAGCCAGTCTCAGATTGTTTTCTCAGTTGGAGGAGGCCCAAACGACATCCAGCAGCATGATTTCCATTCACTTTTGCAAACTGGATCACTTTTAACTTGAATTCAGCACTGTACAGAAATCTTTTCTGAGGCATTTCTGGGCAGAATGTAGCAAAATGTAACCTAATATACCAGTAACAAATGCGAAATAATGAGCACAAAGACAACAAGCGCAAAAAAGCAGGCAATGCAAGTTAAAAAATCTACAACAGGGGCAGCTAGGTGGACTAGGTGAAGTAGAGCACCAGCCCTAGAGTCAGGAGTACCTGAGTTCAAATCCAGTCTCAGACACTTGACACATTTACTAGCTGTGTGACCTTGGACAAGTCACTTCCCCCCTGCCAAAAAGAAAAAATCTACAACAATGAGCACAAAAACAAGTGTGAAAAAGTAGGAAATGCAAGTAAAAAAACCTACAACTACTGTATAAGACGCACCCAGTTTTTAGACCCCAAAGTTTTTGAAAAGGGGTGTATCTTATACATGGGGAGATGCGGTAGTTTCACATATATATCTTTGTCAAATGTTGGCCTTCTCTAATGAGAGCTTGGGAGGGAGGAACTCAATATAACAAACTTGGAACTCAAATTAACAAAAAAATAAAATAAAAATAAATATTAAAAAAAGGAATAAGGAAACCAAAGCTCAGAGAGGTTAAGTAACTTACCCAAGGCTATACACTGGGGCAGATGTAAACTCAAATCTTTCCTATTCCTTATCCAGCCTTCTATCCAGGGAGACTCATCTTCCTGAATTCAAATCTGGCCTCAGACATTTACTAGCTATGTGACCCTGGGCAAGTCACTTATCCCTGTTTGCCTCAGCTTCCTCATCCATAAAATGGGCTGGAGAAGGAAATGGCAAACCAATCTGGTGTCTTTGCCAAGAAAACCACAAATGGGGTCACAAAGAGTTGGACATGGCTGAAAAACAATTGAAAAACAAGTTTTCTTCTGCTCCTAGAAAATGGGATACGCCATTCTTTTTCCCAATGAACCAGTTCTCTGTAGGGGAAACCGTTTCAGGATTCCTGTTATGAGACTTGTGCAAAACACAGCCCCAGACCAGCATGCCTGTTTCTGAAGTTTCTCTTGTTCTACAATTCATTCAACCATGGGCCACACATAAGAGTTCTCTCAAAAACATCTTCCTGGCTCTTCTTGTGCCTTAAAGGCCACACATCTGGCCATCTGCATAGGCTCCTCCCTCTCTAATCTCACCCTCCAGTTTATAGCAAGAATCCCTGGGGAGTGATGGGTGGGAAAAATCAAGGAAAATTTTTCAGTTTTCCAACGAGATGGGGCTTTTTATGATATAATTTCCCATATTTTCCTGTGATATTTAGTTCAGTGATGGGTGAAGGAAGAAAAACACAACACCAAGGATCTTCTTGATCCACTTACATCTTAACCCAGGCTCTGACACGTCCTAGTTCTGTGGTTCTGCACAAGTCCCATACATCTCTAAACTTCAGTCTATTCATATATTAAAAAGGGAATTATAATTACCCACCTCACAGGGTTATTGTGTAAAAAGTTTTTTGTAAGCATTATGGAAATGTGTGGAAGTTACTATGACACCTTTTTAAAATTGATTTAGGCTAATACATGTCAAGGACCTGTGGTTTTATCAGTACGGAAACATCTTCCACTTAGGTCATTCATTCATTCAATCAATCAATCAACAATAGACCTTTGGGCTTAGAGTCAGAAAGACCTGAATTCAAATCCAGCTTGGACATTCAGTAGCTATGTATGCTGGGTAAGTCACTTAATGTATTTTTGCCTCAGTTTCCTTAGTTACAAAATAAGAATGATACTAACACCTACCTCCTAGGGTTGTTGTGAGAATGAAAGGAGATACCTTGAAGGCACTTAGCCCAGTGCCTGGCACATAGTAGGTGCTTAATACTTGCTTGTTCTCTTCCCTTTCCCTACTGCCAAGTATTTTGCTAGCCCCTGGGGATAAAAAGAATGGAAAAAAAAACCTGCTCTCACAGAGTTCACACGTAATCTTGCTTCAGACTCAGAAATGTTAGACTAACTTGCCCTGGATTGCAGGTGACTTGGTGATAGAACTTGGGCTCTAATCCAGGTCTTTCTGACTCAAGAATTGCATGCACATACTGTTTCTCCTATATGGGGTGGGGAAATGGCAGCCTCGAGGCCACATGTGGCCTCAAGGCTGCAGATTCCCCACCCCTGTAACATGCTTGTAGTCTAATATATTTGGTACAGAATATAAAATGGTTTTAATTTTTATTTCCTTTTAGTAATAATCTCTTAGAATACAGGGACTATGTCACTTTATCTTTGTACCCTGAGACTTACTTAGAGATATTAAACAACTCAAGAAATGTTTGTTGAATTGAAAACTGAGCAAATAATATTTTCCTTTGAAACATCATGCAAAGCACCCTTGAAAGTAGGAGCTGACATCAGCATACTGGGTAAGGATGTTGCTGCTGTTTTGCTGGGCAGGAGTTCAAGCCAGGATGCACAGTTTGGCCAGCTAGCTCACTATGCCATCTAGTGTGGATGGGGGGAGGAAACCAGAATTGGTTTCTAGATAAATGCCTTGTCTTGGTTCTACAATTATGAACAAGGTATTGATGGTTCTAAGGTGAGAATCACTTCACTGATCCAGCTAAGTGCCAGACTCCTACCTGCCCCATGTGTAGCTCTACTTGGCTATCCTTCCATCCCTAACTTAGTTTGTGACTATGTTTCTCCACATTTTCCTTTTATCTTAGGACAATGGTCCTTGCCCTTCCCCCAGCCAATGTATGACAACTGCTTAGCTTCCACTGTCCCAGAGCCCATAGACCTAGAACCAGTCAGGACACAAGATGAGAGAACTGTGGGCCATGAATAAATCAAGTTGGATCCTGTGTGCCATAGTATCTGAGACATATGCATCACATTTACTTATGCCAATTAATAAAAATTAAATATTGTAAAATTTATTATATTTAACTGAAAACTTACAATATCTAATTTTATTGCCGATCATTTCTTAATTATATACTATAATAACTGAGATGTAGCATGTCTAGAGGCTAGAGAGCTGACCTTGAAGTTCAGAAGACCTGAGTTTAAGTGACATACTAGCTATGTGATTCTGGGCAAGTCACAAACCCTTAGTTTCCGGCAACTCTTTCAGACTATAAATAGTTGAACGATTCTGTCTCTTTACATAGATGAAGGTAGTTTACTCACTAGAGAGCTCCCCACCTTAATAACATCACAAGTTGGAATAAGGAACTAAGAATTCTAGTTCTAGGAGCTCATAGGACCATAGAATTTTAGAGCTGGAGGACCTTAGAGGTTACTTGTCCGGCTCTTATCCAATAAAGAATCTCTTCTACAAAACAGGAGAGCTATGGATGTGGAACACTTCATATATCAGAATTTTGTTGCTTGATTTTGCACTCATTTTTTCTCTCTTTTTACTTTGTAAGGTGTGGCTTTGAGGGTGGATGGATACTTTGAGAAATGTAGGTTTTTTTAAAGGTAGCAATAAAAATTTGGTCAAGAAATCCTTTCCACAATATCTCTGGGAAGTAGCTTTCCATTCCTTTCTTAAATACTTCCAGTGCTGAGAACTCATCTTATGAAACAGCTCGTTCCATTGCTGGATAGCTCTAGTTGTTAAAAAGTTCTTACTCACATTTCCTTGGTGAAATGCTTGTTCCCAGCTTTCCTTCAATCCACCTTAGTGGACCCACCATGACATAGCCTACTTATGCTTGCTATGTGTCCTTATTGCCCTTTGAGTTATTGGTCATTCTGATTCTGGGATAATGGTGCTCCATGGTACACAGACATATAGTTCTATCAGGAGAATATTACTAAAGAGATGGGCCTTTATGTCAGCAAGAATTCTGATATCATTAAAGGCACTGAAAAGTTTCCTAAATATTTTCCCCCAAATTGGCAGACCAATGTCTTACTTCTAGCCAATTCTGGGATCATCTTATTGTCTATCTTCAACACCTTTCCAAGATCTACATAAGCTCCAGGAGGACAGGGACTTATCTTACCTAAACTTTTTATCTCTGTGTGTTTAGCACAGTGTTCTGCACATAGTAGGAACTTAAGTGTTTCTTAAATTGATAAACTAATTCAGGCTACCTGTTCATCTAGATGTCATAGAAATATGCATTTTTTCATACAAGTCGACAGCATTTATTAAGTACTTACTACTGTGTGCTAAGCATTGACAATGCCAAAAAAAACAGCAAAAAAATCTGTCCTTCCCTCGTGAAGCTTGCAGTCTAATTAGGGGAACAACATACAAACAACTATATAGGACAAATCAAAGAGAATTGACAGAGGAAAGGCATAAATTTAAGAGGGATTGAGAAAGATATCCTGTAGAAGGTAACAATTTATATACTGCTTTAAGGTTTCCATAAAGCTTCACTCAAAAAAATCCCATAAAGAAAATAGTTAAAGTATTAGTATTCAAGCTTTACAGAAAAGGAAACAGGTTCAGAAAAGTAACTTATTCATAGTCACACAGCTAGTAATTATTAGTCAAAATCACAGGATCATCTAGTCAGAGTTCAAAGAGACTTTAGTCTGATTCTTCATTTTTATAGATGAAGAATCTTAAACCTAGAGAAGTTGTGACCTTGCCAGACTTAGACAGATATTAAAGGGACTCAAACCTCAGTCCTCAGCCTCCAAATCCTGCACTCTTACTAATATACAACACTGATTCAGTAAGTAACTTTCTTTGTTTGGACTCTGTACAGAACAATTTCCAAAGCACTGGCTTGGCTTTGCAAACTTTATGGATTCATAGAAACGTCAGGGTTTTGATGGTCCTGTCATTAAAGTGTCTGCCTGTTTTACAGTCCCCTTGATGTCAGTACTCTAGGGAATCTTGAACAGTTACCTCTGCGGTCTATCTGTAAAAAGGGTATTGTATGCTTTTAATAAGTATGAGAGACATCATATTTGAGGAGAACTTTCAAGGCTAGTTTTTGTTCTCCCAAGTCAAATACTTTTAGAAAATCAATTGATGGATTTAGAAGAGGTGGCCTCTATAACTGGATCCTATGAGGTTCCATAGCTGCCCTTAGTAGTCATAAAGAACATTCTCCAGATGTTGGTGAGAATATGCAGGAGAGGAATCCAAAGGAATACCTAGTGTGTAAAGGACAGATTGTGACTTGAGCATGATGGTCAGGTCCAGAATGATCTGTGTTGTCAGAGAGAGAAAAAAATGTACTAATTCAGAGTGTGCAAGTCATGGCTTTTGAGAGTGTATATTGAACTGTCTGCTTGTACTCTGGAAAGTCTGGAAAAGTGGAAAAGTAGGGTACTTGGGCTAGGTAGAGGCTGCCATGTTCTGCTGATATTTTCAGCCCTAAGACTGAGGGCAACAATACTTTAAGGAAAGATTCATCCTCATGGATTAATTCTAGCATTTTAGGACCTGCAATGGTCAAGACCTATTAGATATAGATATCTGCTTGGTATCCTTCTGAACTCTCCAATAATCTCTCCATGGGAGTTGGGAGATTGAATCTGTATGTGAGGTTTAATGACTAGTAGGATGTATTTAGGAGCATATGAGAGTGTGTCCATGCCCTCAACAACAATAAACAAAACAGGATCTTGAATTCCCTACACCTCTCAGCCAGTTGTGTGACCATGAGGATGTGGTCTGGTGTTGAAAAGGGTCTATGAAAGGCTAAACATTTCCTTCTCATGTTTTCATCAAAGAAACCTTTGATGTGTTAAATAATTTGGTTTCTGTTCCCAACATTCAACTGAAACCTCTCCCTCTAAGGTTGCTGATGATCCCTTTATTGCTAAATACAATTATTTTCTCCTCAATCTCCATCCTTCTTGATCGCTCTGCAGCGTTGATGTTGTTGATCATGCCCTCTCTCTTCTTGCTGTCCCACTTGAATTTTCATGACACTACTTTGTCATGACTCTCTGACAGTTCCTTCTCAAGTAGTTACAGGATTGGTGCCCGCGTCCTGCCCCCCATGACTGGGTTTACTGAAGGTCTCCTCTCTCCGCTCTCTCTCTTCCTTTCCCTTTCCCTCTCCCTCTCTCTCTGTAAACTCCCATGGATTCAATTCATACCTCTATGCACATCACTCCCGAATCTATATATCTAGTACTCATCTCTCTCACCAGCATCTTCAACAGCCTGCTTAAATACAACCATATGGATATTCCATAGGCATTTCAAACTCAACATATCCAAAACAGAACACTTTATCTTTCCCTCTAAACCGACCTCTCCTCCAAACTTCCCTACATCAAAGATGCCACCATTCTTCTAGTACCCAGGTTCCCAACCTAGCAGTCTTCCTCAACTCTTCCCTCCTCACACCCTGTGTCAATTAGTTACCAAATCTTATATATTCTACCACCCTAACATCCCTTGCTTCTATCCCCTTCTGCTTACTTAAACCACAACCACCTTAGTTCAGACCCTCATCATCTCTCTTAGACTATTTAAAGCAGTTTGTCCCTCCACAATCCATCTTCCATATTACTTACAAATTGATATTCCTAAAATTCAGTTCTATTCCTTACCTCAAGAAGCTTCAGTGGATCCCTATTCTCTTTATGATAAAATATAAATTCTTCTCTTCATCATTTTACAATAAGTCTCCAGCCTTTCTTCTTAGGCTGTTTACATATTGCTCCCTGCTCATATTCAACTCAAGTAGCTTATAACCCTGACACCTATAAATAATAGATGATTATTAAATACTTGATTAAGTGACATTATGTGCTATATAAAGATTTAATATGTAGATAACAAAACGGTATCAGTAACTGATATCTCCTATTCTAGTAAAAACTTTGTTTATTACATGTTCCATTCTTGTGACCTTCCAAACATCAAGACACCTTGAATGTCAATCTCTGAATGTCATTGAGGTGACACAGTGAATTAGGCACCAGACCTGGAGTCAGGAAGACCTGAATTCAAATCCAGTCTCAGGCACTTACTAGCTATGTGATCCTGGACAAATCATTTAGCCTCTGTTTGCCTCAATTTCTCCACCACAAAAATAGGAAAACCATCCAACATTGTGAGGATCATTTGAAATAATCATTATAAAGTGCTTAATCTGGTTCCTGGCACATAGTAAGTATCATATAAATGTTGACTATTATTATTTAATATTATTGGTAATTTCTTATGTCATTTTTATGTTTTTTTTCAGATTCAGATATGCTCCCATCTTTATTTTCTTCATTTCCTTTGCCACTTCTTCCTGTATTATATCCAATAACGAGGTGACTCAAATGTGACACATCCACTCTAATCACTAAAATTTCTGGACGTGTTGAGTTTGTGCCGCTCATTGAAATGACCAGATATAGATACCCTAAAGACTTTTGGCAGTTTAAGTCTGGAACTCATAAGAGCTATCATGACTGCAAATATAGATTTATGTGTCACTTGTGTAGAGGTGGTTGAAGCCCTAGAAGTGAATGAAAATACTATACTGTAGGAGAGAATATATAAAGGAGAAACAAGACAAGGCTAGATCCTTAGAGAATATCCATATTAAATGGCCAGAAGAGAATAAGGAGCCAGAAGAAACACAAAAGAAGTGGTTAGAAAGAAAGGAAGAAAGCAAATAGAGTGATATTTCTGAAATTGAGGGAGGAGAAAGCAGCCAATAAGACAGGGTAATCAATAGTGTTTGAAAGTGAAGTATGGTCGAAGAAAATGAAGACTGAAAAAAGAAGGACATTAAACTTGGTGACTAGGAGGCCACAGGTGACCTTAGAAAGAGCAGTAGTAGAGAAAGAGTAGTGAGAAAGGAAGTCCAATTAAAAGAAGTTAAAGCCAGTGAATAGTAAATCATTGAGTGTAAACAGCTCTTTGAAGAAGTTTAGAAGAGAAAGACAGAAGAAAGATGGTAGCCAAATATCTGGAAGGGCCAAGGGAAGAGATTGGGGTGGGAGGGAAGGTGGACTGGAAAGGCCTGGACATGTTTGTAGCCAGTTGGAAAGAAGTCATTTTTAAGGAAATGGTTGCAGATGCATGAGGAAGAATAGATGGTGGCTACAGCAGGGACCATGCAGGTCGCAGCAGGGGATGGGATTGGCCTTAATGAAGAATAGAAATATATCTTCTATTATTACCAAAGGGATAAAACAGAGAAAGGATTAAAATGATGAGATTTGGAGACCTGGGGAAAGGAGGGCAGAATTCTAGCTTTGGACACCTTCCAACTTCCATTGCTGCTGCTATGGCATTTGATTCTTCAAAGCACACCTTTGGGCCTAGAAAAGTGTATGGAGATTATAGGGCTTTGCAAATAACTGCCAGAAAATGATCCAAAGTTATTTTGTGACTATTTTTATTGCTTCCTGTCAAAGAGTTAAGTGCTCAGTCAGTATCTATACCTGTTATAGTCTGTGGAGATATAAATGGACAATTAAAGAACTGCAGAACCTCAGTTACAGAGGTCCCAAGAGGCCATCTACTCCAATCTGAATCTAAATAAGAATCCTCCCTATAACATGCATAACAAGTAGGCATCCAGGCTTTGCCTGAAAACTTTTATTCAGGAGAAACCCATTGCTTCCCAAGGTAGTCCATTCAACCTTCGAGTAACTGTTAAGATTTTTCCCCCTTATTCAGCACTCCTTTTTGACTACCTCCCCAAATCAGCACCCATGGTTTACAGGTTAGGTCCCTAAAGGGGTGCCTATTCTGATAGGTTCCAAAGGTACTCAATGGTTCCACACTTCTAAAACAATAACCCTTGAGCCCCCATCAGTGTGTTTAACTTTAATAGACAGTAGACACAACTAACTCAAGATACAGGCATTTACTAACATGACATGGGAGGAAAAGTAGCTATAAAACATTCCTCAATAAACATTCCCCTATGATTCCATAAATACAAACATCATCAGTTGAAGACGAGGTGCATTCCAGTAGTGAGACACACATGTAGGGAACACATGCAGCCAAAGCAGCTCACATCTCTGACACTGAGGGGTACCAGTATCTTTCCCTTTTCATGGACTCTTCCTACTGCTTCTCCCCAGGTGTAGCATTTCCGCTAAGCAGCGGACTCCACTGGAGTCCCTGGGCTGGCCTGCTCGTCTGTACAACTTGACTCTTAACTGCCAATTTTAGTTTTCTTTGGAATCCAAAGTCTATCTTCTCCTCCCAGGAGCCACACTCCTTGAAACTGCTTTTTCGCCTTGAATACTGCTCCTTTCTGTGAATTGTGTCTCTTTGGAGATTGTTTCTTTGCTCTGTGCCAGATACATCTCAATTATGCCTAGATTTCTGAACTGTGTCTGAGGTTTGACAGGCTTAGCTCTTTAAAGGCCTCCATTGGCCTGGTCAGTCTTCAACCAGTCAATGCCAAGATCTTCTTCCAATTCAATCAGAGTAACTTTTCCATATTTTGTAAAAGAATAATAGGGTATAGAAACATTCATTAACATACTAATACCTTGTTATCACACTTATCTGATCCTTACTGTCTAGAATTGGATCAACCAGACTGGGAAGAGAGGAAAGAAATCCTCCAACAACAACAACAACTACATTTAAGGGGAAAGAAATCCCCAACAACTACATTTACATCAAGGCTAAATTTTTGACTCTGCAATTCTATATTATTGCTTCTAGTTCTGCATTCTAGGCAGAACAAATCTAATCTCTCTTCCATATGCCTTGCCAGCCCTTCATATCTTTGGAAGATAGCTAACATGTCATACCTAAGCCTTTTCTTTTAGAGCCTAAAATATCCCCAGGTATTTCAACCATAACATTATTTCAAGACCCTTCACTAACCTGGTTGCCTTCCTCTGGATGTTCTCTAGCTTATCAATGTCCTTCTTAAAATATGGCCATTCAGGACTGAACACAACAATATCCCAAGTATTGTCTCATTTTAGGTAGAATACCATAAGACTAATATCTCCCTAGTCTTGGATATAGTGTTTCTCTTAGCGTAGGTTAAGATAGCATTAGCATTTTTTTTGGTTACCTTATCACACTCTTGATGCACATTGAAATGGCTATCCATTAAAACCCTCAGATCTTTTTCAAACAAACTATCTGGCCACATCTCCTTCACTTGTGAAGTATTTTCTTTTTTCCTTTTCTTTAAACAAAGCTTTATATTTATGCCTATTAAATTTTACATCACTAGATTCATCCCAACATCAAGCCTGTAAAAGTCTTTTAGGATCCTGGCCAACATGATAGCTATTCTTCCTAATTTTATATCATCTGCTACTTGATAAATAGTCCATCTATGCCTCTATCTAAGTCATCAATAAAAATGTTAAACAGTCCAGGACGAAGCATAAATCCTGAGATATTCCACTAGCGACCCCCTTCCAAGCTGACTTCAAAATCGTTAATGACTGTTCTTTGGGTCCACTCATTTAACCAATTCCTAATTCAATTCTCTGTACATCTCTCCGTCTTCTCCACGTGAATGATATAAGAAATTTTATCAAATGCTCTATTAAAATCATGATAAACTATACATTCCCTTGATCTACCATCCTGTCAAAAAAAGATATGTGGTTTGTCTGGAATATCCTGCTCTCCCTGAAGCCATGCTCACCTGCTGTGATCACCACTCTCCTTTCTAGATGTTTAAAAAACAAGCTATCATAGGTTAGTCATCTCCACAATGTATGTTCAAGATTTTGCTGGTAATAAAAGTAACATTTAGTGACTATTGTGCTATAGACTCCATACTCTTCCCTCTTTTCCAAACCTATGATATCTCTCCCATTTTTTCATGATTTAATTCAACAAATATAGTGCCTACTATGTGCAAAGCATTGTGCTGAGCCTTGGGGAGAGACCAAAACCAAAAAGGAAAATGATCCCCGACCTCAAGTATATATTTCAAAGATCAATGACAGTAGCTCAGCAACTATATCTACCTGTTTCTTCAACTATAAAATGGGGATAATAATACCATCTGCCTTTCGATGTTGCTGTGAGAATCATGTAAGACAATATTTGTAAAGGTCTTAGCACAGTGCCCAGGATATAGTAGTTGTTTAATAAATGCTTATCCTCTTCACGCTTCCCTTTTTTTCTTTCAGTATTTGGGTATTTTTTTCCTCTGGACTTAGTAACTTGAAACAATTAAAGTTAATTAGGTAATATTTTACTATTTATCTTGGTCAGGGTGTGTGGAGTGTTCAGGGAGGACTAGCACCTCCCATGTGAGGGCTTGCCAAGCCCTTTTCAGGGCTGCTTATCTACCTTTAGTGTCCACCTGATTCATCCAACTCTCACCTGTGGCTTCAAAAAGCTGTAGCACGCACAGTGGCTACACCCAGTAACACTGCCTTGGCACACAGGCTAAACCAGGTTGAGGGTAACTGACGGGGCTCAAAGCCATAGATGAGTTAGGGGGATGTCTACCCCAAGCATGTGAAGACTTCCCCCAAAGGAAAGGGCAAATGAGAACAATTTATTCCTGTGGCCATAACAGCAGAGGAAGCAGGTGCTGTGGAGTGTTTAGAGTTTAATCATATGTTGTAGATGTCAAGGTCATCCAGTGTATCACAGGCCATTGCCAGTCACCTTGACTTTTGTCCTGCTACTAGACTTCAATAATTCTCGAAGAGAGGGTGAGGTTGAGGACTTTGTGCAACTCTGTTTCATTTAAATCCAATTCACGTACAAGTCAAGACATCACCCATAATATCATTGGTCCCCTTTGAAAATGAAGGATGAACAACATTTATCTTGAGCAGCATCTTCCTGTTAGTCATTGTTGTTTTGTCCTCTGCAGTCCAAAAGATTATTACTGTTGATAGAGACAACAGAAGCAAAAATAGGAGTTGAGAGACTCTTAATTCTCTCCATCATCCATTATTATTCTCCCATCAATACTGAGCAACAGTCCTAACCCTTCTTTAATCATCCTCTTTCCCTCAATATAGCTTAAAAATAAGAGTTCTGTCTCAAACCTGCTCATTCCGAATTTTGGCACTCCTGAGATCACTCTTTCAAGACTATGACATTCTCTTGTATTTATTCTCTTTGACTCATCTTCAATTCCATCTTCCATCCATATCTGTTTAAAATTTGGATAATTTGTCAAATTTGGATGAAATTTGAAATTTTTAGATTTAAAACTTGATGACTCCCCAGTGCAGCCAAATCAGTCTCTTTAACCACTTCCCCTTCTTCTTACTCAGAATTGTTTCTCTTTCTGTCTTTAGAATTTCAGTTAGGGAAGCTTCCCTTTTTTTCCCTGGTTCATGTCTCTTGCAGAATTTAAATGGATCCTGTTTCTTCTAAACCCATTGAAATATACTCCTCCAAAATCTATAGTGAATGTCCAACTATGCCTGGTTTCTCTCTCTCCTATCACAATTTCTAACCGGTCACTTCTCACAAAGATTCTGATCTTTCTACCTCAGCAATCAATTCCCAATTTTGGGTGAAAATCCTATCAAAGATAGTAGCTGCTCTCTATGAACTTGGAGCTCTATATGAAACTAAAGAGCAAGTTCCTAGTATTAGCTGCTTATTTGTGAGTGATTTTGTAGTCAGCATTTACTATAATCTGAAGACTTTTGCTTACCTTGATTCACTAAAGGCTAAATGATATGATCGCATTATATTCTTGCAAAGAAATCCTGAAAGTTAGACAGGCACATCGATTCTTTAATGAGTGCCAAATCCAATATGAAAATGCTAATGCATGGAGATTTTATACTAAGGTCTGATGTACTCACACTAGCACCTTTAAGAGATGAGCAAATTTTATGTGACCATAATGGTCTTTTTCCAGACATTGAAACACTGAATAAAATCCAAACCACTGAATGGAGTCAGTAAATTCCTTTCAAAGGAGGATTTTGTAATCTGGTGGGGTCAGATTCTGAAGGTGTAGATACTTGGGCAATCAATTCATGAGGTCCAACCACAAACAAATCAATGCAGCTAAAATGAGAAAGGGAATAGTTAACTGCAGAGAAAAAAAAATCTCAGCAGAAAGTTTCTCTGTTAAAAGTCTAATCAAGTTGGTTTTTATAGCAAAGATCACAAATGAGTTTGTTCACAGCAGCCACTTAAAATTCATCTGCAGAACATGTCAGTATATTAAGAGTATAAATATATGTTTGGCAAAAAGTTGATAACAGTAAGACTGCATCTCAACCACTGTTACTATTGTGAAAATATTGCCACAATTGTGGTTTTCAAAGATTAATACAGGGAAACAAAAATTATTCTAGGTAATCCCAGATTCACAATATGTAACACTTCACAAAAATACTATATTGACTTTGAGATCTTCAACCAATGCCCTGATCGCTTTTTCTTTCTTCTTCTGTCTTCAATTTCCTCTTATTTAGTCCCCTCCAACAAACTTTTTCAGCTGCAGTTCTGCGTTTTGCCTTTTGGATTGTTTTGGCTGTAGTTCTGCCTTTTGCCACCTTGTAGTAGGAAGGCCGAATTTATGATCTCAAATATAATCATGTATGTGTTTGAATGGTCCAAAATCGCAAGGTATGAGAGATTCTCTAAGGAGAAAACAACAAGAAATTTATTTAGGCCCCACCACAGCAAAAACTTGAACCAGCCTCCCCATTCCAACATCTTGACAAAAAGACTCCAGGCCCAGAAAGCCCATTTCACAAGGGCAACCAGGAGGCCACAGAAAAACAAGATAGTATTTAGCCAAATCATGTTCACTGG
>CM053622.1:577746720-577793344 GCA_028646595.1 Phalanger gymnotis
TCCTAAGTCACCAATCCACACCCACACAGGTTTCACACCTGACAGGGCCCTGGGCCTGGGGCTTAGCACTTAACAGCTGAAAGTACTTCCACTCAAAAGAAACAAAAGCCATGCTAATGAGACAGTTTTGCTTAACAACACACACCTCCATCATTATTTTTTTGTATTTTAAATTACCTAAATTTATTTGTATTATGGTGACCATAGCACTGTTTCTCTACTGATTTTCTTCCCATCCTATGCCAGCACTTTCTCCCTCTATCTTCTATAGTGTATTTCTTTTTCCTCTTAAGATCATTAGAAAATAACAAAGTTGCTCCCAAGCCACTACTTTATGTATTACCTCTAAGACTCCTGAAGACAACTAGAGTTCTGAGGGGGCGTTCGTTTCTTCTCCCCTGCTCAGATATAAGCTTTTCATTATTATATAGTCTCTTCCACTTGCTCAAATATAAACTTACCTTTCTAGGTTCCCCTTTGATCCCTTCTTTTGCATTTCAAAGTATCTACTTAACTCCAGTTCCTAAACTTAGCTAGCTTGCCTCTAGTCCTGGAGCTGAAAGGCTCCTGAGAGCTACACCAGGAGTCCTCAGGCTTCTGCCTGTCTCTTTGTGTGGACCTGGGCTGGAAAAATACGCTTACTGTAGTTTCTTCTTGGATTTCTTGATCATTTCTTGATTAGTGGTTGGTGGTAGCGGCTGTTCTTTTTAAAATCCTTGCTGGAGTAGTTGTTAGGGAGCTGGGCTCATTCTGCCTCTTGAGCAGAGCCCCTAGGGCAGGGGTGTTCTGGGAAGTTTGGGTTTGGTCAGAGGGCCACAGTTTCCCCACCCCTGCCCTAGAGCAAGGGTTCTGAACTTCTTTTCATCCTGGAACCCTTTGGTAATCTGGTAAATCGTAGGGATGCCGGCTCAGAATAATTGTTTTAATGGATAATTGAAGGAAATGATAGCTTTCATTTAGAAGTTAGTGAAAATAAAGATGTAATTTTTTCCCGTCCAAGCTCACAGGTCACCTGAAATCTATCCTCAAACTTCTTGGGGGCCCCTGAACCCTGGGTTAAGAACTCTTTCCCTAGAGAACTGAGGTTAATTCAGTTTACAAACCCTTCACAAGAACCTTTAAATAAAGTCATTGTTTCTCTTGCTATAGCACTTGCGTTTCACCTTGAAAGCATGGTTTATTTTTGGTTGCAACATGAAAAGTTAAAAGAATCAGACGTTTTTGTACATCTGAAACATAAAGTCCTTTGAAGCCAAGCCAAGTTAGAGCTTTCTGTAACATTGTTCCTTGTCATGTTTTTAGGAAATGAATGGAGAAACAGTATAAAAAAATATCATCAAAGACATGTATGGTTGAAGGGAGGAAAAAAAAAAAGATGGACTAGACTTTTAGCAAAAGCAAGAAATAGGGACAGCCCACACGTGTTCTCAGCACGTGAAAAGAATTTGATGAAAGTCAAATAGGAGGGTATGACTAAGAGTCCCATGGATTAAAACAAGTATAGATAGATTACCATTTGCATTGTTGGAGGGTTCAACATCATTGAAGTCACAGGTTCATTGCACCATTAAAGATGTGTTTTAGGTTTTGTGCAGGGATGTGCTGGAGCCAGCTCAAACTGGCTTACCAGAATATATTGTCAAAGTTGGAATGTGGGCATTTACATTTCAGAAATCAGCAATCACTGATTTATAAATCGAGAAATAAAACCAAGAGCTAGATTTATTGTTTTATTGGTTGTTTAGACTTAAGAGAGTGATGAAAAAAATTTTAATGAAGCAGATTAAACTTAAAAATATGTTGTATATACATTTTGGAGAGCCAGTTGTTAAACATTTATTAACACAGCACTGGCTTCGGGGAATCAGTCAGAACACTCAGCAGATTAAAGTGATCTTCTATCTAAGATGACTTAGTTCATTTTATTTAAGGTCCACTTATAAAGGTCAAGTGCACGTCATGCACACTCAGGGTTGAGGTCGATTTTACTGCTCTGTGTACTATTTGTTATCACTAACCAGTTCATTTTTGTCTTTTGGAGAATCTTGTGAAGCCAGTTCATTTTAATGAAGCTCTTCAGCATCTGTTCAGGCGGTTTTGAAAATCAAATTTTCCCCTCTGAGGAAATAATCTCCCAGTCCCCCTGAAATGCATTTTTTTAAAATTTCTGTGTCAAAAGCTCTCCTTGGCATACTGTTCTCAGTTGGGGAAAGGGGAGGAAATGTGTATATGTGTGTGTGGACACTTGGTTTGGTTTTGTATTTGGGGAAATGAGGAGGGCAACTTCCTTTAGATTAGAACTGGCGAGTCCGTTTTTCCTTCCTTCTCCAAACCTACCCTTTTCCAAATGGAATCCCCAGAATGTTCAGGTTAGAAGGGATCTCAGAAGTCACCTAATCCAACCTGTATCTGAACAAGAATTCACTCTGAAATACACCTAACAAAAAGGTAGCACTTTGCTTGAAGATCTCCAATATGCTGGTAAATATTTAACAACCTGCCTTCTGAAAAAGCAGGACACAGTTTTAGGTTTAGTCTAAATTATTAACACTTTCTCCATCACTTCCTTGTCTAGATAATAAACAAACTAATAAATCAAGCCCTGATTTGTTTAGTTATGTCCAATTTTTGCAATCCCATGTGGAGCTTTCTTGACAGAGAGACTGGGGTGGTTTGTCATTTCCTTCTCTAGCTCATTTTACAGATGAAGAAACTGAGGCAAACACAGTTATTTGCCCAGGGTCACACTGCTAGTAAGTATCTATGGCTGGATTTGAACTCAGGTCTTCCTGACTCCAGTCCCACTGCTCTATCCACTGTGGCACCTAGTTGCCCTGATTTGTAGCTTTTGCTCATTTCTGAGGTATCACTGTTCACACCGAAAACTGAACAACTAACCTATAAGCCAGTGTGAACTGCCTCGAGCACACCCCTCTTGGGAACCTACTGCACATCAAGGCAGCCCATTCCATTCCATATAGTTCTAACTGTGAATATTTTTTTTCTTTAAATCGAGCCTAAGTCTGCTTCTCTGCAATTTCTTCCTGCCCCTCACAGATCTGTTCTCTGAAGCCAGGTAGAATAAGCCTAATCAGTCTTCCACATGCTGGCCCTTTAAATGTTTGAAGACAATGAAATTGTCTGCCTTAAATCTTCTAGGTTAAACATCTCCATTTCCTTTAACCAATGTTTATATGGCATGAATTCAAAGTCCTTCACCATCCTGGCTGCCCTCTAGATTATCACTGTTTTTGAACCCATTGATCCAGATATGTGTAGTTTTAAATTATATAGCTATATAAGAAATAGAATGGATGAATGCAAAAGCATATATTAAACATTTACTATATGCAAAGCACTGTGCTAAGTGCCATGGATACAAAAAGAAAAGTAAAACAGTCCTTGCCCTCTAAGACCTCAAGGAGATAACCCCAATAAGGTGACTGAGACACTTTATAGCATGAGTTTGAACCAATAATTATGGGTTGGGGCTTTTCATCCCTGGTTTAACTCTCAGAGAGAGAAAAATGTTTTTGTTTGGTGGGACTATATATTTCACTAGTTGTGGAAAACTGGAAATTGATTATCTTTTAATATATGGTGTAAATAACTCCTATTTGTTTTAAATGCTTCCTTGCAATATATGTATATATACATATATGTATATGTCCATATGTATATATGTACACATATTTATATATGCACACATATATTGATTACCATAAACTATATTGAATTGTTTCATCTCTACTGCTCTTAAATTATGCCAATAAAATCATTTATAGCTAGCCCTCCCCTGAGATACTTCTTGTGCTATATCAATGTTTGTATTGTCTCTTCAATGTGACTTTTTTATGGGACTTTGCCTGTTTATCACTGGCTAAGGAGAGACTAATTAGCCTCCATCCATTGTTCCCCTATGGACTTGCCTGATTTCTTATCAACACCAGGGAAGGGGTACAATAGAAGAAACACTGAACTTGGAGTCACAGGATATGAGATTAAATCCCAGTTTTACCACTAATTTACTCTGTGACCCTAGGCAAGTCATTTAATCTCTCTGGGACTCAGTTTACTCTCATGTAAAATGAAAGGGCGGAATTAAATGATCTTCCTAGAGCAGCTGATAATGACTATGTCACTCCCCTACTCAATAAACTCTAGCAGCTCTTGATTTCCTACAGGGCCAAATATAAAATCCTCCAGTTTTTAAAGCATTTCACGACCTGCCCCCTTCCTACCTTTCCAGTCTTCTTACTCTTTACTCCTCTCTATATATTCTGGGTAGTAGGCAGAGGCAAGCCGGGGGTCAGGGAGAGCTGAATTCGAATCCATCCTCAGACACTTACTAACTCTATGACCCTGGGCAAGTCACCTAACCCTAGTTGCCTCAGTTTCCTCATCTGCAAAATGAGCTGGAGAAAGAAATGGCAAACCACTTTAGTATTTTTGCCAAGGAAAGGGGGCCATGAAGTGTCAGACACAACTGAAATGATTGAACAATAACAAAAATATATTCTGTGATCTAGCAAAACTGGTTTCCCAACTCTACATTTTCACTGGCCCCTATACATCAAATTCTTTCCCTCCTTGTCTCTACCTTCTGGATTCTCTGGCTGCCTTCAAGACAGTTCAAATCTTAACTAATCCTTTGCCATCCCTCCCTAATCTTAATTCTTCCTCTTGAAATTGCCTCTAATTTTCCCTGTATGTACTTGTATATACAGAGTCTACATGCACTCTCTCTCCCATTACAATGTGAATTCCTTAAAGCCAGAAACTGCTTTTACTCTTCTTCTTATCTTTCCCCAATGCTTAGCACGAAGCCTGGAAGATAAAAAAAATGCTCTTTGATTTTTCTCTAATGGTGCTTCCGGCTCTGAATCTGTATCTCATATGATTAAGAATGTTTTTTAGCACAAAGGGAACTTTTATTCTATCATAAGTATAGAGTTTTATGAATCAGATTAAGAGATGGAAGGGATCTTAGAGGTCATCTAATACTATGTCCCTCATTTTACAAACAAGGAAATTCACTTGCCAGAGGACTCCACAGAGGTTAGCTGGCTTGTGTAAGATCACATAGGAATTAAGGGGAAAAGAAGGTTTCAAACTCAGTAGAGTAGTAACTAGGTTAGGTGCCACAGAAGCTTTGTCCCAGAGTAGAAAATTTAGAGGCCACCTAAATTACTTTCCTTGAAGAACACTTCCTTTCTTCCCAGCTCAGGCAAAGGAACATTTTCCTCCCTCTTCAGCAATATAGAATCTTTTTTTATATGCCAGAGAATGCATCCTTACCCCAGTGGCTACATAGCTGTCACTGGGCATGCCAGTCCATATCTGCCAACGTAGAAACCTCATGTTGTATGGAGCAGTCTTTCTATTGCTAGACTACAACCCAGATGAATCTCTCCTTTCTTAACAATAATCCTTCTAGTAGAATGCAAGTGATGGCAGCATACCTGGTAGGACAGGGAGGGTGTGGGAGGAGAAAGTGGGAGGAGAAAAAGAAAAATGTTCTCTTCTGTATTCCTATTCTGTATTCCTCTATATTCCTCCTTCTATGTTCTTCATCCTATTTGCCTTAGGCTCTGGAATCTAAGTCTTCTGACTCAAAATCAAGCACCCTTTCTACCTTTTAGTGTACCTTACAAACCTGAAAGTGATAATAGGGTTTCAACTCATGAAAAGTGGCTATGTACTGTACAGAACAATCAATGCCGTAAAGTAGTGGAGAGGGTAGAATTGATCATCTTAACATGCCTGAAAACAAGAGAATTTGTTACTCCTTCCGTGTAGATTGTATATGAAATCCCTTGTGTTGTGTTAACAGAGGTTAATATTACCTTTCTATCTTTACAAGATACTTGGTTTCTAGTAAAATAGCAGTAGTGAGAGAAATTACTACCTTGACTTCTTACTGATGTAAGCTGTACTGATGTACTGAATTTATTCAGCTTACTGGTTTTTCACAAGAAAAACTTGTTTTTTTTTCTTTTTCTGAAATTGTACGAATATATGCATGTATATATATAAACATATAATTTTCAATCAGCAAAATCGGTCTTCTCTCCTTCTCATCCTAATTCCACCCCTCCAACAAAAATGGGAATAAAAGAAAAACAAAAACCCTGAACCATCTTCGTATAGGGAAGCAAATCAAATTTCTGCATTGGCCATATTTTTTAAAATGGATGCCTCATTCTGAACTCTGAGTCCTTCACCTCTTTTTCAGGTGGTAGGAAGCATGCTTCATTAATAGTTCTCTGAAATTGTGGTTGGCGATTGCACTGATCAGAGTTTTAAATTCTTTCAAAGTTGCTTGTCTTTAAGATATTACTGTCACTGTTCTCTTGGTTCTGTTCACTTTACTGTGCTTCAGTTCACATGTCTTCCCAGATCTCCCTGAAACAATCACCATCATTTCTTATAGCACAACAATATTTCATCACATCTGTATGCCACAGTTTGCTCAGTCATTCCCCAGTTTATGAGTACTTCCTCAAATTTCCATTCTTTGTTACTTAAAAAGGGGCTAGAAATATTTTTGTCCCTTGTCTGAACCCTGCAAGTTCCTGACCTGAGTTTGGTTCTGAGCAACAGTAGAATGCCATTGGACTCAGTAACTATCAGCCAGCTGGGAAACTTCTGCTTCAGAGCAACAGAATGGCAGACTCCTTTTTGGTCTGGGATTCCTCTGCAGGTTTCTGACTGGGCTAGAGGCTGAAACTGATACCCTGCACTGCCGCTGGGGTCTGAATTACACCGTTGCCTCTGAATCTGCTTCTCTTTCAATACACATCCAGGCACCTGTATTGGGGACCGGGGGAGGGCGGCAGTGGGGGTGGGAACAGAGCACAGGTCTTCTTCCCTCAGTCTCTCTCTGCTTTTGTGACCTGAAACTTTGTAGTATGTGACAAAGCTGCTGGATGGTATCTGTTCTCATCAAGGTGCCCTGATATAGGTCTGAATGTGACCTGTATGGTTCTAGGACCTCCACCTGCCCTGTCACACAGTCCCTCCCTGAGTGTTCGAGTGCTAAATGCAGTGGGTTCTTGTTCAGGCCCATCCCCATTGTCCACAGACCTCTCCATCTATCTCTCTGTGCTAACCTAGTCCAGAAAATATGACTCAATGTGACTTTACCTTCAATTACCCTATCAGGATTCAGGCTGGTGCATTCTCCAAATCTGTTTGGAGGAGTTTGGGTAGGGGAAGGCTCACTGTGCAACTACCTGACATTCTGCTGTCTTGGCTTTTCTTCCCCAAACATGAATTTTTCAAAAGAAAATTCCACTATTTTATTTAAATAGATTAAGTTGGGTGGATAAGGATTTTAGGTTTAGAAGATAGTTATCATGGAGCCTGAGTCATTCCCTTCAGTTACAATAACAACAACTAGCATCTACTTTAAGAGTTACTAACCACTTTTAAAATATTATCTCCAGTTATTCTCACAACAATCCTGGGAAGTAGGTGCTATTATTATCCTTGCTCTGCAGATGAGGAAACTGAGACAGACATAGGTCAAGTGACTTGCCAAGGTCATATAGCTATTTAGTATATGAAGCTAGAATTAAATGCAGGTCATGTTGTCTCAAGGACCAATGCTCTATCTACTGTGCCTCTAGCTCCCTCTTATCTGAATGTCTAGAAGGAGTGGATGATTCCAGCTTCTGAAAGACATCTTACATGGGAGACTATTCTGACCACTTGAGAGAGACTGTATAAGTACAGTGAAAACAGAACTGACTTGGAGTTAGAAAAAGGGGGTTCAAATCCCACCTCTGACTCTACTGCGATTGTGGGCAAGTTACTTATTCTTGCTGCCCTCAGTTTCCTTGTCTGTAACTATCTGAAACCATCTAGATGATTTCTTACGCCCCTTTCATTCTTAATTTATGATTCCATGATCTCGTACTTGTGAATTGTATTCCTGAAATAGTGTTGCCTGCCTTGTGAGGTGCATTCAGGTGTTAGTGACAACCCTGTGAAGTTCTCCACTTCCCTGAGGCTTACCCAAGTCTGTATTCTCCTTTAATGTTACCAAAAAATAGGATACCTGTATTATGAAAGCAAATTAGAACTTGAGACAATTAAGTTGGAGAGGTTCCCCTCCCCCTCATTCAATCTAAAACCCATAAAAAGGTGTTGTGTCCTGAATCATTATTAGCCAGACTGTTGTCCTGACAGTTTCCAGTGCACTTTGAATCAAAGGCTGCCTGCAAAAATCCTTGTTCTTTGTGTGATTGTTTTAAAGTGTTGACATTTCTAAAGTATCTTCAGCTCTTCAGGTAAAAGGTGCTATTGTGGGTAAAATCAGAAGAAAAAGCCATAGGAAATTTGTCAAGTAGAGGGGGAAAGAAATGAAGAGAGAGGAGGTGAGAGTATTGATATCAGATAATTCTCACTCTCTCAGAGAGGAAGAAGGCAAGCTCATCTTCTGTCAGGGCAGGTTAATAGCAAAAAGAGAAAAGAAAATTTGGGGAGCAGTGGCTGTGGGGGATAAAATAAGAAATTGGTAAAAGTAGAGCTAAAGTGTTCTTGCTGTTCCTCACACAAGACACTGCGTCTTCTGTGTCATCACCTGCGCACTGCTGTCCTCCATGTATAAAAGGCACTTCTTCCTTACCTCCGTGTCTTTGAATCCTTTCTTTCCTTCATAATTCTGTACATATGCCTCCTTCTACATGAAGATCATCTTGACCCCTCTGTCCCAGCATGGAGTGCTCTCCACAATCCAAAATATTTACCTTGCATTTTTATTATACATACTACTTATGCACCTGTCGTCTCCCTTAACAGAACTTAAGCTCTTTGAGGACAGAGACAATTGCATTTTTGTCTTTGTATACTCATCACTTGTCAGAGTGTCTGACATATGGAAATCCTTAATAAAGATTTGTCGATTGATTAAATAGAAGTATTATCAACAATCAGCTAGGCCTAATAGTTATAGACCATAGAAGTATAGTACATAAAATCAGCTCAATTTCATGACTTTCTACAAGGACAATCTTTCTCTCTGGAACTTTCATCCCTCTGAATCTACAGAAATTAAGTTTATGCTGTCTTCCAATCAATCAACAAACATTTGCTAATCATTCATTGTGTGTCACATCACTATGAAGTCTCCCTTCTCCAAGCCAAGCCAAACATTCCCAGTTTCTTCAAAGAGTCTTTCAATGATAGGATTTTTGAATTCATTTATCATTGTTTCCCCATAAATGTGCTACAGCTTGTTAATGTTCTTTTAAAACATAAAACAGGACTCTCCCTAGAAATGGTCTGGCCAGTAAGACTATTTTATCTCTCTAATCTAGGCACCACACTTGTACAAATGTCACCTAATATTGAATTGTTTTAGTTCAGAGATCTTGTTTTAGTATTTAAGAAGACAAGTTGCTTCTAGAAAATGTAACCTGGGTGTCTCAGGTTCTGTAGTAAGCAGGGCTAAGAGAGTACCTCCCCCCTGCCAAAATTCCTCGTTGGAGAAACAAGAAGAAAGTAGAATATTGCAGGTGATCATCACGGTGATTTGGGGACCAAAGCCTAGTCAGCTGAGATGGAAAGCTTGAACACTAGCCTGTACTGTCCGAGATGATATAAAATATAAAATGAGAAATGTCAAACTGAGTAAAATTGTAGAAATGGACAAATGCTTATTTCTGTAAACTATGAAATAGCATGTATTCCTTTTCCTCAAAACTGTCTTACTCTTTCATAATAAGTAGGTTTGTCTATCACTTATGTAGTCTATGTACCATATTTCTGAAAAAGAGAAAATGTTGGTGGTGGCCTAGTTATGGTACACAGGAAAAAAAAGAATACGTCCTGGAGACTGTCCAATAAATGGCTGTGACAAAGAAAAACAAGCAAGAAGGTAGAAACCAGAGGTAAATAGTGACCCCAAATCCCACTTTGTTTCACAAGAAGGTATCTACTCTTGTGTAGAGGGCAATAAGGAAATGTGTGGGTCCTGGGACATCTCTGGAGTAGGTTAATTTGGGTGACCAGGAACTAGCATGAGGCCACCAAGTCACTAGGAGATGTGCAACAATAGGAGAGAGGAAGTGAACAAAAGTGACAAATTCAATTAATCAAATAGCATGCTGCCATGGATACAGTACCTATTTGGAAGCAAAGGATTCCAAGTTCCTAAGTCCCAAGTTGTGCCTGTGTGACTTTGGGTAAATCAAAAATTAAATTAAAATTATCTAATAATATTTTTTAAACTTCTCTTTCTGAACATCAAAATGAGATAGCTGTCAACCAGAAATCTTTGTCTCAGAGGTGGTAAGAATATGTAGGTCCAGGTGAAAGGTGGCAAGATGATAGCTCTTCCCAGGGAGTTGCCTGAAAGGAGTAGTCCCCAGACGGGGCTTGTGAGAACACTTTGTTCCAACAGGTGGCTGAAGCAGGTGCTATGGAGCATTTAGATTTTGGTCAGGCACTGAAAATGCCAGTGTCATCCACTGCATCCTGAGCCATCACCAGCCATCTTAACTTTTGTCCTCCCATTAGACTTTGGTGATTCAGAACGAGAGAGTGAGGCTGACAATTTTGCACAATTCCACCTCACTTAAATCCAATTTACATGCAAGTTGAGAGATTACCTGTGATTTCATTGGTCCTCTTCAAAAACGAAGGATAAACAATGGAAATTTTTTAAAAATGAATTCCATTCTCAACATGGAATCCAGAACAGGAATGGGCAAGAATAATATTGACTAGTCCAGGGTGAAGTACCAAGGAGCTCCAGCAGTTGAGGGGACTAGCTAACCAGGGTGTTGAGTCATACTTAGTCAACTGAGACCAGAGCAGAATTCCAATGTGTCTGAAATGAGTGGTTTATGTTGCTGGCCTGAGTAACCAGGAGCTCTAAATTTTATGTGTGAGCCATCTCTGTCCTCCCTCTGCTGAGGTTAAATAGACATGGGCACTGCTGTGCTCCTCTAAGCTCAATACTTGACCTAAAATTCAATTCCTCCAACTCAATTATCCCCTTGAGGCCACATCTCCACTAGTAGCTTTTCAAGATCTACATCCAGAAATAAAAGGTTACGAGGAAAGCCACAAGTTACTGGTGGCTTCCTAGGACTTATCTATTTAAGTGAAATGTTATATACTCCTTTAAAGATCTTGAAGAGATTTTCCCACACTGATACTGCTACAGACCCTTTGTGCACTTATGTATTACTAGCCTGAAGACCACCACTTCTTAACCGCATTTTGGTTTTCAGTTTCTACTCATCCATTGTAGTGGCAACCGCACCGGCACACCCTGGATGGCAGCTAGCGCAAGTTCCCAGATTTGCTTTAGTAGGAAAGACAGCTGTTTCAGGGGTCAATAATCTTCTTTAATTACATAAAATACAGAGAAGAGAAATATAGACCAACAGATGGGGTTCTACTGCCTGAATCAAAACAATAGTCCTATATATACTTTACATTCACCACTGGATCGAGAGAGCCTTTACCTCTGAGCAGTCGGGAGCTCTGAACATACGGACACTCAGTCTCAACCAGGAAATCACAAGATCCTTCTTGTAAGTGAGCCCCCAAAGCAAAAGCTCACCTCTCAGAATATATATTCTTTCAGTTAATAGGCTCAGAGCCAGAAGGCATCACCACCCTCCTGACTAGGTGCCTAATTAGAAATTAGCAAAAGGTGTGTAAGCCTTCTTGAAAGCAAGCTTCCCTTAATGGGCTCTGCATGAGGCCTATTGATGGTCGAGGATGATCTTATTCCCCATTGACCTTACATCTACCCACTGTCCTCAACACAAATCCCTTCTGCCCAAAAACTACTCCCAAATTGGATGAGACATACAATACCAGGGAGGGGTGTGATTTCTCAAGGAAATTATTGATATGAGATGATCTCACTTCATGAGGGAGTAACTTTTTAGCTATGGCATATTGGTTCTGTCTTTGAATTGATCAATCAATCAATAAGCATTTGTTAAGTGCCTACCATCTGCTGACCATTGTGTTAGGTGCTGAGGATACAGAAACAAAAAAAAAGTAGTCCTGCCCTCAAGGAGCTTGACATTCTATCAGTGGAGACAACGTGCACATCATCCATGTGACTCTCCTGCACATGCTCCTAGGACTGAGCCCTCATCGGTCAATCCTCTATTACATAGGTATAAACAAAAAGAATACAAGGTAGATTGGTGGGGAGCACTAGTAGCTGGAGGTATTGGTGCAAATTCTGCCTATCAGATGTGGAGCTATATCTTTCCCATTTGAAATTTAATTTGATGTCAAGATGAAAGATGAGTGTCTGAGTGTTTTACTGATATCCTTGAAATATTAAAATATGAAGGGGAAGTTCTCCAGCATATTTGGTAGATCCTATGTGACAAACTTGAGTAGGGACATAGAATAAGAACTACACAAGATAAAGGTCATAGATTTGTACCAGGGGAGAGAATCCCCACTCCAGTGAGATTGTGGGTCCATTCAAGTATTGAAGTACATTAGGGCAGAGGTGCTAATTATAAATTTTTCATCTGCTTTAATACTTAGTAAAGTGCTCTGCATATTCACTTAGGAAATGTTTATTGAAATGAGTTGAATTTGTTATTGGAGACTATAGACATATTTAAGTTTTGGTCTTGATTTCTCCCTCCTAACGGGGTGTGACTTGGATCAGATCCCTCATCTATAGATCACTTGCACTCCTTGTCCCTTAGTAGGGACATCTCTACAATGGAAATAATATTACCCACTCTATCTTATTCACAGAAGGCTTGCAAAAATTAATAAGATTATATTTGTGGAGTTCTATATATGCCATGAAAGAGAAGCAATAGATGTATAAATAGAAGACAGCATGTGTAGTTATTGAGACATTTTTTCATAATCAAATATTCAGTTGCAGCATTATCATCTTTCTTGGGAACCTCTCCATTTCTGTTCCAGAGGAAAAACAAAACAAAACAAAACAAAATGCCAAGTGGAAATAACATGTTTGTTTCATGAATTTTTAAGAGCCATTTAAATCTACAACATTTGGAACTGGATGATATACATCATTTCTTTAATTTATTTGTTTGATGATTTTTAAATAGCTCATCACAAAGGCCTATTTTAGCACCTGGGAAGGAAATTCTGTCAGACCTGATTTCAGGGACTTCATCTTCCACCCACCTTAAAATAGATACTATTTCATCTCTTCTTCAGCTTCTTTTTTTTTTGTGCCATAGGAAAAAAGAAAAACGAACCCAACACTCCATGTTAATTTCCCTTTCCCAGATGTTTAGCTGGGAAACAAAAATCCTTTTAAAGCCTGAGTAGACTAACACATGAATGCAGAAGTGTGGGTAACACTGAGGGTGTGACTGACACAGAAAACTCCCACTCACTGAATTTTAATTATGTAAGTTCAGTTGTCACTTCTACCTCCCTTTGTTAAATTCATAGTCATCACAAGGTGTGTACCTGTGAGAATGTCTTCAATTAACAAACTCCCAAAAAGCAAAACTAATAAAGATGGCATTTAGGTTTTGAGCCAGAACTAAATTCAGATTGGGAAAAGGTTGGTCAGCTGTTAAATGAAGGTGTTGTTTTTACCTAATGTTAACCATTACTGCATCAAGACAGCTTATTTCTAGAAGATACAAATATTTTGAGTTACAGGTTTGGTTTTTTTTTAAGGGGTAGTTCCTGTAGACCCCTTCCCCAATTCTGGGTACATATATAGTTAGTGCATAAGTGAAAAAGTAGAAAATGTGCTGGGCTTTGAGTCAGGAAACCTGGGTGTAAATCTCTCTTCCACCTATTGCTGGTTATAGAATTGGGCAAGTAACAACCTATCTGAACTTTGAATTTTCCCATCTGTAGAATAAGGGTGTTCTTTTGGATAAAGGGCTCTTAACCTTGGGTGCCTTTGAACTTGTTTTGAAAATATTTTGCTAACTACATATAAGTATAATTGGTTTCCTTTGTAATCCTATGTATTCATGTATGTATAATCCTATGCATTCATGAACTGAAAAACATTATTCTGTGATGTTGCCCATAGGCTTTACCAGACTGCCAAAGGGATATATGATATACAAAAAAAAGTTGAGAACCTCTATCTTAGGTGACCTCTATGGTTTCTTCCTAAGCTAAATCTTATGTCCTTTTGTCCTAGTCAATTAATGATTTCATCTATATCAGGGGTGGGGAACCTATGGCCTCAAGGCCACATGTGGCCTTCTAGGTCCTCAAGTGTAGCCTTTTGATTGAATCCAAACTTCACAGAACAAATCCCCTTAATAAAAGGATTTGTTCTGTAAAACTTAGATGTGGTCAAAAGGCTGCACTCAAGGACCTAGGAGGCCGCAAGGCTACAGATTCCCTACCCCTGATCTATATGATGACATAGATAACCACCCTCCTTGGACTTGAAAGATTTACTATAGTTGAAAAACACATCATCCTGTGGCCATCCCAACGATGAATTTCTCCAATTTATTCTATTCTATTCTGGGACTGGGCCATATTACAGTCCAGTCCTAATCTGGACAATCAAAGTTTTTCCAGCCTAACAGAGGAACCTAACAGAGCTTGTGGTCCTTTGGCAAAACTTTTTAGAGCCTAGGGTCCTCTCCATGCCACAGGGTAGGACCAAAGAAGGAGTTTACTGAAGAAATCTAAAATTAATAATTTTTAAAATCTTGAAGTAAGTTACAGAATGTTCCAGTTAGTGACCTAACCATACTGAAGTATATTATATTAATTGTATTTGCTTTATTTGCAAGGATGCTACCCTAGAAGACTCTCAATTCAACAAAAGTAGACGAAATGCAATTTTTTTAATCACAAATTTTGCTTTCTATGTAAGGGATTGATGGAGAGGCAGCATGGTGTAGTAGATTGAAAGATGGTATCAGATTCAGGGAAACCTAAACTCAAGACCCATTTCTCATACACATGATACATGGGCTCAGTACAAGTACAAATTATTTAAAATCTTAATGCCCTTAACATCTCTTTAAGACTTTAAGTTGCAGAGGAAGTGCTTACCTGCATTGGTAGAAGTTTCCTCACTGAGAGTTCCTTATATTGATAAAATCACAGGTTCAGTATGTCTCCTCATCTAAGTGATAAATTCAAGAGCAGAATGGATTAGAGTGAGAGTTTTGATTCTCAGTCTAAAACACTTGAAAATCTTTACAATGTTCCAAGACTGTATTTAAGTGGAGAGGTTGAAGCTAAAATGTTCCATCCCTCGCCTTCTAATTATAATGGAGTATGAAAATTTTCATGTGTCTGATTAATTAACTCAGACAAATATATATGGACCCTTGGGTTTTCCACTAAATAGCAATATCCATTAATAGCAAAATCAGTTTTAACTCAATAAATATGGGCTTTGGCTAAAAGTGTAAAAATTAAATTATTTGCTATTTCCATGGATTTGCTGTTATCATGCATACTTATTCAATGTCATCAAAATGTAGTTAAATTACACTATCTTATTTCAGTGACTTGTCAAGGGAACCAGTGGTTCAACAAAGAAGCTCTTGGTTATATGTTACTGTATGCATAATATAGATCATTTGCAAGTTGGCAAGTACAGACAAAGCTAGAATCCAGGCTTTAAAAGCAAGTTTATTTTTTTAAATAAAGACCAAAAAATCATGTTTGAGTTTTTAAAAAGTAAATTAAAACAATTAGCTGTGAAATAGACTTTTAATTTATCAGTTAAAACAATGAACTTCATTTAAAACTTTAAATTCAAAGAGCAGAACATTTTATCGGTTTACTAATTTGTGAACTCTTCTAACTCAGTAAAAGTGGTTTGAGATTTTTTTTTAATTGACTTTATTCTTTTTCAAGGGATTGAGTCAAGCATTTATCTGTACTTGAGCATATCCTCATCCTTCCTTTCTGCCTATTAGTGTTTTATACTCTTCTAAAGTTTATAAGGTAGCAGAATTCACTTAATAATATATTTTTCTATCCATTTCTCCTTGAAGAAAAGATGAAATAAAACCAGATAATGGCTTTTTTTTCTCTCTTCTCTCTCTTCATCTCTCACCAAGTTTCTACACCTCTATCATTTATCTATTTCTAGCATTTCCTGTTTCTTTCCCCTCTCCTCTAAGCCCCTCAGATCCTACTCCATTTTTCCACACCTGGATAAAAATCTTGCCTCCTCCATAATGCTTTCCTTGATCACACCAATTTTGTCCCCTTCTCGACTCCAATAGCATTTATTCGTGATTGCTATTTAACTTTTCAATTGTTGGATTAGATTCAACTGTTTAATACATATGTATCAAGTGCCTATGCAGGGTGTTGGAAATATATTTTTTTAAATGACAGTCCATTTCTTACGACTACCACCACCCCCAGTTTACAATCTAATAGGAAGTATGACATATGCAGATTGTGAGTGACACACAAGATTGTGTGTTCTCACATAAAATATGTATGTCCACATGTGTTGTCTAATTGATTAATGGGTGTCAAGAATAGATATTTCTGGAATTTGGACCACTCTTCCCCAAAAGAGACTGCAGTTTCTGCCTCGAGATAAACCTTGAAGGAAGGGCCAAAGGAGGAAGGCATTTGCTCCTTCCTCCTCTTTTTTCTACGAGAGCTATCAGACTATAATTACATCTATCTGCCCCCTTTAAATATTGCTATTCTAGAGATGTGAGTCTGGATGCTCGAACAATAACCTGGGTGCTAGCCCTTAGCTTATATCTACTAGCCTAACTCTTTCCCACCAATTCCTTCCTTCATAAAAGACTATGTGAAATTGAAAATTGATTTTTAATTCCATTTGAAGACTTAATAAAGCTAGAATGAATTTAATATTCTCCTTTACTATATGGGCCTAAATTCCTTGCTCTTGCAGATTCACTCAGGTAACCTCAGGTCACCGGGTCACGATTCTACTCTTGTTCATTGTAACTCTACCCTTACATTGTGACTTGTATCCCTACCCTTCTGACTTCACCTACCACCTACATTCTGGGAAAAACTTAATAAAGATGAAGCTGATTCAGTCAAAGCTGTTGTAACCACTCTCAAATTTTCCAAATCACATGTCTTCTTTATGGTTAAGGGGCTTTCAGAAAGAGAGGTCCAAATGATATAATGTCAGGCTGATGTCTAGCCAATCAGAAGATACACCTATGTTGCTTGAGATTTTGTTCTGTCATCTTGTTAAGCACTTTAAAAGATCTTATCATTCCTAACATGGGGTCTTGGTCATTGAGAGATTATTGACCTATTTATTGGCAATTGCTAGCTTTGCCAATAAATGGGTTGTGCTTGGAATTTTGTGTCTCAGAATTTCTCTCTCAACAACTATCACAAATAATTAGTGAGCAAATCAATTTATCTAAGCAAATAGCCAACAGAAGCCAGAGAAGTTATACAGAATAAAATATACCAGAAAATACCCAAGAGTGATTGAGCTTTGTGGAAGGGAGCAAAGTAAAATCTCAACTCAACCAGAAGAGAGGGCCTAATCTCACCCACAAGAAAGTCTCTGAAATCTTTAGGAAGGCAAGCTAGAAATCAGGGATATATTAAGGAGCTGAATTCCCCTACATGCCCGTAGCTTCTAAAGTCTTTCTCTTTCTCAGTCTCTTCACTAGAATCTCGCAAAGAATCGCATATGTCTCTCATATCCAATCTATTCCTTACACAGGTACTGAGCATCACATCATGCTCAGCATTCTGTTCATTATTCCAGAGTCATAGCTCCTTGTGCAGACAGAGTAGTATGCAAAATGTACCAGGCTTGGGTAAAGGCCCAGTTACATTAATAACTGGAAAACAAAGCACATTATAAATAATTATAATGGTTGTAACTTTATATTGCTTGATGTTACGGTCATAATTTTAAGACTCCAATATAGAGTCACTCAGGCTAAGTGGCCCTAATGCCCATAAAAGTATATAGGCAAAGAAAGAAGTTTATACTTTTGCACTATTCTGATCTGTGTTAATTCTTTGTCAGGAAGATCATGCTTTCAGCTTTTGATTGGATGAAACTCTTGACTAGTTGCAGCCTGAGTCATTCTCCTGAGGCCTTAAACAGTTGACTTAGTTGGTAGTCCTGTTAAAGAAACTCCACCTATCTGACCTTCACTCAAGCTTGGTATTGGTTAGTGACCCCAAGAACTTTTCTGTCACATCTAGGTCTGACAAAGAACACCCCCTCTCACATCTGGCACCAATTATCTGTTCTTAACTGCATTGTTAATGTATTTTTGTTTGATTTGAAGCTCTTCCCATCCATTAATAGGCCTATGTGCCTTGCTTAAGTCACATGGAAGCCTAAGTTACATGAAGCCTGTGGTGGCAGGAGCTTGCTGAATGAGTGGAACAGGAGGGAGTAGAGTAGAAAGTTAGAGCAGTTAGAGCTGGAGGGTTGTGGCTCTGACCCTGAAGAAATACATACATACATACATACATATGTACATATATGTATACATATATGTATATGTATGTATATATTATATATGTGTGTGTATGTGTGTGTATATATATATATATCTGTCTGTTGATTTGTGTTAATTTCTGCTTGTAATTTCTGCTTGTAATTTCTGTTTGTGTTGTCTCTGAACTTCAGGGTGCTGACTTTTCCCCCTGAACTAAGTGAATGATATATGTATGTTTGATTAAAGTTAGATTGTGAATCCCTTTAAGTTGCTTTCTTTCAGAAAAACAGATCAAAGAACCTGTGCTAGCAGCCCTCCTGTGGGCTAGTGTTAGTGTTATAGTGTTATACCCCCACAGCAGCTGCTGGTAATGTTGTTGATACATTAACCTAGTCCATTTTTCAAGTATATCATTTCATCACCCAAGCCTTAACTTTGAGCATGTTTGCTCCCCAACACGTCTCCCTCACTCTTACACTGGGATGAAATTCTTGAATCTGTAGTGATGAACATGTGTGTATGTGTGTGTGTGTGTGTGTGTGTGTGTGTATGTGCTCTTTGTTTGCCTGCTTGCTATACCACATAATAATAAAGCCACAGTAACTATTTCTCAGAAATTATTGTATCAAGGCCTTTGCTTTAACCTCAGCCATGAGACCAAATAAATCAATAATCATACAAATGAGACGTCCAGACAAAGTACTATGAGAAATTTGAGAAAGAGATCATTTTAAGCTTGGAAAACCAGGGAAGGCTTCATGGAATGGCTTTGAAAGGATTTCAAAAGCCAGAAATGCTATGGAGGGTGGGGTGGGGGGAGAGCAGGGAGCTCTGTTGTGGGTCAGAGCTCCGAAAAAAGAAAGACAACCCCTGGTTTTATATCTTTTTCAGAGTCAAGGGTGAGTCACACATGTGACTCACCCATGTGACCTAAAATCATGACAAAAACTGTGACTTAAAACCCACATGTTCTAAAAGCCTCTGATGTCACAAACATGTCGCTCAAATCCATGTAAACTAGGCTTTTCCTTGAGGCAAGGAAGTCATCAAGGACTCCTAATTTAATCAAGGAAATAAAGGTCAAACTCTTCACAAGGGCACTTGGTTGAATTAAGTGCTAAGAGCCCATTCTGATTGCCAATACAGATCTCCATGAATGCTCAGAGGTAAGAGTCAAGGCTAACTCGAAACAGAATAAATAAAGGGAAGCATTATAAAAGCATCCTGTCTCTCCAATGAGATTATGAATTCCTTGAGTCTTATATTTCTTTGTATCTCTCAAAGCACTTAACATAGTACTTTGCATTTAGTAGGACTGAACCAGAAGTGTGTGTGTCAGCACCTTCTCTGCAACTTACAGATTTAGAGAGATGCCTAGAACATTTAGAAGTTACATGTCTTGACCAGGGTCATACAACCAGTATGCGTCAGGTCTTCCTGTTCCCAAGGCTTCCTCTTTTACATTTGGTGAATGTACAATAAATATTTGCTCCCTTGATTTAGTGCTCTTTATTTATTCCTTTGCCTTCTCCTGGCAACAGCTATCCAGGTTGTTATATGTGTCCTTTGTTCTTGAAGAGGACCATAACACCAGGGAAATGATGACATGACTTGCAGTTGACTTTGATTTGAGTGAAGGAGGGCTGTGCAGGGTCACCAGCCTCACTTTCTCCTCCAGAGCCATCTGGGTCCAGTGGCCTGATATTCACTAGGATGACTGGAGATGGCCCAGGATGCATTAGAAGACCCTAGCCCTTTCAGGCTAAGGTCTTTTTGGGTTCTCACATTGAGTGAGGTAATGCCCATTCAATGAATAGGCCTCTTTAAGAAGTTAATCAAGGGATGGCCCCTTTAATCAAAAACTCAAAAAAATCAAACTGGAAGGGGAAGACTCTCAGAGTTCCTGCCCAAAAGAGAAACAGTTACTATTTAGTGTTTACATTTTCTCTGTTCTAGGAGGGCAGAGACCTATTGTCCAATCTATGAGCTCCAGAGTGAGTTGGGTTTAAAGCTTGGTTTTTTGAGAAAGAAATCTAGCCAGTAAACCCAAAGTTAAGGAGGCAGCCTTTGGTCATCAAAATGTACCTTCCTTTGGGCAAAGCACCTTCGGGTAGCTATACAAGCTTTCACTGGATGACTCAATAGATCCACGAGTCGCCCACCTGAAGGATTGGGGTAAGGGAATGGAGCAACATTAAGTCTTGATTAAAGGGCAGAGCAAGGGCAGTCCAGGTTCTATTCCAATTAACTGTATTACATTTGTCATAGAAACATGTACCCATGATTTTAACAAAAAACATTTCGGTTTTGAAATGGTCTTAGAAATGCAAAGACTACAGTCATGGGGTGCTGAGAAAGGACGACTATCTGATCCTTGATCCCATGAGTTATAGAGAACGTAGAACGGGTTATCACGAGACAAGACCCTGGTGTAGACATGCCTTGTGGATGCCAAGAAGAATGGTGGCCTCCCCTCTGGGGGAGGAGGCTGTGCTCCTCACCCCCTGCTACCTCACACCTCCTCCCCTATCTCACTCCCACTAAGAAGAAAAGCCTCATTTGCCTTGTGCTAGTGGCTTTGGTAAACTGACCTGAGAAGTGCTTTAAGATTAATCAAGCACTGTTAATTGATGTGTACAAGACCAAGGAAGGAAGAAATCATAGAATTATGTGATCTTAGGAAGAGACCTTACTAGGTCGTGTACTGTGATTTCCAACTCAACACAGGACTGCCTAATACGGTATCTCTGATGAATCAACTAAGAATTTTAGAACGTGACCCATAGATATTAATCACCATAATTGTCAGTCTCTTACAGAGATTAATAACCCAATGTGTATTTTAATGCCATCATTAGTATACCTCATTATAAATATACATTAGTTAAGCACCTGACAACTGGTACTTGTCGGTAACATACAATGCATGTCAGAAAAAAGTTCCCTGGGGTCTATGAGCCTACAATCTAAGAGAGATAGTACTGACCAGTACAAATGTGTGAAGGACATACAAATAATAATCGCCGGATGAAAACATTACTAGGTACACATGGAAGATGTGATCTTTTTGCCATCATAGCTGGATGCTGAAAATAGATGCCAACAGTCCCTCTTTTCTCTCCTGCGCTTCTCTGAATCTCAGGGTCTTGAATAGTCCTTGTCATTGAAAGAGATGACAGGAGTTGAAAAAATCAATAGAAAAAGCCACACAAAAAGGTTCAGTACAAGATGCCAGCCTCATGGGGATGGGAGGAGAGGGGAACGGCACTAACAAAGAGGTGAATGGAATTCAGAAACCTTAAACCGGCTAATGATGAGAACTGTTGACCATTAGTCAAGAAGTACAAATTAAAAGGTCTTCAGAAAGGTCTGCCTGTTCCTCTATGTGTACACAGGCCTGACTAACAAAAAAGTTGAGAATATGTTGGCTATTTCCCGAGATATGTCAGATAGGGCTGGATCATTCCCAAAAAACTGTTAATTTTTTTTCACAAAATTACATAGTGTAATGGCAGCAGTGGAGGGAATGTAGTGGTAGAAGATGGAGTAAGTAGGTAACAGCAGGTGCCAAGCAGAACAGCAATAGCAGGAAGGCAAATTGCTCATGGGCAAGCTTATTCTGGACCAAGGCAAAGAGTCCTTGAGTCAAGTCAGCAGCTGTAATAATATGAGCCAGTTTCAGCAGACCAGCGGTGGAAGAAGGACAGTAATTCCAGAATTAAGTCAAAGAATTCCTGACTCAAGGTTAAGTGACCTGCCCAGGGTCACACAGCTTATAGGAGCCAGCGCCATGGAGAAGAAAGGCAGAGTCACTATATGGAAGAGCACACCTGGAACTTTTTCCTTAACTAGTCCTATGAGTCATGTGGATTGGAGAGGTGCAAGGGAGGGCATTGACTCTTTAGTAACCCAGAATTTTGTCTACATTTGAAAAAGGGGGTCATATATCCACAGGGATGCTATGAATCTGGATAAACTGTCTAAGTTACTGAAGAAGGTTGGATCGTACTGGGGGAAAGTCTTCTTAATCATCTATGGGCTTAGATATGAGTCTTTTCTGCATTCTTTGTTGCATGAAATAAAAATAATGTAAATCAATTTGTCCTATGCCCTATTAATGTGAGTTGCTTGCAAGGAAATTGAAGACACATAGACAAGAGCTGAAGCTTATGGCCCCAGTGGAAACCTTGAATGGTACCATGAGCCAAAATTAAATTGAGAAGTTTAAAAAAAAAAAAAGATCATAGTCCTTAAGAGCCTAAGTTCTCTGGTTACTGGCCACAGGCTACAGATAAAGCTAAATACTTAGAATGCAGTAGAAATGTGCCATTATTTCTTGTTTATGGCTTCAAAAGGCACAGAAAATATCATCCAAAGAAACTTACTTTGTAGTCCAGGAAAGTTTCATGGAAGTTATCACAGTCAGGTAAATCAATCATATACATATGCTATTATTTTAAAATGTGCTTTTCTCTCATTACTTTTTTTTTCCTTTTCACAATCTTAGGCACACCAGTCAAGAAATAATCTTTTGCTTTACTATTCCCAACAGATTAGCTCCTTTGGCAACCAAGAGATAACCTTTTCCAGGTCTGAGGTACAGTGAATTGAGAAACTGAAATAAAAACTTATTTTAGATACAAAAAAAAATACTTTTGATCACTTTGTCGTGCTGAGGGAATTCTCAACTAAAAAGGGAGCCAAAAGAAACTGAAAAGGCTTTCTCTTCGCCCCCCCCCAACCCGTTCTGGCATTCAGTCTTTCTGAAGACATGAAATCCACTTGATGTAAGTTTAATTCAAGTTGTCATGATGTGGTGACTTCATTGCTGGTAATTTTAAGTCTAGCTTCAGCCATTTGTCAACTGGTTACCCGTAGATATCACAATGGCCGGTTCTCCATCCCTTTTCCCATGGCAATGTTCTGTTTTTGCCTAATCATCTTCTGTAGTGACAAAGTCCATACTTCTAGGTGTATTGTGCCACTCCTGGATTGTCTAGCTGAGATCCATGCTGAGACCAAAGTAAATCACAAAGACATTTTCTGGTGTGCCTTCTCAAGAATCTGAGGCATTACTGATTGACTGCTGAATTCTTCACTAGCAAAAGATCTAGATGTTAGACTACAGCAGTAATGATATAAACCTTATTTTCCTAGTGTCTGAACTAGACATTTCTCTAGAAAGGCACATTAACTCCTAGGCTCCAAAGTGTAGCCTATTAGCCTAAAATAATTCAGGCAGTCTTAACTCTGGACAAATCCATTTCCCTAAGTCATAGTACAGCAATAGTCTTAAGTAGAGGAAAATAAAGGAAGGGAATAAGCATTTATATAGTGCCTATTGTGTGCCAGTCACTATGCTAAGCTCTTTACAAATAGTATCTTAATTGATCCTTACAACAACCCTGGAAAAGAAGTACTGTTACTATTGCCATTTTGTAGTTGAGGAAACTGAGGCAAACAGGTTAAGTGACCTGCCCAGGGTCACACGGCTAGTAAGTAAAAGTAGCAAAGTAGGCAAATTGTATCTCATTTTAGGATTTATAGTTAAATGCTCCTTATTGATGAAGAGATGTTACAGCTCCTGAGGAGTTGGAGAAAATGAGGATAAAATTAGCAGATATGCACTGAAAAAGTAATTTTCACAATGGAGTAGAGAGATGTAGTAGAAGAAACCTTGCCATTTGGAGTCAAAGGGCCTGCATTTAAATTCCAGCTCTGCCACTTATTAGTTATGTAACTTTAAGCAAGTTATTTCACCTCTAGGCCACATGAGGTCACTTCCCATTCCAAAATTCCATGTTCTTTGAGTTTTATCACTTACCATTCTTATAAAATAACCCTAACAGTATTAACTACTGTGGCGTATAGACTCTGGGTTCACGATCTCAACTCCCGCTTTTATCAGTAAGTCATGTCCCCAGAGCAAAGCCCCTCAAATTTCTAGAGGCAACTTTGAAGAATTTGGGTCTTTTCTCTAAGATTATTCATTTTCAAGCCAGCATCTGGCATTTTCCTTGCATCACTTAGCCAGTTAATATCTCCCTAATATTAATTTAAACAGTTGTTCTCTACTCAAAATCATTTAGTCAATTAACCAAGTAGTTACAAATTACGAGCTACTCAGTTACAAAGGAACATCTGCTAAGAAGGCAGATACAAATGTATCCTCCCTCCCAAAACCAGGACATACTCTTCCTCTACAAATCCCTCAGGAGATTGACTCACACAAAGTGGGCACTACTAAACATTAGCCCCACAAAGTTTACTTCTAAGTGGGGCATGACCAATGGATGAGTCAGTCTGAATGGGCTCCAGAATTTGAATTTCTATATCTCTTCTGATCTTTCAGCATTCACAGGGTCCATTCCATCTCCAATCCTTATTCACGTAGAATCAGGAAATATTACAAATAACAGACAGAAATAGAGGCAGCGCAATTTGCTCACACATGGCTGCCAGATGCAGTTTAGGCAGCCAGAGGCAGTGACTACTACTACCGCACCTACTGCCTCTCCTCCCACCCAGAGGCCTATAGTTTTTCTTCTTCCTCCTTATTTAAAAATCATCAAGAAAGAATGATTTGCCCATTGCAGCCTTTTGTACGCATACGCAGTTCCAGCTCATCATTCGGTTAAAAGGTTTTTTTGTTTTTAGTCACCATACAGTAAACCAACAGTAAATAATCATGGGATACCTTTGTATGCTCTGAGTCAGGAAGGGGCAGGTACCCTCCATCGTGCCTATCCAGAAGGAAGTTCATTAAGCCTGCATCTGTATCTCCAGTAATCAGGGCATATCATATACTCTAAGGACTAGGACCCTATTGGACAGTCTCCCACTACACAAGAATGTCTATAGAGATTTGTGACTTGTGAAACACTTCACCTATGTTGTCTCATTTGATCTTCTCAATGACCCTAGGAAGTAGGGGATATTATTATCCTCATTTTAAAAAGATGAAGAAACTGAAATTGTAAGAAGCTAAATGACTAGCCCAAGATCGCACAGGTGTGTAGAGTAAGATTCAAAATCAAGTCTACTTTACTCTGTTTTGCACTTTTTCTGCTATACCACTTAGCTGCCTCTAAAGCATATGAGTCCCCCCTCCCAAAAGGATAAAGAATAAGAGAAGCCTACTTTATAGATTTACTTGTTGTGTATGTTTATTATATTATAGATATTATAGATATTTGTCTTGACTTGACAATTTTATAGCCCTTTGGGCATAGTTCCAAATTGCTCTCCAGAATGGTTGGATCAGTTCACAACTCCACCAACAATGCATTAGTGTTCCAATTTCCCCACATCTTCTCCAACATTTATCATTTTCCTGTTTTGTTATGTTAGCCAATCTGATAGACGTGATGTGGTACCTCAGAGTAGTTTTGATTTTCATTTCTCTAATCAATAGTGATTTAGAGCATTCTCTCGCATGACTATAGATAGCTTTAATTTCTTCCTCTGAAAACTGCCTGTTCATATCCTTTGACCATTTATCATTTGGGGAATGACTTGTATTCTTATAAATTTGACCCAGTACTCTATGTATTTTTAAAATGAGGCCTTTATCAGAGATACTGGCTATAAAAATTGTTTTCCAGCTTTTTGCTTCCCTTCTTATATTGGTTGCATTGGCTTTATTCATGCAAAAGCTTTTCAACTGAATGTAATCAAAATCATCCATTTTGCACTTCATAATGTTCTCTATCTCTTGTTTGCTCATAAATTCTTCCCTTCTCCACAGACATGACAGGTAAAGTCTTCCTTGCTCTCCTAGTTTGCTTATAGTACCAGTCTTTATATATAAATCATGTACCTATTTTGACTTTATCTTGGTGTGGGGTGTAAGATGTTGGTCTATACCTAGTTTCTGCCTTACTATTTTCCAGTTTTCCCAGCAGTTTTTTGTTAAATAGTGAATTCTTATCCCAGAAGCTGGAGTCTTTGGATTTATCAAACATTGGCTATTACGTCTTACACACCTATCCTATTCCACTGATCCACCACTCTACTTCTTAGCTAATACCAAGTAGTTTTGATGATTGCTGCTTTATAATCCAATTTAAGATCTGGTACAGCTAGGCCCCCTTCCCTTACATTTTTCATTAATTCCCTTGATATTCTGAACCTTTTTTTTCTTTGAGATGAATTTTGTTATCATTTTTCCTACCTCTATAAAACAATTTTTTGGTAGTTTGATTGGTATGGCACTGAATAAGTGAATTAATTTAGGTAGAATTGTCATTTTTGTTCTATTAGCTCAGCCTACCCATGAGCAACTGATATTTTTCCAATCATTTATGTCTGGCTTTATTTGTATGAAAAGTGTTTTGTAATTGTGTTCATATAGTTCCTGGATTTGTTTTGACAGGTAGACTCCCAAATATAAAAAGCATTTTGCTTACAGTAAAACCTTTGAGCTAGGTATTCCAAGTATTATTATCCTTATTTTATAGATAAGAAAGCTAAGACACAAAGAGGTTAAGAATGAAATACTTATGTATAGTAGTAGAAGATAAGGCTAGAAATATAGATTGGGCTCAGGTTTATTTGGTAAGCCATGAGGAATCATTGAAGAGTTTAAGCCATCTGGCAGAAATTGGGCTCAGATCAACATCATACACCATACTCCATAATAAAGTCAAAATTAACTGATTATATCATAAAAAATTTGAAGAAAAGCAAATTGTACAACATTCACAGTTATTGATAAGAGATTTATTCTTAATTAAACAAGGGATAGCAGCAATTACAAAGAATAGATAGTTTTGATTGACTACACGAAGTTGAAAACTTCTGCACTCACAAAAAAAATTACTGCATCTAGGATAAGCAGGGGGAAAGATCTTTACATTTGCTACCCAAGACATAGAAACAACATAAGTCCAAAAGGCATCCCCTAAAAGATAAGTGTATATGAACAAACAGTTCTCAAAAGTTGGAGACCCTATATCCATCACTGAAGGGAGAGATTGTTGTGAGCCCAACTTCCTCATCACTACCAACAATATAGCTGCTGACTAACTGTCACCAATAGGCAGACGGGCACAGGATCCCTGAGCGAGGTAGCAACCATCAAACCACCGGTCTTACTTCTGGCCCAACCCTCACAGCCATCATGGAGGGAAGCAACAACTTATAGTTAAGCCCTTCCATATGTAGTATTCTCTCCATTAGAATGTGAATTCTTTAAGAATAAGAACTGTTTTCTCTATTCATATCCCCAGAACTTAGCACCATGTTTTGTACATAGTAAACCCTTAATAAATGCTATATTCATCCATTCATCCATTCAAAAGAACTGCAAACCATTAACCACTATATGAAATATTGTTCCAAATCACTTATAATAAGACAAATGCAAATCAAAACAACCTTGAGATTTACCTAAATGCCCATAATCTTTGACCTAGAGATTCCATGGAATGATTCCTTAGAAGTCATTAATTAAAAAAAGTCCCCATATACATCAAAATATTTACAGCAGCATTTTTTGTGTGTGTTAGCAAAGAATTGTAAGCAAAGTAGGTGCCCATCAACTGGGTAATAGCTAAACATGAAATAAATGTAACAGAATATCACCATGCTGTAACAAACGATGAATATGAGAAATGATATGTGAAAACATTTACATGAATTGATGCAGAATGAATTAAGCAAAGCCAAGAAAACAGTATGCACAATGACTACAACAATGAAAATGGAAAGACCCACAAAATAATAGAAAATGGATGTTAAAAAATTACAAAAAATAAGCATGACCACCAAGAAGAGATATGGAAAGATACCCCTCCTTTTTGTAGGTGAGTGATCGTTGGACATGGAACATGGCATGTTTTCCTATTTTTTAATGTCTTAATTGGTTTTGCTGGGCTGTTTTACCCCCTTCTTTTTCACTTTTGCGAAGATCTATTTGTAAGAGACTCTTTCTTTGTAACAAGCCAAAAATCTGCCTCTATCCATTGTTCCTAGTTCTTCCCTAAGGAATGCAGCAGATAAATCCAGTCCCTCTTGCACATGACAATCCTTCAAATACCTGAAGACAGCTAATGTGTTCTGTAACCCAAGAGCTCCTCTTGTCCAAGTTACTACATTCTGCTTCCTTCAAGTGGTCATCATATGGGGGAAAGGAGTAAGGGAACAAGCATTTATTAAGCACCTACTATGTGTCAAACATTGTGCTAAGTGATTTACAATTATTATCTCATTTAATCCTCACACCACTCCCCTGTTGTCAACCCCAAAATAGACGTTATTATTAAATCCATTTTACAGTTGAAGAAACTGAGGCCAAAGGAAATTAAAGGACTTGCCTGAGGTCACATAGCTAATAGGTACCCGAGGCTGGATTTGAACTCAGGTCTTCCAGACTCCAGGCCCAGCACTCTATTCACTGTACCAGGTAGCTACACCATCTCCCTCCTCTAGATGCACTCTACTCAATCAGTGTCCCTTCCAAAATGTAGTACCTGGAATTTTACACACTATTCCAGATATGGCCTGATCAGAGAAGGCAGCAGTGGGATTATCAGCTCCTTTGTTCTAGACACTCTGTCTCTCTTAATCTAGTCAAACCTTAGTAGCTCTTTGGTAGTCTAATCATTCTACATAAGCCTTCCACCAGAGAATGCTTACCCTCACTGTCAATCTTTGATTGTGTTGGAATTGACCTTAAGGAAAAAGAAAATTTAGCCATCTCTGAAACTACTAGCTGATATACAGATCTTCAGCTGTTGGATGTCTCCTATTCTATAATAAATTCCACTTCTTCAGATTTGAGGCAAGACTTGTGTTAGTATAAAATAGGTATTTTTAGCACCTAACAAGGTCAATTTGCTTCTTCAAGAAGACTTCAGCTGCTATAAAATATTATTCACATTTGGAGAAATTGAAATTGTGACTTGGCTGGAAATGTTATTTTGAAAGTTCTTCCTAAGAATGATCTATATGTGTCATCTGTTGTCAGAATGGTACAGTGGAAAAGAGCCTTTGAGTCAGGATTTGGAGTCAGGGAGGCCTGGGTTCAAATCCCTACTCTGATACTCTAAGTCGCTAACTGTGGGGAAATGGTTTGATTTCTCTGAACATTTTCCTAATCTCTAAAATGGAGGCAATAATTATACCTGTCTGTTGTGAGGGTCAAATGATGTGATACACATAGAGCTCTCAGCACATCCTTTAAGTGCTGGCTATCTATGATTACTGTAATTTTTATGAGAGGTAGTATGGTGTAATGGTGAGAGCCCTAGCCCCAAAGGCAGTGACAAAGGCTCAAGTCTCACCTCTGATCCATACTGGCTCTGTGCCCATGGGGAAGTCCTCTAACTTCTCAGTGCTCTGGGTTATTTTCTAAGACTAAGTTCCTGACATGAAGTAGTAGAGGATCTTTCCACAGAAGACACGGATACCAGTGAAACCACAAATTCAGTTCCTATCTCAATGACTATTGTTGTCTCCAGCAAGACAATTAGCAAATTCATGAATCAGTTCTGCCTATACTTCTATTGTAAATAATAATTAAATTAATATTTAACAATATTAATAATAAAATAATTAATTATTAGAAATAGATGATAAATAGATGCTATTAAAATAAGAAATTAATACATAAATCATTATTAACAATAAAATTAATAATAATAAATTTATATTTAAAGTAAATAAGACTGCATGTCTTAATTTTGGGTGTTAGGGCATGAAAATGATGATTGAATCTAGACAGAAATGAAACAATCCCTGAACCAATGGTCCTACATCAAGGTAAATCATCTTACTTACATGATTAAGTTGACCATAAGAGTCTGAACCCCTTGCAAATTAATACATTTATTAATTGTTCTCCTTCATTGGAATGCCAGCTGGTGTGTAGAGTCTTTATCCCTAACATATTTGTTTTTTCTGGTTATTTTTAATTGATGGAAATGGAATGGAATTACCAGTCTTCTGGTAAATATGACAATGCAAATATACTTAGGCAGGAAGTCTAAAAGAAAAGAAATAAATGTTCATGTATCTCTCTAGAGCAGAGCCAGAGCTAGAAATGAGAAAGATAAGCAGTCATCTAGTACTCAGTATGAAATAGGATGGAATGAAGAGCACATTTAAAAAATATTTTTAATAAATGTGCATTTTTAATGCCAGAAAATTCCACTCTTCATGGTGCAAATTTATTTTGTGGTGTTACGTTGCTTGTGTAACATTCAGGATTGTTGCATTCGTTAGACACATAGTCTAGTACTAACACATGAAGGGTGTGATTTTCTTTTTTGTTGTTGCTGTTTGAGACTAGGTCACTCAGGCTGGAAGTACAGCAGCCACACATGGCTTGGCCCTACCACTGATAGGCATAGAAGCTTTGACCTATTCCATCTCCAACCTGGGCAAGCTGCCCCATCCTAAGGCAACATGATGATCCCCAGCTCCCAGGGGCCCACTCTGTTGGTGCTGGATTTAGTGCAGACACCTGATTGGTTTTAGGCCTACTGAAGCTCAGAATTCCTGGGTTCAAATGATTTGCCATCTTCAGGGAAGCCAGCAGCAAGGACTACAGGTACCGCCAGAGTAGCACCTAGGTGCTACTCATTAGACTTTATTTATGGACCACAAAGAATCATGTCTATGTATGTCTATCAGGTATCATAGGTGTAACCCACCTCCCTGCACTCCAGAATTTGGGCTTCCACAGATCATAACCAATCTTGGAGTTTCTTCAAAACAATTTTTTTCTGTGATGTTTTGCCTCCACCAAGAATTCGTTCCAGGAAATCTCAGAATACAGTGCTAAAATAATTTGTGTTTAGTTTACCATTTATATAGATAAGAAGGTCCTTAGCTTCTATACAAACATTGAAGATAATAATATATATTGGGCACAGGAAAACATTTATTTCACCTCACAGGAGAAACAGAAAACACATACTCAGCCCATAAAATAATTTATCCCTCCGTTTGTTCCACCTTTCCCCTAGGGCCCTATGTAGTCCTCAAGACCCATAGATCCACCCTACATGTTTAGACTACTTCCACCCTTACCCCTGATGGGAAAAGTGCTTGGAATTGCTAGAGGGTCAAGCTCTCAACATTCTAGGAAGTCTCTCTTTCACTTAGGGACTCATGGAGGCTTCCATCTTTCTGGTGCTACCCCAGGGGCTTGAACTCCTCCAGAAACAAAAATGAACTTGAGGTTGTCAGAGAGGCGATCTCTTTACTCCTGGACCTGCATTGACCAAATAACTCATGGCAATGGTAGAGGGCAAATCCAGGTTTTTTGCTTTCCAATATTATAGCTCAGTCCCTTGCTGTTCCTCCAGCTTTGATAACTCTTTATTGATCCCCTTTTTCTCAAAACACTGAAACGGCCTAGGAACTAATTATCCCTTCTCTGTCTAGAAGACTAGATTCTGGTACTCAATGTTGTTCAGAAAATCACCTCATCGCTATGTAGGATAGTGAAGCTAGTATTCAAGAACTTCCATTACTTAGCTGGGTGATTTCCCTTTGTTGAGGTCACATGGTTGAGAGCTTCTCCAGGGCAAGTTCCAAATACTCTCAATGTTCCCCCACTGACTTAACTGCTGCTATCTCTTGAAATAAGGGAGGGAAGTGAGATGGTTGATCAGGTCTTGGGAGGTGCAAGAGCTGAATCAATTCTCAGGAGTTTCCCAAGGACCAAAGTTTGCTCTTAGGTCTCCAGTCATTTATTTGGACTTACTTTTCACTAGATCTCTTTGAAAAAGAAAAAGGCCAAAACGACCAACTCTCCCTCCCCTTTTTAAAGGTTATCATGAGGGAACATTTCTAACTCACAATAATCCAATCCAGTAAGTTCATCTCCAATCAAAGAGTTACAATCAAAGTCCCAAACAAAGGATATAAACATATCAATTTGACTCAGGGAACTCTCCTGATCAGGCCCCAATAGGCGATTTGAGAGTAGGTTCTGTGACTTAGCCAAAATCCTATAGTTATAAGCATCACAGCATATAATACTATATAGTAACTCTGTGCAATTCAAGTTCCCCCCCCCCTCAAGTTTCCCTTAAAAGAGACAACTAAACTGGGATAGCCATTTTCAAATATTTGATGATCTTTCATATGAAAGAAAGATTAACTTATTCCAAGAGGCTTCTAAGGGTAATACTAACATCAATGACTGGAAGTTCTATGAAAGAGGGTTTATTTCAATATGAAAAGTAACCTCCTGACACAAGACAGTACAAAAAAAAAGTGAATAATCCAACTAGTATGATAGTTAATTCCTTATTGTTGGAGGTGTCCTAATTGTAGATGGATGACTAATTGAACGAAATGGTAGAGAACATTTTAAAAATGTCAGAGGGTTGGACTAAATGACCTCTAAGGGTCTTTCCAACTCAGATTTAATTATTCTAATGGACTTCATCTCAGTTCCACTCCAGAGCAAATATTGTTGAGGCACTGAAACAGCGAGTCAATTACCAAAACAGTCAGTTCCTGTGAGTAAGATCAAAAGTTAGATGGTGATAATTTCTTCATGCTGATTTTCTACATGAGTCTCTAGGAGCAAGACAGTGATAGTCTGTGTTCTCGAGAGTCCAAGAAGGTAAAATTCTTTTGTTTCAGACAATAGCACCTAGCCAGATAAGCCCCATCAGGATGCCTGACCAGATCATTTCTGTGGCTGTAAATTCATAAATGAGCACTTTCAAAGTAAATTGGAGATAAAAAAAAACAAAAACAAAGTAAACTGGAGAGCAAGGAAAGATGGACTGATTAAGGTTAGCTGACCAGTAACCTAATGAAGAACCGGAGGGTAGCAAAGTCAACCTCAGGACGTGGAAGATGAGGCTAAGATCTATTTTAGGCTGTAGAGATGCAATGTCCAAAGCTACCAGAAGAGGGAAGAAAAGACCTAGCTGAATCAGGGAAGCTAAGGACAGTATTGCCAGGATCTAGGGAATATTGGTTTGGTTGCCTAAAGAGACAAACAGAAGTCTGGTCATCTGATTTTGGGGTTGATTTGAGGGTGGGGAATGGGGAACCTGGGGACTATTAGAGCAGTATGAACCAGGAGCCAGCTTCCAAAGTACCTGAAGGAATATCCACAGGATATATTGGCAGCCAATATAAAACCGAACGGTCAAGAACTGAGTAAGACTTGATCAATAAGCATTCATTAAGGACCTACTATGTGACAGGCTCTGTGCTAAGCGCTGGGGATACAGAGACAAAAATTAAATAGTCCCTAATTTTTCAAAGGCTATGTCCTCTTTGAGTTCAACTAATCCATTTGGGATTCAACCATTCATTTAATAATAATAATAATAATTTAATAATAATTTATAATTAATAATAATTTAATTCAAGCATTCATTTAATAGATGAGGAGACTGAGGCTTCATGAATTGCTAGTCATGTTACAGAGCTGATAAGTATCTGACGTGGGAACGGAACCCAGGTCTACCTGATGCCAAGACCATCCTCAGTCTGTCCTGTTAGACTTCCTGAATGGTCCAGATACAACTGTCATTTTCCCCAGAGAAATTAGACATGCCCAATCTTTCCTAGAACTAGTCTTCCATATAACATGAAGGACTATAAGAAAATCAAACTATCTTGCATGTTGGCATATGTCTACTTGTTTTTGACCCATCTAACAATCAGTAGGAAGATTAAAGATTTACTGATTCAGTTCAGTAACATGAAATTGAGAAGTTAGAATAGACTATTTACATGTTATCTATAAATTGAGAAGTGGGAAACATTTCTCTTTTTGGGATGCTACAGGCAGATATACTCTCTCCCATCAGTCAACAAAACATATGCTTGGAAAAAGAACAGATTGTTGTCATACTTTTTTTTTAGTTGTAACAATCCAAGTTAATAGTCCAAAAAGCTAATCCAGGGCCTTTGTAAAGGGCAATGCTTTTTCTAAATGTGAATGGATATATTCAGTCCCTTGGCCAATAAGCATTTATTAATCACTACTATGTGCCAGACATTGTGCTAAACTCAAAGAAAAGGCAAAAACACAATCTCTTCCCTCAAGGATCTTACATTCTAATGGGAACAACAACATGAAAAAAAGCTAGGTATTTGAAGTGATATACACAATAGACAAAGTCAGTCTCAGAAGAAAGGCACTAATGATATGGTAAAGTAGGAAAGGCAGAAGGTGGGATTTGAGCTGAGCTTTGAAGGGAACCAAGGAACCTAAGAGGTGGAGCATCCCAGGCGTGGGAGAACAGTCAGTGCAAAGATACGAAGATGAGAGGTGCAGTATTGTGTGCTTGGGAACAAAATGGTTTTTTTCTCTATCCACAGTGATCCGGAATGAATCATTTTGAAATAAATATACCTTATGTTAAGTGACATCCTATTCCTTTGCTTTCAGTCTACCAATCAACTGAAAATATTTTATGAAATATCTGATATGTGTATTATACTAGGTATTAGGTAGACAAAGACAAAAATGAAACAGCCTTTGTCCTCAAGGAGCTAATATTTTATTGGGGGGAGATAACATATACATAAATAAAAGTATATACAAGATATATCCAAAATAAATATAAGGTTATTGTTTCTTTCAAAGAAGCTTCATAAACAATATTTCCCCTTTGACCTTCCCAACAATACTCTGAGAAGGGCTGGACAGGTGGAGTGATTGAGTTGTCTGAGGTCACACCATAAAGTAGTAACTAATCCAAGAGGTCTAGTTAACCATGATATAAGGGGGAAACTTTCTAGCAACTAGGCCTATCTAAATGTGAAACAAGCTGCCTTAAGAGATAGTGGGGTCCCCCACTGTTTGATATCTTCAAACAACCTATATGTAACAACTCAATGAGTATGTGCTAGAGGGGAATTCTTCTTCAGGTTCCAGGTTAGATTACATAGCTACTGAGGTCCCTTCCAACTCTGATTCTGTGACAATACAGGAAACTATATAGGATTATGTGTCATACCAAGTCACACCATGCCACCCTATACACTGCTGTATCTGACTCTTCATGATGCCATTTGGAGTCTTCTTGGCAAAGATACTGGAGTGGTTTTTCATTTCCTTCTCCAGCTCATTTTACAGATGAGGAACTGAGGCAAACAAGGTAAAGTGACTTGCCCAGGGTCACACAACTAGTAAGTGTCAAAGGCCAGGAAAAGGAGTCTTCCTGACTCCAGGCCTGGCACTCTATCCACAAAACCACCTATCTGCCCAATACTATACTATACCCCAAGCTTAAACTATAGTTAAATATGAACACTTTGTTCTAGACTAAACTCACCATGGATATTCAATAAATATTGTTGGGCAATAGAGGCAGCTAGGTAGCAGAAGGGATAAGAGTCAGGAAACCCAAGTTCAAATCCTACCTCTGATACCAGCCTGAAGCAAGTCAATTCACATTAAGTTTGCCTCAGTTTCTTCATCTGTAAAATGAGGATAACAACAGCACCTGCCTCCTAGGGTTGTCATAAAGATAAAGTGAGATAATATGTGTAAAGTGATTTGCAAACCTCAAGGTGCTATATAAATGCTAGCTATTATTAGACAGAATAGTACAAATTCTAACTTGGAGCTATTTTGACAAAGCAGCCTAATGTAAGAGTCAGAAGACAGCATTAGAAGCAAGAGGGTAAAATTAGGGTGCTGTTCAAAACAAAGCATGCAATAATCTTTGGGCATATGCATGAGAAGAAGGATGAACAACCTTGAAATCCTTTATGCCTGGAATATACTCCTTCCTTACCTCTCCCACTTAGAATCCTTTATTTCCTTCAAAGCTCAATTCAAGCACCAGCTTCTACATGAAACTTTTCATGATTCCTGCCACATAGTGGATAAAGCGCTGACCCTGGAGTCAGGAGAACCTGAGTTCAAAACCAGCCTCAGGCATTAGCTAGCTGTGTGAACCTGGCCAAGTCACTTAACTCTCAGTTCCTCATCTGTAAAATGAGCTGGAGAAGGAAATGGCAAACCCTTCCAGTGATCTTTGCAAAAACAAAATGGGGTCACAGAGAGTTAGAAATGACTCAACAACAACAAGGTGCCTAATTAAATGCTTATTCATTAATCTATGAGTAAGTAGAATTTTTTATTCTGTTCTTCTACTGGATTGTTGAGAAATTTGAAAGATATTCTTTCAACAAAATGCAATAGCCAAGGAGATCCTCTGTTTTGAATGATCTAAGTAAACAGGATTTAAACCAATCATACTGTCCAACCTAGCCATCCCACTACTTGACATATTTTCCAGGGATATCAATGACAAGAGGAAAGATCCCCTATACAACTAAATATTCCTAGCATCACTCTATGATGTAAAAAAATTGAAGAAAGAAAGAAAGAAACTAGAAGCATAGTGGGTGATCTGAGAGGGTTCAGAAGACTGGAAGCTCAGTATGAATTAGTAGTATGATGTAGTAGCCTCACACCTGTCAGACTGGATAAGAAGACAAAAAAGAAAAATGATAAATGTTGGAGAGGATATGGGGAAATGGGGACACTAATGCACTGCTGGTGGAGTTGTGAACTGATCCAGCCATTCTGGAGAGCAATTTGGAACTATGCCCAACAGGCAATCAAAGTGTGCATATCCTTTGATCCAGCAATACCACTGCTAGGTCTGTATCCCAAAGAGATCATAAAAAAGGGAAAGGGACCACATGTATAAAAATATCGATAGCAGCTCTTTTTGTGATGGCAAAGAATTGACAATTGAGGGCATGGGAAATAAATATAATTGAATACTATTGTGCTATAAGAAATGACAAGCAGGCAGATTTCAGAAAAACCTGGAAAGACTTACATGAACTGATTTGAAGTGAAATGAACAGAACCAGGGGAATATTATACACGGTATCAGCAACATTGTGTGATGTATGATAGTTCTTCTCAGTGACAATGTTTTAAAAAATAAAAAAAACTATGGTTTTAGACATGACATGGACATAAGTGGGAGATGTACTGCCTGCAGAATATGCTGAGGGAGAAGGGAAGCAAATGATACTGACTCACCATTACCCTATATAAAGTTAATGTTAGAGACTCATTTGAACAGTGCTAGAAGAAAGCAGTTCCATGGAATCCTGAGAGAATAAGAGGGCAGGGGCTATGTGAGCTAAGTATACAAAAGAAGATTTTCAAAGGAAAACAGGTTCTCTGCTTCTGAATTATATTTTCAAGCTATAGACAGACTTAAGAAAGGCAGGAACTCTAGAGAGATCATTCTATGAGGACTCACAGCTAAAAGAACTGTGAGAAAGTTGCAAGCATGACACTGACCAAGAAGCTAAGCTATAGTAGATGGAGTTGCAAGCTCTTTAAGATTGAGTCATAAGAGGTAGACAGCAAGGAGTGCCTGCAAAGAGTGACCACCATCTACTGGAATCTGAAGGGAACTACAGAAAGTGGGGAGAGGAGAGAAAATAACATTCCAATGCAGCAAGATTTTCACCCTGGACAGTAAATATCAGTTGCAGAGACTATACAGGTGACCTTTGCAACCCTCACTTTTCTGATCTGTTGTTCTAAGCATGAAATTTATGTGAAATGTTTTAAAGGTTTGGGGTTTGGTTTTTTTTGTTTGTTTGTTTTTTGGTGTGTATGTTTTTCTGTTTTTTGATGTTTTTTTCTTTTTTAGCTTATATACAGAGAACATTATGAGAAATGTCAGAGTGGATGAATCAAAAGCTGGAACTAAGGTTGCCAAGAGAAATATCAACAGTCTCAGATATGTAGACAATACCACTCTGATGGCAGAAAATGAAGAATTAAAAAGCCTCTTGATAAGAGCAATAGAGGAGACTATAAAAGTTAATTTGAAGCTTAATATTAAAAAAAAAAACCTAAGATCATGGCAACTAGTCCTATCACTTCCTGGCAAATAGAGAGAGAAGAAATGGGAGCAGTGTCAGATTTTATATTCTTGGACTCAAAGATCACTGCAGATGGCAACTACAGTTAGGAAATTAAAAGACACTTGCTCCTTGGAAAGAAGGCTATGACAAATCTGGACAGAACGCTATGACAAATCTGGACAGAATACTAAAAAGCAGAACTATCACCTTTCCAATTAAGATCTCTATAGTCAAAGCTATGCTTTTTCCAGTAGTAATATATGGCTGTGAGAGTTGGACTATAAGGAAGGCTGAGTGCCGCAAAATTGACACTTTCAAACTGTGCTGGAAAAGACTTTTGAGAGTCCCTTGGACAGCAAGGAGATCAAATCAGTCAATACTTAAATAAATTGATTCAGAATATTCATTGGAAGGACAAATACTGAAGCTGAAGCTTACTTTGCCACATAATGAGAAGACAGGGCTCATTAGAACAAACCCTAATGTTGGGAAAGATTGATCTCAAAAGAAGGGGATAGCAGTATGGAATGGATAGATGGTGTCATGGAAGCAATGAATGTGAACTTGGACAGACTTTGGCAGATAGTGGAAGATAGAAGCACCTGGTGTGCTATGGTCCATGGGGTCTTGAAGAGTTGGACTTGACTGAATGACTGAACAAAAACAACAACAAACTGGAGATGATATTGTGTGTAGCATTTATTTCATATATTCATTGTGAGGATCAAGATAGATAATGTATATAAAGCACTTTGCAAACTTTAAAGTCCTACATAAATGTCAGATATTATTACCTATTTCACAGGGTTGCTCTAAACATGAAATTAAATAATTTGCATGAAATCCCTTGAAGGTTTTTTATCATCAGCAATGAACTCTCTGAATTTCTCCTATCGTTCTCCTCCCTCCACCCTAGACATACCCCAATGTGGAAACCAAGAATGACACTGCAACATTTGTGAATGAATATGAAAAGGAAAGTATTCTTCTCATCGCACTACCCACACGACCCTATAAAGGGGTCCTTGCATATGTTTAAGACAGCCCAGTCTTAGTTCTCAAGGGGAAATAACCGTGCTTATTGTGCACCATCAAGTCTTTCAAGAGAGTCCACGTGTGTGTGCCTATTGGTAGGATTCATTGTGTTTTTAAACAAACTTCAAGTGCTGGATTTGACTAAGTCATTTTTTTTTTCAATCTCTCACCTCCCCTGCACTGTAATTGTACCAGACTGATTGACAATGCTAACCTTTTGTGTTATGAATGAATGGTATGTAATTGCCCATTATGCAAATGTAAACCACCTCATTCCTGAATTAGACATCAATTATGGAAACAGTGATTGGAGAGGCTCAATAGAAAGAGAAGAGGGGTCTGAGCCATGACTCAAAGCAAAAAAATGAAATAGACAGAAAGATGCAAGCTCCACACTGGCTGTCAAGTTGACATGCCTGCATTCATTTGTGAGTGAGCCCCTAGTTTTCCTATGTATCAGTAGTAGCTTCTTTCTGCAGAGTACGGAGCTTTATTAAGTTACTCTGAGGTGACAAGACAAAAATACAATCAGCTGAGCTCCTGGACTCAGCCTTATATCTGAGTTCCAGCAGCAGAGAGGGAAAACAAAAGAAAATTGACAATATTGCAGAAGCCTGGTTTTCTGGGTAATTGGGTTATTTACTCAGTTATGGTGGCAAATTTGGTGAAATAGGACTACTGGAGAGCTCCCCCACATTGCACGTAAGGTGTCAGAATGTGACAAGAAAACCTTACGAATTTATGACTAGCTACCCAAAAAGAAAACACATGACATCATTTTTATGTTCAAAAACCACACTACTGATGATGATTAGTATGTGTGTATGTGTGACTTTATGTGTGGGGGATATATGTGGTTGTAATGAGTGAGTCCCCTGTTGGCTTTGAATAGTGGTGCAGACCTAACAATTAAAACTTCTTGACATTTGACTTCCTACTGGTTTTGGCTGCCATTCTTCATCTTCTCCTTAGCCCTTTCCCCCTTTCCTGCCCTTGCCATTTCAGTCTCAGAAGATGCACTTACCTCCCACTGCATAGAATGGATGGATAGGATCTATATTACTGCCTTTAGGTGGTCCTGGGGAGAGGACTCATCATAGGATGTGACTCAGAAGGTTCAATAGACTTGGTGAATGAGTTCTCATTTAGGGCAACAGGGCAGGGGTGAAAGAGCCAGATGGAAAGTAATGGAAGCTGATCACAATAAGTTTCTGAGCAAGTAGGATGGGCAGAACTATCATGAGAATAAGCTAAGCCCAATACGCTGGAACATGCATCATGGAACTAAATGCCCACAATGATAAGCAAGTCAAGAAGCATTTAATAGGTGCCTATTATGTGCCAGGCACTATGCTAGGCATCAGATAACAAAACATTTACATAGAGCTTCGAGATTTATAAAGTCCTTTTCTCACAACAACCCTGAAAGGTAGGTAGCAAAGTACCATTATCTTCATTTTACGGGTGAAGAAACTGACACAGAAAAACTGCGTGTCCAGCATCACATAGTTAATAAATGTCAGGGCAAGGAATAAAGTCTGGTTCTCCCAACTCCACACTCAGTGCTCTCCCTACTACCCCGCACTGCCAAAAAGCAGTTAAACAGCGTCTAAAAGAGAAACAGGGTCATGCAAGTCCACGGGAACCAATGAGAGGCAAAGCCCAGGGTCAGGTACTAAAGTGAGTTCACTGTTGATGAAAACAAGGTACCAAGCTGGACAAACATTTATTAATTTGTGAGCCATCAAGGGACTTGCTAGCACGTGAATGTTTCAGGCATTGCACTGCCCAGCCAGCCCTGACTTCCAGCTTCTTCTTCATTCTCTTTCTTTGAAGCATTTGTCTGACTACCATTTTCGCTATTCTCCATGGTAACAGCCAGTTCTAAGTGGTGGTTGCAGTAATGCAATGAGTTCCATTAACTTCCTCCCCACCAATTGCTGTCCTTATGCCTGTCCTCCCATCATTCCCTAGTGTCTCAGAGGAAGAGAATATCATTCCTAGAGACTAATGTCAAGCTCCCCACCCAGAACTGTAACAAGGGATTTTTAGAAAGGTGCCTGCAGTTTAATGGTGGAAGGAGGAGATTAACACCTCAGGACAACAGTGTGAGGCAGACAAGTTGGCAGGGGTGAACTTCCCCTAACAAATCATCTCACATCTTCCTATTTTCATTCATTCTTTTTTTCTAGCTAGATGAGCATGAGGGACTCATGCAGGGGCCCCAAGAGGTTCAGCATTGAAGGAGGTCCTTTCCCCCTGTTCACCTGAGGTCCCTTCCACTCTATCACTACCATTCTTGTCCTCAGGCAGGTTTGAGCCATAGGCCCCTATCTCTCCCTATTCAAGCTTATAATGGAGAGAGAGGGGAGGGCAAGTGGCAAAAGGCCAAAACCTTCCACTGAGGCAGAAAGGTAAGGGGGAGTGAGAAGGAAAGAATGCCTATAGCCTCTAAGATCAAATATAAACTTTTTTGACACTCAAAATCCTTTACAATCTGGCCCCAACACACCTTTCCAATCTTATAATCCATTGCACTCCCTGACAAACTCTATGATGCCAGGTGTTGAGGATGCAATAAGCCCTTGGAAAGAAAAGGTTACATGGCCCTTTAAATTTGTTGGCATCTAGGACAAAGTCCTACTTGTGCCATCTTGGGTATATCTCTGCCTCCAATTCTGTTCTGAATGTTATCACTTCTTGAATCCTCCATCGAATTATGCACAAAACCTTACCCACAAAATGGAGCAATCCTACCTGGTTGGTGTGGCTTCAGGAAATCAAAGTCAGGCAAACAATTTGTGTCAGAGGCAAGACTTCAACCCTGACTCCATTGCTAGCTCCTATCCACTACTACATGAAAGTGGACTATGGTGACTTAAACTCAAACTGAACCAAGGAGTGACTGGTATGAAAAACAGAAGAGAGGAGCAGAAGGAAGCAGGAAAGGTGATCTGCGAATTCCAAAGACCTTATAATAATGCCAAATGCTTTACGTGTATCATCTCTTTGATCCACACAACAACTGGTGAGGTAAGTGCTGCAAGCACAAAGGTTCCCTACTTCATAATGTGGTCTAGGGTCAGCCCTCCTCACTCTCCCAACTATTCCCCTTCCCTTTTCTACCACTTTCCATTTATTCTCCGTAGCCTGCTCTGTTGCCTTCAAAGATGCTCAATTATTTTGTACTTATTTGTTTCCTCTGTTAGAATGTAAGCTCCTGTAAGGCAGGGATAGTGTTGTTTTTGTATCAATGTTGCCTATCAAAGAGGCTGGCAGATAGGTAATTAATAAATCTTGTTGAGTGAATGAATAAACTTGAAAAACAAACAATAAAACTTTTGTTCAACCCTATTAGGCAGCCATTAGCTATCATCCTGCTTCTTTTTTTTTTTTAGCTGTCAGTCTCCTAGAACTCACCATTCCCTCCTTAATTTCCTACAGTCTGTCCTCCTCCCTGCTGCATTTTGCTCTGGCCCTGCCTGAAGTAGGATTGGCCAGAGGCTGCCACAGAGCAACTTCTATGGTCCAAGTAATGATGCCAGCACATCTGGAAAGAACCATTTGCTTCAGACAGGGAAAGGCCAGAAGAAAATAGGTCATTGATCCTGACAATAGGTCAGAGATACTAAAAAAAAAAAATCCCAACATGGACTTCTGGTGGTGGATTTCTGGGAGGAAAGAGTTGTATAGAATAAGCAGGCATGGATGGATTGTTATCTGTATCATTGGAGGGAGTAGCCATGCCAGTGAAGTCACAGGTCCAATGGAGTATCAGAGTAATCAGAAAATAAAAGTTAGAGACAGGATAATCATTTTTAAACTGACAGAATCGGTCATTACTATACTCCAGTCCATATTTCCAAATGCTCTGGAAGGTCTCCACTGGGGTAACTCATACTGTTCAAGACTTCAAAGTGAACAAGCCCAAACTAAACACATCATCTTCCCCAACATTCTCCTTTCTAAATTTCTCATTCCTGTTAGTCACAATATGAATATTCCTTTCACCCAAGATAGAAACATCAGATCAAAATTTCTGAATAAGATGGTGACCTGAAAAGTCATAGAGAAGCCCAGCTCTCCCAGCTAAACATCAGCGAATACCTAAAAAGGACACCAAAAAGACAATTTTTTAAAGAAGCAGATATAGACTCCTCTATCCATTCATAACTACACAAAAAAAACAATCTGAATTTGGCAAAGGATGGCAGAGGGGTTGCGCCAGGGTTGTGCCATTGAGGGTTCTAACCAATGGCTGTAGAGGAGATGAGAGCAAATGACTAATCCATCCAATAGTACCTTAGGTGACTACTCTGAGAATGAAACCCTAATCAAGATCTAATGCTGAAATTATGAGTAAACCAAAGAAAACGATAAACACAACGAAGAAATACTACGAGTTCAGAAATGCCCAAAAACTAGACCAGAAGACAGCAACCCCACAAAAATTATAAGCAGAGACTTGGGGGGGGAAATGTACTAGCCATAATGGCTAGAAGAAACAAAGCAAGAAATGAAAATGAAATTAGAAATGAATAAAAGTTCGAGGGAAAAGATGGAGAAATATAGCTTAGAACAAAGAATGAGAAATCTAACCTGAGTAATGGCGCTCTGAAAATTGAACAGGGAAAAAAAAAAAACCTCAATGAACACATGAGGCAACAAAAAATATTTGAAAAAACTCAAAAGTTTTTATAAATAATAAAATATAAAGTATATTATTATCAAAGGCATCTAAGCTGGAAAATAGGTTACAGAGAGAGACAGTTTAGGAATAAACTGAATCCTTGAAAGCCATGACAGATAGATAGATGATAGATAATAGATAGATAGACAGACAGACAGACAGACAGACAGACAGACAGACAGACAGACAGATAGATAGATAGATAGATAGATAAAGACCCAGAGTAGTATATTTCAAGAAAATATCAATGAAAACTAGCAAGATTTAATGGCGCCAGTGGGCAAAGTAAAAATAGGAAGAACCCACTGATCACCTAACTGAAACTTCAAAGTGAAAAACACCCAGGAATTGTTGTTGTTGGGTCATTTTCCATTTGTGTCTGCCTCTTTATGACCCCATTTGGGGTTTTCTCAGCAAAGACACTGGCATGGTTTGCCATTTCCTTCTCTAGCTTGTTTTACAGATGAGGAAAATGTGGCAAATGGGGCAGTGGTAGGATTCAAATGAATTAATGACCAGTTCTCCATGGAACTGAGTGGAGGCATTGCCCCCATTGACGAGGCTCTGCCTTTGCTAACAACTGGTTCGAGGAACTAAACCTAAAATTAGGTACTGGTTCTACCAAATGGGTTTGAACCAGCTGAATCCCACCACTGAAATAGGGTTAAGTGACTTGCCCAGGATCACACTGCTAATAAGTATCTGAGGCTGGATTTGAACTCAGGAAGATGAGTTTTCCTGACTCCAGGCTGGCATTCTATCCATTGCATCACCTAGCTTCCCTTGAATGCAAAACTTTCATGACAAAACAAAAATATTGTAAGCAACCAGAAAGAACTTAAGTCACACAAGACTATGTTGCAACTACTTGAAAAAGAGAAAATCTGGAATATGATGTTCAATAAGGCAAAAGATAAAAGATACAACCAGGAATGCCACTCTTTTAAACTGTGTTTAAGTCTATGGAGTGGGGGTGGGAGCGAAATGGAGGACTGGGGAATGGATCTTGAAGAGAAGATTTTCAAGTATTATTGATTCAAAAAAAAGCGGGGGTGGGGGGAGGCGGAGCAGAGCAGAGCTGAATAGAAACCAAAACGCAAACACAGGAGTTCAGAGAAACCTAGGAAAAGTAAATGCTTTTGAACAATTGGAAAGGGCTAACTGGTGATTATTTGTTTATATTCTAATAAGGGAGAAGAGGCAAGTGTTCTATCAGAATCCTGATGTCTTTAAGGATCACAAAGGGAGTTAAGACAAAAACACAGGACCTGGCGGTAAGTTTGTTCTATTATAATATCCTTAAGAAAGGAAACAAAAGGGAGAGAAAAAGAATATGCTGGGGGGGGGGGGGAGGTCGCTGCCAAGCAGGGTAAGGAAGATAGAGGAAGAACCTATTTTTTCATATAAAAAGAATGTATGAGAAAAAGAGTATACAAACAAAAGGATGGGGAAATGGATGTCTCTCGTGATCCTGACTCATTCGTATCTGAAATGGACAAAAGGAGGCTTAAACATATACACATAAACACATGTAGTTTGGTATAGAAATACATTAAATTCAATGGGAGAGTAAGTACAGACAGGGAAAGAAGAAAGAACAGTTATAAGGGGGAGTAGAGTCAGAGAAGAAATAGTCACAAACAAAGTCAACTTCACCTTCAGATTATAAAGGGAAGATGTAAAAGATAGAAAGAGCTTGTAAGAATCAGAAAGCAGAGTTTGGGCTTGGTGAAGAGAAGAAAGGCAAAGGAAGAGGGACAGTGCACTTTGGTTATAGATGTCTGGTTTGATAATTACTTCTGTTCCTTCACCCCTTTCTTCTTTGTAAAGAAGGAGAAAGTCAGCAAGATTAGAATGTAGAGAAATATAAAATTAACTCAGCCATACAACAGAAGAGTGTAGCAGAATGTATTAGAAGGCAGAAACCAACTTGGAAAATAAAGATTCACAGGCACTGGGAACAGAATTTATTATGCTTCAGGAGGATTCAAAAAAGCAAGGGGTAGTAATGACAATCTCAGACAGGCAAAACTAAAAATTGAAATGTTAAAGGCGATAAGGAAATTACAATATGCTTAAAGTTACTGCAGATAATTAAATAATATCAATGGCTAATATATGTGTGCCAAATGGCATAGCATCTAAGTATTTAAAGGAAAAGCTAATTGAATTACAGAGAAAAAATAAGCAGCAAAACTAGAATAGTTGGGAAACTTAATGTGTCTTTTGTAAACAAATCTAACAAAAAGACAAATGAGAAATGAGATTAATCTCATGATTAACGAATGGGAATAGAAAAAAATATATACCTATTTCTCAAAAACTTTGAAGTCAACTTCATTCAGCTCCTGACTGGGGGCGGAGCCAAGATGGCGGCTGGGAAGCAGTGACTGGCGTGAGCTCCCCACCAAGTCCTTCCAAAAACTTATAAAAAAATGGCTCTGAACCAATTCTAGAGCTGCAGAACCCACAAAGTGGCAGAGGGAAGCAGGGCTCCAGCCCAGGACAGCCTGGATGGTCTCTGGGTAAGGTCTGTCCCACACAGAGCTCCCAGCTCCCAGCTGAGGGGAGGGGAGCTGAGCCAAGCAGAGCCCAGCGAGCCCAGTGCGGACCGTGGACCGACCAGACAAGCAGCCGAGCGGAGAGTGCCCTACAGGCA
>CM053622.1:577793844-577816447 GCA_028646595.1 Phalanger gymnotis
GATGTAGCCCATGTTGAATTGCTTGACTTCTTAGTGAGGGTGGATGGGAAGGGAAGAGGGGAGAGAATTTGGAACTCAAGGTTTTAAAAAAATAGATGTTCAAAAGTAAAAAAGTTTTTTTTCATGCAATTAGAAAATATAAGATGCACAGGCAATGGGGCATAGAGATTTATCTTGCCCTATAAGAAAGGAAGGGAAAGGGGGATGGGAGGGGAATGGGGTGACGGAGGGGAGGGCAAACTGGGGAACAGAGCAACCAGAGTGTAAGCCATCTTGGAGTGGGGGGGGAGGAAATGGGGAGAAAATTTGTAATTCAAACGCCTGTGAAAATCAATGCTGAAAACCAAACATATTAAAAATAAATTAAAAAAAAAAAGCATTCAGCTCCTGACTCTTGGTCAGTCTCTACATCAAATCCACCTAATACTTGGTGTTCTAAAACAGAAACTTTTATCCTGCATGCATAACCTTCATCCATTGACAAAGATAGAACAGATAGAAAAAATGAACTCCTAAATAATTGGAAGATCCCCCAAAATGTTTCTAACCTGCTATATTTTTTTTTAAATAAATTCCTTTTTAAACCAGTTTCGTACAGTGGAAAGAAGACTGGTTCTGGACTCAGAGAACTTGGATTTAACTCCTACCACTGATTCTTGTTTCTTGTGCAGCCTTGGGCAAATCACTTAACCTCCCCGGGCCTTACTTTCTTCATCTGCAAAATGGAGGGACTTGAACTAGACAACCTCTAGGGTCCCTTCTATTTCTATGATCCTAAGCATATTTTTTCATCCTACTCTAACCTGAAGTAGGCTACTTTATTTTTAACCTGGTGAGGTGAGCCAGAGTCCAGATTTTAACAATTAGCAGAGGGAGAATTGCTTTAAGGGTTGCTGACCCATAGTAGATCTGACAAACAGTGAAGACTTTTAACTTGAATGGGACAGCTCCAATGAGATTCCAGCTAAAGAGACACAAGCTATTGATTGGCTAGGGAGGATAAATCTTTGTAGAAATTCAAGTAACTTGATTAACTCAATGGCCTGCACAGATATCACTGGACAAAACAACATCTTTTTAACATTTGTCTTCGGTTGAAACTTTGGAGATGAAAATTGATATCCACAGTCATATTTTGCCTAAAGAATTGCCTGACCTGAAAAAGGTAACTTTCAATGACCTTGCTGAACTCCTATTCTGCTCTGTGATTTTTCCATGTTTATGTTATAATCTTCTCTCTTTCTGTGGGAATAAAATATTAGGTTTCTTTAATTTTGTGTGATTTAATTGTTATTGATTTTAGCTTGTTTTCCATGCCTCTGACATTTGTTTTGAGAAACAACTTGTGAAAAAATCAGAACCTTACTACTTTTCAAATTATTATTATCATTATTATTATTGTTTATTATTGCCAAATCTCACCCCCTGTGGATTACAGATCTGTTTAGCAGAAGTCAAGCAGCTTTATTTGGTTTAATTCAGATTGTAAATGAACAAACAGATGCACAGGGATGTGTCACAGCTGCAGAATTGAAAATTGGGATTTTCAAGTAAATGACCATCAAATTCATTTGCGTCATCTTCCTAGAACGTAGAAAGCCTGGCTGTTTTACAAGGTTTGGGTAATAGTTTTTTAGAGAGTGTTGCACGGGCTTTTCATCTTTTGCCCATTGCTTTTGGCAGAACTCCAGATGATAAGATTAGAAACTGAGAGTGTTCTCCCATATCATGGAGTCCAACATTTTCATTTTACAGATGGGGAAAATGAAAGCCTAGAACGGTTGTCTGCACCATGTCAGACAGGAAGAAAGTCATAGAGCCAGGATCTGAAATCTGTTTTGTGATTATGCAGAAAACCTGGGTTCAAATCCCAGCTTTCTTTTCTGGGCACTGGTTTTTCCCCATCTGGAAATGAGGGGGCTGGATTCGACAGCCTCTGAGTCCAAAGTCTCTGCCTACTCTAAATCCTATTCCTGTCTAGTTTGCCTTTCTGTTTGCCTTATGCTTGATAGATTTGTTATGAAGAAGCTACAATCTCAGAAACTAAAATAAAGGACATTTTTCTTTATAAAATAGGTTTGTCTAAAGAGTACGCTGTGGGGTTTCCTAAAGTCCAAAATTTGCCTTTCCTTTTTTTCACAGTGAACTTGTGAATGAATATTCCTTAATGAAGCCAGGCAAGAAAAGTAGTTTTTTTTTTTAATGAAATTAAAATAGTTTTCAGCTTAGCTTAAGCTAGGAAAGCTTTTCTCTCTCTTTTTAAAATACAGCATGCAACCTTCTAGAACTTTTACATCACTGAGAATAGTCTACCTTCTCTAATCCAAGTTAAGAAAAAATAAATTAACTCCAAAATCTCATTTAAATTTTATTCCAGGCACAAGTGAAATTATTTTTTCCCTATCCATGTGCTCCAGAGGATTGGTAATCCTAAATTTTCTTTTACATAATGACACAGGTGAAAGCTCAAAATTTTACCGACGTCTAAGAATTAATTACTCAGGAGCACATGGCTCCCCAATACTCAGGAGCATGTAGCTTCCCAATACTAGCCAAGAGATTAAAATTCTGCAATGGCCCCTTTTGAAATGTTGTAGATGAGAACTTGGAAAAGAACACAGAAAAATGACTCTAACAACACGTGGGAGGGAAAGGAAAAAGAAACTAAAAACAACGAAATTATGATCTAGAATTTTGACCCTAGAGAAGAGATAAGAAAAAAGTACCTTCCTCTCTTCTTTACAGAAGTGGGAGACCATGGGTGTGAAATATTGTCTATACTACTAGACTATATTGAAAGAATGGTTGGTTTTGCTCAAATGCTTTGTTTTTCTCTTCCATTTTTATTCTTAGTTTCAAATGAATTTGATGTATCAACAAAACAGCAATTTTTTAAAAATTTTAAGAAAAGCCACAAATCCCGATTATACATTTCTTTAACTACTAATCAGTAGAGGTCTTTGAAAGCTGTTTCCTCCCTACCTCCTTCCCAGTTAATAACAAAAACTAAACAAAAATAATGTGGCTGTGACATCTCTGCTGAAAACTTGTTCCTTAGGGTCCTTTTGCCCTGGTTGTGTATTCCTGAAGGATAAGCAGATTCTCTTTGATATTAATGATTTCATGAAATACAAGCACCAAAAGCTCTCAATTCAGAAGTCGTTGAGACAGGAGCAGTTAGGTATATCTGCTTGGGGGATAGCATTCAATGCATTTAGAGCTAGGAAATATTAGTAATTTTATTGCTGTCTTTATGGCTGGCGCATCACAGTTTTGGTTTGCTTTTTTTTTTTCATTTTTCCTTGAATAGCTTAGATAGTAGGAGGATCTGGTTTGATTCATACAAAACACCAAGAACAATGAAGAGTGAGCTCAGTTCTCTATAGTGAAGTCCAGTACCACCAAATTCCAAAGCTAGATTCTGGATACCAGACTTTACGGCAGATTTTAAGACCTTTCATGTTGCACGGAGCCACACATTGGGAAGTAAATCCTAAGAACTCCCAACAACAGCTCCCTCTCGTTATCCTGTCCTGAAATATCACACAGGTGAGAGTCTCTGAAATGGTCCACAAGATCTATCATTGTCGACTGCTTCCCAAATATAGAGAGCCAGAAGAACACTTACATAGAATCTGCAACATTTCAGAAGCAGAAAGATGAGAAAATCCCAGGCCCCACATTCCTAAGGTCAGGGAGCTGATGGCAGTGGTTTTAAGCAATTTTTACAAACCAATTTTCACGTGAGCAGGAGGGAAGAATATGAATCCAGACCTTCTTGGCTCATGTCCAACATCCTATCTGCTACATTAGGCTGTGCCTCCTCTTAAAAATCCAGGTCAGGCTCTTTTCCCTTAGTATATTGTTGATAACTCTCTTGTCACTTGCTCCATTTGACTTTACTTATTTACTTACTTGTTTTGTCTTCCCTACTGGGGAAGACTCTCAAGAACAGGGTCCAGGAGTAAGAATTGTGCCAATTTTGCCCGCAGGTATTATTTAAGCAGGCACTGAAACAGCCCCTGCCTCAAAATTTCCCCCCAATAATACTAGAAAACTTTTGCTTTGTCCCTGATTGAAATTCTATATATTAAAGGACCATTTGCTAATGATATTTTTAAATGCTCTGGGAAGAAAACACAATCCATTTTAAGAACCTGGTAATACTTAACAGTCATTCATATCTTAGTGTGAATGAATTTAGTCTGCATGCTTTCCTTCAAACGTTAACAGAGATTGTACCCTAAGGAAATAAAAATTTTTATAGGAAGAGATTCGATCTGCTCCGTAAAGCATACATGGATGCTTCATAAATAATTGAAAAGAAAAAAAAAAACACTCCTCTATATATTAGGAGTCTAAGGTCTTAATCCAGGTTTTTCCATTAACTCAAGGTGTCCCCTTGGCTGTGCCATCCTAGTCATTGTCATTGTACTATTAATAGCTAACATTACATGGAGCTTACCAGGTGCAAGCACTATGCCAAACACTACAATTACTATCTCATTTGATCCCTGAACAACCCTGGGAAGTAGATGCTGTGATTCTTCCCATTTTATAGATGAGAAAACTGAGTCAAACGGAGATTAAGTAATTTGCCCGGGATCCCACAGCTAGTGTTTTTACCTCCTCTGATCTATAAAATGATGAATGGGACTTTTATTAGATGTAAGTTCTTTGTCATTTTTAAAGCTCTACAATTCTAGGGAAGAAAATCATTTTAGAAAAGAAATACAGGAGGGAAAGGAAAGTAAGCCTGAGCCAGGAAAGGACTTTGAACAACTGGCTGGTAGCATGAGAACACTGTGTGACTGTAGGACAGATGTGGAAAACAGATTTGGTCTCACTGATAATTAGCCAAGGTCAGCAGGTAGGAGACTGTGGAGGAGGTATGACTTTGCTGATTTTCTTGAGGGCCAGTGCCAGGACAACAAATGCAAGAAGAAGAAGATATTCAAATGTGTCAGAATAAGGGAAGACAACTAGGCAGTTCTGCTTCTGCTAATCCCACTCTGATTGAGGCAGTGTGGACTAGTGGATAGGGCACTGGACTTTGAGTCAGGAAGACCTAGAATCAATTCCTGCTTTAGATACTTATTAACTGTGTGACCTAGGACCAGTTATTTAAGTGCTACATACCTTAGTTTGCTCATCTGTAAAATGAAGGGCTGGACTCAATAGCCTGTAAGGTCTCTTTCTGCGATAAATCTATGACTCTATGAGCTCCTTTCTCTGATTCTGGCCGATGGAAGCAGTTACTGAATGAGTCACAATATATGCTAATCCATTTTATGCACCCAATTCTCCATACCTCCCAGAAACTTAGGGCTGAATACAGTCTATAACCATCCCCACTCCCCCTACTACCTTATAAACCATCCAGCTTAACCCGGTGGTTTGGACGCTAATTAAAAGGCAGCATTTAAATTCATTCAGTATTTACACTGTTCTGGGTACTATGAGGTACTAAAATGAATTTTTACCCTCAAACAGCTTATATTCCAGTAGGGAAGACAAAACAAGTAAGTAAATAAGTAAAGTCAAATGGAGCAAGTGATTGGGAATGTACTAAGGGAAAAGAGCCTGATCTGGATTTTTAAGAGGAGGCACAGCCTAATGTAGCAGATAGGACGTTGGACATGAGCCAAAAAGGTCTGGATTCATATTCTGTGCTTGTCATTCTAATCACAGACAAGTCACTTTAACTCTGTTTAGGGGAATGAGGGAAGGTCATAGCTGGAATGGAATAATTTCCTCAATACATGCAATACTGTGCTCATGTCCAACTTTCCCCTGTACCCTTTTAATCATGACATTAAGTGGCATTATGTGACCAACTGCTTTCATGCCTACTGCCTCTGCCGATTAGCACCCCACACTAAGGAAGAAAGAAGTGGAAAGAAAAGAATTGGAACCCAGGTACCCTGACTCCAAAATCAGTAGGCTTTCCATTTGCTCATCATCATACATCATCTGTGTGTCTTAGACCTGTAGTAGAGTCCAGATATTTTTTTCTTTTTCTCCCACCTCCACCCCCACCCTAGAGATGGCTACCATGACACAAATGTGTATGTGAGTGTGTGTGTGTGTGTGTGTGTGTGTGTGTGTGTATAAAATCATTACATACCTACTTCTATTTATTTTTTTTGTAGGGGGCAAGGCAAGGCAATCGGGGTTAAGTGACTTGCCCAAGGTCACGCAGCTAGTAATTATCAAGTGTCTGAGGTCGGATTTGAACTCAGGTCCTCCTGACTCTGCTCACCACAGTACCTACCTGCACCCCTACTTCTATTTAACAGTTCTTTCTCTGGATGCAAATAGAAAATTACATGATAACTTTATTATATATTTAAAAGGGATAGCAAGTTGTACATAATGATTTGCAGTTTCATATGCAATCTTCTTTTTATTATATTATGTTATGGAAATGTTTATTTTATTCCATAAATTAAAATTTTAATAAGTAAACATGTTTTAAAAGAATCTAGATCTTCTATTAAACTAGTCCTCTTTGTACTACGATGCTTCAAGATATCCCACAATGTTCTCCTGAATGTCTTCCATGTCAGTCCACAAAGGGTTTTTCTTCAGAGGCTTCAGCTTGATTTCCAAGCAATGGACCAAACTATCAAACTTATTCTATAACAGTTTTCTAATTATGAGCACAGATATCAATAACAAATTCAATGACTAGGCACATAGCCAGAAATTCAATTACATTAAATGCATATGCAAACTTGGGTAAATGGAACAAATAAAGATGCCAGAGACACAAATAAATTTGATATCATGCTTGACTTCTTCAAGGACCCTAGGGAAGTTACAGTATAAAGCATATTAGATGTAACATTAAAGACTTTCCTTTATTTTTAAAATATTTCTTGAAGTATTCAATGCAACTACAAAATATTTCTTCCCTCTCTTTCATCTGCTTTTCTTGCCATTTCTTTCTTTTTCTTTTCCATTTTTTTTTGCAAGCTTCTTAATAAAGGCATTAAAAGAATAATCTGGTCTTAGGTATCATTTTAGAACCTCAAGCCTCATTGAAAGAATCAATGCCTCTTTTAAGCCCATCTTTACTTTTTAAATATTAATAGGCAAGCCAAGGTGACCTTCACTTTGTAGCTGAAGGGAGGAAAGGGGGCAGGCAGAATCAACAGGGCATTGGCTAATCATTAGCTGTTTGCAAATGAGGAGGATCAAAGAAACAGTTAGGATGTGCTTTTCATCTTTTCTGGAAAATAGTGTTATTGTATCTAGTAGTTATTGCTGAGACTTTGGGAAATATCCCTGCTGAGGAGAGACAGATTTCATGGGACTGCATTTGGGTTGCTACAATTTCACTAAGGTCCATCTGCACCAAAAAGAAAGATTCTGACAAATAAAAATAACAACAGTGAGAATTGTGTGAGATATTTGTTGCTGTGGAAAGATTCTTGGATTGAGAGACAGAAGAAGTTGGGTTCAAATTTTGGCATTGCCACTTACCACCCCTGTGACATTGGGCAAGTCACATAACCTCTCTGGGCCTCCATTTCCTTCTCTGTCAAATGAGAGAGACTTCCATCGTCCCCACTAACTCTACCATCTTGGTCCTATGACTCACAAAACAATGATATAGAAGACAACCTTGGCATGTAAGAATCCCCTCTCTAACACGCTCAAAGGAAATCAAGCAAACCTAAGGATGTTGTTTCAAATTTATATATGTATATTCTCATCTGCTAATTACTAATCGATTGCCAATTAATAATTATTATCTTTTGCTGCTTTCAGTTTTTAGAAAGAAACCATAATGAACGTATCATGGTTTTATGTAATACCATCCATGAAAGTTTGGTTTTCACAAAGAAAATAAATTAGAGGTTATTTGGTATTAACCTTACAGAAAGAGTTCACTATAAATGTTCTTTGAATTTGGGCTCTTTCTCTTATTTGCTATGCGGCTTTTGCAGTGCTCCTAGGAATTTTTGCATGTGGAGAAAAGAGTACAAAGGGTGCTATCATTTGAGGTATTAGGGGCAAAAAATTGCAGCTCTGCCTAGTCACAGTTCCCTATATCAATTATCTGGCAAACTAGCTACTGAGTTGTTGTTTCTATGGTCTTTTGAATACTTTTGGCACCCTCTAAATTTAATGCACTGGGACAAAGCCCCAGTCACTGTTCCTTAGTTATATCTTTGAACCTTGAAAAAGCCATCTCTCTCAGCCTCTGTTTCCTCATCTACAGAAAGGAAATAATAATATTTATGTCACATAGATCCCAGGGTTGTTGTGAAGAAAGTTCTTCATAAACTTCAAACCACTGCATAAATGTAAGCCGTTACTATTTAAGTGATGAGTGCTTGAAAAAAATGATTCAATTTATGAAAAATTAATGTACAAGTAACTATTTCAGGGCACTTGGTTGAACTAAGTGCTAAGAGCCCATTTCACTTACCAACACAAGCTGAAGTTAAAGCACCAAATTAAAATGCCTTGAAAGTCTGTATTGGCTGCAAATGCCTGCAAAGATTCTGTAAAGTTCTTTGAACTTGCTAAATGCCATGGGGTAGTCCACAGAGGAAAAATCCAAAGAGTGCTATCGACAAGTGTGAGTGGACTTCAACTGGAGTCCTGCATTAAAGGGGAGGAAAAATAACCAAAGGGGAGCATGGAGTGGAGGGGAAGGAGCAGTCTTGCTAAGACTGAGCACCTGAAAACAGTCATCACAGACTCCACCCATATCTAGAAGCCAGTAGTCAATGCAAGCACATCTTAGTCTGTATAGCCCAAGACATTGAAGGATTTCTGAGAGAATAAGGAAATGGATGGCTGTGAAGATTCCATGAAATTTACAGCAGCTTTGCTGCAGGGGTCTAGAATTTTCTTCCCTGATATTATTTTATGTGTGCCTGGCTGCTGTAATTCTGGGTAGAGTCAAAAGGAGTTTACTATGAATGAGATCTGTTTCTCTGGAGGTCTTATTATAATAATAATAACAATAATAACAGCTAGTATTTACATAGCACCTACTATGTGTCAGGCATTATGCTGAGTGCTTTATGAACCCTGAGACATGGCTACTATTATCGTCCGCATTTTATATTTGAAGAAATAAGAAAGGAAGGGGCAGAGCCAAGATGGCGCTGGAAAGTAGGGATTTGCCCAAAGCTGTCGCCCAGGACTCTCCAAACATTTATAAAAATGGCTCTGAATAAATTCTAGAGCTGCAGAACCCACGAAATAGCAGAGGGAAGCAGGGCTCCAGCCCAGGGCAGCCTGGATGGTCACTGGGTAAAGTCTATTGCATTGTGCTGGGAATGGAGCAGAGTGGAGCCCAGCATGGGCTGCACCCGGACCAACCAGACTGGGAGCCGGGCGGGCAAAACAGGCCTTAGCACCCTAAATCAGTGATCTGTGGCAGTTACCAGACTTCTCAACCCACAAACACCAAAGACAACAGAGAAGGTTAGTGGGAAAAACTACAGGGACCCAGTGAATGGAGTTTGCAGGCAGCCACTGCCTGGGGCAGGTAGGGTGGCGCTGGAGGTGGTGCAGCTCTGAGGCTGCTTCTGGAGCTACAGCTGCAGTTGCTTCCAGCCCCAGGACCACCTGGTGGGAGGAATTAAGTGACAGATCAGAGCAGGAGTGCAGAGCCTGGTTAGATCTGAGTCCCGGTCCCTCCTCGGGGGAGGAGGAGCGCTGGTATGGCAGAGCTTGCTGTCTAGAAATAGCTCTGAAAACCACAGTACAGCCCCTCAAGCTTGGCACAAAGTACTCTCTACTCTACAAGCAGTCATACCCCAACGAAAAACTCAAGGGTCAAGTAGTTGGCTGGGAACATGGCCAGGCAGCAAAAATGGACTCAGATTCAGACTCAGACTTTGGAATCTTTCTTTGGTGACAAAGAAGACCAAAACATACAGCAAGAAGAAGTCGACAAAGTCAAAGAGCCTACATCAAAAGCCTCCAAGAAAAATATGAACTGGTCTCAGGCCATGGAAGACGTCAAAAAGGATTTGGAAAAGAAAGTTAGAGAAGTAGAGGAAAAACTGTGAACAGAAATGAGAGCGATGCAAGAAAACCATGAAAAACAAGTCAGTGATTTGCTAAAGGAAACCCAAAAAATGCTGAAGGAAATAACACCTTAAAAAGTAGACTAACTCAAATGACAAAAGAGCTCCAAAAAGCCAATGAGGAGAAGAATGCCTTTGGCAGAATTAGCCAAATGGAAAAGGAGGTCCAAAAGACCACTGAAGAAAATAACTACCTTAAAAGTTAGATTGGAGCAAGTGGAAACTAGTGACTTGACGAGAAATCAAGATATTATAAAACAGAGCCAAAGGAATGAAAAAGTGGAAGACAATGTGAAATATCTCATTGGAAAAACCACTGACCTGGAAAATAGATCCAAGAGAAATAATTTTAAAATTATTGGACTACCTGAAAGCCATGATCAAAAAAGAGCCTAGACATCATCTTTCAAGAAATTGTCAAGGAAAATTGCCCTAATATTCTAGAGCCAGAGGGCAAAATAGAAATTGAAAGAATCTACCAATTGCCTCCTGAAAAAAGATCCCAAAAAGAAAACTCCTAGGAATATTGTCGCCAAATTCCAGAACTCCCAGATCAAGGAAAAAATATTGCAAGAAGCCAGAAAGAAACAATTTGAGTATTGTGGAAATACAATCAGGATAACACAGGATCTAGCAGCTTCTACATTAAGAGATCAAAGGGCTTGGAATATGATATTCCAGAGGTCAATGGAGCTAGGATTAAAACCAAGAATCACCTACCCAGCAAAACTGAAGTATCATGCTCCAAGGCAAAATATGGATTTTCAATAAAATAGAGTGAAAAGACCAGAGCTGAACAGAATATTTGATTTTCAAATATAAGAATCAAGAGAAGCATAAAAAGGTAAACAAGAAAGAGAAATCATAAGGGACTTACTAAAGTTGAACTGTTTTGTTTACATTCCTACATGGAAAGATGATGTGTATAATTCATGACACCTCAGTATTAGGATAGCTGAAGGGAATATACATACATACATACATACATATATATATGGGCATAGGGTGAGTGGAATATGAAGGGATGACATCTAAAAAATAAAATAAAATCAAGGGATGAGAAAGGAATATATTAATAGAGGGAGAAAGGGAGAGATAGAATGGGGTAAATTATCTTACGTAAAAGTGGCAAGAAAAAGCAGTTCTGTAGGAAGGGAAGAGGGGGCAGGTGAAGGGGAATGAGTGAATCTTGCTCTCATTGGATTTGACCTGAGGAGGGAATACAATACACACTCAATTGGGTATCTTACCCCACAGGAAAGAAGGAGGAAGGAGATAAAAAGGGGGGATGATAGAAGGGAGGGCAGATAGGGGGAGGGGGTAATCAAAAGCAAACACTTTTGAAAAGGGAAAAGGTCAAGGGAGAAAATTGAATAAAGGGGGATAGGATAGGAAGGATCAAAATATAGTTAGTCTTTCACAACATGAATATTGTGGAAGGATTTTGCATAATGATGTACATGTGGCCTATGTTGAATTGCTTGCCTTTTTAGGGAGGGTGGGTGGGGAGAGAAGAGTGGAGAGAATTTGGAACTCAAAGTTTTAAAAGCAGATGTTCAAAAAAAAGTTTTTGCATGCAACTAGGAAATAAGATATGTAGGAAATGGGGCATAGAAATCTATCTTGCCCTACAAGAAATTAAGGGAAAAGGGGATAGGGGGGAGTGGGGTGATAGAAGGGAGGTCTGACTGAGGAATGGAGCAACCAGAATATATGCCATCTTGGAGTCAGGGGGGTGGGGGGGTGGTAGAAATGGGGAGAAAGTTTGTAATTCAAACTCTTGTGGAAATCAATGCTGAAAACTAAAAATATTAAATAAATAAATAATGATTTAAAAAAAAGAAATGGGAAAGGCAGACAGAAGTTAAGCTACTTGCCCAAGGCTGAACTGCTAATTAGTATCTGAGGATTGATCTGAATTCAAGTATTTCTGACCTCTGTCCCAGCTGCTCTATCCACAGCACCACCTACCTGACCATAATCTCAACAAAATAGGAGGCTAGGTTATCTGTTATGATAACAAAAGATGATCTTTGTAACATGTTTTAAAGTCTGTTAGGTGGCACAGTAGATAGAGTACTGGGCTTGGAGTCATGAAAATTCATCTTCGTGAGTTCAAATCTGGCCTCAAACACTTTCTAGCTTTGTGACCCTGGGCCAGTCGCTTAACCTATTTGCCTCAGTTCCTCATTTGTAAAATGATCTGGAGAAGAAAATGGCAAATCACTCTAGTATCTTTGCCAAGGAAGAGAAGATGGGCTGGCTACATGGGGAGGGAGCGAATGACAGGAACACACCCAGAATTATTCCACTGGTGCCCTTGTGATGTCAGGAGAGAGCAAGAAAGACCTCCACCACATGAGGAGGACTTCCTGTCAAACTTATAGGAGGATGAAGACTAGCGTACACAGGATGGACAGGTGTGGATGAGTTGTGTTGGAAGGAACTTCTGGATCAATAAGATTACAGATCTATTCGAGTATTTTAGTTCATTTCTATTTTGATGTTTAGTTCATGTCATACTAATTGTTATTTGCTTTCAGGAATTTAAATACCATGTTCCTTGAATTGAATGTTTCTATGAATTATGATTTTGTTTCCATTTCTACCTTTGGAGAATTTAATTGTGCTTTTCTACTCTCCACAGAGATATGGCTACGAAGGATGGGTGCAGCTCCATCATGACAGCAAGGTTGGTGCCCTTCTTCCCAATAGGTTTTCTAGACCTACTAGACCCCTATAAGCAACCAATGCAGCATAGAACCTACAAAAACATGTGTTATGCTAAAGGAGGACCTCCAGACAGCTGAGTTCCTTTGTCTCCCTGATAAACTTTGCATTTGCCAAGAGATTGGAAGGGAGATTTCTCAGAGTTATTAGGAAAAATGGTTACCTTCAAAGAGAAGCATTTTAAAAGATGAAACTGTAGTTTGAGATGCCATTAAAAAAACGTTTTTTTCCCTGGAACCAATTTGGGCATTTATTATTCTGCCGTTAGGAACTGACCTAGTCCTCACCACAGGTTATTGGTGTATATTAAGGTAGGCTAAATAAATGGAGCATTTTGGATTCTGGTGCAAGTTAGAGAAATTAAACATCAGAGGCAAAGGAGAGAAGCCTTCACTGGGGCCAGGATTTGCTAATAGTAGAAAGCAAGGAAGGAGGGGGAGCTTCCAAGCAATCCAATTTGCAAATAATTAGGCCCAAGGGTGAGCTAGAAATCTGGCCCTGGGAAGGACTGTATCCCCTAACTTTATTCACAGAGTAATAATGAGCCATCATTAACACAACAGGAGCCTGCTTAGCATTTCATCCTCATCCTCCCGTTTTCTGAATCCTATTTATAAACTGTCAGAGTATGCTTTGTGCACAGCACATAGCATAAATAGGATACAGCAAAAAGCAAGCATTAGCTCTCTCACTTTCCAGAATCTACAACCTGAACTGGCTGGTTATTTTATTAAGCGTAAAGTACTACACAGGTGGAGATGCTTTAAGGCTACCAAAGCGGCCCAAATCTTAGCAACTTAGTGACTGATTTTTATCCCATTGTATCAATTTAAGTTTGACTCCAGAACAGAATCTGACAGCTCTGGAAATCTAAGTGTGTTACAGAAATGTAAATCCAGAAATACTTGGTTTGTACCCAAATGTAGGAAGTCATATCAATTTTTTAATAAGTAACACCATTTTACAAAGGAAATTGTGTTTTTTGTAGGGGGCACTGTATCAATGACAATATAAGCATGCCATTTGAAACTTTGCCCAGAGCACTTATTTTTGCAAAAATCTTATTATCGCATTATAATCAGACTCCTCCGTAGCATCACTTGGCCATTTGCCTAAGACACAAATCAAGCAAAATATCAGAATGGTCAAAGAGTTCAAAGGGATGTTGGTGATCATTTTATGCAACCCTATCATTTTACAAATGAGAAAAATGAGGCCAAAGTCTATATAAAACATATACAAGGTGGTTTGGGTTGGAGTTGGAGACATAGCTGGAGGAAGTCAGAAAAGACCACTTTAGGAGGTGGCACTTAAGCTGAGTTCTAAGGGAAGTTAGGAATTCTAAGAGGTAGAAGTGAGGAAGGAAGGTCCTCCAGGCATGGGGAACAGACTGCACAAAGATGCTGAGATGGAAGATAGCATATGTGTATGATTAATAGCAAGATCACCAGTTTAGAGGGCATGAGGGAGAGCAAAGCAGAATACATCTGGAAAGTTAGGCCAGGACCAGGTTAGGAAGGGATGTAAATGTCAAAGAGAAGAGTGTTTGTTTTCTATTAGAGGCAATATGCAACCAAACTCATGCCATGATCAGGTTGTTCACAGCCCCAAAAACATTTAATGACCTTGCAAGATCATTAAAAGTAAACTTCTCCTGAGTCATTTGAAGATTTAAATTTCGTAAATAGCTGCTAATATTGGAGAACTGTGTAACCTGTCTTCACTTTGTAATATAAAGGATCGGTTGGATGACATGCTTCAGAGCCATCTTGTCTCTTGAGGTCAAGATGGCATGTTCCAATGGTGCCTCAAATATTAATAATGTCCATAACACACAGACACAGAGCTCCTTGGTCAGCATAATACGTGCTTCTCACCCTACCCTGCTGATAAAGGTATAGAAGGTCAACAACTAGGAATGGCAATTGCACATTGGAATTATTCACAAATGATGAAATGAAAAAAAGGAAACAAATAATTATCAAGTCCTTACTATGTTCCAAGCACTGTGTTAAGCACTTTATAAATGTCATCTCATTTAATTTTCCTAATAACCCTGGAAGATAAGTGTTATCATAATCCTCATTTTATAGCTGAAGAAACTGGGCCAGAGAGATTAAGTGACTTGCCTAGAATCACGCAACCCTTTGATTTCCCCTGTAATGGACTCTATGTCTGGGTTCCTAGACCCCAGTTTCTGTTCAAGTTCATTGGATCACCTTCTCCAAACTTAGCTAAGCTGGTCCTCAGGCAACAGATGTCATTGGGTCCATACTTAAAGCCTTCCTAGCTGGAAGGGACCAGCCATAGTCTGCACTCAGCTGGAATAGCCTTTGGGAAGCAAGGGTCACTTTCATGTCATAATAAGGCACTCTAGGAAAATTTTGGTGGAAGGTCAGAGGACAAGTCAAGTCAACAAGCATTTATTATGCACCTGCTATGTGCCGGGTACTATTCAATCATCAGGATAAGTCTTTATTAGGATAATAAAATAATAAGTTTAGAGCTGGAAGGAACCTTACAGACATCAAGTTCAAAATCTTTATTTTACAGATGAGTAAACTGATGCCAAAACAGTTTTAAGACTTGCCCAAGGTCACACAGCCAATAAGTGTCTAAAACAGGATTTAAACTCAGGGCTACCCTGACTCTAGGACCAGCACTCTAACTCTATACTGCTCTATACCACCTAATTACCTATCACAGAACTCTGGAAATCACTGCAGTTGTGGCCACATGAACTATCGAAACACAAAAATAAATAAAATTACTAAAGAGCTCAATAAGAATATCACTAGCCTGTGCCACAGCATCATTTTACCCTTAACACATGCACGTAGCTCCCCTTCCCCTTTAACTGATATAATCTTTTAAACAGTAAGGAAATAAGGCCCTCCTCCCCCCTCCTTTTTTTTTTTTTTGCACGATCATCTCTGTGTTATGCTAATGGGTGTAAAAAATGCAAAATAACTCTACTTAAGCATTTGCATTGGCCATAAAAAAGACCATTTCAGAGTTGGGAGGGAGTACAGTGGCCAACTAGTCCAATCCCCATCTCAAACGGAATTACCTCTACAACATAGCTTTAGGCAAACCTTCAATGAAAGAGAACCTCCTGCTTCCCCAGGCTGCCCATTTTGCTTTTGGATAACTTGAATGGGGGGTGGGGGGTGGGGGGTGGGGAGGAAGGAGAGAATCTGTGGATAGATAGCACCTTTATTAAGTACTTATACTCTGCTAAGTGCTGGAGATAGCAAAACAAGAAAACAAAACAGTCCCTATTAGTGACTACATTCCAAAGTGATTACATTCCAAAAGAGGAAAATAAAACAAAGAGGATATGGAAAAATGACGACTATAGTGACAGAGGGCAAGGCATTTGTTGGAGAGGCAGAGAAGACCAGAGCATGGTGGCTGGGGCTCCTACTAATATAAGTGAGTTTTTTCTTACCTAAAGCCTAAATTTGCCTCTTTGTAATTTCCATCCATTCATTGCTCCTCTGTATGCCCCCTAAGGCCCAAGAGAACAAATCTAATCTCTCACATGATGGACCAATTTGTACTCAATGACAGTTTTCATGTTCCAATGAACTGACATCAGGTAATTCACCATTCTAGTTGCCCTGCTCTTCCCTAGTTGCTTCACCAGCTGTCCTTTCCAAACATTGCTGCCAAGAATGTCCATTATACTGATAAGCAATTGGGAAATTTAATAAGCGTTGATTATTATTGCTAAAGAAAACTATTGGCAATCTGAGCAACAGAGTGGCATAATCAATAGAATATTATACTTGAAGATGGAAAGATCTGGGTTCAAATTCCACCTCTGATACTTATTAGCTTTATGACCATGGGCAAGTCATTTAACCTTTCTATGCCATAGGCAACACTCTAAAATTATAAGTTATTTTGTGATTGGTTTTGGGAGGGGGGTTGTAATTGATGGTCTACATCAATAGATCCTTAGAAAGTCAGAGTTATGTATATTCTTTATTCAAATGAGAATATAAAGTAAAAGAGAAAATATCTACAAAAAAAATAAAATACTCGAACTTAGAAAATAAGAAACCTAACCTCAGTAGACCAGTCTCAGAAGGAGAAATCAAATAAGTCATTAACAAGCTTCTCTGCAAATGGCATCAGGACATTCTTCCAAATCTGCAAACGACTTGTGATCTCTGTATTCCTAGACTATTTCTAAACATAATAAAAATGGCATGCTAATTCAACTTTTTTGTGAGGCAAATGTGGTTTGACCTCAAAAAGTTGACTCACAAACAATATAACAATTATGACATCGCTTTACTCCCACCTTCCCCAGGTAAACAGGTATAACGAAATCTGGGATTTTTCATTTACAAGGTGTTTTCATTCTTCTACATTCATTTGGTAAAAACCAAAATCTTCTGGGACAGCTGGTCTCAATGCCTAATTTAGCAGAGATTTGAGCTTCCTGAAAGATCTTCCTGAAACATTTTACAATTGTGTTTTTCTCTCTATTTCCCTTCTCAATCCTTAATTCTTGAATAGTCCTGGAACAGCTCCAGTGAGATTTGTTTCTTATTGTAGAGCCTTATAAAGATTTCAAAGAGCAATTCATTTCTCCTTTGATTGGTATTTACTGGAAGCAGGCAAATTCTTGATTCATACAGCCACCTTTGGTGCACTGGGACATTGGCCGTTGAAAACAGGAGAATGTTTCAGGGGCCATACGTGACACGGGAGGACTAGAACAAAAACCATTCTCATCAACAGACATTTATTGAAGGACTACTATATGCTGAGCATTCAACGAACAAAGGCAAAGACAGTCCCTCTTTTCAATGACCTTTTGGTATAATTGGAAAGTTAAGGCATTGCACAATAACTAGCACAGTGCCTGGCACATAGTATGCACTTAATAAATGCTTGTGGATTAAATAATGAATAAAAATACATACTGTATAAAATGATTATTCCTGTTACCTAGGTGCTAAGGTAAGTTGTTACTTCACATTTGGCATCTAAGCCTAGCTACTAGGGATGGAAGGTGGAGCAGTAAAGGAAAGAAGATGGATGCTTTTGGAGAGGGGACTGAAAGTGGGCTTTAAACTAACCCCTATGGTTCCCTCAAAGTATCATTTTAAAGCCAGAAGGTACGTTAAGGAACATCTGGTCAAACTCCTCCATTTAAGAGGGAAGAAAACTGAAACCTGGAGGGGGAGGTCACTTGCCCAAGGTCACAGTCAAATAAATCCAAATGTTATAGATTTGAAGACAGAAAAAAACAGAAAGGGAACTAGAGGTCCTCTCATCCAAACCCCTCATTTTACAAAATAGAAAAGAAAGATTCAGAGTTAGTGTAGGAGCAGGGACTAGAATCTTTTTCTCTCTTGTCTTCCAACCCAGAACTCTTTCATCCAAGCTATTTAAATCTAAGGGGCAGCTAGGTGGCACAGTGGATAGAATGCCAGGTCTGGACTCAGAAAGACTCATCTTCCTGAGTTCAAATTTGGCCTCAGACAATTACTAGCTGTGTAACCCTGGCTAGTCACTTAACCCTGTTTGCATTTATAAAACTGAGCTGGAGAAGGAAATGGCAAACCACTCCAGTATCTTTGCCAAGAAAACCTCAAACAGGATCATGAAGCATCAGACAGAACTGAAACCCACTCAACAACAAATTTAAATCTGATTTCCCTCAGGAACAGGAGAGTTGGTAGTTAGAGTGGCAACTGCCTTTCCAGGGCATCAGTCTCTTACCTCATGACAAAGAGCTAATCAGGATGCTGGCTCTTCAGACCTTCCACATGTACCTTATGCCCCAAATTCACCTCACTTAAGGTCCTCCTTCTACTCCTCAGGAATTTCTAATTAGCATGGTATAAGTGGCGCCACTTAAAGCATTTTTATACCATGCTAATTAAAAATTCCTGAGTAGTACAGCTCCTTAAGTAGTACAGCTCCACTCATTCCTTTACTAAAGGATCCAACATAGCCTTCTTACTTAAAAGAATACAATTTCTTGTCTTCAACTCTTTAAAAATCTCCTTCTTTGGGACAAATTTCCCACCCTTGGGCAAATCCCACCCCCCACTTCGTAGCCCTATTCTAGTTATGACCCATGTAGGAAAATGAAGTAGACATAGGTAGGGGTCATAAAGCTAATCACAGAAATTTGGGTTTTATTCATATGAATAACATGATAAAAATGGTATTTAAAAGAGATTAATCTGTTTCTCTACAGGATTGACTAGAGTGGGGAGAGATTGAAGGCAGGAAAATTAATTAGAGGACTAGATTCAAATAAGCATGATGTGCTAATAGCCTGGACTAAGATGTTGGCAATGGGAATGGGATGGGCAAGTGGACATGAAAAACTTTATGAAAGCATTCAAATGGCTTGTTGACTGTTGAAAATTTAACAAATATTAATTAAGTGCTTTCTGTGTACAGAGTACAGTGTTAGAGCCTGAAAGAGAAACAAAGTTTATACGAAACGCTATCCCTTCCTAGAAAAGGTTTACAACTTAGTAGGGGGCTATAACTCATACATGAATGAATATAATACAAAAGAGTATGTGCCAAATGCATTAGAGATGCAAATAAAGTGCCATATCAGGTAAAGGTTCAGGTTACTGCTAACAGGAGGATAAAGGAAATTTTTAATACAGGTGGGATTTGAGTTGACTTTTAAAGGATGAAAGAAATTCAACAGGTACAGAAGGAAAGAGAGGCAACTTTCATACATAGGAAATAATATGAGCAAAAGCATGAAGGTGGGAAAGTTTGGGAGAATCAAAGGTTTGAATAAAGTATAGAGTATGTGGAAGAGGGTACTACCAGATAAGGCCAGAGCAGTAGAATAAAATGAGATTGGAAGGAAAGCCTTCAATGCCAGGCCAAAGGAATTTGAACTTTACTTAGTTTACTTATTAGGCAATAGGGAATCATTGAAGAGTCATGAGCTAAGAACTAACATATGCATAAGGAAGTTTATGCATAAGAAAGATTAATCTAACATCAGTGTGAGGGATGGAATGAACAAATTGGATGTTGAGAGAAGAGAAAGGGACAGAAGAAGGAAGTAAAGGGAATAGGAAAGAGAAGAGTTGAAAATGAATCTGAGGTTTTGAACCTGCTTAACTGGAATAATTATTTTCTTTGTTAGAAATAAGAGTCTAGAGAAGGAACTGCATAGTTCAATCTTTGGGAGGAAAAATTATGAGTTCTGTTTTGGACATGAAGAATTTTAGGTGATGACAAGACATCCAGGGAAATGAATCCAAAAGGCAGTTAGAGATTTGTGAAAGTCTCCTAAGAGAGTCTCAGAAAGATGACATTCCTGATTTCAGCCATTTCTGCTTCTTCAGTCTAGTCATCCTGGCTGTTTGCCTTGTGATATAGTCAATGAGACCATGAAATATCAAGAACAGTAACAAACTTCTGAAATCACTATCAGGTATTTAAACTGAATAGAATACTGACTAATTAGATTATGTTCAGTTTTGATAGCTTTCCATATCTTGTCCACCCCCTACTCCTTAAAGATGAGGATACCAAGGCATAGAGAGATGAAATTACTTGACTGATTCACACAGCAAATTACTGAAAAGACCCAGACTAGAATCCAGGTTTCATGACTTCAGAATCATAACTATGATTTTCATAACTTTCCTGAAGCAAATTTCACAAAATGCACTAGAACAATGAGTCACCTAGTCAACTTTTTAAGAGAAATTCATTTGGTGGTAGAGAGAGACAGGGACCCAGGAAACAGGGAGGCTAAAATAGTATTCTTCTTCCATATACTCTATGGTCCAGCCATACTGACTTACTTATTGATCCTCATACACAATATACCTCTTTGTATTTGCCCTGTCTGCTGCCCCTCTTGCTGGAAGTCTCCACCTTCTCCCCTCTACCTCTTAGAATCCCTTGCTTCTTCAAGAATCAGCTCAAATACCACTTTACTTTCCATCTACTTTATCTATATCTTTTGTATTATCTTCTTTATGTAAATGTTGTCTCCCCTATTAGAATGTAAGCTCTTTATAGACAAGCATTGCCTTCTCTTTTTCTTTGTATGCTCAACATTTAGCATGGTGGTTCCTGCACACAGAAAGACCTTAATAAGTACTTTTCATTATTACATACTATAAAAAATACTGTTGATTGATTGATTCACAATAGCTCAAATGTCAGTTCTTTTTATAAGACCTTCCTGGTTCCTCCTCCCTTAGCTGCTAGTCTCTCTTCCCTGAAATTACCTTATATTTACATTGTGTATGTGTGTAGTGTCACCGACCTCTTAGATTCCTTCCAGCTTTAACATTCATTGGACACATACAATGATAAATATAGTTTCCGTATGAATAATTTCCTGCTTTGTTGGAATAACTTTTAAGTGCTCTTTTATGCTGAACAGCATTCTAATATTAAGCAAGGAAGAGGAGGAGGGGACAATCCTTCATGTGACAAATGAAATACATTTCCCAGATTTTTTTCTTTAATGCCATCTCTTTATTTTACCTCCTCTCTTCTTCCCCCTAAAAAAGCTTATAACTCACTCATGGCTTCACAACTGAAATTGAATCAATCCCACCAGCATACTGGTGCTGATGACCAGGACACAGGCTTTCTGAGATGTAAATAATTGTTAGGTTTGTTCTCCCTGACATGATTTCACAAGTCACTTGCTCAATGACTCTGAAGAGTTATTTGTCATGGAAAAACGCAAACGTTGTTAAAGAGACCTGAATTCATTTTGCAGATGAAATGTAGCCTGGGCTTTAAATAAAGAAGTTGGGGCAGAACAAATACATAGAAAGAGAAAGAAAAAGCAAACAGCTATAGTTCAAGATGGGTGTTAATAGAGCTTAAGATTAAGTCTTGGTAGAAGAAGGAGAAGAGATAGGAAAGGGGAGGGGAGGAAACAACCAATCAGAGGACAGGGGTGTTTTTTTTTACGTGCTCACACATATTTTCCTCTCCCACCAGGGTTTCGAAGGCCATTCTTTAGTCTTTGAGGTATCACATAAACAACTTTCAGAAAGACATTCTGCCCAGAAAGAAAAGGGAAACATGAAAAGATGCTAGTCCTTCCATTAACTAGCAATGTAACCACAGACAAGAATCTTCACAATGAGAGAGAGCCTGGAAGGGTGGAGACCTGGATTCAAATTTTTTTTCTATTTATTTGTTTGTTTTTTGTTTGTTTGCTTATATTTTTAAAAAATATTTTTAGTTTTCAACATTGATTTCCACAAGATTTTGAGTTACAAATTTTCTCCTCATTTCTACCCTCTCCCCACCCTAAGATGGCATAAATTCTGATTGCCCCTTTCCCCACTCTGCCTTCCCTTCTATCACCCCACTCCCCTTCCCTTCTATCACCCTACTCCCCTTCCCTTTATCCCTTTTCCCCTTACTTTCTTGTAGGGAAAGATAGATATCTATACCCCATTGCTTATATAGTTTATTTCCAGGTTGCATGTAAAAACAACTTTTTTTTAAAACATTTGTTTTAGAACTTTGAGTTCCAAATTCTCTCCCTTCTTCCCTCCCCACCCACCCTTCTTGAGAAGGCAAGCAATTCAACATAGGCCACACATGTATTCTTATGCAAAACACTTCCGTAATAATCATGTTGCAAAAGACTAAATATATTTCCCTCCATCCTATTCTGTCTCCCTTTATTCACTTTTCTCTCTTGACCCTGTCCCTTTTCAAAAGTGTTTGCTTTTGACTACCTCCTCCCCCAATCTTCCCTCCCTTCTGTCATTCCCCCACCCCCACCCCTTAACCTCTTCCCTCCTACTTTCTTGCAGGGTAAG
>CM053622.1:577826887-577863718 GCA_028646595.1 Phalanger gymnotis
TCTGAGACTGAATCTGGGTGTGTTTTCGATGCCTGGCCATATTCCCCTCCAACTTAATTAACCTTTGAATTTTTCAACGGGGTGTGGCTGCTTAAAGACTAAAGAGTGCTATGTTCCACACTTGGGTGGATGCGCTGCCTCACGAGCACTCCTCCTTCCCCAAGAACCCCCTACCTGGACTGGGCTTAAATCTTCAGCAGGCTCTTCACTCCTGCTCTGATCAGCCACTTAATTCCTCCCACCAGGTGGGCCTGGGGCCAGAAGTAACTGCAGCCCTAGTTCTAAAGCTGCCCCACCTCCGCTGCCCCAGGGGCAGTGGCCAAACCGCAAACTCAGTCCCGCAGCTTTTCCCACTAACCTTCTCTGATGTCTTTGCTCTTTGTGGGTTAAGAGGTCTGGTAGATGCCACAGCTCAGTAATTCAACATGTTAGGGCACTCTCCGCTCCCCTCCTGATCTGGTAGGTCCGCGTCTGGTCTGTTAGGGCTGTGCGCGCTGGGCTCAGCTCCGCTCCCCTCAGCTGGGAGCTGGGAGCTCCATGTGGGACAGACCTTACCCAGAGACCATCCAGGCTGTCCTGGGCTGAGGCCCTGCTTCCCTCTGCCACTTTGTGGGTTCTGCAGCTCTAGAATTGATTCAGAGCTATTGTTTTATAGGTTTTTGGAGGGACTTGGTGGGGAGCTCACGCCAGTCACTGCTTCCCAGCTGCCATCTTGGCTCCGCCCCCCTCCAATTACTTTTTAATCTGGTTCAGGCTGCGCTCTACAGTTTTGCAGGTGCTTGAAGCCCTTAGCGAATAGTTTGGCACCTCTGCTATAGAAATACAAGGTTCTTCCTCATCTGTAGGATCCTAACTTGTCTAAAAGTTGGTGCCACTATATCAGAGGATCCTAGATTTAAAGCCAGAAGGGGCATTAGATGTCATTAAGTCACTTGTTCAAAGTTGGGAGGATCAATAGATGTAATGTATATAAATGTTTACTTCACAAACTTTAATTGTAACATGAGCTAGTATTATTTTCTAGTCCCAGAACTGGCACAACTATAGGGTATTGGTTTCCCAGCTTTCACTTTCCAAAGAACCACTGCTAAGGAGGAACTAGGTATAGCAGACATGGAAGAGAGAAGAGGGGCAATGACAACTCAGCCAGTTTAAAAGGCTACAAGCTGGCTATAAGTTGTAGTGGCTATATCAGCTACTTCTTTGTTTTGACAGAGCCTGGTAAACCAGAATGTACACCAATCAGAGGACAAGCCACCACCTCAGCAGTGACTTTTACAAAGTCACCAAATAGAGGCCTGAATTTTGAGACTAGTGTACTGTATAGAGATCTAGGCAAGTTTGGATATAAACCACAGACAATCTTTATCCTATTCACATTGGGCTCAAATATCTCCTGGTCCTATGTCTTTCTTTGTTAATAAATGGACCTGGTCTCACTTGCTACCCTCTGGGGTTCATGCCATGGATTATTAACCTATGATTTAATGCTCCTATTACATTATGATAAATTGATCATTTATCTTATAGTTAACCAAAAATGTTTAGAGAACTAGGTTTATGAGTCTAAGATCATGGTCTTAATACTCAAATGTACCAGTAAGCTTCATTATGTTCTACAAGAACAAACTACATCCTTACTTCTAATCAAGTACTATAAATATTCCTCTTTGATCTGAAGGGCAACCAGACCAGAGAATGTGAATAGATGAGTATAAATACAGTTAGAACAAGTCACAGCATTTCTTCTAAAGGTGGGTCAGTAGCATCATCTTCATATATTAAAAGCTCACACAAGACACTCCTCAAGTCTTGAACACTCAATATGCCAATGTCCCCTACATGTAGGCAGCCAGTTAAATATTCCCACCCTTTCTTCTACCCATCCCAGGGAGCTTCCTGCCAGGACTCATTCCCTCTGCCTAGCAATCAAGCTGTCTTGGAGCCCAGAGTAGGGGAACTGTCCAACCCAGTGATTCTTCACCACCATTTCCTTTCTCCTCCTTCGAGTGGATCTTGTGTAAATATGTTTCTGAATGAATTGGTCATAGTTCATTTAATTCTATCTCCAGAAATTACTTTCTTGTCTGTTCATAATCCTCTTTAACCTCCTTTCTCCTCTTTCTTTTTTCCTTTCTCTTTTTCTTTGTCCCTTTGGGAGCTAGAGAGACAGTCAGGCACCCAGACACACAGAGAGGCAGATTAACTCACAGAGAAAGCCCTATTGTATTAATTATCTAATATGTAAAGAAAAAGGAAAGTCAAAAATTTGAGAAATAATTACCATTGACCTCTCGTTAGCTCTGGAAAACTTCATCAAGTTCTTCATTCTTCTCCAGTTAAACCAACTTTTCCTACAGCACCAATTCTAAAAAGCTATTTCATATTCAAATGCATTGTTTTTATACTTTATTTACTGTATAATTTTATGCTGCATAATTTTAAACCATTTTCATTGCCAGCACACAGTATCACAGAATCACAGCATTGGAAGGAGTAGCAGAAATCATCTGGCCCACTCATGACTGACTTCTTTGTCATTCCTTCTTGCTTTAGTTCTACCGCTCACATCAGAAGGTAAAAGAACACCTTCCTCAGGTCATGGAGTTCAGAAGAGCTTTGGGAGGTTTTGCCAGGCATATTTAGGGGTATGTGATGGTTTTTTGAGGAACTGGGCCAGAGATGTGTGTTTGCCCACCCTTGTTCCCTTCACTGTAAATTTCTCCATTGCAAGGAAGGTGTTTTTTCATTCCCGTAGTCCAATGTGGGCTTCATTTACTCCGAATGGATTTGGCAATATATTCATGAGTATGGTGTCTGCCTCTTGTGGTAGCCTTATGTAATTCTGTGTGTAACTGGCAGAGCACCAATAGCCCAGGGTTGCCTATATTTTTCCACATCATTAGAGAAAGAAATTTGTATCTCACTATGCATGACCACTCACCCAGGCGTTTTAACAATAGCATGCATTTATGCTGCTTGTTAAGATTTGCAAAGCAGATGTATTGTCGCATTTGATCCTCATGATCTTGTGAGGTAGATACTATTATTATTCCTTTTTCACAGATGAGGAAACTGAGGCTAGGAGAAAATGACTTACAAGTAAGTGTCTGAGGTAAGATTCAAACTCAGGTCTTCCTGACTCCAAGTCTAACATTCTGTCTACTGCACCATGTGGCTTCTGCTGCTAATGTCATATTCTGCAGAAGCTTTAAAAAAAATGCAGCTACATGTTGGGCCACTATTACAACCTGTACTTTAGCTTGGGATTAAACGGGCTTTAGAAGAAATCTGACTAGCTCTTCTAATACTCTTTCATAGGAACAGGCATCCTAAATTCCAAGCAATTGACAACAAATCAAACTGGGAATCAACCCTTTCCCAGGCTGGGGATTGCTTCTATACAGTATGTATCACAGTGAATTAAGTCTCCCACTAGTGACCTCTGCTCTGTTATTTACTGCCTGTGTAACCCTGGGCAAATAACTTAACCTCTGGGGACCTTAGTTTCTCCATTTATAGAATGAATTTGGTGGACTAGATGATCTCTAAGATTTTTTTCTAACTCTAAATCCTATGAAACCATTGCCATCTGGGTGTCTTTGTTCCAACACCTGAGCCTAATCTACTTAGAGGTCAAGGTCCTCCTGTCTAGTTCCTCACATCTATCCTTTTTCTGATCTACTTTTTTCCTATCCAGGCCTAACTGCTCTCTCCTCATTTCTCAAGTCATATCCCTTTTTCTAATCCGAATCTCTATTAAACTAAAACCCTTTTCTCTTTTTTTCTAAGTGTGCTGTGTGTCCCACTCAGACACCTGGGTTCCCTTTTAATCTTTCTATTTTCTAAACCTAGAGCCATCTAGGACTCCCTGGAGATATTTTGGAGAGGAACTCTAGGGACATCCCTTACTCATTCATTAACTATTTGCAGATAAACATGAGTCATCAGCCTGATTACTCTAAGGATATTTAAGGGAGATGAAAAAGAAAGATGATTCATTACAGTTTGTAAAGGTAATTACGGAAAGATGATACCTCAGGATCATAGGTCATTAGAGATGAAAAAGACCTTAGGGACCTTATTCAATCCTCTCATTTTACAGGCACAGCAGGAAAATTGTCTTCTCCAACGTCACACAGGTAGTATGTAGGAGAGGTGCTAACTGACCCTGCTCCTCTCTCTCTATAGCCAGTGTTCTTTCCACTCCAAGATGAATATTAACAATGATCACGGCCTCTTTTTTTCTCTTTGTAATTTCTTTGCATTTGTTAAGTTTTTACTATGCTCAAGGAGAGAGGCAATATAGTGTAATGGATAGAGGGACAGACAAGTTAGGAAGTATTTCCAACACATATTGGCCATGTGACTCTAGGCAAGTTCCATAACCTGGCGGCGTCCTCCCGCCAATACTTGCAGGACTAGAGGTTGCTGATCAGCATTGGTAGAGGGAGTTAACTAAAAGAGAGCTTTCTATGAAGGTGAACTCACAAGTCCCAACCCCACCTGTCCCCTAGGGGGAAAAAAATAATTTAAGGCACTGTACACGGTTTAGTTCCGAAGACTTCATCACAAACTTATGACTGTGCTAAAAATTTCTAACTTAAAAGAATATATCCTTCCTTGTTTAGCATCTACTAAATGGCTGCACAGACTATTGGAAGTGCACGTTTTGACATAGTCCCAATATGGTGGGGAGAAGGTGGAAGAGAATGAGCATTTATATTGTTCCTACTATGTTAAGTACTATGTTAAGCACTTTAAGTACTATGTTAAGTACTTTACAGATATTATCTCATTTGAGTATCACAACAACCCTGAGAGGTAGTTATGCTGTTATCATTCCCATTTTACAGTTGAAGAAACTGAGGTAAACAAAGATGAAATGACTTGACCAGTATAACACAGCTAGTGGGTATCTGAGGCCTTATCTGAATTCAGATCATCCTGAATCCAGGCCCAGAGCTCCATCTCCTATGTCACCTGTTTAATGAGACCATTAAACCCACTAAAGAGACAAGAAAAAAAACATTTTTTTCCATATAAGATACAGGAAAAAGAGTACTCACTCTGGAGTCAGAGGATCTGGATTTAAATCCTATCTCTCATGCTTACTATCTGTATGACCATGGGCAAATCACCTAACCCTCATAGGCTTCAGTTTCCTCACTGGTAAAATGAGACACATTGCCTAGATGCCTCAACTCCAGATCTATGATCCTATGGTTTCATGATCCAAATATACCTTGCATAAGGTTGCCATAGCCAAAGCCATGTTGTAATTATATTATGCATTCTGTTTTTTTCTGTGACCTGAAGCTCTGGATTTTCGCTATGATGTTCCTTGGAGTTTTCATTTGCATGTTTCTTTCAGGAGGTGATTGGTGGATTCTTTCTCCTTCCACTTTGCCCTCTGGTATTCAGAGATCTAGGCAGTTTTCTTTTTAGATTTCTTGAAATATGCATATGTTCTTTTTCTGATCATGGTATTCAAATAATCAAATGATTCTTTAATTTTTTTTCTCCTTAATCTGTTTTCCAGGTCAGTTTTTTTTTTTACTATGAGATACCTTACACTATCTATTTTTCTCAGTCATTTGGCTTTGTTTTAATATTTATTGTTGCTTCCTAGAATCATTGGTTTCTATTTGGTACATTTAAATTTTCAGGGTGTTGCTTGGGCAAGTGTTTATACTGCTTCACCAAGCTGTCAATTCTTTTTCCATTTCTTTCCTCTATAGATTTCATTTTTTTCAATTTTTTCAAGTGCTCTTGTCATTTATACTTTTGTCAACTTTTCTAGTTAAAAAACTTGCTTAACCTCTTCCATTAATTCTCATTAAGTTTGTGCCCAGACTGTATTTTTCTCTGAAGCATTGCTTGTAGATGTTTTGAACCATTTTCTTCTGCATTTGTGTTTTGTGCATTCCTGACAACACAATAGCTCATTATGGTGGGATTCTTTATTTTCTTTCCCCTTCTTTCAGCCTATTTCCTGACTTCAGACTTGATTTTAGGGCAAGGCTCTAAGGTACTTCTGGAGGGAAGGTCTAGCGTCCTATTGATGCTTTCTTGGGGCATTGAATGTTGTGTTATTCTAGGATCTCAAGAACAGGCTTAGAACCTACAAGACTTTAGTGTTCCCAGAGTGGTCTGATCCAGGGCAAAGTATAATTGCTGACCCCCTAGTGTGAGCTCTGCAAGTTCCTGACCTGGGTTTCAGTCTGAGTAAGAGTAGATTGCTAGGGGCAGCTAGGTGGCATAGTGAGAAGAGCACTGGCCCTGGAGTCAGGAGGACCTGAGTTCAAATGCAACCTCAGTCACTTGACATACTTACTAGCTATGTGACTTTGGGCAAGTCACTTAACCCCAATTACCCTGCCTTCCTCAAAAAAAAGAGTAGATTGTTACTATATTTAACCCTATCAACCAGCTGGAAAGCTCTGTTGGCTTAGAGAAGCAGAATTGTAGTCTCCCCTTTGGTCTAGGATCCCCACCCTGATAATTTCTTGTAATATGGGCTAGATGCTAAGACTCTGATTTGAGCCTGGGGTCTGGGCCACACTGCTACTGTTGCTTGCTTCTGAACTGAACTTCCTTCTTTCTTGGTACACTGACCAGGGCCACCATATCCAGCAGAATGCTACTCCCTGGCAGAGGTCGTATTATCAGCCTGCCCTGTATCTGAGACCTGGAACACAGTAATATGCAAAAAAAAACCCTGCCAATTCACACCTGTCCCAGTTGCAGTGCACTGGCATGAGTCTGGGGGTGGCCTAGTCTGGGTCTGGGACCTCCTCTAAATCTGGTGCATGATCTTGCCCTGGGCACTAGAATGCTCTGTGTGTGACATGCTCTTGAGCCAACCTGTCTCCAGTGTCCCTGTCTATGGCTTTATACTGACCTGAGCTGGACAAAGGACACACTGTCACTTTTTCTGGATTTCCCCTTCAGGATTTGATCTAGTGCATTTATTTTAGATCTGTCTGGAGGAGTGGATTGGAGCTCACAGTAAGGCTTCCTAATTCTCAGCCATCTTTACTCTGCCTCTCCACATTATCCATGCTAACCAAACTCCATGCAAAGTCATGAACCCTGGCATAACATTGATTGGTATGCCACTCATTTATAATCTTTTTATCATTATCCCTGCAGAACTAACTGCTATTTATAACACAAAACATTAGATTCCCCCATTAGAGTGTAAGAGCTTGTTTTTTGCCTTCCTGTGTATCCTCTGTGCTTAGCACAGTACCTGGCACATGGTAGGAACTTAATAAATTCTAGTTAACTGAATAACTAAAAGAGCATCAAGTTTTTGTTAATTAATGATATTAGGCAGGGCAGACTTATAGCTTCCAGTATCCATTGACCTTTGTTATGATTTTTTTTTTAAATACAAACATTTTGCCTGTTAAATCTCTGTAAAGGGTATTCCTTCTTAATAGAGGTATATAATTTCCTGAAGTGGTTTGAATTTGCCACTGATACTGAATTCGTTTGCCTGCTTACCATGGGCTAAGCAGAGCAGCCTACACATCAAGGCTTTCCTTTTGTACCAGGCAGATTCAGAGACTCACCCACGGCTGTGGAGCTGCCCTTGCAACTAAGAGAAAGAACACCAATTCCACTGGGATTTTTTTAGCTATCAGTTGATGGGTCAAACTATTCTGATTCCACCTCTAAAGTTGCATGCCCCATAACCCCCTTAGCTCTCATACAAGGTATTCCCATTTCTGTATCTGGCATGTTGAAAAAGTAGAAATGGAGAGCTAGGGAGGCTTCTCTGAGGACTGACAGAACTCCCTACCCCATGAGACCTGTGGGAGAAAGCAGGGAAAATTCTGCCCAGACATAGGCTATGAGATTATATCTCTTTCCCCTACTGGGTCTATGAGATAAAATCTCTCTAACTTTCAACCAAAACTTTTGACTTGTGAATATGTATTTGATGGATTATTTTGCCAATATAAATCAATTTTAACTCTAAATTGATTTTATCCTAATCTTCTCTTCTGCATTTCTTCAACCTGGGAGTCTTATTTGCAGGAGCAGAACTTATCAATGAATGTATCCTCTGGGTCAAGAGGTGGCTTACTAATTCTTTGAATTTATTTATTCAGTTCACTACTGTATTCAGAATCCAAGAATGGTCATTTCCCCAGAGTGATACACTACAGGCAAATGTAAACTCAGCTGATATTTTGCTTCTGGCCAATCTAAAATAATCTCTTTCGTGTTGCTTCCTTCCTTGAAGGCTGCAGAACACCTGAACTGCTCCTTGTTTGTACACCCCTGGGACATGCAGACAGATGGACGGATGGACAAGTACTGGCTTCCCTGGCTAGTTGGTTTGTATTGGTTTTGGAGGCTGGGAATGTAGCAACAGCTTTATGTTTTCCCAATCATTAGCTAAAACATAGGATATCAAATTTAAATCCTTAATGGGAATATAGAAGAGAGCCCAAGGTCCAGATTCCTCTATTAGGTCCAACCTGTGGCTTTTGGATTGTTTTATAACCTAGTAATAGCATCAATTGAAGTACATTTACTAAGTGTCTATGAAATGTCAGGCATTGTTCTAGGCACAGATGATACAAAGAAAAAGAATAAAACAATACCTTGCCTTCAAGGAATTTACATTCTGTCAGGATGACACGTACACATACAGATTTTTACAAAATTTACACAAGGTGATTTGGAAGCTGTGAGATCAGGAAATGCTTTATGTAGAATGTGGAGCTTCAGCTGAGTCTCGAAGGAGACTTAGAGATTCTACCAAGTGGAAGTTAAGAAATACATTCCAGTGATCTTAGAGCTTCCATTCCTAAAAATGAGATCCTCGATATATTGTAATGAGATCCCACAAGTAATATAAACCAGGCAGCCAAATTTCAATGGGCTGATTATCCACTCTGTAATACATTATCCAGACCCCTGCTTCTCTTCCTCCACACATTTTCAGTCATATCACCTCTTGCTATGACTCTACTAGAGTCCATAGAAGGACAATGACCTGACAACTCAGAAATGTGCCTGTTAAACTCTATGGAGTTAAACTCTTCTGAAGGTCTTCTTAACAAGGTGTGTAATGTCTGTCTAAGGGAAGGGAAGTTAATCAATGCATTTGGTGTGGAGTAACTACATCAAGAATCCCAAAGAACTTTGTAGACTTCATATAAATCTACACTGGTTGGCCTTGACCTTATCCCTTGGGGGCAGACAGACAGGGGGAAGGACAGAAAAGGGAAGAAGGGAACCAAATGCTGTTATCCCCATTCCAAGCAGACTAAAGTCAACTTTCTATTCATGTTCATAAGTCATCAAATGACCCAGTAACTCAAACTAGGTCTTCTGACTCAAAATTAGTTTAAATCCCTAAACAACCCAACCTAAAACTCGAAAATAGTAAGTTTACATTATCTCCAAAGTAATGGCATTTTTAAGGTCTGTATTTATCAAGTCATGGGAGCATTCAACTTAAGAGATTACCAAATTGAAGAACAGGAAAGAATAAAAATCTACAATCCCTCTGCAATAGTTTTGATTCAATCTAACAAGCTCTGCATCTTGCTATTTTGCTTGCTATTTTCAGGCATGCCAGCAGAAACCACCACAGCCATTTGCTCCATGATTATGGGAGGAGTCTTTAAGAAGTTTCCTAAACTTAAAGTGTGCTTTGCCCATGGAGGTAAGAGCCTGGGGAGTATCATTTGCCAAATTATTGTATTCATAGGATTTAGAGCAAGAAGGTAGCTAGTGGCTAAGTGGATAGAGCACTGGGCCTTGAGTCAGGAAGACCTGAATTCAAATCCAGACTCAGACACTTCCTAGCTGTATAACCTTGTGTAAGACATTTAACCACTTAACCTTAAGCCTCAGTTTCTTCAATTGTAAAATGGGAGTAAGAGCACCTACCTCAAAGGGTTGTTGTTAGGAGCAAATGAGATAATATTTGTTAAAAAAAAAAAAGAATGCATGACAGTGCTTGACACATATATGAATGCTTATTCCTTTCTCTTCCCTTGTTCCCTTCCTTCTACACACCTTAGTTATACTGAAAATGTGCCTCCACATCAGAAAAAAGTGAGGCCTGATCATTGATCTCCTTGTTCTCGCCATCACCACCACTGATTTGTGCCTCTAATCTGTCTAGCTTTGACATGTTTTGTATCATTTTAAGGTCACTGGACTTAAATGGACATCCCAGCCTGGCCCAAGTAGTACAAAGTGGCAACTGTAGAACCAGTTACATTTCATCAGCACCATGGACAGGGCACACTATGGATTTAGTTCTGTAATTGGGGAATAGAAAACAATCTCTGCCCTGGAGAAGTTTATAGTTCAGTGCAAAAGACAAAATCCAATACATGGTTTGATTCTCCTCCTAGGGAATTGGAAACTGGCTTCCTATCGGAATAAATTCAAAATCCAAAGCCTACACTTCAAAGGCTTTTATCAAATGGACCCTCCTTATACATTCAAGGTACAATGGGATTTTAAAGTTGTATAAAACCTCAGAAGATCAAGTCCAACCTTCTAATTTTTTTGCAGATAAAGCAAACAAATAGATCTCAGAAAAGTTAGGTGATTCCTCCTGCACATCTCTCCACATCTCTCAGCTGTCTGTTGAGAATCCAGTCTAGGACTCAGTTCTCTTGATTCCTGAGCCAGCGCTACTTTGCTTCTTTTCTTTTTACTCCCCCAACAAGGCTCCTCTATGTCACTCAAGTAAATCAAAATAACTATCACTTACATAAAGCTTTAAAGTTTACACAGTCTTTCTTCACTAGTGCATTCACTTGCAAATGAGGAACCTAAGACTCAGAGAAGTTTTGTGTTTATCTAAGGTCACACAAAGTGGGTCAAGATCAGGGGTCAGGACACAAACCAAAAAGTATCTTGATTCCAGGTCCTATGCTTTTTCCACTAAACAATGCTACTCCTGTTTGTTCTCCTTGTAACCTGCTCATTTCTAATACTACCTCTAATACTACACATGGACAACACATCAAATCTCCCTGGGCCTCATTTTCCATACATGTAAAGTGAGAGGGTTGGATTAGATCATTCCTTCCAGCTCTATAGAAATCTATGAGCTCTTCTCACACTGTATGATTACAACCTTGGACAGATAACTTGATCTCTGGGTCTTACTTGCCTCATTTATTAAATGGGCATAAGAAATACTTTATCTGCCCAAAGGCATGTGGCTGAATCAAATATTCTCTTGAGATCCCTTCCAACTCTAAGACATATAACTATAAAAATCAACTGACATTCATTCCCATCAGCTCTTCTGTGAATAGAACAGAAGATTGATCAGATTAAGTGACCATCTCAAGCCATAGATTTTCTCGTAGCTGACCTGATCCAGTATATCCATGACTCTATATAATTGATCTTAGGCAGAACTATATGATGCTTTATAGTACTCGATTTTATTAGTTGTGCTGATGGGAAAGAAAAACAAAAGATGAAAACCCAAGCTGGGCTTCCAACTGGGCAATCTCTCCTCCTTACTCCAATTCTGCTGCCCTCACCATGTATAGATTGATGTGAAATATGTTGAGTTTCAGGTTCAAAAAAATCAACTTCATGAGTTCAAGAAGCAGAAGGCAATGCTAGACTGAAATTTTCTGGGGGAAAAACAGAGGATTTAGTGAACTACAAATTCAATATAAGTCAGTGTGAGGCAGCAGCTAAAAAATGCAAATGCAATCTTAGTTTGCATTGAAATGCAGGGCTCTCAAGAATAAGGAGGTAATAGCCCTGTGCTCTGTACTGGTAAGCCCATAACTGGAGTCTGGTATTCAGTTGTGCCTGCCACCATTTAGGAAAGACAGTGATAAGCTGGAGAGTGACCAGAAAAGAGCAATCAGTACAGCAAGACCTTTGAGTCCATGTCATGTGAGGATTGGTTGAAGTACTGGATATTTTTATCCTGAAAAAGTAAAGACTTCAAGGGTAAATGATAATTATTCCAAGAATAAGAAGGGCTGTCATGTGGAAGTAAGAGATTCATTCTGTTTGGCTCCAGAGGGCAGAACCAGGAACAATGATTGGAAGTACATAGAAACCAATTTAGGCTTAATGTCAGAAAATTTTTCTAATTACTAGAGTGATCCATAAGGGAAATGGGTTGTTTTGAGAAGTAGTTCCTCTTCATGACAGATCTGCAAGCAGAAGCTGGCTGACCACTTAGTATGTTGTAGTGGGAATTCATTTTGAGTCTAGGTTAGACTAGCTGGCTGCTAAGGACCCCTAAAGCTCTGAAAATTCTGTTTCCAAGACTATTAACCCCAACAGATTGGAAAATCAACTGCATATTATTTCAGGAAAATTGCTGGAAAGGGGATACAGGAATCTTGGGGAGGGAAGGGAAGTTCCTTTTTGTCTTAGCATTACCAACAGAAGGATTTTTCTTTCTGAAATAACAGCCCTTGATTAAAGTGGCTCTTTCTCTAACAAGGCTGTAGAAGACAGACAACAGAAATACCTCACTACAGTAATTACTAAAAAGAACTGAAGGAAAAGTTAGCACATTAAATGATAATTGAGTTAATTTATGTCAAATATATGATTTATTGTAGCTTTCGGTGCCATTGTTCAATGGATTCATTTAACTGATATATTTGTTCAGGGGAGCATAAGAGTAAAAGTAGCTTATTCATTATGCTTATTGAACATTCATCTATATTACAAGCATTTATTAAGCACCTATTATTTGCCAAGCACTACATTAGGTACTAAGGAATACAAAAACAAAAACTGAAAGAATTCTTGCTCCCAAGGAACTTACATTCTATCAAGCAAAACAACAAAATAACCTACATATAAGTAGGTTATTATCATTATTACCATCATTATCATCACCAGTCTTTCATAGCTTAAAACTGCTCTAAGACTTTGGAGACACTGTAGATATAAAGTAAATGTATACAATCAATCCAGAGCTTGGTCATTTGATGCAATGGGAGCCTCCTTCCTATACTGAGGAGTGCAGCAGATGACCTGTACAGCACTACTCTGTCTCACAGAGGTTCAATACTTCCAATCCGGTCACTCTAGCTATGTGGCATCTCAAGAAGGAAATGAAAAAAATAAAATTACTCTCATCTCTACTACTTTAGCACCTACAACCTTCTTACCTCCACATTGCAACAAGGAGGTTACTTTAGCACATTTCTAAGTAAAAGAAGAAAAGCCTTAATGTCTCCCAGATGAAAAAAAAAAGCAAAACTCTCTGGGAACATGGGCATGTCTACATTTTGTCTCCATCATTGTGCTACCATATTTTTGTATTCTAGGCATCATTATTTATCCTTGAGAAGCAGTAGGATATACTATCCCTATGTGCTTAAATACATGAATATCCTTAGAGAACACCTCAATATAGATCACTGCTATTTTTTACCTGTGAGACCTTGGAGATAAAATTTCCTCCTTTGAAAAATGAGGTGGGGAGTGTGGGAAGGACTAAATGTTTTTTATGGCTTCTTCTGGTTATAGATCCTACAAGTAATATAAATACCATGGTTGTACTTAGAAAACTAGCTATTCACTACTGCTGTACTTGTTTGCATATTTTCTTCCTGAGTGTTCCTACAGTACTTTGTATAAGGGTTGATCTGTCACTTTTCCTCCATCAGAATCTAAAATCCTCAAACAGACTTGTCTATTTTTCTTTTCCTGTGTCAAATCAAAAAGGCACAGTTTTTGGAGTCAGAAGATCTATGTTCAAATCTTGCCTCTACTGTGTCTTTGGGCCAGTAACTAGGACTTAGTTTTCTCATTAGTGAAATATAGGGATTCAACTAGATGGCCTCTACGATCCTTTATAGCTCTAGGTCTGTGATCCTATGTTTCTTGTAAATTTAATACTCGGTACATAATTGTCAACAATGACAATGATTTCTCTCTGCTTTGTGATGTATTTTTACAATCAACAAACAGCCCCCTCAATAAGAAACTTTCTTTGCAGGTGGTTCTTTTCCATTCACAGTGGGGAGAATATCTCATGGATTCAATGTGCGCCCTGATCTGTGTGCCCAAGACAACTCAACTGACCCAAGGAAATACCTTGGTTCTTTTTATACAGACTCCCTGGTTCATGATCCTCTGGCCCTGAAGCTGCTGACAGATGTTGTAGGAAAGGTACGCTGACTTGTCCTTGAGGTTTGCTCTTGGGGAGGGAATAAAGAAGGATGTGGAGGATTGCTAAATAAGTTTATGTTTTCTTCTCCATTTCCTACACAATAAACAAGAAATATGAATGAAAGAAAAGGGAAAAGAAGGCAAATAAGACCTCTCTTTGTTTCTCTGTCACCTACCTAATTGAGTGTCCAGTCTTTCTGTGTAGGCTTACTTACACAAAGAGAATTCTTAGGACCTAATATTATGACCTTGGAATTATTACCTATTCTGAAGAAGTCCCAGTCAGCTTAATCAGCTGTACAGTTCCACATCCCCAGCCTCTCCTCCCAAGCAGAAGCTAAAGAAGTGGAACAGCATGGTATAGTAGAAAGAACACGACGAGGGGGAGAGAATCTTGGGTTCATAGTCACAATTGTACATTAATTAGTTGTGTGACCTTATGCATGTTACTTAATCTCTCTGGACTTCTGTTTCCCCGTTCGTAGAAAATAAGAAGAAGAAGAAGATAGTTAAATTAGATGATCTCTAAGGTTTCTTCCCACTCTAGATATATGATCTTGTGGGCAACATACTAGGCACTGGGGGAGACAAAAAAATAATTAAGATATTGTCCCTACACTGTTGGAGAGGGTGTATGCACATACACAAATATACCATGCTACATAATAACTAAAGGGAAGAATAGAATATAGGAGACAGAATCAGTCAGAGAGAGACAGAGACAAGGCAGGAGTGGGGATAGGGATGAAGTGCTATGTGAAGTCAGAAAAAGGAAAGATCAGTTCTGTATTTTGGAATGACATTAATGTGAAGTGAATTTGGTTAACAAGATGGTGGGTGAAAACAACTGGTTTGGGAGTACTGAACCATGGCTTAAAATATAGGAATGATAGACTTTGGGGCCAGGGATGAAGTGTACGCAGTAAAGACTCATAAAAATGTACTTACTTAGTCTTGCAAATCTAGTGGGGGTTTTCCCCCCTAAAGCAGAGTGGGAGGCTTTAACCTGAAAAAGAAGAAGCAGGGTAAAGACTGATTATGTTTCCACCAAATTAGACACTATAGATAGTAGGTTCAATGTATGAAGAAGAAAAACAGTAGAGATGCCCAGAAATTCACAGGAGACAGATTCCAAGAAAGGAGCCAGAAATAAAAACCTTGGCTGCAAATGTCTATATACACTTACACAAAGTATGGGTTACAACCAAGGTGAACCAGAAATCTTTATTCAAGGAGGCAAACTTGGTATCACTGAAACTTGAGCAATGTAAATGTAAACTCATATATGGAATCACAGAAACCAGAAGAAGAGGCACCTGGAGAGTATTAGGTGAAGTCCTATTGAGGCAGAGACAGAAGCAATATTATCATTGGATTACATTATAGACCACCTGGACAAACCAAAAAAAAATAGATGAAGAGTTGGAAAAACCTAGAAAACTTGGCACAGAAGCAGAACCTAGTAATGATAAGGGATTTTAATTATCCAGATATCTATTGGCATTCTCTTTCTGCCAAAAGTAGAGCAGCTAATTATTTTTTGGCTTGCCTTGTTGTTTACATCTTTCAAGAGGTGAAGAGAGCAACAAAAGCAGCTTTTATTCTGGACTTCACTAATTCCAGAAAGGAAAAAAAAATAGAAATGAAGGGAACCCTGGAAAGAAATGATTACTCTATCCTAGAATTTGTGCTAGGAAGAGAGAAAAATGTTTATGGTATTGCACAAACTTAGATAGTAGAGGACAAATTTCAGAGAGTCCAGAGAAAAGGTAGGTAGGATTATATGCACTACAATCCTTCAGGGAAAGTCAAATCAGGAGAGCTGGAGAGTACTCAACAATGAAATTCTAAAGATCCAAAGATGAACAATTCTGCTGAGGTACAAGGAGTACTGCTGAAAAAGAACAATGTGGATGCACAGAAAACTCATTGACCAACTTAGATTTTGAAAACCTATGTATAAAATCAAACGAGGGCAAATAAAGAAAGATGGATACAAATAGATGGCATTTAACAACATCCAACAAATCCCTGTAGGAATAATGTCAGAATGAACTAAATCTGATAAGAAAAGTGAAGAATATTTATCTTGCCCTACAAGAAAGGAAGGGTAAAGGGGATGGGAGGGGAGTGGGGTGACAGAAGGGAGGGCTGACTGGGGAACAGGGCAACCAGAATAGATGCCATCTTGAAGTGGGGGGGGGGGAGAAATGGGGAGAAAAGTTGTAATTCAAACTCTTGTGAAAATCAATGCTGAAAACTAAATATATTAAATAAAAAAAATTTTTTAAAAAGATTAAAAAAATAAAAAGAAAAAAAGAAAAGTGAAGGATAACCAAAGATGGGCTGTTGTATGCTATATTGGGGAAAAGAGGAGGATCAAAAAAGGGTTATGGATGCTGCAGGGATAAGGTGGCAATGAATTTTAGAAACAAGGCAGAACTCTTCAATGCTTGTTTCCATTTTTTTCTACTAAGAAAAATTAACTTTGGATTAGAAAGGAATTGAAACCTCAAATAAGTACAAAGATAGTAAAAGAGCATCTAGCTTCAACGAGAGGCACAGCATCCATAACTAGGGTGATATTAATTCCGTTAAACTCTGGCCAGACAAGATTATATCTGGAGTATTGAGTTCAGTTCTTGGCATCAGATTTTAGGAGGAACATTGATAAGTTGAAGAGTATCCACAGGAGGGTGATCAGGATGGTAAAAGGCCTTTCATGTATATGAGAATTGATTGAAGGAGCTAGGGATATTTAACCTGAAGAAGAGAAGATTCAGGAAAGATGTGGTAGCTGTCCAAGTATTTGAAGGACTATCATGTGAAAAAGGGAAAAGAAACAGCTAAACAAAAGTGGAATATAATAAATGTGGACTAGTAAAGAATTATTAGAATTAACTGGAATTTTGGGGATAACAAAATATTCTCAGAAGCATTCTGACAAAATTGGAAAGACTTGTATGAACCGATAGAGAGAAAAGTAAGCAGAACCAGGAGAACAATCTGCACAATTATACAAGGAAACCATTATCGTAATGATGAAATGAAAGACATTAGAATTCTCATCAAGGCAGCAACCAATATGGCTGACACTGGAGTATAATCTGTCTCTTCTTGGCAAAGAAGTGATAGATGATTGCTGCCCACTGAAGCATATCTTGTCAGACAAGGCCAACATGTTTGTTTTGCCTGGTAATTCTTCTTTGTTACAAAGGCAGGTTCTTGAGAGGGGTCATTAAGGAGGAATATGGAGGACGAGTCATTGAAAAGCAACCCTGATGTAAGAAAGAAATAAGCATCAATCAACTGTTTGTTAGACTTACTCTGCTTGGTTCTAGAGGACAGAGCTAAGAACAAGGAGTGGAGGGTCAGAGACAGATTTAGATCTGACACAAGGAAAAACGTGACAACAATTAGAACTATCCAAAAGCAGAATGGACTGTCTCAGGATGTGAGCTCCTCCTTGTTAGAGATTTTCAAGCAAATGCTTGATAACCACTTACCAAGTTATGTTACAGAGAGGATCTTATTCAGGTATAGTTTGAACTAGATGGGCTCTGAAGTTTCTTCCAATTTTGAAACTCAGTGGTTCTCCAATTCTGTGCATCCAACTGGGAAATTAGAGAGGTGTAGATCCTTGAATTCCAACAAAAGCAATATGGATGTCATTTAATAAGCAATATAAAGCCATTAAGGGGGTTTGAGCTGAGGAATAACATAGATTAGATCTATTGATAAGGAAACTTTAATCTGGCAATATGTGAAGGAATGGTAGGAGGGGGAAAATTAATTTGGGAAATTATTGTTATATACTTCAATCAGATTGAATACACCCTGTTCTGGGATGATAAGAGTAGTCATGAGCAGTGAACTGATTCAAGAGATATTTTGTAGACAGATTAACTAGGATTTGGTAAGAGGTTACATTTGAGAAATGAGCGGGAAGTGTCAAAGGCAATGCTAAGGTTTGAATAGGCTTCTGGTGGAGGTAGACTCGTGGCAGCAGGTGGTGGGGTGTAGATTCAAGTCTTCATGGACTCAAACACAGGTACTTTTGGAGTCTTTTATTTTGTAAATAAAACTGTTCTGTTTTGAAGTATTTTTATCCTGAGGACTTCTTGTAGTGAGCATTTATATAGCACTTTAAGGTGTGTAAAACATATGATAAATATTATCTAATTTTATCTTGTGAGGTAGGGAGCAGCTAGGTGGTCACAATGGATAGAGTTCCAGGAGTCAGGAGTACACATCTTCCTGAGTTCAAATCTGGCGTCACTTAATAGATATGCGACCCTGGGCAAGTCACTTAACCCTGTTTGCCTCAATTTCCTTATCTGCAAAGTGAGATAGAGAAGGAAATGGCAAACCACTCTAATCAAGAAAAGCCCAAATAGGGTCACAAAGACTTGGACATGACTGAAAAGACAAAAATGTATTATTATTATTATTGTCATCCTCATTTATAGATGAAGAAACTGAGCTCTCCCAGTTAAAAGAGGTTAAGTATCTCTTAAGACTTGTCCCCAGGTCATACAGTTAGTAAGTGTCTGAGGTCAAATTTGAACTCAGGTCTTCCTGACTTCAAGTCCAGTGCACTGAACTAAAACATCTAGCTGCCTAACTATTAAAGAGAACTAGTGGCTACATTTAGAGATATGCCAGATACTGAAATTCCCAGATTCCATCTGGGTAAGGGATGGTTGTTTTCCTTCATGCTCAGAGAAGACCAAAATGACCTCACAATGTTGGGGTCGATGTACAGTGTGTCCAACTGTGACTGATCAGACTAATATGAGCTCAGAAGGTTCTACCATAAGTCAGGCTTAAATAGTCTATATGAACTTTTGGAGTGAAGATAAATTTGCACATCTCATATTTCTTTTGAGCTACCCCAATTTTGCTTTGCTCATAGAGCACTAGTGCCTTCTTTGATGCAGGCATGCCATTCTGGGCAGTCCTTTGCCAGTGTCTCCCATGTCTCATAATTGATTCCAAAGTTCTTCGAAGAGATCTTGAGAGTGTCCTTGTATTGCTTCTTCTGACTTCTGTGTAAGTGCTTGCCTCATGTGAGTTTTCTGTAAAATAGTCTTTTAAGCAAACATACATTGGCATCCAATTTGGCCAGCCCATTGGAGTTGCACTTTCTGTAGTAGAGTCTGAATGCTTGGCAGTTCAACCCGAGAAAGGACTTTATGTTGCCGCGTGATCTTCAGAATCTTCCTAAGACAATTCAAATGGAAGCACTTCAGTTTCCTGGCACTAGTATGCTATCCAGATTTCACAGGCACACAACAATGAGGTCAGCACAATGGCTCTGCAGACCTCCAGTTTAGTAGGCAGCCTACTACCTCTTGTCTCTCACACTTTATACTTCAGAGCTAGCTCTGGCAATGTGTGTCAATTTCATCACTTTTGCATACATCCCCAGAAAGTATACTGTCTGAGTAAATGAACTTATCCACAGCATTCAAAATTTCTCCATTCGCTGTACTGGATGGTTCCACTTATGGATGGTATGACACCGACTGGAGGAGAACCTCTGTTTTCTTGGTATTAATTGTTAGACCAAAATTAGCACAAGCAGCAGAGAATTACTCTGCATATAGTCATACTCGTCGTCTCAGCCTCAAAGGCTGCATCGAGCGTACAATCATCTGCAAAAAGTCACACACCAACTCTCCCTCCATTTTAGTCTTGGCTTGTAGCCTTTTCAAGTTAAATAATTTACCATCATTGTAGTAACTGACCTTGATTTGATTGCCCTTTTTGTCTTTGTTGAAGGCATCTAACAATATTATAGAAAACATCATGCTAAATAGCATGGTAGCAAGCATACAGCCCTGCTTCACTCTATTCATTACTGAACATTGTCCATTATCCAGAACCCATGTAAGTATGCCATCATGAAGCTGATGAACTTCTCCAGGCAACCAAATTTTGCCATGATCTTCCACAAGCCTTAACGACTAATAGTATCAGAGGCCTTGGTCAGATTGACATATGTTACGTACAGTCCTTTGTTCTGCTCCTGGCATTTCTCCTGGAATTGTTGGGTAGCAGACACCATTCAACCATTCCTCGGCCCTTTCTGAAGCCACACTGACTCTCGGATAAAAGATCATCTTCCAAGCGAAGGATCAGTCTCTTAAGGAGAACTCTGACAAGAATTTTGCTAGTAATAACTGAAAGAGATCCCCCTGTGGTTATCCTACGACAACATATTTCCTTTTCCTTTATAGAGATAGACAATGGAGGCATCCTTGAACTCCTGGGGGAATAACCTCCTCTTGCCATATAACTTCGAAAGATTTCAGTCAGCTTAAAACTCAGCTGGAATAGAATCAGTACCAGGCTCTATGCCACACAAGAGGAGCCTAATGGCATTCAAAGCCTCTTCTTCAACTGGAAGTTCAGCTAGAAATCAACTTCAACTAAGGTATATGGTCAATGGCTTTAGCATTGGTTAATGATGGTCTTTTGAGAACACAATGGAAGCATTCAGTCCATCTCTTCAGGATCATGGCCGTATCATTCATCAATGTGGCTCCATCAGCACTGAGTAGTTGAGATGCAACACATGTCTTTGGCCCACAAATAGCTTTCAGGGAACCATAAAAGCACTTGGGATTGTTACTATCAGCATAAAACTGAATTTCATCTGCCTTCTTACTGAGCCAAGAATCCTGCATCTCTCTCAGCTTCACTTGTACTTTACTTTTGACAGAATTAAATGCTGCCTTCTTAGAGATGGATGAATTATCCTACTGGTAAACCCTATGGGGTTCTTATTTTTCATTAAGCAGCTTCTGAATTCCTCCTTCATTTTCATCAAATCAGTCTTGATGTGAGTGAGGGTTCTGGCCCAGATGAGTAAACATGGTGCTGTACAACAAATCTCTGAAACCTGCTCACTCCTTTTCTGCTCCACTATTGCCAACCATGTGTTCACTCAGCTTTCCTTCCAAGTTAGCAACAGACTACTCATGCAGGGAGAAGTGCTCTAATCTGTTGACATTAAGTCTTCCAGTAGTCATTTTGCTTTGGGGCCTGTCATTTTTGTTGAAGGTGAATGTTTAGCTTGGAGAGAACAAGTCTATGATCAGTCCAGCACTCTGTCCACACATTACCTTTGTCGCTATGACCTCCTGTCTGTCTCTTCTGCTTACAATGACATAGTCTATCAAATGCCAATGGGGTAAATGGAAGACAGTGTTGGTGATGAGAAGTTCATGAGACACAAGTCTTCAGTACTAAGTGACAATTGCTGTTGCTGTTTCTGACTCCATTCCTCCCAAAGAGTCCTTACCATATCTGATAGTCTGTGCCTACTCCGGCATTAAAGTCGCCTAGAATTACAAGCTTATTCTCTTTCAGCACATTAATGATGGGGGTCTCCAAGTCTTCATAAAGTTTTTCTTTGACCTCCTCAGGGTTCGTCATGGTGGGAGCAAGCTCACTGATGATGGTGGCATGGTACTTTCCTGCAAGTGGCAATCACATTGTCATGAGTCTGTCATTTACTCTTCTTGGGAGGCATGCAAGCTTGTTGACTAAATTAGTTTTGACTGTGAAACCTATGCCAGCTTCACAGTGATCCCTATTGCTAAAGTCCAGAAAAAAATGTGTATCCAGCTCCATCTCTGGTAAGCTGGCCTTCATTTGACATCCTTGTTTCACTCAGGACTGCTATTTGGATGTGATACCTGCTGAGTTCTCTTGCAACAAGAGCTGTTCATCTTTCAGGTCTACTGGATTTCTTGTTGTCCATAAGTGTGCGCAAATTTCATGTACCAATGGTGAGTGGAATCATCTTTGCAAAAGTTTTTTGTATATTTTTTGTGTTTCAACTACAGGATAGGATTCCTACCTGCCGTGGTAAGCAGGGTTAGGTTAAATAAAGCAGACAATTTTTAGGGCACCTTTTCTAGTCCCTTACTTATGCCTGGAGGTGAGCAATGTGGTCTTTAAAAAAGGCTGCCTAGATACCCAGAGGATTGCCAAATCCTACTGTTGCTTCAGTCCAGTGAGAAGATGACCATATGGCCTGGGCTGCCTATATGCAGGGTTTTGACTACAGCTCCCATTTTATCTGCACCCAGTGCTTCTTCACTTGCCCATCACCACGGGACTCTAAGGTAGGTAAAAATGGTAAAATGGTATGGGTAATGTCTTTTGACGCATGCATAAATTGGATTTTTGAGGCAGAGTTGCACAATGTCATGGGCACATAATAATGAGCCAGATAAGGGAGATGTACCTAATGTGTGCCTGGGCCCTAGTATTAACCATATAACAACATTAGTTTTAGGAATTCATCCATTCATTCAATAAGGGTTTATTAAGTTACTTGGGGCAGCTGGGTGGCTGTACTAGATAGAATCCAGGGCCTGGAGTCTGATCACAAACATTCATTTGCTGGGCAAGTCACTTCACCCTGTTTGCCTCAGTTTCCTCATCTGTAAATGAGCTGGAGAAGGAAATGGAAAACCACTCTGCATAGTATCTTTGCCAAGAAAACCCCAAATGGGATCACGAAGAGTCAGACCAGATAGAAACTACTAAACACAACAACAAAAGTGTCTACAGTGTGCCAGACATTGTGCTAGGCACTAGAAGTACAAGGACAAAAAATAAAACAACCTGAACCTAAGAAACATGTATTTATCCATATTGGTTTCAGAAATATCTTCCATTTATGGCAGCTTATTGTTTAAGATTTGATGATTCTGGGATTGTAAACATATTAAGTTGTATCAAACTCCCGGACAAAATTGTAGAACTAAAAAATCTGAGTTCTGTGTTACATACAATCCTTTCACCATATGCTTTACCCAGAGTTGTCCAGTCTCTCTATGCTCAAGCTCCATGCCTGCCAGAGCTATTCTTCCCATTGGCCTGGTCTCCCTAAGAAGCCCTCCAAACTAAACCTGTCCTGCTCTGCATCCCCTACATCCAATCAAAAGTTATCTGACCTATGTTCCATTCTCATATAGTCCAATTCTTTCTTTTCCAAAGTAAAAACTACCTCATCTGATAGACTAAACTCTGGTGCTGATGTTGTATGGAATTAGGCTAGCTCTCTTTTCTTTCCCACATAATATATATTTTAATATTGGTTTTTTATCTACTATACTATCCAGAGTTTCAAAGCAGTAGGAGAGAAACTTAGCAGTTGAGTGAAGGCAATGCTTTATGGCAATCCCCTAATCTTCGTAGTTAACCTATATGTGTGGTTGCTTACAATCCAGAGGCTGTGGAAATGAGATATGGATTTTACAAGTTATCTAGTTTCTCCAGACTAGATTGCCTTTGGTTGTTTTGCTATATGATATATGGCAATGGCATCATGCTTTTCCTAGAACCTGTATTGTTTTATCTTCATTCAGGTCAGCTTATAATTTTTTGTCTAGAAACAAACGAAAGAATAAAAAAGAATTCAATTATCGAAACTTACTATAGGGATACAAAAATAATTTATTTACTTACTATGTGCTAGTTAAAATTAGTATCATCCCTCTGGGATTATTTTCAATTTATCCAACGTATCGTTTTTGGTTCACAGCTGTTTACACGTTGTCTCCACCATTAGATTGTAAGCTCCCTGAGGTCAGGAACCTTTTACTGTTCTTTGAATCCCCAAGACTCAGCCTGACACTTAAAAGGAGCTGTTGTTTATTGTCGTGATTTGACTTGCTAGGCACTGTGCTAAGTGCTGGGGATACAAATACCGACAAGCAAGGAGCTTATATTGTACTAGGGGAAGAAAACACACATGAGGAATCATAGTTAAGGAGGAATGTTTCAGACAGGAAAGTCAGAGACAGTGATTGGCACCATAGGGCAGCTGATTGTCCTGGAAAATTGGAAAGGGATGTGGAGGAGGAAAGAAGAGGGCACACATGTAGCAACATAGTGCAAACATGGCCAGGAAGTGGCAAGGTACATTTGGGCCTAGGCTGGATGTGGTGAATGCTTCCCATTCAAAAGTCCAAGGTCTGAGGACAGGAACTTGATTTGATAACCCAGTCACCTTCATGGACAGGGATATGACAAAAATGTAATTTCAAGGTTTGCCAATGCCAGAGAGGCCAAATTATGGAGTAACATAGCATTGCTCTGCAGGTATTCCCCAGACTCCAATTCATACTTCCAGGCTGGGTCCTCGGAGATCAGCTGCTACTTTTACTCTCAAAGGTCTAGAGCAGCAAGTCAAATAGAGGCCTACAGGACACATTGCTTCCCCAACACTCCAGAGTAGTCAAAACCAGATTAAAATGCAATTGGGAAATATTTAACAACAACAAAGAATACAATCAATAAATAATGTTCATTTTGTGGTTTTCTAAATCAATATGCAATCCCAGGGATCATTGTATAAGGTTACTGACCCCAGTTTCTGTTTGAGTTTGACACCATTTCTAGAGGACCCCGGGGTGGGGGTGGGGAGGGAAGTCCTCTTTCTAATGTCTTTCCCTCTACGTGCCTCTCTCCATGATTATCAATTTATATCAATTAATCAGCAAGCCTTAATTTGCTTTTAGAAAGGAATATTTACTAAAATGGCATAATATGAACAGTTGATACAAAAATCTTCCCCAAAAGTCTGTGATACATTCTCCCTAAGGGAAAATGGGCTCACACTTTCAGTACCTGAAGCAAAGGGGGTAACTCATGGCTCCTGCAAGTCTTTTTTTCTTTCATGAAATCCTTACAAAGTCCCTGTTAGGCATGGTCTAGCTTTCTGCTGAGCTCCTTGTAGAGTCCTCAAGCTGCTTTTCCTCGTTGCGAAGGTAGTATGAGGTTTAAATGAAATAAATGATATAAAGTACTTTGTAAGCCTTAAAACTCTATATAAACGGCAGTCATTATTATTATTATTAGCAAGAGTCTATAGCCATAAGACCTCCAGTCTGGTGATGAATTCATTCCCTGAGCCTTCTATTGTACTCTCACTGAGCCCAAAAGAATTTTATAGAGCAATCTAGGTAAAAGTTGAACAACCAGGATTGGGGCTAGGGGTAGGAGGTGATGTATACATACATACTTTTCATTTTAATCTGCATTATTAACATTTTCTTAAGTCTAGACAATCAACAACAATAAATCAAGTCCTGATTTGTGGCAATAATTTCTGAGTTGTAAATGCTCACATTAAAAATTAACAATAGACCTCCCAACTGGTTAGAGCTTACTCCAGCATACCCCCGCCTCAGCATGTCTAGTTTACTCTCAGCAAAGACACTGCTGCCAAACCCTGGTACTCCTGGGAAGCCACCTATGAGAAATCCACATCCTTCAAGCCTTCAAAGTTAATAAAGTCAAGAGCAGCAGAAAGAAGAGACTGAGGTGCTACTCCTCCTTTCCTCTTTCTCCAAAGGAATTCTCTCCCCAGATCTTTCTCCTCAAAGATACCAGGTGCTCTCCAAAGCTCCCTATTATATCAAAGACCTGCATGATGAGGTTAGTTTAATAACATTCAATCCTTACCCTTTCACTAATACTTCTATTTTTAGAGGAGAAAAATTATTTCAGCTTAAAATGGTGGGGAGGTTCTCTTCACCTCAGAGGTGGAATACCCCAGATGTAGGACATTTTATGTTGTCAGAAATAGCTGATGTGTTGATTGGCTTTGCTGAATTGATTTTTTTTTCTCTTCCTTAATCTTTGTTCCAAGGAAAGACTGGATGGGTAGGGAAGAAGGAGGGACATTCAGAAATGAATGGGATGGAAAATAAAAGACATCAGTAAAAATTTCAAAGTTTAAAAAAATAAAATGGTGCACAGACGGTGTTAATCAGTATTTTTTAAATAAAAGCCTTTTAAGCCCTACACCTAAAATATGTAAGCATGCATGTCCTTGAACTTCCTTCTAGAGAACTAAATAAGTTACTAACTATGTAAGCTTTATATGCTTGATTATAGTTGGTATGAATAATAGTCTCACAGGTTTGAAAAAGCAAGAGACATTAACTAAAATAAGTAAGGGAAAATATCCTAAAACAATGCTATATTTGATAGTGTTAAAAGCAAGATTGAGTACAGTAAAATGAAGAAAGACAGGACAGATGTTTAGAGCTAAGAGCATAACCCATGATGTGAAGAACAGTGACAAAATAGCTTTGTATTGTATTTACTGCGTCAAGAGGAAAACAAATCATTTAAAAGCCACCTTACTTCAAATAGAACTGTGACAACTCCCTGCTTCCCAAGGAAGAAAAATGAAATTTTAATAGTTCAAAGTCAAGTAAACTCTGAAATGTGGTGACAACATCTACTCCAGTTTATTTAAGCTGATGGTGGTCACTAGGGAAATTTCAACCAATATGTCATAATGTTTAACTAAAATAAAATAATGAGGATAATAAGCTTGTTTTTGTATGCTCTACTCTGCTGTGCACAAGATAATACAGTGGAACTTTGATTAATGGAAACTGAACTAAGCAGAATTCTCAATTATCTTGATTTTTTTTTCTATTAGCCAATTCTAGGAGAAAAAAAAGCAAATCACAAGAAAACAAGCTTAAAAAAACCCAACTACAACCTTCTAGCCTGTATCCTGAACTCAACACACAGTCAGCTCTATGATAGAAATAACAGTTAACATTTGTAGAGCTCTTTAAGATTTGCAAAGCACTTCACATATATATTCTCATTTGATTTGATTCTCACAATAACCCTGTGAGGTGGCTGTTATTATTATCTTCATCATACAGATGAGAAAACTGAGGCCTAGGATCACCCAGCTAGGAAGTACCTGAGGCAGGAAATGAAGTCTCCCTAACTTCAAAGACAGAACCCTATCAGCTTTCCCAGAACCTAGCTTTCTAAGTAGTTCCACTAAGGGTAGAGAAAAATTTTCAGTAACGGACCATAACATGCAATTACTTTATACATTCACTCATACAATAAACATGCTATGAGTAAAGCATCGTGGTAGATAGTCCTAATGGGCTTAATATAAAATACATTGTCTATTAAGCACCATCCATATACATTTGGCTTACTTATTTCTTGGCAAAGCAAAATTTTAAATTGAGACTTTTCTTAACAAATTCTGCTAAGAGAATGCAAGTGACTATCTGGTGCCTACCTACAATGGACTTTTTTAAATGCTTTCTTTTATTTAGTAAATGTCTTTATTTGGTGGAAAATGTTTGTACACTAAAAGACACTGTTCAAGGCTCTTCTATAATGAAATTTATAGTCAGAGCAACACAAATTAAAATTTAGCCATTTTTAGCCATTCTAGGTTTTTCAAATGATTGGAGTACTTAAAACTCTATTTAACAAATATAACACATTGTACTTCTATGCTACAATTTGTTATAATTAATATTTAAATGTAATATACTTATACATTATATTTAATATGAAAATATGGAATAAATCTAACAACTAAAAGGAAAGCGATAAGCCTTCCTTTTAGTGTGACTGGTCTAGTTCCCTGCATTGGTTTCAGAATCAAAGAAAACTCTAAGCATATTCTTATCCTAGCAAGATTCTTCTGTTATCAGAGACCTTTCATCCTAGTCTACCACAGGAATAATGAGAATGACAGCTCACATTTTATATAGCACTTTCAGGTTTACACAACAACTTTCTATAACATACCTATAAAGTAGGTAAGGCAAATATTATTATCCCCATTTTGCAGATGAGAAGACTGGGGCTCAGGAAAGTTTATATAACTGATAGTAGGTTTTAGAGGTGGGACATGGATCCATTTCTTCTAACTCCAAGAACAGGGCCTTTTCCACTATGACAATGTGGTTCTAACCTTTAAAAACAGAACTTTGCCCCCCTTATGAAAGATCCTCCCTGCCTAGGAATCTTTTGGTATCTCTGTCTGAAGGTAGAACCATGTCCTTCAAGCAGAAGATCAGTACTCCTCAAATTCACTTTGAGCTAGTTGGTCCTGTTCCTAACAGCCTGTCATGAGATGCTTTGTCTTCAGTGATCCAGCCATTCTTTTAGTCAAGCAGGGATCCTGACAGGAGGTAGAGACAGGTGTAATAATAGCAATAACAATCATAATGATATTTAGCACCTATGTAGTGCTTTATGGTTTACAAAGCACTTTACATATATGAATTCAACTGATCCTCATAATGCATAACAACGCTATGAAGTAGGTGCTGTCATTATCCCTATTTTACAGATGAAGAAACTAAGGCACAGAAAGGTTAAGCAACTTGCCCAAGATCATAAAACTAAGTAAGGCAGCATTAGAATCCAGGTCTTCCTTACTCCAAGTCCTTCACTCTAGCCACTTGACCACCTAGCTGCCATAATAAGGGTGCAATATGGAGACTTAGTATGGCCTGGTACCTGAGCAGCAAATATCTAATTTTTTTATTAATGTTATCCTGAGGGTAAAATATGACTCTTTAGATTGAAAAAAAAATGAAAAAAGAAAGACAAACATTATCAGAATTCATTAGAGAGTGTTTTAATTCCTACCTAAAATTTTGTAAGTATATAGGTATTTTTGAATCTGTGTCTTTTCCTCATTTTTAATAAGAAACCTAAACTTCCTGATCCGCAAAGTAGAAAGTATCATATTTCATTTTACAGTAAAAAGAAAAAATATGGCCCACTTCCATGGAGTTGTATCACCATCTCATGGCCTTTTAGGAAGCTGCTACTAAAAAAAGAAATTTGAAACCGTGTTGCACTTTCACAACAATAAACACTAATAAGACCCTTCCTATAAAAGTTGTGTGGTGTGATAGAGAGGGCACTGGTCTTGAAGTCAGGAGGCTAGGGTTCAAATTCCAGTATTGTTTATTCACTGAGTGTCCTTGGATAAGTAATGTAAGCTCAAACTTGCTTTCTCATCTGTAAAATGGGATTCAATTCAATTAATATTTATTAAATACTAAGTTCCAGGCACTGTATCAGACAATGGAACCACAAAGATAAAAAATAAAATAACCCTTGCCCTCAGAGAACTTACATCTGACTGAAGGAAATAAGGCCAATGGCAGATCTCTGGGTCACACTACTAGAAATCTCTCTGCCGGATGACATTTATCTATATATTAGTAACTACTCCTTGGATCCAATCATTCAAACAATTCTGAATCTATCTAACTATACTATTATAAAGCACAGTGGCACAGTGGAAAAAGCACTGGGCCTGGAGGTAGGAAGACTCATCTTCATGAATTCAAATCTGGCCTCAGACACTTCGTAGCTGCATGACCATGTCCGGTCACTTAACCCTGTTTGCCTCCATTTCCTCACCTATAAAAATGAGCCAGAGAAGGAAATGGCAAACCACTCCAGTATCTTTGCCAAGAAAACCTCAAATAGGATCACAGAGTCAGACACAACTGGAAATGACTAAACAAAAACGGGACTATCATCTAACTCATATCTCTTCATCTTGTCCACAAGAATATTATGAGAGATTGTCAAATATCTGGCTAAAACCCAGCTGTCCCATGTCTGTGGAATTTCCCTGATCTGTCGAATATGTTCTACACATCGTGGAGTGCTCCTACCCCTAGTCTTATCTCTTTCAACAATAAGAAGGAAGCACTACTAAGACCCATGCTCACCAAGCAATTGTGTGCTATATCCAATACCAGAAAGGACCTGAGGAAGACACCAGTCTCTATATGGTTTTCAGAGAACTGTTCTCTCCATTGCATGAAGCAGCTGCTTGCCTTACTAATCTAGGGAGTGGGTCAGTGTGGATTTATCCATTTAGAATCTTAGTTCAAGTCTTTACTTATCTTGAAAACTATTCTTTCCTCCCTGGTCTGCTGAACTTCAGGGAACCCTAATCACATGATCATCAAATAATCAATTCACCAGCAATTATTAAGCACCTACTATATGCCAAATACTATGCTAAGTTTCTGGAGAAATAAAGGCAAAAATCAAATAGTCCCTACCCTTAAGGAGCTTACATTCTATTGGATGAGACATATATACATACATATATGTATGTATTAAGTATATATGTATTATAAGTATAAACAATATATACAAAATAAACACAATTTAATTTTGGAAGGGACAGCGGTAGCAGCTGGGGATTGGGATCAGAAAGACTTCCTGTAAAATGGTCTTTTTGAATGAGGTCTTCAATGAAATGAAGAATTCTGAATGGCAAATATCAAGAAGGAGCATATTGCAGGAATGGGGAGCCAGCCAGTGCGAAGGTGTGGAGACAAGAGTTAGTATCATGTATGAGGAAAAGCAAAAAAGCTGATTTGGCTTCGCCATAGAGGAGAGGAAGGGGAATGATGTATAAAATTGGAAAGGCAGGTCGGAACTAGGTTAATAAAGACTTTAAAAGAGGCAGTCATGATCCTAGAGGCAGTAGAGAGTGGGGAGTGCCAGTGATGGCATAAGGAAGCCAATCACAAGCATGGCTTTATGTAGGCTTTACTCAAGACCTAAAGCACAAAAGGAACATAATCTAAACATTGCAAGCTACACGTGTACAGCATCTACCAAGAACCAGCCGATCCCCAACAGGCATGCCCCAAACTCTGGAGTTCCTAGGCACGATGTAAGGGCCAGACTCAGCTGCTGCTCCTAGTCACTGCAAGTGTCTCCAAAATTTTTGTGAATATTGATCTCTTTCTGATTTTTACACAGCTTTTGTAAAAAGTCCTTTTAATTGTCTTTAGCCTCATTACTAGCCTCGGCTGTTCTGAGATAATGTTCCTGACAGCATTCTCATGGAACTGTACCACTACTTTTTTTTAATTCATCCTGTTATCTGCCTTTGCTTCAGTCTTATATTATACATGTATTTTAAAAATCTTAATTGGTTTGTGAGCTCATTGTTCATCCATAACTCTCTCTTTAGATAGTTCCCCCTTTTCTTCCTCATCAGAATAATTTTTGTTTGTATCATTACATTTATCTTGAGAGCATCCCATTTCACTTGAGCCTCCTTCCAATCTATGACCTGTTTGAAATCAATCTTCCAAAATCAAAACTTTCTCTGAAAAAGCACTCTAAGAGATGCTTAGAGAATTGAGATTCCCCCATCACAACTATATCATGCCTCCTCCCTGTTGGGCTTCTCATCTATTTCTGGAACTCATATTCCATTTCTTCCATCTGACAGGATAATCTAGTATATTGCCACCATCGCAACTCTTCTATTCCTTTCTTCGTTGATAATAACTCATATTTGTGACAGGCTTCTCTTCTGCCCCACACCGAATCTGGGCCCTCTCTTGCTGCCTTAACACTGCTGTTCTTCACCCCCTCAGTGGTCTTAGCATCCCAGCACAGAATAATGCTAACGTAGATGTGCTAGGTGCTATTAGAGGAATTGGATGACTCCTTTCACTTCTCTTGAAGAACAGCCTTTTAGTGAGCCATTTAATATTTTTTGACATACACCTGGTATAGCAGCTGATCAGAGCCACATTGAGACCAGAGACTATGAAGGGTTACATGGAAGCAGATTGCTTGAAAGGCTGTGGTGTTGTTGTGATTCCTGCAAGAGTCCCCAAAAAAGCCAGGAATGATTCCTGATGCCCTTTTTAACACCAATACTATAATCGTTACTGCTCTAACTGCTTGATGCCTCTGCCAAACATTGCCCAAAAGCCATTGTCTGTATTGTTGCAAATCTGGTCACCTCTAATATCCCAATCACATCTGAAATTTAAAAAAAAAAGCTGTGTGCAATTCTCAACAAAGTCTTTGGTGGAGCAACACTGGATATCATCAGAGCAAATACTTCTGTTGCAGAAGTGAAGGGCTTAGATCCAGCTTGAGTCAATGTCCTCATCATTGGTGACCATGCAGGAAAGATCATCACCTCCCTGATGCATACTTAAAGTGGAATTTCCTGAGGAACAGTTGAAAACCTTGACAGGAAGAATCCAAGAAGATAGAACAGAAATTGTCAAAGCTAATGCTAGAGCAGGTACTGCTACCATAAATATGGCCTATACCAGTACCAGATTTGTCTTCTCTATTGTGGAAACAATGAATGGAAAGAAGAGAGTCATGGAATGCTCCTTTGTCAGATCAGAAGAAACAGAGTGGTCTTATTTTTCCATAGCCTTGCTGCTTCAGAAAACAGGCATTGAGATGAATTGGGCACTGGAAAGAGCTCCCCTTTTGAAGAAAAAGATAGTCACTGAGACCAGCTTCTACTAAGAAAGATGAGGATTTTGTGAAGAATATGAAGTAAAAAAAAGGTGTAATGTGAAAAAAGAAATCCATTTCCTAAATTTATTAAGGCATCATGTCACTTGAAAGATATTTCAGATGCACTGAATACTCTTTGAGGAAATAGCATTAGCATATTATCACCCCTTCAAATTGTCAATTGGTATGTTGGTACATCAATAAAATGTTCGTTAATGTTTTTTAAAAAGTAACTCAGATTGGCATAGATTGGTTTACAAAGTGCTTTCCTCAGAATAACCCTGTACCTGAAGCCCTGGTACAAAAATCCAAATCCCATTCTTGCTTACCATTGTCTTAGGTTTTTTTTTGCCTCTCATAGCTAGCTTTCTCTAATGTAACCCTCTACTCCAATCAGTGCCAGTGACAAAATATTACTTAGAAATCCAAAGAAATCAGTTTCTTTCCTAAGACTTCATAATCACCAGGAATGCTTCCTTGATTCCTTCTGGCTATAATATTTGTCCCTATAAGAATCTTTAGAAGTAAGCAATGGTCCTCAGCTTTCACAAGGGTCTCAAGCCTCTATTAAATTCTGGAAATATAACTAGGGAATATAACATACATCCTAATTATCCATGTTAAGTCATCACATGGCCACTTTCGGACCCCTCATCAGGAAGTTATCAACCACCATAACTTTTCTCATCTTCCTAATAACAACACTGAATGTTTTCTCTATACTCAATACTGAACATTACTTGAAACACCTATGAATCTCATCATATCTCCATGGAACAAAAGAAATTGCTCTCTCTCCTTTACAGAAAGAACCTCAAACTTGTTCCACAGCCCCAAAGATTAAGTGGCCTGTCTTGTCTTCCTTCCCCGCGGCACCTTCTTCAAACCTCCAGATACAAACAGAAAATGCCTTCTGCCTCTTCCAATTCTTTTTCCTCTGTTTTAATTTTGAAACAATAGAGGAAATAGCCCTAGACTTGGAGATCAAAGGTCCAGCTTCCAAACTCATTTTCCACATTTACCAATTGCACGAATAGAGACATATTGTTAAATAGTGACTAGCCTCAGTTTAGGAACTTCTCTGAAATCATGAGTGACTAGCCTCTTCAAGAATAGATTAGTTCAGATCCAGCTGTTCTGGAGAACAATTTGGAACTATGCCCAAAGGGCTATAAAGATGTGCATACCCTTTGACCCAGCAATATCACTTTTAGGGCTGTATCCCACAGAGATCAAAGAAGTGGAAAATGGACCCGTAAGTGCAAAAATATTTATAGCAGCTCTTTTTGTGGTGGCAAGGAATTGGAAATCAGGGGGATACCCATCAATTGGGGAATGGCTAAACAAGTTGTGGTATATGAATGTAATGGAATACTATTGTGCTATAAGAAATGGGGAACAGACAGACTTCATAATAACCTGGTAAGCCTTACGTGATCTGATGCTGAGTGAGAGGAGCAGAATCAGGAGAACATTATACACAATTAAAGACACCTGGTATCTGTGATGACTAACTTTGATGGACTTGGCTCTTCTCAGTAATACAAGGTTCAAAGACAGCTCCAAAAGACTCATGATGGAAAAAGCTATGCACATCCAGAGAAAGAATTATGGAGTCAGAATACAGATTGAGGCAAACTATTTGCTCTCTATTTTTTTCTTCTTTTTTGGTTTTGTTTCTTCTTTCTCATGATTCATTCCATTGGTTATAATTCTTCTTTTCAATTTGACTATTGTGTAAATAAGTTACATTTAATATTTAATAATTTTTATATTTAATAAGGTATTTGTAGAAGATATATCAGATTCCATGCTGTCTTGGAGGAGTGGGGGGGAGAAGAGAGAAGGAGAGAAAATTTAGAACTCAAAAACTTGTGGAACTGAATGTTGTAAACCAAAAATAAAAAATACATTTTTAAAAAAGGAACAGATTAGTTCACATCCTAGATGTCTGAGACTCAAGCCACAGGAGAACATTTAGGAGAGCCACTGTTGCTTAAGAACCAAAGAAAGGATCAAATGCATCATACTCATAAGCTATTCCTCAAGCTGCAGATGCCAAAGACAGTGGCCAAAATGTCAATTTGGAAAAAAAAAAGTAGCCCCCTACTTCCACATGATTTTGCTAACTTTATATCTGTAAATTGTGTTTCTAAGTTTGAGGGAAAATATAAACCTTCTCTGAGCCTCAATTTCTTAATCAGTAAAGTTGTGGTAATAATATCAGGCTATTTCTGTTCAGAGTTATATTTCTGGGGGCTGGCAGCCATCCTTAAATCTACATAATAATAGAATACATTCCATTATAGCTCTATTGAGTTTGTGGTTTGTGCGGCTAATGAAATCTACTGATGATAAGGGAGTCAACTGTTCATATAACAGAGATTAATGTTTCCAGACCAGTAGTATATTCATTTATAAAGTTACCTCCTGAAACATTTGAATTACTACCTGAGAATGCTAAAAATGTAATGGGGTAGCGAGCTAATGACCCTTCAACTGGTTAGCAAGCAGTCGTTTATTTCCTTTTCACTAACAAGATTGTTAGTTATATTATTAAGAATTTAGTAAATGCTTCAACTCAAAAGGAGATATGTGCCATTGACATTAGCAGAAAAAAATGGAGGGGGAGAGTCTGAGGCTAATTTACTACTATTGTAGAATTATACAGGATTCCTCATTTTAAAATTATGTAAGCAGGGAAATCCAGAGCCTGCCTCTTAACAAAGTTTACTTTCTAGGGTAATGAGAGAATAAACTTACCCCAAAATAACTTCCCAGTAGGGCTGCCATGGTACATGAAATTCCCAACCATAACTAGAGTTACTTCTATGACCTATGAAAATACAAATATATTACATTAACCCATGATCCCATGAATGTATATTATTTTATCAAATTAGCCATCTGTTATTCAAGGTACTAAGGTAATGAAGTACTTATCTATAATTTTTGAACAGGGAATAAGGAGCAGAAGACAAAGATCCAGCATACTGCTAGAGAGGGAATTGTAATAAGATGACTTAACAGCCAACAATAGCAAGAGGGCCCTGGATTCCTGGATTAGGAAGGGTATAGCAGAGATGAGGTACTAGGACTGTGAGTTACTAAAAACTACATCTGTCTGACTACATCAGGACAAAAGCACAGATGTATTTAACTACTCTTCCAAATTTCCTTCATTTAGATGAATTTAGAATATAATTACCTTTATTATTAATAGTATTGAGAAGCAAGATTAGTACTGAGAAACAAAATTCATTTTTTAAATCTTATTCAGTATTTATTTAATACCTACTACCAATTAGAACTTTGCAAAGTGCTGTGGGAAATCACAGTTTAAGATCCAGTTCCATTCAATTAAGCTAATATTTTGATTCACCATACTATACTCTGTGATCCAGGAACACTGGATCTATCTCCCAACTTCAGGAATTTTCACTGGCTGGCCCCCATGCTTGGAATTCTCTCCTTCTCCATTTCTACCTCTTTGCTTCCCTATCTTCCTTCAAATCCTAACTAAAATCCCACCTGCTACAGAAAGCCTTTTCCATTCCTCCTTGATTTTAATGTCTTCTTTCTATTGATTATCTCCAATTTATCCTACATTTTGTACATGCTTGTTTGCACATTGTCTCTCCCATTAGTCTGTGAGCTCCTTAAGAGAAGGAGAAGTATTGTCTTTTCCCTTTCTTTGTATCCTTAGCACTTAGGAAAATGCCTGGAACAAAGTAGGTACCTAATAAATGTTTATCACCTGACTGACTGACTGCAAGGCGCTGCTAGACACTGAGGACAGAAAGATGAAAAATTATGCAAGGCACAATTTAAAGAGGATAAAACATGCACATAATTAAATATGGTAAGTAGTGTGTGATAAGGGCAAATACAGAAGCCAAAAAGTTCTGGGAAATTTTGGGGAGGAAGAAATCACTTTTAGCTGAGGGAGAAGAGGGGAAGGATCATGGATGACATTATGAAAGAGGTGGGCACCTACCCTGGATATTGAAAGAAGAAAAAGGTTTCAACAGATACAGATGAGGCTGGAGTATAATGCTTCAAATCTCCAGATTTCTCATCACAGGATATGACCAAGCAAAAAACAGATGGCCACTTTCCAGAGATGATATCAAGAGGATCCCTATTCAGGTTCAGAATGGAGTAGGTGACCCTATGAATCCCAAATCTGAAATAAATCCTGTGATTTTTAGTTCATCCATAGCAGAGGACTGTAAGGGCAAGCAAAGTGGGACTTTTTACTGTTTTTTTCTTTTGGAGTGCTTCTCAGCACTAAGGCAATCAAGTGCCTTTCATTGAGTCTTGCCCTTGTTTGTAAGAAGGCCCTTACCTTTTTGCTAATTAGGTCACAAGAGGTGTGAAGCCTTCAAGGGGTGAGAAGCTCTTGAGAGGTGTGAAGCTCTCTGACCCTGAAGAACTGTATACATACTCTGAGGTTAGCATTTTGTTTTGGGCTCACTCACTGGAAGAGTGTAGTGTGACTTGACCAGATGAGACTCTGGGTAGCTGTTAAGGAGCGCT
>CM053622.1:577880177-577985146 GCA_028646595.1 Phalanger gymnotis
CCCCCCCCCCCCCCCCCCCGTTATTTCCTCATTGGGAGATGGGAGTAATACTCAGGCGATAGGATTATTCTGTGGATGTGGGTGTAGTTTGCTACAGAGTAGTAGGTGGAGGTAATTACAAGACACAAAAGCTTGACCTTTAGGCAAGTTTTTCCAAATTCGTGTGAAGAATGAAGTTATAAGGGTTAGGAGTTTAGATTCTCGCTGTGTGGAAGAGTATTAAACCTATGGCAGCTTGGCTAAGTCTTAAAAATAGAATTAAAATAAATTTTCAATTTTACATGGCCTTCTTGCTGTTTCTTATAAATAACACTTTTCTCCAGTCACTTGGTACTGAAGTGAGGAACTACAGCTGTCTTGCTCTAATCCATACCAAGTCTCCCATTGACTTGCCTGTATGCTCTGTCTCTTCTGCATGGCATCCACAGCCTCTTGACTCCCACCAGTGTTCCTGGTCAGTGTCTGCTTTGCATGAACCCTATACCTTCCTATACAAGGTTGAGGAAGTGTCGGAAGAGAGCTGACTCAAGTCCTAGTCACATACACATACTATATTCTCCTCCTAGTTAAAAATTTTGTTGTGTGTACTAAAATTATGCCAGGTACATATGTACAGTCTCATGCAGGTACTATTAAACAACATCCATGGGTCACATGAAGTAGCTATATATAAAGTACATAGATATGTAGGTCATGTGCAAGCACATAGATAATATTCATGAATTATGAAAAGCATAGTCATGTACAAAGTACATCAAATAAATGGATCACATGCAGTTACGTATTGTAGAATGTCACATAGAATTACATACAATAGATTTCGTATATACTCTATTGTACATGAACAATAATAATAATAGCTAACATTTGTATGGTGCTTAATATGTGCCAAGCGTTGTGCTAAGTGCTTTACGATTACTATCTCATTTGATCCTTACAACAATCCTGTAAGGTAAGTGCTATTTTACAGGTGAGGAAAATGAGGCAAACAGAGGTAGAGTGATTTGCCCAGAGTCACATAGCTTGTTAAGTGTCTGAGGCTGAATTTGAACTCAAGTCTTCTTAACTCCAGGATAAACGTTCCATCTACTGCTCCACCATCAGTCCCCAAGTCAGTTTGAGGCTTTGTGCCAGCAAGCACTACCAAAACACAAGTGGGATTTTTGTTCATCACCCCTGGGTATGTCAGACTGTTCACTAGCTGAATTGCCATATGAATTTGAGCATTTTTGCTATGAAAGGCTGCCACTTCTGAATATTTGGTCTTCCTATCATCTGTGGGGAAGTAGGCATCCTTGGGCCTAGTGGTTCATAGCCCAAATTCTGGGTCCATGGATGGTATAGCCTAAATGTATCTGTCTCTAGTTTCTAAAAAGTCAGCAGTATCTGTAGATGGTTTCTGTTCCCACGGGGCTTCCAAAGCAGGAATAGCAAGCAAGAAATGGATGGCCTCTGGATTTGGCCCTTTCTCCTTTTCGGGCAGGGATCTCTCTCTGGCTGGAGAAGTCTTGGAATGCTTCCCCATCCCTAAAGGGTTTGTTTACCCAAATTTGGCTTTATCTTCATCAGATTTTGCCCATCTAGCTGGAGAGTTATATCCAGCTGCGGCTGGTGAACAAGGGATTACCAACCTAAGACCTAATCCTAAAATTGGAGCAAGTAGGTGGCACCCTGGAGAAAGCACCAGCTCTGGAATTGGGAAAACCAGAATTCAAATCCAGCCACAGATAAAAGATAATTACCAGCTGTGTGACCTTGAGCAAGTCACACAATCTCTGTTTTCCCCAGTTCTCTCATCTGCATAATAGAACCTACCTCATAGAGTTGTTGTGAGAATCAAATAATATTTGTAAAGTGATTAGCATAATGCCTGGCATAAAGTAGGTGCTACATAAAAATGTTTATATTATGTTTTATACATGTGGATATATTTTTATCTGTGTATATTGTTGTTCAGTCATTTCCGATGTGTCTAATTCTTCGAAACACTATTTGGGTTTTTTTGGGCAAAGATCCTGAAGTAGTTTGCCATTTCCTTCCCCAGCTCATTTTATTGATGAGGAACTGAGACAAATAGAGCTAAGTGACTTGCTCAGGGTCACACCACTAATAAGTGTCTGAGGTAGAGACAGCCAGGCCTTGGGTTTTTGCCTCTTCAGAAGGTTCATTACATTCAAGGGAAACTTTTCAGGGCCTCCTTAACTGGCAAATCTTTTTAGTCCTGAGATGGTTTGGATAACTTCTTAGTGGAAAGGGCCTGGCTTGCCAAAGGATGGAATTGGTGGGAAATACTCTTCTAAAGACTTAAGAGAGGTGAAATTGTCTTTTCTTAATAATGGTCAATGTGTCGATACCTAGAAGACAAAAGATCCTTTAATAGATTTGGTGGCAATCTTGAGTCCCTGAATGAAGGTGAGGCATCTTCACTGGGCCTCTGCAAAAGAAAGGGACAACCCCTTGGCTGAGCTTCTAAAAGGGCTCCTTTGGTACCATCGTTGGTACCATCTCTTGGATGGGCCTCCTTTTTTTTCTGGTGTACCAGGGAACACTGAGTAATTGGTATTATAGGTCAAGTTTCTGTATCAACTCTGTATCAATGGATATCTTAGGACAGTTTACATGCAAGAAGTTTATAACACTACCTTATTACAGGTCATGGGTAGGTTATGTTACCTTTTGTTACAGATGCCCCAAAACTAATTCATGTTATGGATTTTGAGATGCCATGGCCCTTTTTACGTGATGCTGTTCCTGATCATCATAGCTATTTTATATTGGGAAATTTATTTGGAACTATCTCTGATATTACTCCATTGCATGGACTATACTTTTTAGAGACTTTTATACTATTTGAAGTTTTTATCTTTCAATTAAGTTCTATTAATTACTAAGTTGTGCCTTCAGTGCCGTTTATTCTAGGCTTCCTTCTGAGATTAGGGTTATTTTAAGGTAGAAGTAGAAGGTTCTCTAAAGAATTTTTTTGGACCTTGACACCAAGAAGTAAAATATGGTAGGAAAAGCATTTAGTTTACATACTCTGGAATGGTTTTGCATTAAAGAAGCAAGGGGGTTATCCTCCAGATTTGGTTGGTCCAGAGGACTAGGGGTATAAAAAGCCTAGCCCGTGGAGGGTATTGTTATTTCTGAGGTTTGATGGAGTTCCCACTGTCCTTGCTAACCTGGTGAATGTGAAGGCAGAGAAGGGTGGTGTCTATTTCTAATAATTATATCTTTTGTAATAAGTAAAGGTGATTTTTATTGCATGTTATAGTCAATAGGCATTTTATTGCTTTCCAATCCCTACCCTGAATTATAAGGTTGAATGAGTTAGGCGTGGCCTGAAGGGGAATAAAAAGGGACATGTTCAGAAATGAAAGCGACATAAAAACAAAAGATATAAATAAAAGTTAACCATTTTTTAAAGTATCTAGCTCAATCAGTTACTACTCATTTCAATTATTTATAGGGAAGAGCTCAAGGATAAATGCCTTCATGCAAGACATTATTTATATGCTTTTCTGCCTAAGAGCTCTCTAACCTCACATTCTCCCTAATGACAAATAGTAACTTAGTAGAATATTACAAAACAATATTCATTGGAAAACATTATGCAGGATATGCTTATATTGTCTTAGCAACCCTTTAGGAGGTATTTTGAAATTCCTTTTTAAAAGTCTCAGAGGTAACATGGCACAATGGAAAACAAAATGATAGGGGAGTCAAAAGGTCTAGGTTCAAATTCCAGCTCCCACACTCTGACCTTAAATAGGTCGTTTAACTTCCCTGATCCTTGGTTTCTTCATCTCTTTAAAAAAAAAAAATCAAGAGCTGGACTAAATTGGAGTCATTGATCCATCAGGGACATCACACATATGGCCTCTGAGGTTCCAATTAAGCTCCATTTCTATTACAGCATAGATTTCCAGAGAGGTATTAAGTGCTCTGATAGAAATAACACTGGAGGAAGAGGAAGAAAACTTCAGTACAGGTACTAGACCTGACGTCAATTTACTGTGACCTTGGGTAAGTTATTTTACTGAGTTCTGACTTTGAGACTTAATTTCCTGATATATAAAATATAGGAGGTGAGTAAGTTGTCTTTAAGATCCATCCTTTCTAGCCCTAGGATTCTGAGTGTTACTTTCCTTCTGGGCAGTGAAGACTGAAAGTGATTAAATCAGACTTTATTGTTTTCTGATGGCACTACTTTAGTCTGATATGGTCTCATAGCCACAGAAATAAAGGTAGCTTAGAAGCTGTCTAGTTCAACTGGACCCTGAACAAGAATCCTCATTTCCAATCTCCCCCACTTAAGGAGCCATGGTATTATATATAGTCAGCCTCAGAGTCAAAAAGGCCTAGGTTCAAGTTCTGCCTTTAATACATACTAGCTGTCTGAACCTGGGAAGGCCAATTAACCTCTCATTCCTCTGTGTAATTCTGTAAGACTATAAACTATAGAACAGTGCTCATCTTCACTGATAGAGTAGGCTGCCTACATCACTGAAATCACAGATGCAGATAAAAAAATACATCAAACAAAAATCTCCATCAAGTGATCATCCATGCCTTTTAGTCATGGGCTGAACCCAGGGTAGCCAATTCCACTTTCAGACAATTCAGACTGTTAGGGAATTTTCCCTTATATCAAGCTGAAATTTGCTTCTTTGTAACTTCTACTCATTGCTACTGATTCTTCCCATTGGGGCTAAAGAAAACAAGTCTAAACCTTCTGCTACTTGGCGTCCTTTCAAATATTTTAACATAGCTATCTTGCCTCTCCTGTCTTTTTTTCCCAAAATAAACAGTTCCTTCAGTGTTACAAGGCTTTTCACTATCGTGGTTGCCATCTTCTATTCACTCTCAGGCTTATTAATGTCCTTCTTAAAACGTGATGACCAGAAATCAAAAGGATATCCAACTAAAATGGATGGAAAAGGGAGAAAATATCTATGTAGATCCATCAGTCAAAATGCCATAGAGGGCAATTATGATGAAGGTAAAATGGCATTTAAGACACCTAGAAATCACAGGAGACAAAATCCAAGAAAGGAGCCAGTAGTAAAACATATACCCTCAAGTGTATTTACACAAATGTCCAAAGATTAAGGAATACCAAAAGGAACTAAAGTCCTAATACAAGGAGGCAAATTCTACCTGAAAGGTGCAATAGTTATCCTCTTAAGGAAATCATTTGTGGGGAGCCATCCCAGTCAGTTGAGAAAACCAACTCACAGGAAATCTTCAAGCAATTTTTGGTGAGGGGATTCTTTATTCTCTTCATTGTTTTCTTCAATTCTTCATTCAATTCTTTATTCTCTTCATTTCTTCAATTCTTCATTCAATTCTTTATTCTCTTCATCCCTAAGTCTCTCCCTTTTCCCACGGCAGGCAGTATCTAGTGAATCAGGATCCATCTGTGAGTTGAGACAGAGCATATAGATAAGCAACCTATACAGTTGCCTTGCAGAGATGCCATGCCCAGGGGAAAGCAGCATGAGGATACCACGAGAAACAACATTAGGGCTCTTCAGCATCAGATGCATGGATTGCCTAGGCCATATGTGTTGTCTAGGTATGTGCTTCTCTACCAGTATACTCTACACATATGCCCACTCTTCCTACTGACACTTTATTTTTTAAAAAAATTATGAGAGAGCGGACCCTAGGCAGGTTTGAGGAGGAAATTTTTTTTTCTCCTTTTTCTAATTAAAGGGGCCATCCTTTGGCTCACTTCTTAAAGAGGCCTATTCACTGACTAGGCATTACCTCACTCAGAGTGAAAACCTGAAAAGGCCTTAGCCTGAAAGGGTCTCCCATTGCATCCTGGACCATCTTCAGTCATCCCGATGAATATCAGGCCACTAGACCCAGATGGCTCTGGAGGAGAAAGTGACCTTGCACACCCCACCCTCACTCAAATCAAAGTTAACTGCAGGTAATGTCATCATTGTCCTGATGTCATGGTCCTCTCTGAAAATGAAGGATGAACACAAGAACAACAATTTTGGTACTACTGTTTATGTTATGCTATTTCAGTAAATGCCTTTGCTTTTAGTTGTGTCAGCTGGCTCACAATTAAATGTGAACACAACAGTGGGAGTATTTGAGCCATAGTTTCAGAAGAATGCATAGAATAACTTGAACCCAATGTGGTTCCCTGGGGGCCAGCAAGTACCACCTGAGGGAATAGTCACAAAGTGAATGCCACAAACTTTATTAGATATTTGAGGTAAATGTTGTCCTCCATTTCCACTATATCTTAAAAATGCTCACAGGTTTATAGGATTTAGAATTAAAACGAACTCTGGAAAATAGTTCAACTCATAGCTTCTTTCTTTTTCATAATACCTAGGTTTCCCTACCATTATTATTATATCAATTATTACTCCATTCTTGACACTTCAACAGTATCTGACCTTTTTTCAAATAAAGCAAATTTCTTTGCCTGTTTTTATACTGTATTAATGCCTTCTTTCACACCATATCTTATACCTAACACTCACTTTGATTTCTCATTCAGCAACCCGTATCTTCTTTCCCACCCAAAAAATTAAGTCCATATACACCTAGCTTACCTTGATTAGTGGAGTTGAGGCAACAACACGAGTCACTGAAATAAAAAATAACAGGCAATGTCGCACTCCAATTCTCTTCTCAGTTCTAGTCCACTTTTTTTTTTCTTTTTGAAGGGGGAAGGCAGAGCAATTAAGAGACTCTGGTCCACTTTTAACAAAATTGCAATCAGCAAACAGAATAATGTAATTTTGAAAAGGTTTTAGCAACATTTTTATTAAACATCTTCAGATGCTTAAGCATGATGTTAAGGTAACCCTGTTTTCTTATATGCCTGCAAACTGCAATCTCTAACAGGTCCTATGAAGCTGGAAAGGTTTGAGTATAGTATGTGACAGCTTGCTTATCTGTGATCTAAGAACCAGCCAAATTAAGTTTAGATAGGCTCACCACAAGAGTTGATTATGATTTTTTTTTATCAGCCACAACAATTCGATATTCTACTGAGGTGCAGAGAAAGCTGAGACAAAAGTAACCTTAGCTGGACATTTTTAGAAATGAGCTTAATTATTTTAGTCTGAAGCCATAATTTATCCTTGGCTTTCTCTCACTCCCCATAATCAAAACATAGACAGATGGAACAATGGGACACACAGGCAGGACAGACCTTCCTGGAAACCAAATCTATCAGGGTAGAACCAAGGGCAGGAATGTAAATTCTCTCAGGGCAATATTAAATTCAATTCTCAAGACTACTATAGGCAAGAGAGCTCCCTGAGTCTTAAATCTCACAACAAAATCAAAGATTCCTTGTTGACACTTCTTGCTATAGTAAGAAAGCAAAAGCAAGCAGCCAGATCTAGATCAAAACACAATTGTCAGGTCATCCTTTTTAAAGGTTCTTACATGTTAAATTGACTGCCTTTAGGAGAGGCTAGTGCCAACTAATGAGAACACATCCACATTGGAGTGGTTTCCTTATTTGTACTTTATCTGCTGCAGATGAGTTCCTGCCTTCTCATTCCCAGCATTTTTTAGTCACTTCAGCTTTGACTTAGGGGTGAACTATTGCAAAATGCCCACATGCACAGTGGATCAAATGATATAATATTTGTAAAGTTCTTGGCACAATGCCTCCACATAGTAGGCACTTATAATAAATGCTTGTTCCTTCTCTTTCTGTTTACTAACGTCAAACATCTCTTCACTTGTGAAGGGAGATACTGCAGACACTGCTTGCCAACATTTAGAGTGTTCTTGTTCAGGTTCCAGCCAGACTAAATGACCTTTAAGTTTGTATGAATCACTTCGATTTAGAGAAGAGGTTATGATCTACATTGGTGGAGAGAGTAACTATGTGGATATAATTACATCTTTTAAGTATAGTAATAGTAGGACCCATTCAACTGAATTCAACAAATATTCCAAATGATCCTAAGAGCTGGAAGAAATCCTAGAGGTTATAAAGCCCTTTTTACATATGACCCAGATGTTAAATGACTTGCTAAAGGTCACACAGATAGTAAGTTGATGAGGTAGTATTTGAATCCAGCTCCTCTGACTACATTGCCAAGGATCTTACTACTGCATCGCTGCAGGAATAAGTGACTGGGAATACAAAGACAAAAATAAAATGTTTGGGTTTTTTTCCTGTAAAGGAACTTACATTTTCACTGAGAAAATGTAACATGCACACAGAAAAGTAAGTTCAAAATATATACAATGTAATACAAAATAACTTCAAGAGGGTGAGCTAGCTAACGAATGGGGAGATGAGGAGAGGCCGCATGTAGGAAGTGAGCTGTCTATGAAGGAAGCTGAGAGTGGTGAAGAGGGAGTAAATTCCAGATACGGGATGCCATTTGTGCAAAGGCACCAAAGTGGGAGGTTGTGCACGAGGAACAGCTAAGCAGGCCTGCCTGTTTGCCTGGACAGTCTGTGAAAGGTAGGTGGGAGTCATGTCGTGGAGGGCTTTCAATGCCAGGGTGAAGGTTTTACATTATATCCCAGTGGCAATTGGCAGACATTTTAGATTTTTATGTTAAGGGAGTGGCATCGTCATTGCTGTTTTAGGATTATGCATTTGGTACATGTCAGGGTTTTCTGCTAATCCATACTTAGCATCCTCCAGCACCGGGGAAATGCTTTTAATACCCCATGTCGTTGCAGAGTAAATCCTTGACGTCTTACCGGGTACCAGTGCACAGCCGGCTGGTAGTTACTTAAAATGCATATTTAAGAAACGTGAATCCTACGTCCAACAGCTTACCACCCCATATTGGGATAAAACCAAACTATGGCCACCACCGTTAATGTGTGTATGTGTACATCTATTTATAATTTCGAGGAGGCTCCGAAAGGGAGGGGAAAGTTCAGGTTTTCAACCAGAAAATAACGAAAAAGCTTAAAAAGCAATTAGAGAGCAGCTAGTCCAACCCCCGTATCATTTTATATATTACGAAGGGAGGAGCAGACCCTTGCCCAAATTAACGCTAAGGAGCAAAGTAGGACGAGACCTGCGACTCTGAGCACACTCTTTTTTCCACCAGGCTGGGGCTGCTTCCATCGCTCTTGGCTGCCCCGCCATCCTTAATAACTATGGCCTCCCCTTCTTCTTTACCACAGTCTCGTCTCCCCCACCCCCAACATGCAGCACACGGCCCCACGCTGCCCCCTCCTCCCAGCGTGCACCGCCTCCACCTTTCCCCTCAATTCGACCCTCCTCCTCCGGGCGCGACTGAATGATGCGCGGCGCAGGGCATTATGGTCTCCTGCGCTGCCGAGCCGGCGCAGAAAGAATTGGGAGGGGGTGGGGAGTGTAAAGAGCAAGACCGACCAAATAAACACAACGTGTGGGGGGGCGCGCGCAAGCGCGCTCAAGGTAGCGAGGTGGGCCGGGGTGGGGAGGGGGCGGTGCGCGGCTACGGCGAGCGGAGCGGAGCGAAGCGGGGCGGGGCCGCGCGGCCTTGGCGGGGAGGAGGGGAGGTGGGAGGGGGGCGGGTAGGGGGAGCCGGAGGAGGAGGAAGTGTCATGGCGTCGGGCCGTGGGGCTTCTTCTCGCTGGTTCTTCAGCCGGGAGCAGCTGGAGAACACGCCGAGCCGCCGCTGCGGGGTGGAGGCGGATAAGGAACTCTCCTACCGCCAGCAGGCGGCCAACTTTATCCAAGATATGGGGCAGCGTCTCAATGTGTATCCTTTCTTTTTTATTCCTCCCCCACCTCACCTTCCACCATTCCCCTCCTAATCCCCCTTCTCCCAACCTCCATCTTCCCTCCCCACTTCCCTGCCCCCGCCGCCTCCCTCAACATCCCACCAGCCGGGTCCGGCGTCCGGGGCCTGGACGCGGCGAACATGGCGCTGCAGCCGTCGGCCACGCCGTGCGGGGCCTGGTAGGGGCCGGCCCTGGGGAGAGGCCGGGGCGAGGGGCGCTGGGGCTGGTCTGAGCCGGTGAGGCCGAGAGGGGCGGGGGGCGGGGGGGCGCGTGGGGACCTGGGATCCCCGGCCGGGTTTGGACGCTGCGTTGTGTAATCCCTTTGGATGCTCCGCGTGGCCTGGGGTGGGGGGTGGGGGGCAACTTCACTGGTGGCTCCTGATCCCGGAGAAGCCTTAGCGCGGACCCGGGGGGGGTGGGGGGGGTGAGGGGAGACTGTTGGGAGGAGAGGCCGGTGGATGGAGCTTTGAAAGACTTCTCTGCGGAGGCTCCCTGAGCATCCAGGTGGTGGGGCTGGAGGAGGCAGGGCGGCCTGGACCCATGTGCTGTGGAACGTACCGAGCCTAGGCTTAATATTCTTGGGGTGGCTCTGAAGTGCTTTGATTTTTGAAGGAAATAATACACGCGTGCGGCCAGAAATCCTCGTAGGAGGTTTGGCGAGGTGGCTTACTTTGAAAAGCTTCGTGTTTCTTTCCTCCCACCTCACCCTCTTCCCCCTTTAACAATTTTAAGGCCTTCCTTTCCTGCCCTCTCCTACCAGTTTTCCATTTTGCTTTTTGGGGGGGAGGTGCGCGGGGGGGGGGGTCCTTCCTTCTGAATGAGATGCTATAGAAAGGAGCGCTGAAATATTCCTTCCAATAAATTTGGTACCAACACTCAAATATTAACCCTGTGCAGCATGTTTTAAGAAGAAAAAGTTAGATTATATAATTGACGTCTTCAAAATGTGCATTTCCTAAATACTACTTTCCAGCTCTCAGCTTACAATAAATACTGCAATTGTTTACATGCACAGGTTTTATATGCACCATTCTTTCACCAAGTTTAACAGAAATGTAAGTACAAAATTTTTTTTTAACAGCATTTGGTCATATGTTAAAAGTAGTTAAACTTTCAGTTATTTTATAGAAGGGAAAGATTCAGTGATTTTACCGATGTACTAGGTATTAATAGTAAATTTATATTTGCAAGTATGCTTATATTTTAATTCAAACTGTCGGATCGTGTTTTCATGTCCATACGTAGAGTCAGAAATCTTCATCCTTAGACCTACATCTTAGAAAACCATATAGTCAGTTATTTAATTGGCAGCAGTCCCATTGAAATTTTATACTTAAATATTTGAATGTTTCAGTAAAGTACAAGATTTAGGTTAAACAAGCCAGAAGTGTATGAGTAGCCAGTTGTTAGAAGACTTTGTTTGAAATGTGAATTGAACTTTGTCATACCGATTATTTTTTATATTGACTTTGTAATTGATTTTGGAACTGACCATTTGTTTAAAAAAAGAAAAAGGTAAATGTTGAGGAATATTAATTTGCAAAAGGTCAATATCTGTGTGATTCATTTGTGTGGTAAACAAAGGATGCCAAAATTTCATTAGTTAAACTTGTTACCTTTACAAGTACTGGTCAACCAAAATGACAAATCTTGCTTCAAACATACCATCTCACAGGTAAATTATAGAACAGGGATATAAACATTTTCTAGTTGACTTTTCCATGTAACATTAATGTTTAATTTCTAAGTATGATATTTATAGTTTATGAAAAATTGCCATGTAAGATATATTAGACACTTCAGCAAAAGCTGTGTTGTGTATGTTGCTTACAACGAAGAAAGTTGCCTATCTTTAGGTGGAATTTGGTACTAACCATAGTCTGTCCTTCCCTCAGTTTTAGTTTTTTGTTCCACCACAGTTTCACAAATAATGTTGTTCTAGTGATAAAGATATATCATAGAAGGCTTGACCATCAGTGGATAATCCAAAATAGTTACAACCAAAATAACCTTTAAAAAAGTTATTAGCATATTTTTAATGAATGAAAAAGCATAATATTTAAATTGGATTTTTTTTGTTGTTGTTTAACAATCCATTTTATAAATTAGCCTCATGATCCTTAGCAGTATAATTTGTTTGTTTTGCAAAATTCTGATCTGAATATTTTCTAGTGGACTTTGCAGCACCCCCATTTCCATTTTTCTGTTATGTATCTTTCTTTCTCTGGTATGTTTCCCTTCTTCCTACTCAGTCTCATCTGTCTCAGTTCATCTTTTTCTAGTATAGTGGATTCAAATTAGTGGTAGTGCTGAGATGAAAGCTAAAAGGTCGGTGACAACCTTTAGGTTAGGAATTATGAAATTTTAACATGAAAATTGCTTATATAGGTAGACATAGATAAATAACAAAGCTTTCATAAAGGTGGCCCTGAAAAACCCAATTGGCAATTACTAATCAAATTAAGAGTTTGTAAAGCATATCGAGATTCTCTATGTAGCTGTAGATCATCTATTTTCTGAGTTAAGTTTGCTTTGCTCTTTGTATCGAAATTAGTTACTGGAAAACCTCTTTTGGGGGAGGGGGTGGTGACAATGGCTTCTTCCCATAATTTGTCTCCATGGCCTGTGTGGTGTGCTTTAAATCAAGCAATTTGTCAAATATGGTGCCAAGATTCAAAGCTTTGTCCATTTCAGAAGTCTTTTGTGCAATAGTTGAAAGTATTAGCAACTTTGATTGTATTTTTCAGTCTTGATTTAAATGATATCAAGTTGTAATAGCAAAGCCCAGTAGTGTCTGGTATGTCTGACTTTTCTTTATGAATCAGACTTGACTTTTTGAAACTTCTTGTGTGTGTTAATGTAAATTCTAAAGTGTTATTAATTTTTTACTCTGAAAAGTGTTTAAAGGTAGCACAATACAACCTTCATGAAATAATCAGTTTCAGAATTTTTTACATTTGCTGTCATAACTTCAAAAGTGGTTTTAATATTTATGTTGGTGCACTAGCATCAAATGTACAACCTTACTCTTTTATCTTTTTTTTCTATTCTTTTAGGGTGAAGGGGGTGGTCTCAAATTGAATGTGAGTCACTTTTAAATTCATACTCCCCCAAATCATCAGGAAAATTTTGCTCAATAATAGGGTTATAATTAAAGACTATAACTAAATTTTAGGAAATTACAGTTCTTTAGGATATTCAGCTAAATGAAAAACTAGTTCCTTTTAGTTAACAAACCCAAAATAGAATGTTACAACAGTAATGACAGACTTAAAGCATACCCATTAAAATATTTTATATTTAAACAAAATAATTTATTTGTGGCATGCAGTGTTTCCATTTTAAATCCATTAATATAAAATTAAAAGTTAATACAATGGGGAAGTGTAATGTTATGTTCTATAGCAAAAAAGGATTTGATTTAAAAAAAAAAACAAAACATGGATATCTTTGTCCCTGAAAGAGATTTCAGAGAAAGAAGGCAGGTACAATAGTTTTTATCTACTCTTCTTGCTTCAGATCTGTATTAAAAGTGGCTACAAGACATAGGAACTGTTTCCTAGTAACCCTTACTTCTCCCCTTCCTTGTTAATGCAACATTGTATCTTTATAATCCTGTCTAGCAGTTTTTTCTTACTGCTTGAAAATACTGCTTACCTTGAAAGCTAGATGACATGAATCAAGTACCTTATGATTAGGTAAATGTTTCCTTTTACCCAAGGGAAAAGCTAATTGAACTCACTCCATTTGTCAGATTTTTTCCTAATTGGAATTAGGAATATAAGAATAGCCATACTAGGTCAGACTAGTATGGATCTGCTTAGCCCTGTATTCAATTGCTAACAGTAACTACCAAAAGAAAGAAGTGCTTTCGCTATTGACAGCTTTAAAAATTAGCTATATCCTAGTTTCTTGTAGTAGACATGGTTTAGCATTCATTAATAATATGAGCAAACTCTTTTTAATGTATTTAAATTTAGCATGAATATTATTTTGGATAGATTCATTTATCCATTACTAGGTAAGCTTTCCTCGTTAATAGGAATTACTTTCTTTATCTTTATATACTTCTTAATGCTTAGTTTGGTGCCTGGAATGTAGTAGATATTCATGTTTGTTGAATGAATAATTGTAAATTAGTGGTTTCTTTGCCTTTGTCTTGAACTTGCTTCACTCCCCCTTTCAAAGATATCCTTTTGTATTATCATCCTAGTATTGCTGGATTTAACGTACAAGTCTATGCTTACTTTAGCCAGTCGTTTTAAGATTCTGTAGCTTTCCATCTCATCCCTTCTTACCTTTTAATTTTGTACATTGAAGAACTCCTGTTCTTTTAGTCTCTCTCCATACAACAGTCCTACTTTTCCCTCCAACTCCCACTCCCCACCCCAAATCCTCTGTTTATTTTAGTTGTCTTTCCTTGGATCTTCCTTGGCCCGTCTAATTACCACAACTCAAGAAATACATAATGGAATGAGAGCACTACACACAGTAGGCCTGGTGTGGATACACTAGTTTTACAAAGGTAGGATAATGTTTTTTTTTTCCTGTATTTTCAACCTTTTTAAAATGCTCAACCTTTTTGTCAACCCTCAATAGACAATTTTCTAGGTCCCTTTTCTGGGTGTTTGCTGAGAACCCAATATTTTTGTACCACTTATTTTGATCTATTTCACTTAAATTTTCTTTAATGTATTCCATTCATATGGTTCTTTGGTAGAAGAGTTTGTTATCTGAAAATCTGGGAACTCCTCTGTACACTCACTACTTAAGATCATTTATTAAAAATAACTAGAGCATGCTAATAATTCCTGAGGAAACCTCACTATTTTACTCCCCACTACTTTATTCTTTTCAATTCAGAGGAAATAACCCCACGTTCTTTTTTTTTTTTTGCTTTCCCCTTTCTCTAATCAGGTTTTCTAGCCATAATACAAAGGTCTCTAGCTTCCGCTGTAGAACATTTCAAAGTTAATTTTGAACTAATTGACTTTTTTAGGTTCTCTTTTACCTCAATAGTCTTTTTTAAACACCTCAAATACTAGTAAACTTTGTAGGGATGATTACTCTTTGGACAAAACAACGATAACAACAAAAATTGGGGGAATTTCCTGCGATTGTTTTTGTTTGATAATTCTATCTTTTAGTGTATAAAGTCTACCAGCTGCCCAGGAATGGGAATTGTACTCCAGACTCACCTGTCTAGAATTCCCCTGAGCACTATTAGCTGCCTTATGAACGGGGGTCACATTTGTAGTCTGCCACTTCTGAACTTGTTAATTAAGCGTTTTGGAGTACCACTTTCTAGTATAGTTAATACTTTTAAGTAATTTTGTAAGAGAAAAAAAAAATTTAGCTTAATTTAAGCTCTGACAATATTTTGATGTGCTTTAGATTCTTATGCTGAGAGTATCCCAGGTTTTAAGCATTACTCTTTTTTTCGTGAGCCTATTTATTAGATCAGTACTATTACCTGCTTGAATTTGGTGTCATTTTAGATTTCTAAAAAGATTTATTTTTGTAATGTATTTTATCCACACAATATTTAATAATACAGTATTGAACAGATTATTGAACGACACAGAATGTTAGTGCTAGGAGGAAACTTAGAAATCCTATAGACCAGTGGTGTCAAACTCAAATAGAAATGGCCTGCAGGCTGTGTTGATTTAGAAAACCAAAAATTAATGTTCTGTGTTGTATTTTTATTTTGTCAAATATTTCCCAATTACATTTTAATCTTGCGCTGACTAAGGAGTTTTGAGGGCTGAGTTTGACACTTCTGATCTAGTTCATCCCCTTCTTTTTACAGATGAGGAAACTGAAGGCAAGAGAGTGACTTAGTGGCCTAGTTGGAACTAGAGCCAGGTCTCTTGACCTGATCAAGTATTGTTAATTTTGTTTTTAAAATATTTATCTTTCCTGAGCCATTTTGACTTTTTTGGATTTATTTAATTCCTAGGTCACTGATAAAAAGCAAAATAATGGCAATTTCATCTTTAATGGAAGTATTCAGAGATTTTGAGTTGGAAAGGATTTTAGAGGTTGGTCATCTGTTCTAATCCCCTCATTTCACAAAGGAAGAAACTGAGACTGAAAGAGGGAATGATTTGCCCAAAGTCACAGCTAGTTAAATAGTAGGAGCTGGGATTCAGATACAGATTCTCAGGTTTCAAATCCAGCACTCTTTGCCATTGTACTATCCTAACTCTAGTTTTATTGTTTTAAGATGTCTTCTAAACATCTTAACTGCCAAAGTTAGGTGTTTTGAAATAATTTAATATGTAGGTACAGTTTCGATAAACATCAGATGTCTACTTTGTACAAGACTCTGTGCTGGATAGATTTAATTTTGGGTCTTTTTATTTGCTCACCAAATGACTTATTGTCAACTTAAACCAACTTTTGCAAATATACATTTGAATAAAATTTAGTCTGGTTAGAATTCTGAGCAGTGCTCTAGAGAGAGGACGTCATGGACTTTATTACCTACTTCCAAGATTCTTACCAGAAATCTAACAGTGATAAAGCTAACATCTTCCCTTCGAATTGATTTGCATGACAGAATTTTTTTTTCTGAGTAAATTTATTCTGAAAACTTCAAAACAAGAAATAAGAAGGAAAAATAGGATTGTATAATATTCTTTCACTATAATTGCATAAATATATATTTAATTCCAACGTAATAAACTGACATCAGGAATATGCCCTGTTTTACCTGTGAAAAAGCAATCTTTTGCTTTATAATTATTTTATGCATGTAAAGCAAGAAACTAATTTATTCTTAGGCAGTCATTGTACAATAATTTTATAGGATTCATTATAAAAATAACACTCCAGTTTAGGATTTATAAAGTGCTTTGTGCCTATGGCAAACCCATTGAACTTAGAACCTATCTATGAATAGGGTTTAAAAGCAAACTTATTAAAATGTAGGATACAACACTTGCCCAAGAAAACTGCACTAGCTAAAATATAATCTAATAGCTAATAGAATTGCCGACCTCATAAGCAGTGAGAAGAAAAATTTGCTTTTAAGATTTACAGACTTAAAACATAAAGGCTAAAAACATTGACCATTTGCACTTGCAAGATGCTTAGGGTCTAATCGTGAAGATACGAAAAATATGAGTAAAATTACCAGAATTTACACATCAGAATTTGTGTTATCCTTCAAAGCATTCACCATGACAGGTGATAAACTTAATTAAATGATGCTGCCATTATTTAAATTTTTTTAATTTCTCTTAGGTTTGCCATGCAAGCAAATTAGTTTTGTTACTTTATACCTCAAAATCAAAAACTATTAACTGTCGTCATCCACTTTATCCATTAGATTTAGCTCTGATTTCTGACTTTTCAAAATATATTTTGTGTACTAAACGCATTCAGGTACTTGTTCTGATTTTTTTGTTTGTTTCAGAAACTCCATATTCTATTTGCAATAGCCAATACCTTGACCCCTTCTAACCTTGGTGCAGTTACACAGATAGGTATATGTGCACTCAGACTCAAATTGTTGCAGGCAATATTGTACATTTAATTTGATCTTAAAATTTAGGAGAATGCTGTAAGTTTATATCATCTACAATAACAAGTGTTATAAACATAAGCTTACCCAATTAAATGTATACCCTGAAGACCTTTTCCTGGTTAGTTTTCCTAAAATGAAAAAGATGGAAGGTCTGTGATATTTTCTGTCTTTGCTTAGTATTATGCCTTAAAAAAAAAAAAAACTTTACCTTTCCTCAATAGTGACTGTGTGTAGTAATTCACATTTCTGTAGTGCTTTACATTTGCAGAGTCCTTCCCTTTGCAGTTGGTAGTTCATTTGTTATCCACATTTTACAGATGAGGAAAATGACAATCGGAGGCTTAATGAAACTTGCCCACCATCACAGTCTAAGGCAATATTGAAATCCAGGTCTACTGACTTCGCATAAAGAGATCTATTTTTTGTACTATGTTGCATATGTGACCCCTTTTTTGTCATAAATTAACTGTACTTTAAAGGTCGTTTGCAGTACTTTTGTAACAGTGATGCTATACATATTGATATGCTCTTTCCTTTGAATAAAAAGATGACTTTTTTAAACCCATCTGCATTCACCCAGTGTCTATGTGTTTATTGAGGCTTAAGAGTGTAGACTATGACTATTGAACAGATTTTTTTCTTTGCCCAGACTAAGTTCTATATGGAAATAAAACTTTAAACTTTGGCTTCGTTTGGTTTTTGTACCAAACTGAACTGATATTATGGTGAGTTAAATTGAATGGTATCACATTTCTATCATATAAGTTTGATAAATTGCTAAAACAAAATAGATATGTAGCTGTTCAGTGGTGTTTCCAACCCAGACATCACAATTCAAAATCTATTTCATGATGTTTATGAACTGTAATACATACTAAATATCTTTTTAGGAATTTTGGGTTGCTTTTAAAATCACCGAACATCTACCCATAAATCTTTACTGTTTTAAAATAAGCAATTTTTTTTTTATCTACCATGAAAGTCACAATAATGAAATGTTAGTATCCTAAGCAGTTGGGATTCATCATTTAAGAAAGTGATAGTCCTGCTTTAGATGGTAGTAGTTTCTTCTTTGGGTAAAGAATGAGTCCTTGGACTAATTAATTTTAATTTGAGAAATCATGTGGGAATTGAGAAAACAGGCTTGTTCTTTTCCATTCTGTAAAATAAGCAAGGAAAGGAGAGTGAAGACTGGATTATCATAAACATGAAAGAACTTGGAAGAAAAAGGCAAAAGATTTTCTGAAAATATCTTTCAAGCTCTATTCCCCCAGTCTAAAGGGAAGAATTTATGGAAAGCCCTATTTTCCCAACACCCATAGTCTTCAACACCCCCTTCCTATTTATCTCCATGCAGTTGCATGATCCAGCATTTGTAGATTTTTCATTTGGGCTTTGGAGTCACCAGCTTGTTTAAACAAATTGGACTAGAGCTGCTGTGGGTGTAATGTATTCCTTGTCCTTCTAATCTGGTGTTTACTTTGATCTTTGCTCTAACCAGCCAGTCTCTCTACATGTAAACTACTGTTTCTACATCTATAACTAATCACTTCCTATCTGTTGTGATTTCACAGTATGCAACATGATCAGCACCTTCCAGCTATATTTTTGAAAAAAGTAGTTGTCATTAAACAGTTGTGAGATTTCTAAATAGTCTTTAAGTCTGGCTTTTTATTTCTTGGTCCCAAATCAAGTAATCTTTTTTCATCAGCAACATTAATGGAACCATTACATCAAGATGGATAAGGAAGAGTGACTGCCAGAGAAGAAACAATTTGGAAAGCTTTTGGGGATGCACTTCAAGCTATATCAGAATGGGGAAAAGTTGAAAAGAATGGAAAAGATCACAACCAAAAAAGAAAAGAAAAAGTAACCCAGTAAGACATTAGGCATATGGGTTCATAATTGATACCTCTATAAAGTCTTTTGAGAATGGTTCCTACTTTCATGAAAGGCATCCTCAATGAAAACATAAATAGAATAGGTAGTTTCTATAGTGGATTACATCTTCATGATCCAAAGACTATTTGAAAATATAATGAATATGATACCATTGTGAGGGTTTTTTAAGCATTTGACTTGGTAAAGCAAAATGGAGACTTAAAATCAACTTCTCAAACAGTTTCTCTATTATCAGACTTCTGTGGCAGGCAATTTCAAAGAGTACTTTGTTCAGTGACCCCACTGAGTGTCTGCATCAAGGTGCTTACCAATGTCACAGAAGGTATTTAACAGAAATTTCAAACTAAAAGTTATTTCATTGATGGTAAGGTTCTCCAAATTCTCCTTGGAGACAATGAGATACCTTTATATTAATTACATCAAGCTCTAGAATACAACAAACCCATTAATGTAAGTACGTGCTAGCAAAGTGAGTGGACATTCTCTGTGGTCCTAATGTTGAGCAGCTGTGGTGAGTAGAGTAGTCAGTATGTTTTTTCTTTTAAGTGATACAGGTAGATGATGAGTTGAGGCAAAATTGAGGGTAAGAGGAAGTTAACACCTGATGCTTACATAGTGTTTTAAGCTTTGCAAAATACTTCATCTCTTTGATCCTCACAACCATCTTGTGAAATAGATAGTACAGGTTTTATCCTCATTTTGCCAGTGAGAAAACAAGGTGCAAGAAGAGTATATATGGCTTGCACATATTCATTTAGGGCAGCAAGTGGTACATTGGATAGAGCTCTGGGTTTGCAGTCAGGACAACCTGAGTTCAAATCCAGCCTCAGACACTTACTCCCTTATTTATAAACTGTCAGTGATTGCTTGCTCAGCTAGGAAAAAATACAAACTTCCTGGTGTTTAAGGTCCTATACACTGTATGAATGTGTGGCCAGGTGGATAGAGTGCTGGGCCTGAAGTCAGGAAGACCTGAGTTCAAATGGGACCTCAGCTGCTTTACTAGCTGTGTGACCCTGGGTAAGTTACTTAACCTTGATTGCCTCAGTTTCCTTATCTGTAAAATGACCTGGAGAAGGAAAGGTAAACCACTCAAGTATTTTTGCCAAGAAAACCCCAAGTGGGGTCACAAAGAGTCAGACACAACAGAAATGATTCGACAAGAATGCATTCACATATCTAGTGTCAAAAGCAACTATTTGAACTTAATAGCTCCTGATGCCTAAATTCAGCCCTCTTTATCCTGTACCATACTGCTCCTCATCAAGTTGAATTGTATTTGAAAAACTTAATGGTACTTTCATTGACACATCGCTAATATACAGCTCACCATCTTTTTTGTACCAGCATTTGGCTGCTGATTTCTGTATGACCACAAATCTTGAACACCATGATCTGAGAATATATAAAATAGCCAATAGCCTGAAGAGTATGGTAGGCATAAGCACACTGTAACATGTTACCTTAAAATTCCAGGCGATAGGATTTAGAACAGAAATGTCAAACTTAAACTCCCTAGTGTGTCCCAAACCAGATTAAAATATAATTGGGTAATGTTTAACAAGATAAATGAAAATACAATGTAGGCTAGATAATATTAATTTGTGGTTTTCTAAGTCAATACATGGACCAAAGGTATCTGTTTCTATTTGAGTTTGACACCACTGATTTAAAGCAATGATCAACCTTAGATATCATTCATTCCTGGCCCTTCTCTCTAAATAGGAAACTTGAGTCCCAGGCAGGGAAGATGTCTTGCCTTGGGCAATATAGGTCATTAATAATAGAGTTGGGATTTGAATCCACAGTGCACTGGCTTCCAGATTGGCCTTCATGTCTAATGGCACTCACTGGTTTGTTGGTAAACTCTGGCCTCCTTCAAAACTCAGCTCAAATGCATAAGGCTTTTTTCTTAACCACGTCCCCCAATTGCTGTTGCCTTCTTCCTTTAATTTATATTTACTTTGTGTCTTTATGTGAAGATGTTGTTTTTGCTCATAAGTGATCTATGGGAAGGAAATATTTCAGTTTTTTGTCCAGTCCCCCAGCACCTTATGTAGTGTCTCCATAAGATGCTTATTGATTGACTAAAGAACATTATTAAGCATACATAAGAGTAATGAGTTATATAAGAGAAGCCCTTCTTCCAGTCAAGATGCTGAAAGAATGAGCATGTAAGGGGATTCGTGGAACAAATACAAAGAAAGATCTGGTGGGAAGGTATAGAGGAGTTGAAATTCACGTTGGCAGAGGACATACACGCTGGTGACATTATGGATACTTTCCAGGATAGTTGTATTGCTGATTTGATTAAGCATTGCTAATATGTAACTGTTTCACTTTTTTTACTTGGTTCTTTCAGTCTATCACAACAGCAGTGACCACTTTTTCCCTCTTGAAATGACTGCCTGTACTTTGTATTGTATTCCATGGAATTTAAGCTGAAATAGTAATGGAACAGTAGAAAAAAATACTGTACTTAAGAGGGTTGAGGTCAAATAATAAGACTGCCATTTAACCTGTATGACCCTGAGTAAGTCTCTTAATTTGGGGGTGCTTGTGTCCTCATCTGTAAAAGGGAGGTTGGAATAGATGTTCTATGATCCTGTGATACTTCTATTTTTGTCTTTATTTTCCCAGTATTTAACTTAGTGCTTTGTACTTAGGCATATAAAATCATAGAAACAGATCATAGAGAGGTCTTCTGGTCCAACCCTCTCATTTATACAAAGAAACTGAGGCACAGTGGTTAAGTGACTTGTCCAAGGACACACAGGTTTGTTTTTTAATGGCAAAGCTTGGATTTGACCCCAAAGTCTCATGTTATTCCCTCTACTAAACCAAAATTCCTTCATTCAGTTTTTTTGTTTGTTTTGTTTGGGGTTTTTAGTTTTTGTTTTTTGAGTCAAAGTGAATTGAAGAGGTCTGACCAAGTTACTTCCCTATTCCAATGAATTCAATGGATTGTTGTTGCTTTTAGAATAAAATGTAAACTCTTTATCCTCCACAGTTTAACCCCAGCTAACTCCTCACCTTTAATACTACTTTTACTCTTAAATTTCAGCTAAACTAGTTGTTTCCCCAAACTTCATATACTTTGTTTTGCTTTTCTCTGTGAATACTTTACCCTGTGCTTAGAATATTCTCCCTTCAAGAAACCATTTCTGAATGCCCAGCATATGATCGTCCACTTCATACTTTCATGTTGGACTTTGGCTCTTCCTGTTATTCCTGTCATACTTACTTTGTATTATAATTAAACTGTATATGTCAAGTCCTTCTCTCCCACCTCAAGTGGCATGTGGGCTCCTTTAGATGAAGGACTGTCAATCTACTACAGTGCCTTGCACACAGGCAATAATTTTTTAATTAAGTTCAGTGTCGCAAAATTGGTTTGAAAAGCACAAAAATCATGGTAGCAAAACACTGGAAACAAGTGGGTACCCATTGAATGAGGGAACAGCTGAAGCAATTTTGGTATATGAAAATAAGTGGAATAGTATTGTGCTGATAGAAAACAAAAAATTAGTTTAGAAACTTGGGAAGACTTGTATGAACAGACTATAATAATTTAAACAAAAAGAATATTAAAAGGAAGACAATCTTTAGTATTCATAGTGACCAATCTTGGTCCTGGAGAACAAATGTGATGACATGCACTTAGCTCCTTTCCTTAGAGAGGTGGGATACAACGAGTGCCAAATGCTCCATGCCTTGATGTTGCTGTGTCAGTTGGTTAAAAGAGGGAGGTGAGAAGGGGGGGGATATTTATATGTCCATAAATAACTGATGCAGCAAGAGTAGCAGACATGTTTTTTAGAAAGTATCTGTATCTAAGTTGTAAAGAAAATGGATTAACTAGATCAGATATTACCAGATCTTAGAATTTAGAATGACTGTAGAAGTCTTGTAATCTTATTTTGACACAAAGAAACATACAGTGAATGTTTTCTTGGCTTATTTTAACAGGTTTGTGTAGCATTTGTCCTTTTTTGTTCATTACATGAATCATCATTGGCAAGTTATTACCTTGAAATTAAGGTAATCCCATTTCAATTAGTGATACTGTGAGATCAAGTTTCCACTTCCTGGCTGAAAGCTCATATTAACAAATTCTTAACTGAAGTAGATCTAATAAAATTTGAACAAGAGGATTTTAAAATAGAACCATGTCCATTCGTTTAATAATATTTTGAATGAAGGTGTCTTTTTTACAGTTTAGTTGTGGGACCTGAATTATCAACCATTTTTTAATATTGCTCTCCCCTATCCGCATTGTCCTTGGTACCAAAGAATTAGTCAAAACCAATAGGCACAGTAATTGTGTTTTGACTTCATACCCAGTGTTTTAATACTAGTAGTCACCATCTATTAAAAGGAAGGAGTTGTGTTTTATCATCTGTTCTTAAGGACAGGCTTGGTCATTACAATTTTTCAGAGTTTGGTTTTCTTAGCATTTTTAAAAGTCATTATAATATTGTTATTTTGCATTTTTGCTTTTCCTGTGGTTCTACTTATTTCACTGTGCATCAGTTGTATACCTCTTTCCAAGTTTCTTTCAATTTCCTTATTTCCTTTTTTTTCTTTTTGCAGTTGGGGTTAAGTGACTTGCCCAGAGTCACACAATACAGCAGAAAGTGTCTAAGGCTGGATTTGAATTTATGTTCTCCTGACTCCAGGGCCGGTCCTCTATCTATTGTGCCACTTAACTAGCCCTCATTATTTTTTAAATATTATTCCATTGCCTTCTTTACCAGAGTTTTTTGGGGGTTTTTTTTTAGTTCTTTACCCACTTGTTGGGCATACCTACATTGTGTTTAGTTTATGCTACCACAAAATGTGCTGCAGTCAATATTTTGGTGTGTGTGGAATCTTTGTTTTTGCCTTTGATTTCCTTGGGAAATCTGCCCACTGTGGCATTTTCCAGAAGAGTTGGACCATTTTACAACTCCATCAACAGTGTTGTTGGTGTACTGTAATACTAGAACTATTCCTTAATAAGAAACACTTCTGGCTTGAGGGGATTGGGAAGGTAACAAAGGGACCAGCTTCAGGCAGTATAGAATGTTATGACAACTGTCTTAATTACTGTGTCTGAATTGAGCAGGTGACTTCATTCAGAAAAATCATTCTTCTCTATCTCCAAAAAATATCGTGGTCTTTTGCTACACAGCAGATTGGGATTTTTTTTATTCAGCTATTGTGCCCATAAAGCAAAAGAGAGTAACATAAGCATTTACTCTTTGTACTTTTGAATTTGAATTTTCTGTTAATGAGTTGGCAATAAGATTGAGTACCTTATCTAGTCTGTTTTTAACTTTTCTCAATTAAATGAGTTTTATCTTCTTCCCTAGCCCTTTCCTTTGAGAGGTTAGCTAGTATATATGAAATCTCCATTTAATATAAGGAATATTTGCAATTGGGATCACATCAACCCAAATAAAGATTTTTATTTTATCTGTATAATGTAGTTTACCAATAATTATGGGTTAGTTTTTTGTCTATGCTTAAAGAATATTAGTGCTTAAGCTTTGTTAGTGGGATATTCTCCCATTTATCTCAGAAAATCAGTGTAAAGGCATGTAGCACATATATTGAATCACTTTCTAATACCACATATTTATGCATAGCTAAGCTCTATTTTTATGACTTTACAGAGAGGTACAGTGTAAATGAGGAGTTTAAGTAAATTGGCTTCTAGAGAAGAGAAGATGAACTTTTTCACCCTGCCTTTAATTCTTTTCTTTTTTTCCTAGTGTGTTTTTGTCCTTATCTCCTATATGTGACTTTCCTAGCCTGATAACCTCTTTCAGTCCAGCAACCCAATTCTGAGTCACTGCTAGGGTTGTACTACTTTGAACTATAAGAACAATGATTTCTATCCTCACTGCAGATTACAGCTAGAAACATCTTTAGGCATATGTAAAGAGCTTCAGAGAGCATATCAAGGAGCCCTTCAGACTCTAAATTAAAAGGTGGGAGGAGCTAGATCAGGCAGAAATTGTATCTGAAAGGACCTGAAGTTGAAACATTAAAAGTAACTTAAATATTTAAAGTGTTATTCCTTCCAACCAGACCAAAAAAAGTGTTGTTAGTATGGGATTCTTTTAGTGGTATCAAAGTTAGCATTATTGCACAGACTTTATATAGTTTTACTCACTTCATTCTTCCCACTCCTCTTTTTCTGTGAATTTTTGGGGCTGCAGCTAGTAATAAAAATTACAAAATGTCAGTCAGCAGTGGGGCATTTAAGCAGCAAGCTAGGAACAGAGAAGAAAAAAGTAGGGATGCAGAGAGCAGAAATAGGAATAGAAACAGCTATGGAAATATTTGATAAAGTGGAGTATAAATGGGGCTAGACAAAAGTACTGAGATATGTATTCAAATTAGGACCTGGAAAATAAGGACATATGTATGTGGGAGCTTTTTTTTTTTAATTTTTTTCTTCCTATAACAGTAGAAAGGGGAGGGTAAGAGCAAGACAAGCTTATTTTGCCACTTGATAACAGGGCTCAGTAACAAAATGTCCACTAGTAGGAAGCTTGACAACAGCATTGCCTATTAGCCAGCGTTAGTGACACCTAGTCATTCGGGTTGGAGTTTTCATTGCCTTGATGCCTCATTATCTTTCTCAACCAAAAAAAATTAAATCGTGCTTATATTTGAAGTTTCATTTTTAGGATTTCGTGCGACAAATGATTTCATGATGCACAGTGATGTCAAAACCAAGATTGGAAGTCACTGTTTTAAACATCACCTCTTTTGGAATCCTATCTGAAATTTGAACCAATCTAATGTACATTTCATGGGGATATACATCTAGAGTTGGCAGGTCCTTAGAGGCTGTCTTGGCCAGCTTACTTTACAGGTGAGGAAACAGGCCCAGGAGGGTTAAAATAACTTGCTTGAAGTAGTGAGTATCAAAAGCAGGATTGCTTCTCTCTCTGTCTAATCTTCATTCCCTTCTTCACCCAGGGTATTTATTCTTTCTTTGTATCATTTTTCCTGGTTGTGGTTATTTGTTTTTTTGTTTGTTGTGTTTGTTATTGTTGTTGGTTTTTTTTTTTTAACCCTTGGCCAGAAATATATTTACATGATTTTTTTCTAACAGTAGTCCCCTTGGGATACAGGACACTCAGATCAATAATGCCATTGCTGCAAACATTTTTGAAATTGTTTTGGAATTGATTGTAAGGCTAGCCTCTAAACCACAGAAGAAAATTCATCCACTTTTGTGTTTTAATAGTAATTGTTATTCACTCATTTTTAAGTTGTGTCTGACTCTGACTCCATTTGGAGTTTTCTTGGCAAGTCACTTAACCCTGTTTCCCTCAGTTTCCTCATCTGTAAAATAAGCTGGAGAAGGAAATGGTAGACCACTCCAGTATCTTTGCCAAGAAAACTCAAAATGGAGTCACGAAGAGTCAAACATGACTGAAATAGGACTAAATGACCAGAGTTTATCATAATATAAATGGGGAAAGATCTCTGGGGCAAAATTTTAGAGCAAATGTTCTAACTTGCAAGCGAATAAAGAAGTATAGTAGATCTAGATTCTATTTCCGATCAGACTATTAGAGCTGGATGAGGCCTTAAATGGTCACTTAGTCCGGTCTTCTTATCTTTACAAATGAAAAAACTAAGGCCCAGAGAAGTCATCTGGCATATTCAGAATCAAATGGAGTAGTTAACGTCTCGAATGTGACCCTAGGCTCAGCACATTGCATGTGGGTGCCACTAGCAGGCCTGAAAGATGAAGAATGTGGAAGAAGGAAAATAAACATCAGAGGAAAGAGAAATGAAAGATGTAAATGATAGCAATTAATAAAAATGCCCATCAGTGCTGTTGCCTTAAGTGTCACTGAAAGGATAGGTTCTTGGACTAAATCATTAGATAATGTTGGTTTTCCAAGTAAGTTGAGCCTAATAAAATGAGGTTTATTTACTCTTGCATGAAAAGAGGACCATTTTGAGTGACCGAGAATGAGCACAGCTGGAGGAACAAATGTAGAACTGTACCGTGAGAGAATTGGCTACAGATGACTTGAGTAGTTTCAGCCCTACCAGACTTAAGCATAGCAATTTAAGCAGCCAGACCCTGGAATCAGAGACTTGCTGTCATTGAGCTTTCTAACTACTGCCAGAATCTCACAGTCCTACAATATTTCTGGCACACGTCCAGAGATGACTTACCATCCGTGCTTACTCTTGGTGCTGTTCTTGCTCTTGTGCCGAGTAACTTTGTAGTTAAAAGTAAGAAAACAAGTAGTCTTAGCAGCGTAACACCAGAATACTCATAAATAGCAAGTGATTCCACAACCATGATTTTTTGTAGATTTAATAAACTGGGGACAAGTGAAGGCTGCTGATCTACACAAGAACATTGGAAACATCTCATAGTTACATTGACCTAAAAAATGTAGATACAAATGGTGAGATTTCAAATATGTGTATACACATTAGCATCTTTTCCTTAGTTTTTGAGATGAAGGCAGTGTTGAGACTGGGAATAATCTTGATGAAAGTATGGCCCAAGGATAGAAACACTACTGAGCTGTAAAAAATAGTGTGGTACTCATGGTCATGTAACAGAACAAGATTTTTGTAAATCTGGCAACAGCTTAAAGGGTGGTTTGGATGCGAGATAGATACTGGTTGAATTGAAATGTGTTGACAGATTTTCATAGAGGTCTTCATTAGGATTCTGAAATTTTTTTTCCAAAAAAAGTTTGGCTTGAGACTATTTTTCAAGGACAAGCTGTTTATTTCAGGTGATAGATCAGAAGAAAAACTTCATTTTTTTTTACTTACATTAACTCAGGTATCATTTCTTTTAAGCTTAGGTCTTGAGAATCTGCTAGATTCAGTTTATCTCTTTGAATGCCACTGCAGCTCAAATTCAGCATGATCAAAACAAAACTAATTATCTTTCCCCATAAATCTTCCATTCTTCCGTGAAACACTGAGCCTTCTCAGTTATCTGTCTTCCTAAAGTTATGTTGTAATTACATTTATCTGTGTAGATGTCATCAGCCTCCTAAGGAGATATTGTCAGTGCATGTATTTATTTGTTTTTTTTTCTGTCCCTGGTGCCTAGCACTATCCTAAATATAGTGTCCTAAATGTCTTAGTACAGTTTTAAGCTTCAGTAACATTAATGACTTAAAACCAAGACTTTAGAATGCCATGTGTAGTAGGCACTTAAATCTTTATGGGATTAAATTAAGAACCAAATAGTTTGTAGTTGTTAAAGATAAATCACAGTATTATTCATGGAGCCAAGACTTTTGGAAAGATTGGATCAGAGTTGAGAATACTGATTGTCATCTTTGGCAGAACCTTAGCAAGCACTGTTTTAGTGAAATAGCAAATTAATGGCAGGAGTATGTTATAGAGGTACTAGATGCTGAAAGGAACTCAGATAATTGGAGCTACTTTAAAATAGGGAGTTGAGAGGTAGTGAGTTCTGACTAGGGGTCTTAAAGCAAAATCTAGATGACTACTTGGTATGTATTTTGTGAAGCTTCTTCAGGTGCAGATTTTACCAGATGGCCTCTGAGGATCAGAAATATTAATTGGCTTGTCCAAGGTCACAGGGCTGATTGGTCATACTGATGTTTCTCAAACCCAAGTGTCTATTCAGTAATATATAGGTCCAGTTGTATCAACTCTGCTGCTTCTGTATTATCTTTAAAACTTTTCTCTCTGTTTAGGATATTCTAATGAAACTATACAAGTAGTCCATGAAGTGCACTCATCTTCCTAAAGCCTGGAGAAATTTGAAAAACCTGAAAATTTGAATGAATAAGAGAAGTTAATAGCAGATGATATTTATTTTTCTGACTGAATTTTGGCATTGAGTATTAAAGATTGCTTTGACAACTCTTTTGGAACCTGTTTTTGATTGACAGTACCTCCTGTCCAAAAGTATTTTATAAAAATGAAGCCATTTGAAGTTACAGAATTTAAGTTCCATTTTAAGTAACTAATATTTGAAAAAGGAGACACATAACCTGGTGGAGGCGGGGAGAGGGGGAAGTGCGATACAGGCATAAGACGTAAGGGAACCAGAGATACACTCCTGTCCAGATGAGGTCGGTTGGGTAGCGATTTTTTTTTAATATATTTTTTATTTTTAGTTTATAACACTCAGTCCTATGAGTTTTGGGGTTCCAAATTTTCTGTCTCTCCCACTCCTTCTCCCAACCCCCCAAGACAGCATGTAATCCAATGTAGGTTCTACATATACCTTCACATTGAACTTAATGAAGAATTATAACCAATGGAATGAATTGTGGGAAAGGAGAAACGAAACCAGAAAAAGGGGAGGGGGGTAGATCGCAAAAAGCTTCCCTCAATCTGTGTTCCGACTCCATAATTCTTTCACAGGATGTTCATAGCTTTTTCCATTATGAGTCTTTTGGAGCTGTCTTTGAACCTTGATGAAAGGAGTCAAATCTATCAAAGTCCTTACAGATACTGTGTGTCTGTAATCATGTGTAATGATTTCCTGGTTCTGCTCATTGGGTAGTGATTTCTTCAGTCTCTTAAACTTCCTGGGAAAAAGAGGAAAATGTAAATCAGGTCTTGCCAGAGGGGGAAACAACATAGGATAAGGGGCAGATAGAAATGTATTACCATTGTGGCTAGACAGAATATTGGGGGATGTGTCTCATGATAGATTTCTTTGAGGGGCAATTAGCATCTCAGGAGTCTCTTCATACTGGGTCTTGCTTCTCAGGACTTCATACTCCACCCCTAAAATGATGAGCAAGTGGTGAAGGGGAAAAGAAGGGAGTAAGGACTAAAGCAAGTGGGGTGACTCAGGATACAGAGGGACCTCTATTTATACCATGTTTCTTCTCATTTGTTACCTTCATTCTCCTCACATAGCCACCAGGCACACATCACTGCTTTCCTGGACTGTGTAGCAGTAGCTATCTTCTTGAGTTCCTTGTCTTAAGTCCCTTACTCCTCTCCCTTCCCCTCCCCTCCCTCTCTGTCTCTCTCCTCCTCTTCCCTGCCCCCTTCCTCCCATGTACTCTGTTGCAATTTATATTTACATCTCCCATACTTCTGCCTTGCATACTTGCAATTCTCTGTCTCTTAATCTCCACTTCTTAAAATCCCTAGCTTCCTTCAAGACTCAACTGCACCCTCCAAAAACCTACTAGTGCCTTCCCCCCATGAAGATATTAATCAAAAAGCATTTAAGTCTAATTAATAATGTTTATTATTTGTATTATTTATAATTCATTGTTAAAATTATTATAGGCAGCCTGGTAGCACAGCATATAGAGCCTGGACCTAGAATAAGACCTGAGTTCAAATGTGTCCTCAGACACCTGGTCACTGTGTGACTCTGGGCAAGTCACTTAACCTCTCTTTGATTGTTTTCCTCATCTTTAAAATGATGGTAATAATAGTACCTATTTCTCATTGTTCTTTTAAGATTCAAATGAGATAATATTTGTGAAACACTTTTCAAACCTTAAGGCAATATATAAATGCTAGCCATTATTAAGCTCCCTACTGTGTGCTAGACACTGAGAATACAAATACGAAGAACAAAACAATCTTTTCTCAAGGAGCTTGTGCTCTACCATATATATGTTGTCTCTCCCATCAGTATACAGACTCTTTGCCAGCAAGGATTATTTCATTTTTGTTTTTGTGTTCTCAGGATCTAGCACAGCATCTGGCACTTAATAAATGCTTGGTTTTTGCTGCTTCTAAGAATGATACTCATCAAAAGATGAAGGGGGGAGGGAATATAAAATCAAACAAAAAGGGGAATGAATGAGCTCTTTAATTGCACTAATAATGAGATGGTAGAAGTCAGTCAATAAACAAGCCTTTCTCAATCCCCCTTATTGCTAGTGCCTTCCCTCTAATGATTATCTCCAATTTATCCTGTATGTATCTTGTTTGTGTGTCCATATTTTAAACTGAGTTCCTTGAAAGCAAGGTTTGTGTTTTACATTTCTTTGAATCTCTTAACAACTAACACAGTGCCTGGCAAATTGTAGGTGCTTAATAAATATTAATGTTTATTTACTAACTTCTTGGAAAAGGATCCCACAATTTAGTGTTTCTCGAGTTAAAAGAATGGATTTTGGGATTAGGGATATGAGGACATAATCTAAATTATATTTTATCTGGGCTAGATAAGGCTTTGCAAAAGCTGGGGGTGGTATATAACACCCATCTCTGGTACCAACCAATGGCGGCTGATGCAAACCTTTAAGTTGCTTATATATTTAAGTATAAAAGCTATATAAATAGCTTTATAAATATAAATTATATGTACTAGATATAATATAAATATTATAATAAATATCTATATAAATAGCTTTAAGTATGAAATATTTGTTCTTGGCTCCAGTTTGGGGGTGAAGTGCAACTTTTTGGTAGCCCCAAATGTGTCTTCATATGATACAAGCAGCTACTCCACAGTATCCAGATTGTGCGCCTCAATGTCAAGTTTTCAAGGCATGCTGGTAGTTAAGATGGTGCCACATCTCTGGACACCAAAGTAGGTCCCTTGGGTTTGTCTTCAAAGTGGTTAGTGATGTTTCTTAGCAGTTGATGATGGAAGAAGACTCAGGATAACAGTGAAACTCACCATTCAAAACTGTCAGACCTAGATTTAAGATGGTGTCTTCTGCCTCAGCCCTGAGCATCAAATTCCCTGTGAGTAATCTCCTGTGAGAGAAAGGAGTTAAGAAAATGTTGAAACACATTGAAAATATTCATGTGAAATAGATTAGGCACCTTTCCATCTCCACATATAAGGAACAGGAGGCTCTCGATGTCACTGGTGACATCAGTAATGGTGTTATTGAATGTCTAGTTAGCTAAGAGCTTCAAAGGAGACAATTACAACAAATTAACAGAAATTGTTAATGGGTTAAATGCTCTAATCGTGAAATGGACAAGGAAACAAACCTCTACAATTAGCTCTCTTCATATGAGAAGCATTTTTTTTTTAAGTTCTGAAAGGTCTGAAAAAAAATTACCATGTCTCAAGTGTTTAACAAAAAAAAAAGTTGGAGTTACAATCTTGATTTCAGGCAGAAAAGCAATAAATAATGCCAAGAGGGCAGACTTGAACCCAGGCAGGTCTCTGAAGCAGGCTCCCTGTCCGTTATATGCCATGCTGCCTCTCACTAATAATTATTGATATAAAAATTTTAGCAACTACACAGTATTCTACCAAATAAGTATCTACTGACTAAGGTCTTAACGAGAAATATTAAGGGGTGAATGAACATTAGGAAAATAGCATAGTTAATCATAACAGCAAAACAAATTAATGATCAACAGTGGGAAAAGCTTTTGAAAAAATATACCACCCTTTTTTTTACTTCAAAACCATAGGCATTAAAGAACTTTTCTTTTTTTGTGAACAAATAAGTACAAAGATAAAACAAAGAAAACGATATAATTTACAATTATATATGGCCTTAGAAATTTTAGCTATAGCAAAAGACAGAAGAGAAAATCAAAAACATAAACAGCCACAAGGACAAAATTATCCCTAATTGCAGATAATATGATTTACTTTGGGGGAAAAAATTAACAAAGAAACTAAACAAGATGGTTAATAGTTTTAATAAAGTAACAGTACAAAATAATTCTCAAAATGTGTAGCATTTCTGTATAGACTTAGCAAAAATGTAGAGAAAACAGTAGAGTCATTTAAAATAACTACAAATGGTATAAATGCACAAATGACATTATGCCAAGGCTGGAAACAAAAAAATAAGACATTTGTGCTGTAAGAAAAAAAAATGTGAGAAATTCTGGACTAATACAGAGTAAGGTAACCAAAACCAGGAGAATAATTTACATGACTGCCAAAAAAAATTTTGTGATAACCCTACTTAATTACAATAACTAATCTAGACTTCAGAAAACATGATGAAACATACTTTCCTCTTTGGGGGAGGGAGAGAACTGTTTACAGATTCAGAATGTATGTCCTGTTAGGTGTGGTCTCATGGTTTTACTTCACTTTTCTATCATAAAGGATCGTGGAAGGAAGGGCATTTTGGGAAATGATGGATTATTTAAAAATTAAAGCAACAATAAAAGTTTTTTTAATGTAATAAGATAGAATACTAGACCTGAGAAGGGGTTTTAGAGATTGTCTGCTTCAGCCTTTTCATTTTAGAAATGAGGAAACTGAAGCTTGATAGATTTAGTAACTTGCTAGATTAAGGACAAAGAATGTAGCATTCCTTTCAGTTTGGTGCTTTTTTTGTTACATTTGATAGAAGATACCCTGTCTCATTACCTCTGTGTATATTCCTTAGCCCAAAGGTGTCAAACATGTACCAAACCAGATTAAAATGTAATCGAGGCATATATAACAAAATAAATAAAAATACAATAGGGCATAGATTATGTTTACATGTGATTTTAAAAGTCAATACATGGCCCATAAACCTTATGTAAATTTAGTGGCCCCTAGTTTCTATTTGAGTTTGACACCACTGCCTTAACCCTTAATGCAACCTCCTTAAATTCGTTGATTTATTTTTAGTAGACCATGAAAGACTATGGGGAAATAGCTTTTAAACTGGAGTCACTTCGAATTTAGTTCGTCAGTAGGCTGTGTTCTTTGAGGGATAGCTTGGCGCAAATATAAAGAGAAGGTTCCTCATCAGGGTGGCCATTAGGTGATGTATTTTTTAGCTATACTAGCTCTTGAACTAGGTAAAAGAAAGTATGCAAAAAAATCTAGTTTAAAGAAATTTCCAATGCTAGACGAATTTTATATCTAATATAGTTTACACATTTTCTGATCTGGCAGTTGGAATAGACTGCCAATTAAGGTCAGTATCTGGAGGATTTTACTTAACTGTCTTATTTAGCTCCTGTTGCAAAAATATATGCAAAAAGTTTTTGAATTATATTTTCTTGATCTCAGTGGGATGATGGAAGTTTTTACTGACTTTATCTCAAATATTTATTATTCAGGCTTATTAGAGCATTTGAGTGAAAATAACTCCAATAAAAGTCATAAACGGAGCTTTCATGTTTAAATTATACTTCCTTTCATTACTGATGACCATATTTCTATTCCTGAGGTCCGGACTGTGCAGCCCTTAGCTACTATGACTTTCTCTGCAATTAGACTGTTCTTCCCTCTTGCTCTTCCTCAAGCCAAAAACATATAACGTGGTAGAAACTTGTGGTTGTTCAAATTGTTGTTGCTTCAAAAGCAATTCTAGGAAATGTGCTAGGAAACAAGTTATGCTTCGTTGCCTCTGCTGAAAATGTGATCCAATGTGTCCTATTCCTAGAATCATTAAAATGTTTAAGGGTACGAGCTAAGTTGGCTAGTATAATGCGTTAAAAATTAACTGCTACTTTGTCTTTGGTTTTTGATTGTGTGGCTGAGTAATGATTTAGTATACTTAATTTCTGAATAGGGATCAGGTTTACTCTTTGTCTTATATATTTTGTAAAGGATACTAGTAGCCATTATGTTTGCATTTGCCTCTGCGTATATTTTAACTGAATATAGATTTAAACATAATTTTATGAATGTATTATTTCATTATCTTGTATGCAAAAAAGTGTATGTATATACATATATGATAAACTTTCATTATATGTTTAATTTTTAACCCTTGATTTGATGCCTTTTTCTTTTCTTTTACAGTGGAATGGAAATTATTTCTGTGACACTAATGAGCATAACTATAAAATTAGTACTACTTAGACTTTCCCATATAGCTAAACTCTCCTGTCTGAAGGACAATTATCCTTTTATTCTTTCTTTTGCCCTTGCTATGTTATTTTGCTTGAAGAAGCAATAGATATTTGTCTTATGGTCAGATACTTAAAGAATTAAACTGAAACAGGCAATTCCTCTGTTCCCCAAAGGCACTAGATACTGCAAATAAGGAATTTTGTTTGCCTAATTTAAAAGAAAACTAACAAAACTAAAATTAAGTTGATCTTTTCTGCAGATAATAGCACCTACTGCATTATTCTTGGCTGCAAAAGTTGAAGAACAGCCAAGAAAACTTGAACATGTCATCAAAGTAGCACATGCCTGTCTTCATCAAGAGCTACTGTTGGACACAAAGAGTGAAGTATGTGACAGAATTTTAAAATTGAAATTATTGCCTTCAACAGTTGACACTGATTGACCTACATTTTCATCAGCATTCATGAAATTATGGCAGAACTTTATTTGAAATACATGGATTATTAGAGCTCCCATCTTAAGTCTCTTAAACTGAACTTCAGCCCACAGAATCATAGATCTGTTATTGATGTAGTCTTTAAGAGTTGTTCAATTTGTATAACATGCACTTACTTTTTTTTAAGAGGTGGTGTCACCTAACTATCCAGTGGATAAAATATAGAATTTTAAACTGTATTAAGCCACATAAAAGCTCTACTTCTCCTCCGTTTCCATGGTATAAAATCTAAGCACTGAGTGTAGTTTTGTTCAAGTGAGAAAATTAGGCATGAGAAAGGAAGGCTATGTGTGGTATATCATATCAAGTAGTGGAGTTTCCAGTCATAAAAATTGAACTAGCTATCTATCCTCAGTAATGAAGTGAAAGAAGGGTAGGGAGAGCAAGTGAGAGTGGTTTTAGCTGTGTTACCCTTTTCTTAAACCATAAAAAACTCTGTGATCTTGGTGGTTTGTTTTTTTTTGTTGTTGTTTTTTGTTGTTGTTGTTTTGTCTCTTAAACAGTGTAATCGTGGGGAGTAATGATTTTTATTTTATGTCCATATATTTTTACCCCTTTCAAAAAGTGAGCATGGGCTATATTCACAACAGAACACAGTATTTGTGACTCTTTTGTGTTGAAAAACTTTAAATCTGAGCATTAAGTTTACATTTGTTCTCTCCTTTCCCCACCTTCCCTTTAAAGGAGTTGATTCATTAACATCATTTATCAAAAAGAAAGTACTAAAATTGAATTTAGAATCTTTGTTAAAAACATCAGTTGTGGGTGTTTTAAGTAATTTTTCTGACTCACATTTATTCTTTCAATTAGGTGCTCTATAGAAAGCCCAAAATCTTGATACCCAGTAGCTTATGTTAATATCTTAACTAAGATGATATATTCATCCATATTCTTGTAAATATTGGAGATAATTCAAAAACTGTGGACCAAATTCCTTTAGAATTTTATTATAATTTAGGCATTCTTCCATGTAATATAAGAAGATTCAGTAATCTGTTCATTATTAAGTAATTGTCATTTTTCTGTGGCAGGCTTACCTTCAGCAGACCCAAGAACTGGTTATACTTGAAACTATAATGCTACAAACTCTGGGTATGTAGTAGGTATCATTTAAAATTTGTTTTCTGGTGTACTCAGCCTCTTAAATCCCTAAAAATGAACAATTTGGCTATATATTTGGCATAATATCTTGAAAACTATTTTATTAGCTGTAGGACCTACATACCATAAAATGTATATTATGTTTTAAATTAAGCTTTGAGCTAAATTTTTTTTGTAGAAATATTTCTAATATTCATTGGAATGTATATAATCCCAGCAGATATTCACATCAAACATATAGGAGGTAAAGGGTAACCCTTTAGACTATCAGAACACATAAAAATGGCCTGACTTTAATTTATTGGAAATATTATATCCCACACTGAAGGGCCTACTCCCATGCTTCATTGTGGCATGGAGACTTAACTTCGGAGAGAATTTTCTAGCAGTCCTGACCACAGTGAAAAAACTTACAGTATGAAGAGGAACAGTATAGTGTATGGGATATAACTCTGTATTTGGAGTCAGGAAGAACTGGGTTCAAAACTGAACCGAAACAGTTACTACCAATGTGACCCTGGGCAGGTCACTTACTTCTTTGGGCTTCAGTTTCCTCATCTGTTAAATAACGAGGTTGAACAACATGACTTGTACCTTCCTTTCCATACCCTGTCAGCCTAATGATGTATTGTATGTCTGTCATCTGAGGATGACCTTGGCTAAATTAAGAGAGCCTCATCACCAAATTATCATGAATATGATGAGTCTTTTGACCATAAAAGCTCTTGAAGACTCAAATGATTACAGCCTGTGTCATTATAAGAAGTACTCACACTTACGAAATGATTCTTGAAATATTCAGGTTTTTTCTTAGATCATTTTATCTTACATAGCAGTCTGAGAAATAATAGAACATCTACTAAAGTGGGAAAGAAGTCTACTTGTTGTCCTAATATCTATGTTGTTTAGTTCAGAAATGGGTTTTTCCATTGGGTAATTCCAACATTACAGCTTTCATGATTTGGAAATGAGATATACCCAAACAAGATCACTTGATTCCTAATTATTGAGAAGGAAAAGTGATTAACTATTGACATTTTTCACATCCTACCTTTCCAGAAAAGGAGATTTCTTTAGCAGGGGAGTGGATAAATAGAAATAATAACATGGTGCTTTCAGGTTTGTAAAATGCTCTAGGTGTTATCATGTTAAATCTTTGTAACAACCTTATGAGGTAGATTCCTATTATCCCCTTTTACAGATGAGAAAACTTAGGCTGAAAGAGGTTAAATTTGGGTTGAGCAATTGATAAGTGTATGAAGCAGGATTTGAACTTAATTATTCCTGATTTCAAGCTAGCTGCTTGCCTTTTAATACCTAGAAAAAACATAGAACAGTTTCTTAAATCTAAAGTAAGCCTTATATGAATGTATATTAAATAACATCCTTTTTGATTCTATAGTGTAACCCATGAGGTGATTATAATAAAAATTATTTGCAACCTAATAACCTTGTTTACCTGGCATTAAAAATTTGATTGTTTAAGAATTAAACCAAAACATTCACTTGTCTGAACAGTTTGGTTCAATATTTAAGAAAAGTCTGTTCTTCATGAAAGGTGCCCCAAAAAGCCAAACTGCTGTAGTAAAAATTAATTTGAATAGTATCAAATCATTGTTAAAGTCATTCCCACAACAGATTTCTGAATTAAAACATGAGTTTGAAAGTTACTTTGTTAAGTACGTCTTTGTGATTGATATCTCTGCCTTCTATAGAAAAGCTCAGGATAAATGTTAGAAGAGATATAGGGAAATAGGTACATTGATGCACTATTAGTGTGAATGGCTATAACTATGCTAGAAAACAATTTGGAATGACAAAAAAAAAGTTATTAAACAGTGCATAACCTTTTAAACTGTTCTACCAGTACTAGGCCTATACCCAAAAGAGATCAAAGAAGAGGGAAGAAGTCCTATGTGTATTTATAGCAGTTCTGGTGGTTAAAAAAAAACAAACTACAGGGATGCCAACAGTTGAATGGTTGAATAAGTTGTGATTATATGATTGAGGATCAAAGAGATAACATGTATAGTGCTTTAAAAACATAATGCTAGTTAATGTAATGGTTTACTGTGGTATTTAAAAAATGAAATAGATTTCAAAAAGATGTGGACTTAAAAATTGATGTAGAGTGAAATCAGCAGAACTAGAACAGTTTATACTATAACATCAGTATTATTAAAATGAACAATTTTGAAGACTTATAAACTGATGAAGAATAAAAAAGCAGAAAGAGGAAATGTATGCAATGACAGCACTGTGAAAACAAAGAACTTTGAAAGATGTAAGAACTATGAGCTTTGACCATTTATAATTCCAGAGGATCAATAATAAAACCTGCTATCAATTATAGGCAATAGATTTAAGGCATCCAATGAAATGGGTTTTTGTATACAGTCATTGGTGAAATTTATTTTGCTTAACTATATTTGTTCTGAAAAATTTGTGTTCTTTTTCCCCAGTGGTGTAAGAGGTGGGAGGGAGAGAAAATAGATTTCTATTAATTAAAGAGAAATGGAGAGTTTGAGGAAATGCTGAATGTTGCATGCACTTTCAGAAGAGGTCACTATTAGTTTTACTTAATTTTTTTCCTTTTTTACAAGCGATCTTTCAAGAAGTAATCTATAAATGTTCATAATGTAAAAAACAAAACATCAATATTTTAAGCAAAGTTCAGGAGCATCTCTTAAAAGCTTATTCTGTAAATGAATTTGGTTCTTAAATTGAAAAATGTAATTTTTTAGCAGTAACCACGTTCTCTTTTACTTTTTTTTTGTTTTGTTTTGTTTTTTTCTTTTTTTCAGTTAATACAATACTCTGCTGAACTAGAATGAGTCTCAATAGTTTTTCTTATTTGGTGTAGACTTGTAGTTTGTTAGTGTAAGTAGCTTCCAGTGAAAAAACTACTCCTGGAGGCAGTGAAAGGTTGACTGTATTGATTCAGGGTTTGAGCTGTGTGCTAAGCAGGAAGACAATCTTGATCTTGAGGAGTTTGCTGTCTAATCAGGAAAGTAAGTTACAACTGAGAGTCCGGTTTCGGGGCTTATGGAAAGGTCAGTCGATTTTTAGTGTCAGTGACAAGACTCGAGTCCTTAGGGTGCAGTGGTCGTGCAGAGTGTGAGTCCTGTTGGATATCAGAGAGTGATGGCAAGACATTTGGTCCTAACCAAAGTTGAGAAGGTGTAATGGAAAGTAACTTTTGTGTTATGTTAAACTATACTGGTTAAAATGGACATTGAACTGATAGCTAATTTAATAAATATTTTATTTTTCAGGTTTTGAGATCACCATTGAACACCCACATACAGATGTGGTGAAATGTACCCAGTTAGTGAGAGGTAAATAACCTCTGAAACCTAATAATGGATGGTATTAAGATTTAATAATTGATTTGTGTGGTTTCATTCTCATGTGAGAATTTTATGAGAATGGGAAAAATGTTTTTCCCATCAACTTTTGGAAGTTTTTTGAATATTCATAGAATTATAAAGTTAATAGGTTAATAAATAGAATTATAAAGTTAAACCTAGAAGAGAGAGGGACCTTAGAAGTCATCTAATTCAGTCCCTTCATTGTATGCTGTGCTACATTTCCTTTCTAATATTCTCTTAATATTCTACTACACTATTTCTTAAATCTACGTGGTGATTTACTGCCTGGCCTATATTTAGTGGAGAATGCATAATTTCACTAGAAAATTTCAGCAGGTCTTTTGACAGTCAAATACTTATGCCTATCTGCTCCCTTCCATGCCCATTGCAATGGACTCTATAGGTATAAGCCAACAATATAGATTATTAATATAATTGTCATTTCATCAGCCTAAATAGGCCTAGTGCTGTTAGAAAATAATGGCCTTTCCATGCTTTCTAGTTGTTTGATTCTTATTCATGTCCTTCCATAAATCCTTCATAAATTATATAATACCCTGGAGATCTTTTAGTGGGATTTAAAACGTTTCATGGAAAATCAGAGCAGAACTTTGGCTTTTCATCTGTTAATTCTAATTTCACACTGTATGATCACATCATCAACATCTGCAAAACTGTGTCCTATATATATTGTTGCCTTACTCAGTGTTTTAATGTTTTAGAAATGTTTAAGCCAGAAAACCAGTTGAAGCAGTTGTGTTTTTTGTTATATTTCCTGATTAGAAATTCTACTGAAAGTTAGTGTAAATCCAGCTTTCATCTGGAAAATGAAAGGACTAGACAAAATGACCTCTTAGGTCCCTTCTAGCTCTAACATTATGTGAATATTTTTGTCCACACAGAGCTAGTAGAACAAAGGTCAGAACAAAAACCTGTGGGCAATCAGTAAAAATCACTTCAAACAGGAAGCAGCGATTCGGAAATAAGAATTTAGGTACAGCAGCATGCAAAAGTGGAAGGTTTCCATTGCTCAGGGTTGCAGTATTAGACTATTATAGCATTATAGTACATATGGCATCAGTAAGTTTGAATGAAATAATAAAAGTAACGCACTAGATAAATGTAGATATTACTACTGAATGTAACCAAACATGTGACTGTTATCTACTATTAGTAGCCAAATATCAGTGTAATAAATGTGTAAATACACATTTGTAGCTAAATATAGCTAGGTACAGATGGAGAGATAGAAAGAGAATGCATTTATCTAGTGCTTTACTTTGATTTCATTTAATCTTACTAGTGCTGTGTGTCCTATAATGGTATTGCAACCCTGAGCAATGGAGGCTCTCCACTTCTGCAGGTTGCTATACCTAATGTCTTATTTCCGTATTGCTGTTTGTTTCCCTTTTGAAGTGACTTTTACTGATTGCCAACAAGTTTTTGTCCTGACCTTTGTCCTGTTAGTTCTATGTGGACAAAAATATTTATGGAATGTTAGAGCTAGAAGGGACCTTAGGTTGTTGCATTGCTCATTTCACAAATAAAAAACAAATCGTAGACAGTTTAGAGATAGAAAATTACCCAGTCAAATGGTAATAATAAGTGGTGGCGCTTGGATTTTAGTCCACATCCCTTAGTTCTCAGGCCAGTATTCTTTCTGCTGTGTTACATTGTTTCCATTTATTTGAAAGATTTTTGTCATCCTGCAGGGGGTTTTTCCTTCTCCCCCCACCCCCATCCCAAGATTCCTGATATTATTGGTTTAAGAAAATAAGGAAACCTGCTCTACTAATTCAGATCATTATCTTCACCTTATAATCCTAAAGAGTTACCTACCACACTATGATATTAAGTGACTTGCCTGGGGTCATATAGCCAATATGAGTCACAAGCAGTGAACCCACTCCTTCCTCATACCAAGGCCTTATGCAACTCTCAAACCTTTGGCTTCAAAATGGGTAGGAGACTTAAAGGTTATTTGAAAAGATATGACTTAATTTTCTTTTAACCACCACCAACACACACACACTTATTGAAATGGGACTAGATCTGTAATTCTGTTGGTGTAAGGACCTCCTGATAAGCAAACTCATTTTAGCAGTTCAAATCACCTGTTCTGCAAAGTAGAGACTTAGAAAGTTACCTAGGGCAACAAGGGGGTAAGTGACTAGCCCAGGGTAACACAGCCAGTATGTGTAAGAAGCAGACTTAAACCCAGGTCATCCTACTCCTGGGGTCATCTCTTTATTCACAGCTATACACTGCTGTTCACCAAGTTCTAATATCTCATAAATTTGTACTTTGAAGTTTGATGGTGGTGTTTTTTTTTTAAACCTACTTCTTAGAGTTTAGTTTTGGTTATGACTCATAGTGTTACTTAAATTCATAGATAGATGTGGGATTTTTAACCTGATTTTATACTTAAACTTTGTATTTTAAAGCCAGGTCATATGGCTTATTTCATTAGGTATTTAATACTAATTCTTATCTCCAGTTTTAAAAATACTTCTGTGGCATGATGTAAGAATCTCCAACCTGAGGTGACCAAAACGGGATCACATTTGCTCTGCAGAGTAGTTTTGGCTGTCTGTCATAGAAAAGTCAGTGTAAGTTCATCAAGGGTAGGAAAAAAGTACATAATGTGATTTCATTTGAAGAGTTATTGAAATGAAGCATGACTTTAAATAGATTGAAAGTTTTGTTTTTTACACATGGTGGGAAATGAAACTTTGAGTTGAATTGTAAGAGTATTTTGAACCTCTAGCTTTTTCACCTTTGTTAGGAAAATTTGTTCGAGCCTTTATGCCTCCCCCAAAGTATTTTTTATCATTGGTTACAAATTTCCTACATTTCTAGATAGAAATTGTGCTTATGTAAAAATTTTAAAACTGTTCTTATTTTTTTATGTGCAAATTTAAGATGTGTCAAATGAAATACTTAAACCTGTTTTATTTATGAGTGAATTCTTTTTAAAAGTTTGCTTCATCTTTAAATTTGTTGTTGCCATTCAAGTCGTAGATTTTTGGCAATCTACCAATTTTTTTCTAAATTTTAGTAGTACTGATAATTATTTATTCCATAATACAGACTTCCATAAATAAAGATAACCTGTCTGTTGTTACTCTTTACACTAGTGATCATTGTGTTTTAATGATGAGGTTATGGCTGTAATCATTAAGTTTCGAGACTCTTCAGGATGAAAACTACACAAATTTGGAATCATGGCTTTGTCTTTCAAAATAATTCACTATTTTGTACATTAATTATGGCCTCAGAAGTTGAGGCACTGTGAATGTTTTTTTAAATATAGTCTTGGTGACTTTTATTCACTGCTTCCCTCACTCCCAAAAGAACTCATGACATACCTGATATACTGAAATACTTCCGAAGCTCAGCAAAGCTTTAACTCTTTTTGATCACCCTCAGTGAGGATTAGGACAGATACGGACATCCTTAACAGTAGCAGTGGTGAGGGAATTGGACTTCAATAGAGGCATTCACTTAAAACATAAGTTTAAAAAAGAAGAAGGAAAACAGCCATGGCAATAGGAATTATTTAAATTTGATTTAATCAAATGCTTCTTTCAAGGTTATATTGCATAGCTATTAAAAAGTATTTTTCTGGAGTGACCAGGGTTAAAGCATCCTAATAACACTGAAATAGATTTCTCACCTGTTATTTAATTGGCTTCTAGGAATAATTCTATTTCTTGTCATAGAAAGGAATTTCAGAAATAGTCATTTTTTAAAATTATTTTTGGGGATGGTTTTAGCAGTCTGTTTAAGGGACATTGAGCAGTTCATTATGCTAAACACAGACCTTTTTCTTCAGTTTACTTAAAGATGAATAAACTAGTTATGGATTTTTATGGTTAAAAGTATGTGTCAACTTAGGTATGATGACAGAAGATAAAGCTGTATTTTTGTATTCAGCAAGGCTCCCATTGATGTTTTCTTTGGTTTTAAATTAAGAGAACTGTCTTATTAACTTAGAAAGAAATTTTAGCTAATATAACTGGCTAGTTCAAATTTGATAGACTTTGTCAGATCTTTGAGTGAATAACATGGGGTGTGAATGTTGAAGATTTGCAGTACTTTCGAGAATGTTGGAGCTATACTGGTATTAATTTTTTATATATTAAAATTATAGCACTTAATTTTGTGCACGAGCCTTTGAGCTGAATTATTTTCTTGTATTGAAAGCCTTTTGCTGTTAGCATGTTAGAACAAATAGTAATCTTTATTTTTTCTTTTCTTACAGCAAGCAAGGATTTGGCACAGACATCCTATTTCATGGCTACCAACAGGTTGTTATCCTGACCCTCTTTGTTGCACTGTTGTAGCACACTATAGCTTCCTTTACTGCAGGGCCCCCTCCATGTGTCTTTTACCCTTGTTGCAACAGGCGACTGGACCATCTAGAGTGGTGGTACCTTCCTGTTTGCAGTGCGGTGTATTGTACAAGGGTCTTTTGGCACAAAGGGGTTTAATGCACAATGAGAAGTGTAGTGGTGCTTTCTGATGACATATTCTCGATTGTGAGTGCATAAGTCTAAAATTGGTAGCCTGAATAGCAGCTAAAGATTACAAAGAGCTAAACTTAACCTAGAAATTCGAGCATCTTGGTAAGTACAAAGCTATTTCTAGTTTACAATTGTAGTTAAATGACAATTTTTTAATTTAAACATATTGATCCAATCCTAACTTTAAAATAATCATTAAAGCTTTAAAAAAAATAAAATCTTTTAACTTGGATTTTTTTCCAGATGATACCCTCTAGTAGTAAACTAGAAGTAGTGAATCATATAAGTGCATGGGTTTCCATAAGCACAATTTATGCCTTTAAGTAATCGTGGTTTTTTTTTTTCACCTTAAATAAAACAATGTGTAAAAAAACTTCAGCTTCATGTAAAAACTTTTGTATTTGGTCAGTAAATATATCCATCACTTATTTCCATTTCCATCAGTTGAAAGTTGTACCTGGAAGAGTAGTTAGTTGTCAGAATATTTGAGCTCTAAATATTAAATTTTTATGGTATAGACATAGCATTAATGTTTTACATATTTTTAGAAGATTTGATTGGGAGGGGAACAAACCAGCTTTGTGTGGTCCTTAGTTTCTTATGACAGAAAACATTGTTAAGCAATAAGATTTTGTAAATACACATGTATCCTTAGATGCATGTCATTATTCCTGAAATTGAACCTTCATAGTTGAAAATATTTTGGAATAATACTAGATTTAAAGACTTTGGATGAGGTGGGGGTCAGGGCAAGGCTGTCACAGAAGTTACGTGGTCAGCCTACTGGAAAAACATTTTTGTAGTTAGCTTTTTTAGTTACTTTGGGCCTTAAGAAGCTGTACAGCCAGAGGTAAGTTTTGGTGGGGCTTTTCCTGGGGAAGAAAAGAGAAAGAGTCATTAATGAGATAAAAATGTTACTCTTGTGTGACTGGAGAATTTTGCTGTTCATAAGAGCTATTGGAGATCCACATGAAATGGTTTGATCCCTACTTATGTATGATATATTTTAATGATACTTTGTTAGTTTAACAAATTATGCTTTGTTTTTGTTTTTTAAAATGTTCTCAAATTACAAAGGAAGTAAATGTATGATTTTAAAAATTAAGTACAATATTTATAGTAACTTACACTAAATTAAAAATGAGTGAAAGGTAAATAGATATTCTCTATCTTTTGTCCCTATAAATAAGTAAAATATTTAATTTAAATATTAACATAGCCTCATTGACCTGATAGTGTGTGTGTGTGTGTGTGTGCGCGCGCGCGTGTGTATGTGTGTGTGTGTGTGTCTGGTTTTTTGTTTTAAAGAAAACCTATATATTTTGGGTGTCCTATTCCTAATCTTACTGGTTAATTTTTTTTTCCTTTGTTTTTGCATATTTGAATATCTGGTTCTTCATTTTCAAACTTGTCCTGCAATAGTCTACATCTTACTACCTTCTGCCTTCAATATAAACCAACAGTGATAGCATGTGTATGCATTCATTTGGCCTGCAAATGGTCTAATTGGGAGATTCCTGTGTCTACTGATGGAAAACATTGGTGGGAATATGTGGATCCATCAGTTACTTTAGAATTACTAGATGGTAAGTATAATCAAAGTATCATCCCCAAAATAGTTAAAGGAATTGTTCAATGAGATAGACTCAGGGTATTAGCTTTAGTTTTCCCTAAGGGAAAAATAATTGATAACCACCATAATGTAAAGTGTTCTCAGGTTGGCAGAACTACAAGGTGTCCTTACCTAATACAAATGTCTCAACTAATTTTGCAATTTCAATATTATATAATTGATAAAGTGAACTGGTAATTCTTTATAGAAGATTGGCGTCCCCCATGAGAAACATTTAGCACTGAAAGGGACCCCTTGATTTTATAGATGAAGAAAAGAGGCCTAGATATGCTAAGTGTCTTGCCTGAGGTCATACAGGTGGTAACTAGCAGAGCTAGGATTCCAGTCCAGGGCTTCCAATTCTCAACAGCACCATTTTGCTACTCCATGCCATCACAGATCTTAGGGAATTTTCAAGCTATAATATGTTACTAACTGGTGATGCCCAGTAATAAAATGTGAAGCACTTAAAAATTCCTCTGGTGTTAAGAGTCTTTCACAACCTACTTCCAAACTTCTTTTGCAGCCTTTTTACACATTACTACCCTTCACATATACTACATTTCACTCAAAATGGCCCATTGGCAATCTTTCATAAGACATGCCGTCTCCATGCCTTTGCATAGACTAGCCCTCGTGCCTAGAATCCTGGAATGTACTCCCTCTTTTACCCCTGCCTTTGAGATTCTCTATCCTCTTTAAAAACTCAGCTTAAGTGCTGCCTCCTTTCTAAGACTTTGCTCAGTCACCCAACTGCTAGCATTCTTTATAGACCCCACCCCACCCCCATAAAGAACACCTTTTATTTATTTCGAAGCCATTTCATATGTACTTCCATGTGTACAAGCTGCATGCCCCAGTAGAAGGTAAGCATCTTTGTATCCCCAGAACCTAGTAGACATAGTCTGTGCCACCTAGTTGGCACTTAACAAATTATTGTTGATTGATGATATAGTCAGAGGTAAATAACAAGGACCAGAATTCTTAACACAACATGAGGAAGTCAGAGATTATCAGGCACTAGAGACATTTGAATAGTAGAGAAGTGAAGGGGGCAAGGGTTACTGAAGCTTTCTCATACCAGAGACCTTGCCCAATGTCTTATAACCTCTTGTATTCCGAAATTTCATGTTAGTCCTTGGGACATGATTTCAGTTTTTATAAAAGAAGTTAGTTGGAAAAAAAAATTTACGTATAACTCTGCTAAAAATGTATTACATAAAGTTGATGCCTATAACATTTCAATCAATTCCTTTTTAAAATCTTTCCAAAATGTTCTTGTGCAAAATATTCGTGTTTGTTGCCTTAATTTTCCTTTTTCCTGATCACTTTCTCTTAAAAAAGGAATGTCATGTTCATTCATTCTTGGGGAAGACTGTTGAAGTAAAAGGTTTGGAACCTACCTTGCCTTAATTACAGCAACTCTAGAATTTGAGCAGAATTTAATTTCCTTAAACTAGGAAAAGTAGTTGCTGGGTATGAATTCAACTACAAATTTAGAACATTGAAAAGGCTTTTTTTTCTTCTAAAATCTTTTCTTTCTACCTGTGAGTCTGATGGGTAAAGTAGGTCCATAACAAATGCGTGATTCTCAGCAATGTTTCAGGTAAACCAATAGATAAAAGAAAAGATGATTAAAATTACAAATCATAGGAAGTTCAGTGCCCTGCCCTCTCATTCAGCTCAAGCAAATGATTAAAAAAGAAAATTCCTTGCTCAAAATGTGAAGACCACCTCTGGACTAAGTATAATATCACTTTTGTTTTGAAAAATTGAGTCAGTGAACCTTGCTACCGCCAAAAGAGGGGGAAAGAGATGAATGGTTTTTTATAGGTTCCTGAGATTTAGAGCTAGAAAATCATCCTTAGAGAGATCATCTAGTCCCCAACAAACTCATGCTCTGACAGGTTGTGCTTTTGCCAAGATTATGTAGGTATTAAGTAATGGTCATGTCATGAATGTTTTTTAATTATGTAAAGAATGTTACACCTTCTCTTTGACTTCAAAAGTTCCTGTAAGTTTAGTCCTCATTTCTACATGAGTGACCCATATATCGGACCCTGGTTGGCCTCCTGTGTTTCAGTGCTTTATCACCAGTTGACAGTTGGACAGTTCATTCTTGATAGGGCATAATCATCTCTATCTTATTCTGTCCTAAAGAGAATTCATCTTTCTCCTCTGGTCCTCTTTTAAGCTGCTTTATTTCTATCGAGTTCTACCACTGTCCTTCTAATCACACAGGCTTACAACCAGAAACATTTTCTGCTCTGCATTTGCCCTTACCCAGTATATCTAATCAGTTGCTGATCTTCTCTGTTCTCACAAGGCCACCAGTCTAGTTCAGACCCCCATTAGATATCTCACCTAAACTATTGCAATAGCCCCCAACTCGTCTTCCTGCCTTCATACTCTCTTGTCTGTCACCCAGATACAAGAAGTAATATTCTGATTATAGTTCACATTTTATAGGCCCTAGTGGCTCCCTATTAATCACTAAGATCTAACCTCTGCTGTGCGTCCTTCTTAAAAATCTTCACAATCTGGCTCCTAGACTGAGATGGAAGCTGCTAACTTTCTATTTGTGGAGTTATAACATCAATAAGTAAACTTCATAGCACTTTGCGAGGATAACAGAGAATTAATCACATGTAAGAATGACTTTAGAAAAATTATTCCTGAGCAGTTTTCTCAAATTAACATGCTGAACAGATCAAGTCCTTTTCATTGCTAAAGTTCTTTCTAAATTGTATCATATTTTAGTTGTGAGAGACGAGGTTATCTCCTGTTTGGGGGAGGTAATTGGCTTTTTTTTCTTTACCTTTACCAGACATTTCCCAAAAAACCCTTATAAGTTTATTATTTGACGACTATCACTCTTTTACCCTTGTTTTTTTTCTGTATACAAACCTAGAATTTGAATGAAATCCATGAGTGAAGGATTTTTAGACTAAGGTTTTTTGGGTTTGGGTTTTTTTGTTTGTTTGGGGGTTTTTGGTACTTTTAAGAAGCTACCTTAAGAGGCAGCCCCAAAGTCAAGTCCCACCTCTGACACGTGCGTGGTCACAGGCAAGTCACTTAACTTGTCAATACCTCATATTTTGACCATGAGTTGCAGGGCTGAGCAGGTATTGTTCCATATTGATAAAGGAAGTTTCTTCATAAGGAAGTGCAGGGCAGGAATTTCAGAGAAGCAACAAATACAACCCAGAAAACTTGCATACTAATAGTACCTTTTACCAGATTGGGTAACAAGCATCGTGGAGTAGAATAATAGGCATTTTTATAAGTTTAAGAAATGCAAGATAGAGCATCATTTTACCTGAAAATTAGTAGGGCCTGTGAATCACTGTGAAAGATAGCAAAGAGCAAGCAGAAACCCTAAAAAACTATCTTTTAGGTTTCCCCCATGAGGTTAATACAATTAGTATACAGTCAGTATCCTGTAGATATGACAGACTACTTTTTTCATGTAGATTCTCATTGAACCTTCCCTTTAGGGAGCATATACATGAGCTTCATTGATGTTGCTCACTTAGGGAAAGGTTCATTTTTGCAAGTTCCTAATATGAGGTATGCCGAGTCTAAGCTTCATCTTTCATTTTTGAAATCATTAGTGAAAAGTTGATTGTTCAGGACCTAGGAATGGCCCCCTCTAGTAAGGCAAACCAACACTACATACCGAATAGGATTCTGGAACCAGAAGTATATGAGAGAGGGGTCACCTCTCACCATAGCTGTATGACTACAGGCAGGACAACTTATTATGTCTTACTTAAGATTCAGGTTTTTTCCATCTGTAATTTCAGGGTAATAATGTCTGTAATAAGTCACATTTATTATGAGGCGCAATTGCAATAATATCTCATTTTTTTTTTAAAGTTAACAGGTATTTGTAGAAATTAATTTGTCCTCTATTATGCCATGCACTTTTAAAGTTTATAGAGTGCTTTCCTCATAGCTATATGTAATAAGTAATGTAAGTGTTTTCCCCATTTTATAGATGAGGATCTAAGGCTTAGTGAAGTGACTGGCCCAAGGTAACCCAACTAAGTAAGTGTTAGCTCCAGTACTAAAAGCACCATACTTCCTTTCTGTTACCACAGTATGGCAAGCAATCTTAACAAGATTGTGACCATTTCTCCAAAAGTGAGAAGTTTTTGGAAAATCTGGAGGAACTCTTGAGGTATTTGATGTAAGAGAACCATAAAGTGATAGAATATTTTAAGTTCTTTACAAGTGTTCAGAGTATTCATTTTCTTTTCAGAATTAACTCACGAGTTTCTACAAATTTTGGAGAAAACTCCTAATAGATTGAAGAGGATACGAAACTGGAGGGTAAGAAGAAACTTAAAGGTTCTCTCAGAAAGTCACTGTATCATTTTGGAATGGATTAAATATCCTTTATTTATTTATTTATTTTTTGCCACTCTTCCTGAAATTATCTTTTTTTCATCTCTATCATTTATACGTAATGTAAGGAACATATGTTTCCTTGTGAGGCAATTCTCAATTGGCATGTGACATTACATCTTGAACCCCAAATAATCTTATTTTTTCCATATATTTTATGTGACTTTTTTTTTACAGATACAAAATTGATTGTGGTCTCCTTTGCTTTCACTACTTTCTTTTGTGTTTTGTTTTGTTTTGTTTTGTTTTTAAATAGGCTAATCAGGCGGCTAAAAAACCTAAAGGGGATGGACAAGTGTCTGAGACAACTCTTCTTGGTTCATCTCTGGTGCAGAATTCCATTTTAGTAGATAGTGTTACTGGTGTGACCACAAATGCGAGCTTTCAGAAACCTTCTTCATCAGCATTTCCTGCACCGGTACCTCTGAATTCAGGAAATATTTCTGTTCAAGATAGTCACACATCTGATAATCTGGCAATACTAACAACAGGAATGCCAAGTACCTCATACAGTTTGGCATCTCACCAAGAATGGCCTCAGCATCAAGAATCAACGAGGACAGAACAAATCTATTCACAGAAACAGGAGCCTCCGATGGCTGGTGGTCAGTACAACATCAGCTTCCAGCAAGGACCTGCTGGGGCATTACATTCAGGATTACATCACAGGTCTGACAAACTGTCTGATCATTCCTCAGTTAAACAAGAGTATACTCACAAGTCAGGAAGCAGTAAGCACCACGGGCCAGCTTCTGCTGCTCCTCTGATAGTTCCTCAGAAAATGTCATTAGATAAATACAGAGAGAAACGCAAGCTAGAAACACTTGAACTGGATGTAAGGGAGCACTACGTAGCTGCCCAAGCAGAACAGCCACACAAAAAGCACATGCAGTTGCAGGCAGCCAGCAGCAGTTCTGTAACTTCTCCCATTAAGATGAAAATTCCTATCGCAAATGCCGAGAAACCAGAAAAATACGTGGCAGATAAAAAAGAAAAGAGTGGATCGCTTAAATTGCGTATTCCTATTCCCCCTACCGACAAAAGCTCTAGTAAAGAAGAACTGAAAATGAAAATAAAGGTTTCTTCCTCGGAAAGACACAGCTCTTCTGACGAGGGCAGTGGAAAGAGCAAGCATTCGAGCCCGCACGTGAGCAGAGACCACAAAGAAAAGCACAAGGAACATTCCTCTAACCGCCATCACAGCAGCGGCCACAAGCACTCCCATTCGCATAGTGGCAGCAGTAGTGGCGGCAGTAAACATAGTACTGATGGAATACCACCTACGGTTCTGAGGAGTCCCGTTGGCCTGAGTAGCGATGGTGGTAATTCCTCTAGTTCCAGTGCTGCGAGAAAGAAGGTGCACATCAATGATGCGTCTCACAACCACCACTCCAAAATGAGCAAAAGTGCCAAAAGTGCAGGTAGTTCATCTAGTTCTTCCTCCTCTGTTAAGCAGTATATATCCTCTCACAACTCTGTTTTTAACCATCCCTTACCCCCTCCTCCCCCTGTCACATACCAGGTGGGCTACGGACATCTCAGCACCCTCGTGAAACTGGACAAGAAGCCAGTGGAGACCAACGGTCCTGATGCCAATCACGAGTACAGTACAAACAGCCAGCATATGGACTACAAAGACACATTCGACATGCTGGATTCGCTGTTAAGTGCCCAAGGAATGAACATGTAATCAATTGTTTAGGTCAATTTTTCCTTTCCTTTTTTAATTTAAGAATTGGTAGAATGGAAAACTTCCTGATCTAGCAAAGGCAACGCCAGCTGTTGCTGCCATTGTTTCAATATATGTAAGTGCTGCTTTATCCTCCTTCACTCTGAAAAGAAGAGATTATAGTAAACAAGTCTTATCTCCACATATGATAGTGTTATAAATACTGTAATAGCATGGAAGGTGCAAAAATCTCAGTATTTTTACAGTTGCAGCTAAGAACAGTAGAACGAATGGCTGCTTCTAGGTATATAGGATGCCTCAAGCATTATTTATCATTTGAATCCTGAAGCCACCGGTTTTTTTTTTGTTGTTGTTGTTGCTTAGCTTTTGAATGAGTGTAAATTGTTTTCTTTTGTGTATTTATGCTGTATGTATGATTTGCATGTTTCAATGATAAAGGGATAAAACAGTATACTGACAACTGTTTACAAGAAAGTGGAGAAAAATGTACATACATTTTTGTATGTTTAGATATTACCATAAATACTCAGGATTGGAGCTGCTTGTAAGTATAACAAAATATACAGAATAACTTTATTTTATCTTGTGTCAGAGTCCATCAGTAATCTTTAAAGAAAAAAAAAAGGGGTGGCACTTTGTCATGTTAATCTTTAACTATAGGCCTTATTGGGAGTCTCTGAATGGGACACTTCACTGCTGAGTGGGTATCCAGCGCCATGGATGGTCATCCGTACCTAAATGTGAGGCACTAAATTGATGCCGTCATGGATTGTTGTGACCAGAATGGCCATTGAAAAGGTCCCTAGTTTTCTGAAGGAAAAAAAGGAATAAAAATAAAGTTTACATTACCTTTTGATGTGAAGTGCATTTAAATGTTTATTGGCTTGATGCAGTAATATAGACACAGAGCTGTTAATAATGGTTATGTAGATTAACGTGATTTGAGAACTAAAGAATTCATAAAAAACTTACATAGTGAAAAATTAGTAAGTTGGTTTTTTTTTAAACTTTAACACCATATATGTTATTTTAGTAGCAAACAGGGATCACTGTTCCATAGCATTCAGAATCTCTACATTTTGAATTCCCCAAGAAGTGTGTTTGTGTGTGATGCCATGTTTCTTTTACAGGTGAATGCAGCCGTCACAATAAAAATGAAAGTAAAACTATTGCTATCACAATTTTCCTTTATATTCCAACAATAAAATAACTATCATTGACTGTGCATTGTACTTGTGATTATAGTTTATACAATCAGAAAGCTCTGTGAAAAAAAAAATCAGTCTCCAGTTAAACCACTAGTACACATTTTTATATTTGTTTGCACGTCTCATCATATTCCTGTTGATGTAAAGTTTGCACAGTCTTCTGACTCTAGAACAAATGACAGGCTTTAACTTTTTTTTTTAAGTTGTAATTAAAAGCCAGTACTCTTAATTCTGTTTTATTAGCTAATATTGAGAACTTGTCCTGTGGTAAATTTGTAAGCAATCTTTAAGTTGTTGAGTGTTTTAAGTTGGGTTAAATTCAACTTTTGCAACCATCAAACAGTTCCTAAAATCTGTTTTAATTTTTCCCTAAATGTACATGAATTTTTTAATGTTCTGAAACTACTGGTACATGCACAATTGTAATTTTATTCAAGTATCTGTTGTAGCTTATTGTAAATATTTGAACATTTAATCTCATCCTTTACTTTTTAGTTTATTAAGTAATCCAATACTACCAATAACTACATCAGCAGCTATACAATTTGGTTTAAACTTTAAAAAGAGAGATTATGATTGTTAATTCTTTTGTCAGCTTATCTGAATTTAGGACATGTAGAAGCCTACCCCTAGGGACACCTAGAGCCCTATCTAGCCAGTGTGTCCTAATACATTAGCATCAAGTTAGCTTTGAAGTTTTTTTCAGTGAGTTTAATAATTTGTGCCATTAAATGTCACTCGTCATTGTTTATGGCATAATGTTGTATTCAGAAACATAGTATTTTTAATGCAGTCTTATTCTTGCGATGGTATATAAACCAGGAACTAGTGTAGAATTGAGCTGTGTGCGAGATGAGGGCGGGGGAGGTTTTTGTTCATAAAGTGATAACTGTAAGTAGATGTGAACTTCTAAGGAGCTATCATGTGAAATAATATAGGGTTGCTGTGCTACTGTATAATGGGGAACCATAATACCAGGAATTTTAATAAGATTTTGTAAAGAATGTCCAGAAAAAGTGGTGAATTTATTTTCAGACTGAAATAGAAAACAATGTGAATATTTAAGGTCTGCAACTACACTTAATAAACTTCACTAAGAATTTGGGAGTTTGTTTTGAGATGTTGTGGGAATAAAGGTAATTTTGTTGAATCTTTATAATTGGTGCTAATGATGGAAGGTTCTAAAATAGCTAGTGTATCTTGTTATGGTTTAGTACTCGTTGGTACTTCCACAGAATTGAACTTGAAGTGCTATGTATTCACTTTTCACTCTGTAAATGTAACTCTATACAATGACTTTATTTATTAAAAGGCAGCCAGTTGTAATTTTTACAACACTGTGAGCTATTCAGACTCCTTAACCTCACTATTCTTTCCCTGAACACTTTATATAACGAGGTAATGACCTCCATCAACCACAAGGGGATTAAATGTGGAAATCCTTTAAACTTCATTTCCATCAAATGAAAATCCTTGGAATTAAATGACTTGTATTTTCTTTTTGCAGATATCTTCCCTTTCCATAAATAAAATCCATCAGTTAGTTTGCCTGTTCAGTGGGCTCTACCAAAGAATAAGACTTCCTCGGTTTCTAGTAAATGGAAGTCATTACTAAGTCTTCCTCTAAGCAATGGTAAATGAACCAAGATGTTACCATAATTTATTTAGGTATAGCATTCCACATGCACAAGGTGATGTATAAAGTTAAGGTGATTGGTAAGATTTTTTTTTAATTGTTGAAATATTATTAAAATGTATTCTCTCTAAACATCTTTTAAAAGAGTGATTTATTCTTAAGTTGTACTTATGAAGCTGGAACAGGGATGGAAGCTCAAAGAAAGGTCTTAAAACCCTATCTTGGGAAACAAATCTAGTTTAATAAACACGTTTGATATTTGACCTTGAAGTACTGGTAAAACACTTATCCCAGACATTTTAATAGCAATTAATTCAATACTTTAAAAGAGTTATGGTTTCATCTATATAGATACCCTCTTCCTCGATGTAGGACATGATCACCTTTGTAAATGGTGCCTTAAGTTGCAACCAACTTTCCAACAATGAGGAACTTATGTGAACTTAGTAGACTGGTCCTTAGATGACATACGTGCAGTTAATTTTGCCAAGGAGCAAGGTGGTTCAGGTGTAAAAGCCATACTGTTTTTTCAAGTAATTTTCAAATGTAACACCTTGTCTCCATTGAACAAAGCTTTTGCATATAAAAATCTAGCAAATATTTTTGGTTTTATTTCAGAGTGCATCCTGCCTACTCCCTCTTGAAAATTTAAGTTTTATTTAAACTAATTTGTCCCTCAGTCTAATTGAAAAGATATTAACACATGCACTTTGAAATCTTTTAAGCATACCTATAATTATGTTAAGGTTCCTCACTATAACCAAGAAGATATTTAGGTTTATAAAAGTTACTTTAGTTAAACTAAGTATTTTGCTAAGTATTTAATTTTATTTGACACACACACATTCCTGCTAGGAAAGTGGTCATTTTTAAACTTGCCAGCCTTAAAAGAAATTCTGGAAGTTGACTTGTGGATAGATGTTCAGAAGTTATGAAAATTTTCAGACCATGTATAATGGACTTCACAATATTGAGTTGACCTCTATTTGAGGTGTAATCACAAAGACTAACTAGCCCCCTTATACCAGCCCGCTTTATAGCACTCTATAGAATTAAATTTTAAGAAAGCTAAATTGTGAGGCCTCTGATTCAGATAGCCAAGACAGGAAACCAGATAAGTGACTTGGTTAAAATATTTCAATTTGAAAATTAATAGCTGTTGGGCTGAAAACTCAGTAATTGAAATAATTCATAGCTGCTAACATTCACAAGTAGAAATTCACTTTGAATAAAAGCCTTTGTACTTTTGTAAGTAAGGTTACTAAGGGTTTTTTAATGGAAATCACTGCAGTTTTAACAATATAGGTTTTAATGTATGTTCCATCTCATGCTATTGGAGTCAGTGTATCTAATTAAAAGCTATTCCTGATAATGCCTTTAGCTTTTAATTGCTGATAAAAAGGACCTTTCTCAGGCTAGAGAAAAACCTGAGACTTAAGTTAATGTGTGTTGTGATTGGTCTTTCATCATAAACACAGAAGGCAGCAGTTGTCTCCATCCCAGCAGCGGTTATTTAACTGGCTTCTTCATTATAAAATACCAAGCACTTCAGTAAACTTTGTTTACTTGTTTCCAACATAAACTGGAATTGCGACATCGCCACTGTGCTTTAAGCCCCCTAAAAAAGATAAACATAACCACTGAGGAAAGGGCTGTTGGATCCCAGGCATTTTGAGCAGGAGAGCTAAAACAAGATAACTCCAGGTGGCAAGACAGTATTGGGGCTGAATCAAAGTCAAAAGTTTTCATACCTCTGAAAATCTGCTATAAGTTGTTTTGCAATGTGTTCTGACTTTTCTACATAGACTTCCTTTAAAGAAAAGTGTCTAGAAAATGCGAGCTAGTTTAAATAGCATTAATAGGATAAAATTAGGAGGTATCCTTCAAGAAAAATTCCATCACCCAATACTGCATAAATTGATTTTCATCCCTATATAGTTAACCTTTGCTGCCACTGGCAATATGTGTCTAGATGGTGTAGTGAATAGAGCTCTAGATTTGGAATCAGGATGTTTCTATAAATGTTAGCTATTGAAATCAATGTGCAGTATGTTATAATTATACTAATATGCTTGCCTGTTGTTTCCCCTGCTCCCACTCCTATAATGTAAGTGCCTTGAAGTCAAGGACTATTTTGTTTGTATTTAATAGGGAATTTTGTTAGTATAAAATAGGTCAATTTTATATAGAAGCCAATATTAGTATGGATCAATTTGAATTGATAATGTATCTTTAAAATACCCTCTACTGAAATTTTTTACCTAAGTCTAATGCTAAATCTAGTGGCCTTTTTCTAGTCATCTTTTGAGCTATTCAGAAACTAAAAACTGGTCCATCCCTGTCTAAACATTCTACCGCTTTGGCTTCTAGTCTTATGTTATATTTATAGTCTTATATATATATATATATATATATATATGGTCTTACAGTCATATATTCCATCAGTTCTACCTGCAACATTTCTGCTGGTTCTGAAGTCGGTTCTATTCCCAGTGTTTTGTGAAGGTTCTCAACATTTTGTCATTGGCCCTTTGTAATGTCTCCATCTGAAGCATGAAGTTGCTGTCCTTACCTTTTACCCAGATAACCCTTTTGGCATCTCAAACTCAAATCTGCCCCCTGCTTCTGACTATTTCAGGCAGCGGCAGTCCTATTCAACAAGCCATGCATACTTTTAACTGGCCTGTCTACTCCATCTCATACCCCATTCTATGTGCCACTGCATTCCAGTCTTTTCATCTTTGCATAGTCTCCCATCACTCTCAACTAAACTACTATAGTAACAAGTCTCCCATCTACTGCTACTGCAAATTGGTTAAATTCCTTCTAGATAGGCTCTGTACTTTTGTATACTCAAGTGTTTAGGTGCCATATTCCTCTTTTTCATGCACAAATATGGTCATTACTCCTTAAAACCCTTTAATTCACCAAGTTGTCAAGATTCCTTTGTCAATCAAGAGCCCCTGTAATCAGGGAAAACCCTACCTTGATGCAATAAAAAGACTTGAATTTGTAGTCAGAGGAACTGGGTCTCAATCACAGTTCAGCCACTGCTTGTGTGACTCTGGATAAATTACTTATCTTGTTCTCAATTTCCTCAACTAAAATGACAAGTTTGCATTAGGATGACCTTCGCTGTCCCTCTCAACTCTTATTCCCCAACCCTAAATTGTACTACTACCAGGTACTTCCTAAACCTCATATCCTGCTTTACTCTTAGGTGCTTGCTTACCATGTTTATCTTCATATGTGTCCTGTAACCTTTGTTAATTCAGGAATTGTATCATCTAAACTTGGTACATTATAAGTATCTAACAGTTACAGTCATTGCTTAAATGTTGGTTGAATTTGATCTAATGATTAATAATCACTAAATTATATATCATTAAATAATCAAATGGAATACGTACAAAGATCATTACTCTTAGACCTCCAGCTTATTTTTAACTAGGTTGCTTTCTGTGATAACATCAACTGAATAGGACCAAGGAAAGGAAACTAGTCAGTTTTTACATAAATTTTGGTGAAAGGATTGGATGAAGGGAAAATAGCTAATGACCACAAAAAGGATAATGAAAACAGTGCAGGGTCCTGATACCACCACAAATGTGTACCCACAAAAAAGTAATAACCTTCTTCTGAATGCATAAGAATTAAAATGGCACAGTTTGAGGAAAAGATCAACAAATTGGAATTCAAGACTTGGAATCAACTTACGGTTCTGTTCCTCACTACTTTGGACAAGTCATTTCAGTTCTGTGAGCTAAAGTTACCTTTTCTCGGAAGTGAAGGGGCTGAACTAGATAAAATAGTGTAAGGTGCTTGGTTCAGCAAGCATAGAAAGCTTGGGACAAAAATCAAAGATGTCCCTACTAAGAAATGTTTTGCCGTCAAACAGTATTTCTAATTTTGGGGATGTCAGCTGGGAATGCACCTCTCTTAAAAATTAGTGGAACTTAGGATTATTAACTGGCAGGTGAGAAAAAGGCTAGTTGTGTTTAGTCCCTAAAATAAGTTCTATCATCCATTTAAGGGGAATAGACAGTAAAACCAAATCAAATAGGAAAACCATGCCAGTAAAATAAGAAATTAGCCCTTTTGTATGATCAGTATTTGGTCTGGTTTGACTTGGAGTCAGTAAAAGTATTTAGGAACAGCTTTCCTTCAGCAATAAACCGAAGCATTCAAAGTTTTAAAAAAAATAGGATCCCATCAAGGTCTGCAACTATAAAAAATAGCATAACATTTGACTGCCTTTTAGAAATGTCATGTATGAATTGAACAATATCAATAAATTGTCTCTTAGCTGCTGCTTGACAATTTCTAGTAAGGAGAATCCCCCTACCGCTTGAATCAACCTGTTCCAAGTATGAACCACTCTGATCACCAAAAGGATTTTCTTTACAGTAGGCCCAAACCTAACCTCTATAACTTCACCACTTGTTCCTATATGAGTCCTCTTAGGCCACAGTAAATATCACATGCCTAGTCCATAAAGGTAGGAAGTTCCTTCAGAGGATCCTTTTGTAAGACTACAGATTTCTCATCATTCTGGTAACTTTCCTCTGGACTTCCTCTAGTTGGTCAATATGCTTCCTAATATATGAAGTTGAACAAATAGCCTTAAATGCTCTCCCACTAGAGTGCAATGTGATATTCATTGTTGGAATACCCATAACCTCTTATATCTTTAACAGTATAGAGTGTTAATATTAGCTTTGGGGCTTATACTCATCTTGAGTTGACAGCTCACAAAGTTCTACATCTTTCTTACACAGGGTTATCTAAACCCGTTTCCTGATGATGTATTGGTGTTCATTTTTTGAAGCCTAGTGTAGTATTTTATATTTGGCCAATCAAGATTGTAATCTCCTGAGGGCAAGATATTTTGCCTTTTGTATTTTTTTTTTTTTGGTATCCCCGGTCCTTAGCATGGTGCCTTAGCAAGTACCTGCATAGTAGGTACTTAATTTAAAAAAAAAATTGATTTAATGTATCAGATTAGGACCATCATTTCAGTCTATCAAGATCTTTTGAGATCCTTGTCCAGAGTATTAAACCCACACAGTTTTGCGTCATTGGCAAAGTTGGTAATCTCTAAATGCCTCTATCCAAATCATTGATTTTCCTAAATTGATCAGCATGTGGCCTAAAAGATTTTTTTCTGCACTCTAATAGAAAATGTTCATGTAAAACAAAATGTTAAGTTTAGAGTCAAGAAAGGAGTTTGAATCCTGACTGCTCCTTATTCCTTCTGTTTTGGTCAAGTCACATCTATTTCTGAGCACCAACAGGTCTTCCAACAATAATTTCCCACCAGATCAACACATTCATTAATTCCTATATTTAGGGTACAATTCAACTTGTTACAAGTACACCCATATATTTCATAAGAGACTGGGTCAAATATCTCCATATAATTCAGGTATACTATACAGTTTTCCCCTAATCTACCAGTGTAGTACACTTGTCAAAAAAGGAAATGAAGTTAATCCTAGTTGGTCTGTGGATGAATATGAATTCAATCAGTGGTCAGTGACTTCCTTTCTAAATGCAGAAAAACTACCCATTTAAGAAAACATGATTTCACTAGGAATCACTTAAAATCACATGTATAATTTGAAAAATCCACTAATCTTTTTTTTTCTTTTTTTTGAGGGAGGGAGTGGGATAGGGTAAGGAATCAGAATGACATTTGCCTTCCTCAGTCTTAGAGCATTCTCCATGGCGGTATGAGAAATTAAAGAAACAATTTATTATGCACTTACTATGTGCCAGGCACCACGTTAAGTACTAGGGATATTTGTATCCCCATAAGCAAAAAGAAAGCCCCTCCCTCAAGGAATGCTTCAGGAAGGTAGAAAGGAGCTGAGAGGGGTGTAAAGTACCTTTATAGTATGGAAGCCAGACATCTAGGTGGAGAAAGCCACCATCCTGAGAAGGCCCAATCCTCTGAGAGAAATTTCGAGATGAGATAGTGGAATGTGGACATCTGAAAGCCAAGAGCAGTCTTTGTAGTTAAAAAAAAAAAAAGGATCTGGAGTCAGGAAAGACATTGCTTTGAATCTAAATTCCAATATTTCAGAACTTGATAAGTGACCTCAAGCAAGTTCCTTACCTTCTCTGAGCCCCAGTGTTCTTTTTTGTAAGATAGTCATGATGACCCCTGTGGTACTTGGCATATGGAGGAGATCCTGCCCTGCTTGGAGACCAGATCAAAAGTATTGCCTGCATGCTCCATTGGTATCTTTGAAATGTCAGAGAATTCCAGGGAGATTGCTCACAAGTTGGATAGACCCCTCTGGTGAATGTATGGGAGAATATGCAAAAGCATCTCACAGAATTAGAAGGTTCAATTCAAAGATGGTAATGTGAATTGTTGAAATGTGATCACAGCTTCATTGAAGTATTGGAGTGTTAGTACTTGGTGGTTATGTGATTAGCAAGATGGAAGAGTAGATGTTTTCAACATACCCCATCTCACCAACCTAATGAGCTCAGAAGAAAGAAACAGGAATGATACCTGTTGTACCAAAGATATAGTAATTAAAACTTAATCAACTGGGGCAGCTAGGTGATGCAGTGAATAGAGCACTGGCCCAGACATCAGGAGGACCTGAGTTCAAATGCAGACTCAGATACTTGACACTTGCTAGCTGTGTGGCCTTGGGCAAGTCACTTAACTCCGATTATTTTGTCTTCCCCCCTCCAAAAAAAAATAACCTTAATCAACAAAATAAGACAACACTACACGCTGTAAAGGTCTTATCAAGCTTGTGCTTCAAAGTACAGCTTTTTTTTTTTCATTACAGACTTACCTTATTAGAAGCCTGTCTCCCCTAACATAAGCATAGAGCCAGATCCAAATAAGTTAATTATTTAGAGAAGACCCAACAAAAGATCATTAACCTGCCCTGGAGCAATACAAATTATCACCAATGATCTGTTTGTCACTAGGAAAGGAACCTCTCTGCACCATAGCTTCTCTTTCATTCTCCAAGCAATGCCGCAAGAACCAGTATTTAAGTTCCTAATGAATATTTCTGCTTAGTTTTTGTAGCAAGTAGAAAAGATGGACTCTTTCAGACATGAATGGGGCAGGTGATCCATTGTTCTACAACTGCACTTTCGAGGAGGCACCCAGAATAATGGAAAATTGAGTAGAAAATGTTGTGGAGGTTAAAAAGTCAGAAAATATTTGAGTATGACTGTTGTCTCACTAAGGCTCATTAAGTATGACTGTTGTCTCACTAAAGCCAGTGATGGGGAACCTGTAGCCCTGGGGCCACACGTGGACCTCCAGGTCTTCAAGTGCAACCCCCAAACCAAACCCAACCCAAACTTCACAGAACAAAACCCTTATGCAAAAATAAAAGGATTTGTTCTGTAAAACCCAGACCCAGTCAAAAGGCTGCACTCAAGGACTCAGAGTGGCACAAGCTCTTTTGAGAAGATTTGAAGCCTGCTGTCCTTCATTATCTGGCAAGAATGCCGCACATCTTGTTCCTTCATGTCTTTCTCCTTGGTTGGGATGATCTTCCATCTATATGCCTCCACTCATTTCATACAAAGTACAGCTTTGATGGCCCTGGTATAGTCCTCCTACATCGATGAATCAGTCTGAAGCCCTCCCCACCCACCCTAGCTCCATAAAAGGAAAAATCGTTGATTTCACCCAGCCATACAAAAGAGAGAGAGGGAAGGAAGGGAGAAAAGAAGAAAGGATTTATTAAGTCCCTACTGTGTGCCAGGCACTGTGCTAAGTAGTTTACAAACATCTCTCGATCCTCACAACCCAGGGCAGGGGGAGTAAGGTGCCCATTCTGCAGCTGAAGGAAATGAGGCAGAGGTCAATTGACGGACCTAGGGTCCCACAGCTAGCAAGTATCTGAGGCTGGATTTTGAACTTAGGTCTTCTGGACTTCAAGTCCATCACTCTACCCACTGTACCGCCTCAATAACTCTCCAAGTAGTGGTGAAAACAGGAATATGGATTTGGCCATGACATAATGAATAAATATCATACTTGGAGAGAAACTGGCAAGCTTCTAGTGAAAAAGAGAATTCTACAGATATCCCAGCACCTATGGAAAAACAGCAAGAGACTCCAGTGTGGTCCAAAGAATAGAACTCAAATAAACTCAAATACAGTTTTTGAAAGATGATGCTAGGATAGAAATTAGGTCAGAAATCAGCCTGCTGCTGAGTGTTACTGTCTCTGGAATTGAGAAAACAGACTTGGACTGTTGACGAATGGAAACCAGTTTGATTGTGAAGGCTCCAATTCCCCAGCATGTAAATATGCTTGCAGAAACTGGGCATTAACGCTTCCAGCCTCTTGCTGGAATGGTACCATAAGAATTAAGTCTACTTAATTCTACTCTCTGCTACTCCTACTTCTCTGCTCCATATTCTTTCCTCTTTATTAGGTAATTTAGGCCACATTCTCACTTTGTTAGTTCTATAAATAACAGAGCAGTCTCCCATTAGTGTACTGGCTCTTTGTTTTATATATTTAAGTCTGAGGGGTTCAGAGCCTCTGGCTGAAATATGGATATCCCCCCACCCCAACTCACTCCTATGCACTGCCCACTATGGCTTATGGCTACACACTAAGATCGTGCCGGCTAGCAGCTATTCCCCTCCTGTCCCGTAACTATAAAACTTGGTAAAGCTATCTCTCTGCACAGGTGTTCTTCACGCTGAAATCCCCTGCACTGCCAAGGATCTCTTTGGAGAGAGCTTGATCAAGTCAAATCAGCCTTCGTATCTAACGGTAGGCACAGAACTCCTGTTATGGTTATCAGATGAACCTTGAGATCTAACCGCGATTTACTTCTTGTCTCAGTCCTATGCGGGTGTGTGGATATGACAGGTGAAACATTATCCCAGCTGAGCCTGATAGTAATTCGATGTGAATATTCAATCTCTTTTCCTTCTTATAATGGTATGGATTTAAAACAATTCTTTTTAATTTGCCTCTTCCCCCTTGCCTCCAAAGAAACTTGCCCAGTATCATTTCTGTTTCTCCGTCTATGGATCTTCACCCAAATGCTTTCCATCACTCTTTTCTACCATCTGGTTCATGAATTTCCTTGTCTATCTTTTTAATCATCAGTATTCCTATGCAGTCCTTTTATTTAATCACTTCTTTTTGTAACAATGGATTATCCTGATCCCCATTGCCTAAAGGCCAGGTATATTATATTTTACCCTTCCCCTAGGATTCTCCAGTACCCTTAAGAGGGGTTGGGGTGTCTAGGTTCTCTGTCAATGGCTCCAGTCAATGATGTTCCTCCAATTGTAGGGGTGGATCCCCCGCACTCTAGTGCCATTTAATCACTAATAGATTAACTTTTACAAAGAAATATTTACTTCAAAGGTATAATCAGAAATATACAAACTTACCCCTCAACACACAGGGCTTAATTCCCATCCCTACCACACATGCCCTCTGTACCAACTCAGTGAAAATTTAAAAGTAACAAACAAAACAAGTTAAAAGGAAGAAAGAGCAGGGGATTTTGCTTGACTGCATAAAGCAATAGAAGAATATTGTCAAAAAAAAATCCAAGAAGCTAACAGAAGACCAGATAGAGATCTTAAAGAATCTAATATCAAAAAATAGGTTGAAAAGGAACTATTAAAGAAAAAAAAAACCCTGATCCTGATGGATTGATTCACTGAATAACTCTATGAGACTTTTAAAGAATAATTAATTGCAATATTACACAAACTATCCTCAAAAATTAAAAAGCACCCTACCAGATTCATTTTTATGAGACAAACATAACCAGAGAAAGATAAAGAATAGAAAAACTATACGGGGCAGCTAGGTGGCGCAGTGAATAGAGCACCGGCCCTGGAGTTAGGAACCTGAGTTCAAATCCGGCCTCAGACACTTTACACACTTACTAGCTGTGTGACCTTGGGCAAGTCACTTAACCCCAATTGCCCTGCCTTCCCCCCTGCAAAAAAAAAAAAAACTATAGATGAGTATAATTAGTGAATATTGATTGAAAATTTTTCAAGTCCACTATGGCTAAGTTGGATTTATACAAGGGATGTGAAGATGGTTCAACATTAGGAAAACTATTAAAAACAAAAACATCAAAAAAACACATGATTATCTCAGTAGTTGCGGAAAAAGCCTTTGCCAAAGTACAACACTCAGGGTATTAAAAACTCAATGAAGGCTATGTGTAGAGGAATCTTTTTTAGTGATAAAAAGTATATAAAACTAAAAGCAAATATATGCAATGGATATATGCTAAAATATTCTCAATAAATATGGGAGTAAATCAAGAAAGCCCATTCTCCCTTCTATTATTTGATATATTTCTGCAAATGCCAGCAATAGCAATAAGACAAAAGAAAGAAATTAAAAGTATAAAGATAAGTAAAGAGGACTTAAAACTATCCCTACTTATTGATAGCATGATGGTCTACTTAGAAAACCTTAGGGAATCAGCAAAGATACTAATTGAAGCAAGTAGCCATTTCATCAAGGTCACAGCCTACAAAATAAATCCTTAAAAAATAAACCACCTATCCATATTACAAAAAACATCCAAGAGACAATAAGTCAAAGGGTAATATCTTTCCAAATAACTACAAAATGCATAAAATGCTTGGGGATCTGTTTACCAAGCATAAAAAAAATATTTTTATAGATTCAATCACAAAATGTTTCTTAAAGAAAGAACAACTTAAGTAAGTAGAGGAATATTCAGTGATCATGACTTAGCTGTGCCAATATAATAAAAATGATAATACTACCAAAGTTAATTTATAGTTCTGATGCTATACCAATCAAATTATCAAACTGATACTTTATAGAACTTATAATAACAAAAAATTCATTTGGAAAAATAAAAGATTCATAATATCAAGGGATATAATAAAAATAGACAGGGACAAAAAGAGAATAATATTTCCAGACCTCAAACTATTATAGAGCAGTAGTCATCAAAACAATCTCATATTGGTTAAAAAGAGAGAGAGAGAGAGAGAGAGAGAGAGAGAGAGGTAGATCAACGGAACCCAGACTAGACAAGGGACACACACACACAAATGCATAGCTCACAACCTGGAAAAAGATGGCATGATAGATAAGGTGCTGGTCTTGGAGTCTTGAGTTATAATCCTGCCACAGGTATTTACTTAGCCATGTGACCCTCAGCAAGTCACTTAGCCCTTCTCTGCCTTCATCTCCTAATATCTAAAACTGCAAAAACTTTGGTACCTACCTCCCAAGGTTATGAAGATCAAACAAGATAGTATATGCAAAGTGTTTTTCAAACCTTCGAGTTCTATATAAATGCTAGCCATCATCATTATCATTTTCATTATTATTATTCATCTTAGTAGAAGGTCTTCATGAGTTTCTGTGGCCAAGAAAAACTCATCCCCTGATAATAAGTTTTGCAGCGATGAACTCCTCTGACCTTAGCTAAGTTGGTCCATAGGTGAAAGAGGTAGTCTATTGAATGAGATAATATTTATAAAGTGCTTAGAAGAGTGCCTGGCAAATGGTAGACTCTTAAAGTTTACTCCCTTCCCTCCCCTCTCCCCATTACCAGGTGCATAGTTGAAGTCTTTACAGCTCGTTAGGCTTTGCAAGTCTTGCTAACAGGGTTACCCCCTTACCACAGGGAGGCATTAGAGAAAGACAAGAGTAGAGACCTGTATTTATAAGTTAATACATTGATCTGTGATTTGTGTTGGCACCACAGCAACACGAGTTAAAACACCTATTATTTAGTAGGTAAGTTTTGGAGAGTTGTCTCAAGCTCATAATAATTTAGTGACCTGTCCATGGTCACACAGCTAGTAAGTGTCAGAGGCAGGTTTTGAACCCAGGTCTTCCTGACTCTAAGTCTCTCCATACTAATTTTCCTGATATTTCTGCTAGTTAAAAAAGAAAAAGAAATCCCCTCACCCAGATTGGTTAATGTGTGATGTGTATCACTAGACCTCTGAGACAAGTTTATAGTTCACAGATCTACATGTCATGTGAAAGTAAGCTTAATTGAGATCCTTCTATTGAATATCTTATTCAATTAAAAAAAATTCCCATTCAATGATATCATTTCAATTCCATATCCTTTTCCTTTTTTACCTGCCTCTGCCCTTCTCTTTACCTTACTAAGTGCCCAAGTCCCAAAGATTCCTACCATTTTCCTATCCAGTCCTGATAACCTCTGGCTTGCCTATGTTCCCCCTATCCTAGCTTATGTGGAGAGTCCAAGTGATATCGTAAGTGCTTTATAGGGGTAAGCTACAGATTGGCCTGATCAGATAATACAATACCTTCAATAACTGGCTCTCTGCAGAACAAGAAACCCTCTCACTCTGCCATGCCTGGCTTCTATTAGGGCTCCTGAGCACCACCTAGTTAAACCTTGGGGAGAGGTGTGGAAGAACATCTGAAACTCACAACAGTCATCCTGATTCATTCATATTTAACACTTCTCGACTTTAGTTCCTTCTGAATATCTTTTTTCTTTGCAAGTACCAAATAAAGATGGGCCAGAGAGCCAGAAATTATACTGTACTTCTCTTCTCTGCATGACATATAAATAAAAATTTCATGATTTATATTAGAATTTTCACTTTTTCTTTTGTTTTTAGAAGCAATCAAGGTTAAGTGACTTGCCCAGGGTCACACAGCTAGTAAGTGTGTGAGGCCAGGGCAGCTAAGTAATGCAGTAGATAGAGCCCTGGACCTGGAGTCAGGAGGACCTGAATTCAGTTTTAGTTTCAGACACTTATTAGCTGTGTGACCCTGGGCAAGTTACTTAATCCAGATTGCCTCAAAAAAAAAAAAAAAAGTAAGCTTCTGATGTCACATTTGAACTCAGATCCTCCTGACTCCAGGGCCAATTCACTGCATTACCTAGCAGCCCCCACCAAAACAAACAAACAAACAAACAAACAAAAAAACCTAATAGAACAGGAATAAAATGAGTTTAAATTATAACCTGAGGGATTGGGACTAGACTTCAGATCTTCCAAACCGCAAGCACTGGGAACACTGGAATGGGTTTTAAAAACAATATATATTTGCATACATACATGAAATCAGGGGTGTGCTGGTAAATGTTGAACAACCATTCCCCCCTCCCCAAAAAAAGCTCACATGACACATTTTTAAGTTTAAACTACATTATTCACATTTTCACAATCACTGTAAACCTACACATTCAATAAAATAATAAATCAGTCCTGATTTGTGGCATTTGAAGATTTCTGAAGTGCAAATGCTCACACTGAAAATTTAACAACTGGCTCTTGAGTTGGTTTGGCTCCAAACACACAGGCATGGAATCCTGAATAAACTTGAGAAAGCTCTTCTATGCTGGCAACGTTTTTAGCTGATGAAACCACAAGGTTCTGGCTAAGTTTGGGTTAGACTGGATCTCCAACAAGAAGATCCATGGACCTTAGCCTTCATTCCCTGCAGTGGTGAAACAATTGAACATCTGCAGTGGTTTTGGTAGAATGTCCACAGCTCCACTCAGTGACTCCTCTGAAGGAAAGAGTGCTCCAGGAGCTGCAGAGCAGATGGCCGATCATGCTGATCCCTGGTAGGAAAAGGAAAAGCTCAGAAAAGTGGTTTCCAAGAAATATTTGGTTGTTTTGAAAATGAAGTCACTTATAAAAATAAACTCTTTGAAAATGATAAAATAGGGGCATCTAGGTGGCGCAGTGAGTAGAGCACGGGCCCTGGAGTCAGGAGGACCTGAGTTCAAATCCAGACTCGGACACTTGACACACTTACTAGCTGTGTGACCTTAGGCAAGTTACTTAACCCCAATTGCCCTGCCTTCCACCCTCCAAAAAAAAAAAAGAAAGAAAGAAAGAAAAAAGAAAATGACAAAACACAAAATGTAAAATTAAGATATTTACATACAGAAAAGTTTGAGACTAAGCCTCTTCCACCTCTTCCTTTTTCTCTTCCACAACATTACAACCTCCTAGTAATACCTCCACATTCATATGGCACTTGATGGTTTCCAAGGCACTTTCTTCACAATAACCAGGGGAGGTAATTAATACAGATATAATTTTGTGGATGTTAAGGGATCTCAGAAGTCCTCTATTTATTTTACAAGTGAGGAAACTGAAGACCAAGATCACAAAATTAATAATACGACATCTGACAAAAATCCAGGTGGTCTGACCCCAGAGCCATTCAGAGCTCTTTCTTCCAAACCAAGACGCCTAGAAAGCATTCACTTAATGATAACTCCATGAGAACCTTTTTATGGTCAAACTTCTGAGAAGTGGTCCAAACCTTTTATCTCTATTTCTTCACCTTTTATTAACTCCTTAATTCCCTACAATCGGCTTGAAACTTCTCTGGAAGGGCATCAATGACCTCACAATCACCAATCTTTTGATCCATCCCGATCATCCTGGACTTTGGAAATATTAGACACCCCTATTTCTGTCTTTTGGAGTCTCTCTCTTCCCTGAGCTTCTTTAACATTGTACTCTTCTCATCCTCTTCAGAGCTCTTTCAACTTTTCCTCTATCTCCTCTTCATGCTCTCCAACTCCTGCTCTCCAACTTCTATGTCTCCAAGCACTCCAGATATTGTTCTGGGGCCCAGATGTTCTGGGGATTCAGATGGATGATAGTTCACTATATTTAGCCTCATGCAGACACACACTGCTCTCTGGTCATCTTCTTGGTGCTGTTGCCCTCTAGCCTTCCCCCCACCCCACCCTTCCACCTCTAGCTCAGGGAATAGTGATCAAATTAAAACTAGCATTCTTGGAAGGGCTTGTCAATCAATTGTCCTTATCACTCTACTCACCACCCTAATGCTTCCCTCACCAAAATACCCCTCCCTAGACACCACTCTCCATAGCTAGGTTCTTATTATTGCAAATAATGAATCTCCTGAAGTTATCCCATCACTCTAATCAACACTGCACATTTCTATTGGGCTGGAACTAATGACCACATTTTACTTAATTATAACTTTGAATAGAATAGATTTTGAATGCCTCTCACCACTTCAGGGGAATCATTATTTGGACTTAACTGTATGTGTAGTCTTCGCCTATTGGAATATAAACTATGTGAATGGAAGGGCTGTCTTGCTTTTTGAATTTGTGTCCCTAGTACTTAGTTAGCCTAAGGCCTGGCACATAGTCAGCCATAAGCACATCAATCCTTTTTCATCCATTCAGTTGGCTCTTCCTCTTACCTCCAACAAAAGACAATCCTTTCTGCTCTAAGTCTTTTCCTTGCAGAGCTCATCTGTTTCCATCTCTTCTACAGCTGCCTCTATGATTATAATTATTCCTCTCCAGCCACGACCTTTCACCCAGTCCCAGCGCTGAATCTCCAGCAGTCTACCAGACATTGCCACTAGTAAAGAAGGCTCAGCTCCTCACCTGCCCCTCCAAGCAGGACCCATGCCCCCAACTCAAACTTTCCTGACTCCCAACACACCCATTCTCCTTTTGTAAAGCTGAAATCGTGAGGAAGTTCTTCTTGATCCCAAACCCCCTCCCTCAAACTTCCATCCACTGGCCTGGTTCTGATGGGGTTTAGACTGTGAGAGCCCCCTTGAACTCTCCTTGAATCTTCCCACTTGATGAGGCATTTGGCCAAGGCCATAAGCCTGTCATTATTGCTAGGCCCAAATCTCTGTGTTACTCTAGCCCAGCCCTCCATCGTCTAGCTGCTTCCCACCCTTGATCCTAACAAAATGTCCAGGCCCAAATCTGTTCCGCTTAAACTAGCCTAGCCCTATGTTGTCTGTTATCTCCATGTAGCCTTCAGCTACTTCCTATCCTTAATCCCATTCTCTTGGTTCCTGGAGTCTGACCTCACCCCAGTCCCATCAAGATCCTCCTTAGATTCCTCCTTCCCTCGACCCCTCCTCCCATCACCCCAGGACCCCCCTAGATTCCTCCCACAGCCTTTCTGTATATAAGTCTCATCTTGCCATCTCAAAGGGTCTCAGATTCAATCTAGCTCAGTAGATTGAATCTGCTGTGCTTGTAAAGCTGAGCAAGCCTCACAAATGCTGAGATTTCTTAAGACTCAACCCGATATGGCAAACCTTTAATAAACCTTGTTTTTCTTTGGCTGTGAGAAGGCTTGAGTCAAATGCACTCGAGCAGAACCCGGCGTGTTGGTATTTTGGGGTCTCGAGTACCCCTAAACCTCATCATATGGTTCCCTGACCTCATCAGCTCTACTCTCTGGAGACAAACAGAATAAGTCTAATCCCTCTTCCACATGAAAGCCCTTCAAATATCGGGAGAAAACGATTGCATTTCCCCCTAAGACTTATTCATTCAATTGGTATTAGCTTCTTGGCTTAACCTCTTTAGGTCTCAGTTTCCCTCATCTATAAAATGAAAGAATTGGACTAGGTGATCTTTAAAGTCACTGTCCAGCCTAACTTTTCTATCTCTTTCCTATTTAGATACATAATGACTCTCTTCTTGATTTCCTAAAGGAAGGACAGTTGTTGATTTGGGTTTTGTTTTGGTTTATTTTTTGGAGGCAGTTGGAGTTCACACAGCTAGTAAGTGTCTGAGGTCAGATTTTAACTCAGGTCCTCCTGACTCCAAGGCAGGAGCTCTATCCACTGAGCCATCTAGCTGCACCCAGGGTAGTCTTAAAGAGCCCTGACAGGGTTGGAGAGGAAAAAGGGACCTTGATTTGGAGTACGGAGACCTTGTTACTAGTCAAAGGTCTGCCACTTACTTGTTGTGGGACCTTATGGAAGTCATTTAACTTTCATGCACCACTGTTTCCTCATGCATAAATGAGGGTTTAGACTAGATGATGCCTAAATTTCCTTCCAGCTCTGAGTCTGCAAATTAAGATCCAACTGAAAAATTAATGCCAACTATTGCAGAGTGAAGTAAAACCAGAAAAACAAAACATTAAATGTCTACAACTATATAAATGCAAAGAATGTTGTTTTTTTTTAAATGAATGTTGGGTAATTAGCATGACCAAGCTTAGATCCCAAAGAGTTGAGAAAATGTACATCTTTCTCTTCTTTGCAAAGGTGAGAGACTATGGGTATGGAACATAGTATATTCTCCCAGAATTATAGGACCCCAGCTCTGAAATTAAAAGAGACCTCAGAGGCCATCTAATGCAATCCCCCCATTTTACAGTGAGAAAACTGAGGCACAGGCAGGGTAAAAGAATCATTCCATATTACACAAGTAGTATGAGTTGGTTAGTTTTGGTGAATTGCTTTTCTCCCCTCTTTATTCTCTGTTACATAGGATGGCAAGGGAATATATTTGAAAATGCACATAATGTAAAAACCCTCCCTATTTCCCAAGCTTTATCCTCTGACACTCTCCAAACTTCTTACCTGGTTAAACAGACACGTACAAAGTCTGCTGCATTTTCTGAAAAGTGATCTGGTAAAGAAGGCATTAGCCCTCTATGAGTGCCAATGTAAAACATTGCTGCCATCCTGTCCATAGAAGCTAAAGGTGGTTTTCCCGTGGCCATCTCAAATACAGTGCAGCCAATGCTCCAGACGTCTGACTTCCTTCCATAGCCAGATTCATTGATGACTTCGGGTGCCATCCAATATGGTGTCCCATGCATAGATTTAAGCATGTCACTATGAGTGCCTGTTAAGCTCACATAAGCTAAACGCCTGGCACATCCAAAGTCAATCAGCTTTATTATTCCAGTCGGCATGAGCATAACATTATTCCCTTTGATGTCTCTGTGCACCACACAGTTCTCATGCAAATAGGCTACACCTTGGAGAATTTGCTTGGTGTATTTGGAGAGCACAATCTCAGGCAACGGCCCAAAACGGTTTATAATACTGGAAATGGAGCCACCGGGAACAAACTCCATGAAAATACTTACAAGGTTCTTTTCCAAACATGTTCCCAAGTAGGCCACAATATTGACATGTTTCAATTCTTTGAGCAAGTCCACTTCTTCTTGAAGTTTCTGATATTCTCTCTCATTGGCTGCTTGATCAGAGGTATTCAAAGCCACTTGTTTGACAGCTATAAGTTGGCCCTGACTTGTAAGACCACAGTATACCTAGAAGTAAGCCAAATATTAATCGTTAAGCGTGAACCACCCAATATTTGGGCATTTTGATAAGCCAAGACAACAAGCATTGGCTAAGTACTTACTAAGTTCCAGGCACTGAACTCCTCTCTCAGTCCTATCTTCCTTCCCCCTCAATCTCAAGTTAACCTGAATTCAGTCTTTAAGGGAAATGCAACTTAAATTATTCCAATGAATTGGAACTGGGACTGGGGTTGGAAGGGAAAATATCAGAAGAAATGTCGTCCCGTTTTAAATGGTTCTTATAAATACCATAGATAAAAGTATCACCCAAATGTGTCCTATAAGATTTAGGAAATCCTGAAGGTTAAGGGGCTACTAAGAGACCCACTAAAATTTGCAATAGCTGTGCAAGAAGTCTCTTATCTATTTCTGCTAATTCAACAGTTGATGGCAGAGACCCTTAAGACTCCATAAAACTCTGAATTTATACAGAATATAAACTATTATTAAATACTATAAACTTGCATACAGATGGTGTATATCTACTATATATCTGTTATTCAGTTTATTGAGAGTTAATTACTCACACCTCTAGTGTATTTAACAAGAAGGAGGAAAAGGCAAATTAAGAACCAGCAGTGTCAAATAAGGGAAACATTTCTCATCCTTATCTCCCTTTCTGTTTTCCAAAGTAGCAAATATTAATCCAAGCAGTCCATCTTAGAGTGCTTTGACTGTTCCCTTCCTGGATCTATTAACTGCTGGCATTGGTACAAACAAGAGAAAAACAGAAAATCCCGAAGGCGAGGTCAAGAATGAAGCTGTGCCAATGTGTGACAGAGACTATCATTGCCCTTCGATGTAGTCAATACAATTCAATAAGCACTTAGGAAGTGCCTACCACAGGGCACTATGTTAGTTACTGGGGATGTAAAAACAAGAAACAATCCCTTCCTCCAAGCTTATGTTATTATACTGGTCATTCTGTGCCCAAGACATCAGATAGATGGTGAGTTGCCAATTATTTTAAGGAATTATTGTGACTAAGGAAATGCCACAAGGGGGTCCCTCTGGGTCAGGTGGAGTGGGGACAGGCCATTTTTTTGGATATTTTACATAAAAGACCACAATGGCAGTGAGGGAGGAATAAATCTTCAATTACACTTTAATAATGCATAGAAAGTACAGAAACAGTCGTGGGGGCAAAGGGAGTATAGAAGAAAAGGTGTAGAGATGGGGGATGGGGTGATAGAGAGGTAGGCAGTGGAGGAAAGAGAATGGGGATGGGGAGGAGCAAAGAGAGTCACTTATGTAACTGTGGATCACAGTTGAGAGCACTTGGGCAGCATGGACCCATAGCAGATTGGAGGAGTGCTGGAAGGGAGGAAGCAGAAGTTTGGGGGTCTCATTTTCATAGAGTTATATAGACTAACTCTTATCTGTGCTACCTTAGGGTTAGTTCATTAATATATCCACCTTATCTCAAAATTATTAGCAACACCTTAGGATTACTTCATTTGTTGGTGTTCTGCCAGTCTGAGGCTTATAGACCATGGGCAGTTAACTGAACAGAGGGGCCCTTACAGTGAAACCTAACTGGCTTCCCTCCTGACTTAGCACAGGATGTGCTGACTTAGTCTCAGGATGTGGCCTTAGTTAATTCATGAGACAGTTTCCAGTGGCTCCTATGCTCCCCTAATTTATGAGACAGTTTGCAAGTAACAGTTATGCTTCCTTAATCTATGGGACACTCTGTAAGTGACTAAGCTCCCCCTTGCAATCTCACTTCCTAATATTGTTATTTTATATTAGTTACTCGTTAACTTCCTATACTAACTAGATGATGGGGTAGGGATGAGGGTGTAGAAGGACTAGAACAAGATATAATTTAACCCAGCCCAGTGAACAAGATTTTCAGACTCAAAAGGAATAAGATTTTGGGAGGACCTCAGACACACAAAAAGAAAACCACTGAGCGCCACTGCTCTGTCACAATTGCATCTTACTCAGTTCTTTTGTATTTCTTCCTTTTAACTCAGTAGTCAGAGTAAAAGGTCCAGTATAGGCCTACAGTGTTTCTGATTTTCTAAGCTGCTTCCAGATTTCCTTAGAACTGAAAGGCTGATATCATTGATAGGATTGTTGACAGTAGCTGCTCCCTTCCTCCCTTTTCCACAGATCAACTACCATGCTGTCCTGACTGTGGCACCACTATGATGAAGGGAGTTGATTGTCTGTTCCATATTTTATTAAGATTAAAGAAGCATTTTCTGAAATTTTCACTTTGCTAAGCCCCAACAGTCTGACATTTTTTTGTGTTAACTCTAACTCACCGTGCCATATGCGCCCTTCCCAAGGATTTCACCTTTGGTCCAGAGAATAGGCTCTTCATGCTTTAAACTGTTTTCAGAAAAAGGCTTTTCATTCAAACTGAAGAAAGGCTTTTCTTTGTCAGAGAGCCAGAAATTGTTACTGTACTTCTGGCAAAGTAAAGTAAAAGAATAAGAAAACCATTACAATATGCAACTAGGAGTGAAGCATCTTTGGCTGCAGGAACATGTTCTCTGTGACAGACTTCTTCAAAATCCATGGTGCTTTATTCTAATTCTGGCTATGCAGATTTCCCAAACACTGACCAGGCAAGATTTTTCAAGGACATGCTTCTGATTTATTAGCTGTATTTATTTTGGGGGACGCTTCATTTAAGGGGTCTATCGTCTGTTTGTTTGTGTTCCATGAACGAAAGGCAAAGAAAGCAGTGTGGTAGAAAGAACACTGATCGGGAGAGCTGGGTTCAAGTCCTTCATTTATACTCGGCAAAAATCACATCATTTGTAGCATGCTCTGTATCCTTGTCTAGACGCAGAACTTCTTAAATTTTTCCTACTTGCAACCTCTTTTCATCTTTGGGCAGCGTTCCTTGGCATTGCGCGGCCAGAACCAAGACTGTGAAGTGGATGCAACACAGGCAAGCACTGCCAGAAACACCTCATTTGTTATGCATTTGATTTTGAATTAATTTTTGGTCATTGCATGTTCAGAAAACTTTTACCGTCACCAAATTTTTTTTGTGACCCCATATGAGTTCTCAACCCACAGTTTAAGAAGCACTGGCCTAGAGCACAGAAATACTGCTACTCATCCTGCCACCTGTTTCGTTGGATTGAAACAACGTGTATGAAAACACATTGTAGACTATGGAAACAAGACTTTTCAAAGGTATTATTGCCTGTGAGAGCATGGTGTTCCCATTCAGATGAAATTTGAAGCAAAAGACAAATCTGCAGTCATTGCAAGCAAAAGGACCAGTGTACACATACACTAGGAGAATGAGCCTCTACATACCATGGAGGCCGTGTGGGTCTAGATGTGTAATTTGGAGCAAGCTGTTTCCTCCTTCAATGGGCCTCAGTATCATCTATCAAATGAGGAGTTTGGGTTTCTTTAAGAAGTGGTTCTTAACCTTTTATGTATTAGGGACTCCTTGGAAGTCTGGGGAAGCCTTTCCACCCCTTCTCAGAGTAAAATACATAGGATTACAAAGGAAACCTATTATTAAAATGCAATTATCAGAATATTTTAAAAAATAAGTTTGTGGACCCAAGGTTAAGAATGTCTAGAATATGATCTCCCAGGTCCCTTCTAGGCCTAAAACACCAATGCTCCACTGTACAGCGATGTACAGCTTCCTACATCTGTCCTGTGTCTCAAAGTATCAAACCTTTCCAGTCTGGAGATTCCACGTTGTTTATATACTTTCCCATTGTCACACTCACATGCTCCAAATGCACCAACATAAGTGCAGACTTTTATTGTTGGGATTGTCATTTTCCTCCAGAACTGTGATTTTATCAGTGTGGAGAAATGGTGGGCAAACTCCCTCTACTGATGCAGACTGGCAACTTATCTGTAACTTATAGTATTAGAGAGTTACCTGGTGTACAGTCACCAGATGACAGGGTCATAATCTACTTTCCCCTCCTTTCACTAGAGAAAGTACAGCAGAAAAGGTGCTAGATTTGGAGCAAGGGGATTTGGGGTACAGATCCCATTCCTGCAACTTACCTGTATGAAACTGAGTTAGTCATTTAACCGCTCAGCTTCCTCAACTACAAAAATCAGTAAGGTAGGAATAAAAGATCTTTAAGGTCCTTTCTATCTCAAAATCAATGATCCTAATTTTATATATGTTTTGTTTTTAAGTCTGGAGCATGTTTAAGAAAAGAGAGTGCTAGATTTGGACTCAGAAAACTTAAATTCAAGTCCGTCTTTGCCACTTACTACCCCAGCTCTCCACTCTTCTTCACCTACCTTAAACACTGTTCAGCCATTGGCAGCAAAGGGTCTGGGGAAGCCTTCCTAAAGCTAGGCTCTGGGGCACTCATCCTGTCTCACCATTAGGTAGGGACTGCTCTGAAATGGCTTTTAAGGAGGAAAAGAAGTTCCTGACATTCTAAGCTAATTAGCTATGTGACATTGGGCTAGTCCCTTTACAGAATTTGAAAGTTAGAAGGGGTTTTTGTTGTTGTCATTTTCTCTTTGCTTTGCTTTGTTTTTGTCCAGCTATTGCTAGACCACCAAATAAAAGGAACATCAAAATGCGGACATTTTGTCTGAGTACTTGCTTCATCATTTCATTCATAGAGATGCCTTACTAAGACAGATATGGTGTGTAAATCATCATTTTAAAGACGGTTTATCTTCATTTAGGATTGACTTCTAATTGGCAATGGTTCTTAACAAATTGGTTTCAAGATTCTTTTCCCCCATAGCCTCATCAAGTTGATGATTGGTGAATGCTTAAGTACATCAGGAAAACTGTTACTTAAAGGAACCAGGTAGTGAATAGAGCACATATGATCATTCCATTCTTTACTTAGTTGAGTTTTTTGTTTGTTTGAGACTGGATCTCCCTATCTTGCGAGGCTAGAAGTACAGACTTTATTCACAGCCTGATCCCACTGCTGGTCAGCATGGAAACTTTGACCTCCTCCATTCATGCCGTAAGATGGTCCACCCCACCCAATACCTGTATTGGTACCAGACTTAGTATGAACATCTGATTGGCTTTAGTCCAAATGCAGCTCAGAATTCCTGAGCTCAATGGATCCATAAGCCTCAACTTTCCCCATCGTCAGGGATTACGGGCATGTGTCACCACACACAGCATGTTCAGTTTCTAAATTCGGGTTTTCATTCAGGTTTTACAAAATGAAGTACAAAAGTTAGAAAACCAACTCAAAAAAAAAAAACTAAGGTTCAAAATTTAGCAATAACACTTCCCTCTCTGCAGTCTTAGGTTTAGGCTAGTGTTACTAATAGGGTGATCTAAGAACATATAAATGCTAATCTCAAGTGGCCAGCATACAACGTCTTCTCAAAAAAAAAAATGTCGTGTGTTTGTTTTATGGTGTCCCATGATCTCTCGTGAGGCAGCTAGATAGCACAGTACATAGGGACCTAGACTTGGAATCAGGAAAACCTGACTTCAAACGTCAAACACTTAACCTGTGTTACTCTGGGCAAGTCACCAAATTTCTTTCTGACTTAGTTTCCTCTTCTATAAAATAGGATCATAATAGCACCTACCTCCAAGGATTGTTATTAGGATAAAATATTTGTAAAGTGCTTTGCAAATCTCAAATCATCATATATAAGCTAGCTTGACTATATTATAAAATATAGATAATGGCCTGACTATTCTAGAATGTTAGCCCAAAATTATATTTTAACACATTGTGATCTTTTCCTTATTCAAGATTTCCGTAAGTATTACCTCAAATCTTGGAGGAAAGTCATGTTGGAAGACACTGGCAGTTTGTTTTTTTTTTTTTCGTTTTTTTGGCAGGGCAATTGGGGTTAGGTGACTTGCCCAAGGTCACACAGCTAGTACACGGGTCAAGTGTCTGAGGCTCTACTCACTGCGCCACCTAGCTGCCCCAACACTGGCTTGGATATAGATTAATGTTAAATTCAATAAAATTGTTTCTGGTGGGCCTGAGCCTAAATCATACACTACAGCATTAGTATTAATATTTTTTCTTCAATACTATCTATGTCCTCTGAACTCCTAAAGCACGTACTCAGTAATCATTCATTTGGCAAGTAATCTCATGGTGTCTTGTAGCATCTCTTGCACTGCTATAACTAGTATAACTAGGGTCCAATTAGTGAGAATTACTCGAAATCACAATGCATAGCTAAAACTTCAAATAGTAAATAAATAGATAAATAAATAAATAAACTTCAAATAGTGCCAATCTGAATGTATGTCCAGGGATTCTCCCTAATCAGGACCTGGCTGTAGTTCTTTATCTCTTGTATTGTTATTCATATTTTCACTAAATTTCTTTTTAACTGCTTGAGAGCAGGGACTATACTTATATTCCAAACAAAATCAATATATTTTACATATAATAAATACTTGGAAAATATTTGGTGATTGATCAAACATATTAATGCTCTGACAACTAGATATGCTGTTGAATAAAATAATAGTCTATTCATAGTGACATTTGAATTTAATTGGATGCAATGTTATACCTGGATTTTGAGTCTTGTTGTTTCTTTGTCAAGGTCTTGGAAGGTATTTCCTCTTCCACTGATGGTTGGGTTTTGTGTTTCTGCATTTGTGTCATTTGTCACCATTTGCCAGGAGTTTGTGTCTTTCTCATCAAGAGCTAATAATTCTGCCGCTAGACAACCTAGTAATTCATCCGTCACTTGTTCATTATTTTCAGAGTCCAGAGTGTCCATAGAAATTGAGCTTGTAACACTTGGAGTTTTTTCAGCATTCTCAAATGTAATTGACTTATTTGCTAAACTGCTGTCTTCCATCGAATGTGTCCAGTTTGGGCTTAGACTTGCCTGAGAAGATGTACCTTTTGATCTCTCTGGGAAAGAGAAAGCACTCAGTGCTTGAAGTTCACTGGAAATTCTGTCAGCTCTTGGGGTCTCAGAAAAAGTTTGGCTGACTTTCGGATTTCTAAGAGTCTCCATATCGAATCTTTCTTGTAATATGGACTCAATGGCATTCTCCTGACTTGGTTTTAACCAGATATTAACTGAAGTTACAGATTTGGTAAGATGCTCCCCTTCGAGCTCACGTAGATCTCTGAGGCTTGTGGCAAGTATCTCACTGGGGGGATGGCCTTCGTCATTTAAGGATTGTTCCACAGAAACTTTTTCCATACTAGACAAATCAGAGCTAAGGGTGGGTTCATTCTGTGTTTGATATCCAGCAAGGTCCTCTGGAGACTGAATGGAATTAAGGAGCTGCATTCCATCTTTATCAGAAGGAGAGGTATTTCCTGAAGATTTCATATGCCAATCAGGTTCTGAAATTACATCATTTTCCATATTTTCTATGACACCTGCTGTTGACTTGTGGTTTTTTTCTTTTGAAATTAAACTTTTGTGCTTCTGTTTAATGCCAGGAGAACCCTTTGGAGGTTTTGTATGTCCCTTTTTCTGGGACATCCTTACCCTGCCATTGCCATTTCTTTCGTTATGTGTGGAATGACATTTGTTTGAAAGACATCTTCCAGCTGGAGCAGAACTTGTTTCCCTGCAGAATTTGTTTTCCTGACGCCCGGCTTCTCTGACATGACAATATACAGGAGTCCCAAACATTTCATAAATTCCTGGTCCTTTGTCAGTCGAATTGATTTCCTTGAACATATCACTATATTTCAGGTCCAAAAAATTAAATTTTGACTTTGCTGGAAGAACAGAAACAGGAGCAGTAGCCTTTTTTGGCTCAGAATTTTTGCAGATACGGGGAAATCCTTGCCTTTGGGGTTTCAAAGCATGGAGGTCTAATGGTTTCTCCTCTGTGTGTGGCCCTCTCCTTTGAAGTTTGGTTGATTGCCTGGGCTTGGACTCATCAAGCCTTTTCATGCTTGCTTTCTGAACAGTAGGTTTGATGGAACGCTCGATAGAAACTGGGGGGTTCTGAGACGTCCTGCTATTCATCTTTGTCTTTGAATCCAGTTTCTTCCTATAGGTCTTCATCCTGCGGTTGTCATTTTCTTGATGAGCAACTCTATGGAAGGTGTTGCTATTGCTATGGACAGTACTTTTTCTCTTTGAGAGACCCTGTTTGGCCATGGCTGGTTCCCTAGGGCATTCATTTCCAGGAAAAGTAATGCAGACCAGAGGCACCATTTCACTCATTTCTGTGCCCATTGTTTCTGATCCTGCTACTTTTGTGGATGTCTCTATGCCTATGTGGCTTTTGGATAGTTTTGCTGTAGAGTCAGGAGTGATAACAATGGGAATGGTTGTAAAGATAAGTTCTGAAATATGATTTTGCTCACTTGTCTCATTTGCATGCCCTGATGTACTCTTTACATTGGGAATCTCATATCCAGAACCTTCACTCTGGCGTTGTGTCATTACTGAAGGGTTAATTTCTTGGAGCTTGGTCTGAGTGGTGTGCATCATTCCTTGATCTTGTTCACGGTCCCCACTCTTTAAGCTATGTTGACTTCTTGATGTTGTACAATGAGTATTTCCCTCTTCAATATCTTTTATTCTACCATCAGGAGGATCAAACTCTTTGTTTTTGGAAATGTTGTCTTCTTTTAAAATGTCTTCATTCTCAATGGATGTCCACAATGGACCTTTTTCAAAGTGAGAGTCTTCAAATTGGACACCATCTTCAGCTTTCCTATGTTTTAGATTTCCTTCCCTTTCTAAGCCCTCACCTAATGAATGCCAATGATCCTTCTGAAAAGAGCACATATTTCTAGACCAAATGGAATTGTAACTGTCAGAGGTTCTGAGACTATGATCCACAAACACTTTAGACTGGGTTTGTTGCAATCTATTTGATAACTGAAAGCCATCAGATTGATTGGTGGGTTCTATGAGACCAGGCATAGGACATGTGGCGCTTGTAATATGTCTTTCTGTCTTTTTAAGAAGCTTGTTATTTTCTAGAAGAACAAGTTGACTTGACCCAGTAGGCAAGAATGATAGTTGTGGTAAGGGAAACTAGAAGAAAACAGTGAAAATTCTGATGAATATTAGAATGTTAAATGGCAATAATTATATATTCCATGGTCCTAAGTTTACACCAACCAGAATGTTTTTTGGTCAGCGCCACCTTCTAGAATGGTGAGACAATGGCCAAAATACAAGGATCTACAATAGATCCCAGTTTTTATAACTGGAATCTCATTTCCAACAGTCTTTAAGTATTTTTGAGAAAAAAAGGGAAAAATTAATTGATTTGGCTTTATTTTTAACAGACTAAGCTTATCTTAAGATTCATAGCTTTACATATTTGAACAATGAATGTCCTGTTAGATAAGACTTTTTTTTTATTATGGACAAGAGACATATAATTTCCTCCTATTTGAATTTTCATAATAATTGGTCCAAGTCTTTTGAAATTCTTCATTTGATTAATTCAAAATTATTTCATTCTTATGTTAACATTGATCCTCATGAGACTTCCAACATACACTAGCATGCTGATGATGAACAAGCATTCATCTAGGTAAGTCACAGCTAGATGAGTGTCTTACAAATACTACATCCCTGATGTCTAAAATTAGTCACCACAGGTAATATAAAATAGACAGATCCTTCTTTCTATTTCATGATCCAATTTCAACCTGAGCTGGCTTTTGTTCTTTGCCTCCAGAGGTCAGTATAACCTAATGCAAGAAATCTAAGTGCGTGGCCTATAATACATAGATAGGAAAATAGTCTCTAAAAAGATTTTTAAAGTTTATGCTTCCTGTCTTTTCAGTCTCTGGGCAATGTGCAGATTCCATAGTTTATTGTGACAGCATTTTCACAGGTACACATGGGAAAAGGTAGCTAATTTGGGGCTTATGTTATTTAATACTTCTTTCTAAGAGAGGATTCTGGGAAGATGAAGAAGTAGGTCAGAAAATTCCAAGCTTTCAAGATTTTCCCCCACAAAAGAGTTAAAATAGCACCTTAGGGTGAACAAAGTGTGGGTAGAGACAAAAAAGAATAGGGGCACAACCAAGACCTTCCTAGGACCATTTGAGAAGATCTGAAGAAAAATCCCAGGACAAGGTTTGGTCCCTACAAGGAGTAAACATGTCCAGGCCAGGTTCGGTTTTAACAAGCCTCAAGGTGCTTAAACAACTAGCGGCAAGTCATGGGGTTAGATGGTTTGACAGGCTGCCTTGGCTCCAGCCACAGGAACTTTTCACCCTGGGACAATGAGGGGAGTTGGGCATTTGAGTCCAGGAAAATTGAGGGAACCTCTACTGATGAGGAACACCAGATCTAGCTCTGCTGCAAAGAGTGGTGGGGGTGAGAAGGAACCAGCACATGCCCAGTGAGTGCAGAAGCAGTGGGGCAAAAAGCCTCTGCCTGTGGGCCCTTACATGAGGTTGGAAGTTTGGCTTTGGTTCCAGGCTAGGGGGGAGAACTGAAGATCTGGGGCAAGAGGCACCATTTCCCACATCCCAGGGCTAGAGGTGATTACAAAAATCAAGCTATTATTGTAAAAAATGCACAAGCAAAGGAGAAAAAATCCAATCATAGAAACCTATTACAAGAATAGAGATGACCAGGGTTCATCTTCAGAGGAGGATATTGAAATAAAGAAACCCCCAAAGAGTAACGTCAAATGGTCACCTGCCCAAAAAGAATTTATATAAAATCTTAAAAAAGAGTTTAAAATCAAACGACAGAGATGGAGGAAAAACTAAAATAATAATAATAATAATAATCATCCAAGAAAAACAAGGAGCTTATGAAAGGAAAACCAACCAATTAGAAAAGGATATCCAGAATCTTAAGGAAGAAAATGACACCTTGAAAATTAGAATTGGGCAAAGAGAAGCCAGTGAAATTATAAGAAATCAAGAAATAATTAAACAAAACATGAATAATGAAAAACTGGAAGAGAAAGTGAAACATCTTATAAGGAAAACAACAGACTCGGAGAATAGATCAAGGAGAAACAATATAAAGATAATCAGAGTAACTGAAAGTCATGATTAAAAAAAGAATCTTGATACAATAATACAAGAAATAAAGAAAATTGTCGTGAAGCATTAGAACAAGGCAGGGAAGTAGAAATAGAGAAAATCCATCAAATACCACTTAAAAGAAATCCTATGAGCAAAACTCACAGGAATATTACAGTCAAATTCCAAAACCTCCAGCTGAAGGATAAAATATTAAAAGCATCAAGATTAAAACAATTGAAATACTATGGTGCCACAATTAGAATTACACAAGACCTAGTAGTAGAAACATTTAAGGACCACAAGTCTTGGAACACAATATATAGAAGAGCAAAAGACTTGAGGCTCCAGCCAAAAATATCATACCCTGCAAATTTAAGTATTATCTTGAATGAAAAAAATGGACATTTGATAAACTCTCAGACTTTCAAGACTTGGTTAAAAAAAAATCCTGAGCTTAATAGAAGATTCGACATACAAGAACCAAGAGAAACATAAGGTACATATCAAAGACTGACTATAAGGGATTCATAAGGACAGACTGTTTGCCTTTTATATAACATAAAATGTATGTCTAAGATTCTTATTAATAATTGCTGAGCTCATAAGAAAGAGGGGGGTAAACCTATGATATGAATTTTAAAAATAAAACCATTTAGAAACAGCTAGAAAGAGTAATTATTTTATACAAAAGAGGTGCAAGAGGAAGAAAGGACACAGAGGAATTAGATGGGGGAAGAGGGCTAGTAGTTCTGGTAACCTTTCATCAGGAGTGGGTTTAAGAGGGAATAATACATATATATTTAGAAGAATATAAAAGTCTTCTATATTTAGAAGAAATAAAATGGTAGGGGTATAGAGAGGGGGTAGAGGACAAGGGAGAGATTTTTAAAGGGGAGAATGGGGGAATAGGCAAAAGGAGGGTATAGAAAAGTGTTTAGATTTATGGGAATGGGAGGATAGGGGAGGGATCCTTGGAGGGGGGTAGGCAAGTAATAGGATGGCAAGGTAGTTGGTAGAAGTAAATAGAGGAATCAGAAGGGATAGGAAATAAGAGATATGCACAAATATAAAAACAAAGATCAGGAGTAGAGTATGTTTGGGAAAGTATATGTCTGTATATGTGTATGTATATATCTATAGCTATAGAGAAACCTATCTAAACTTTATTGTAGCCTTTGGGGTTGGGTGGAGAGAGGGAAAAAAAGAACAAAGTAAAAAAGTGCACAGCAGAAGACAAAAGAAAACTCACAAGAAAGCAAAGATGGACAATTCTCAACACAAATATATTATTTATCATAAAGCCTTTCTTGAAATGAAAATCTATTGTTATATATTTTAAATCCTCTCTTATGTTCTACTATGCACATGACATGCTTTTTTTATTTTGTTGTATTGAAGTTTCAATATTTAAGTTTATGATATGTTTTGTTCCTTTTCTCTATTGCATATTTGTGTTCTGGCCCTTGAGCCTAAAAATTTTTTTTAAATCATTAAAAAATAAAAAAAATACTTCTTTCTAATAATCATGGCAGGTACCTGTGTATGAGAAGAAAGGGCAACATGAACATGGGAGTTAGAAAGAAAAAGAATATATTTTTGGATATATTTTCTTACCTCTAAATCAGAATTTTCCTCCATCTCAAAGAGATGACTGAAGAATAAATGAGGTATCAAGCCACATTTGCCCAGTGCCTGAATTCTTCCTTGATAGCACATATCAGCTTTTAGGACAGAGAATCAGCCTCAAAGCTGGACAGATTGAGTTCTAAGTTTCAGCTCTGACACATGCTGACTTCATGACCCTGGGCAAGTCACTGGAGCTTCTCAGTGCTCTAGGCCAATGGTGTTCAGCTGAAACAGAAACTCCCTGCAGGCCCACACTGACTTAGACTACCACAAATTAACATTATCTATGTCACGTTGTATTTTTATTTATTTTTGTTAAACTTTTCTCAATTACATTTTAATCTGGTTCTTGCTGCTATCTAGAATTTTGAGGGCTGCTTATGGTCAATGGGCCGAGTCTGACATCTCTACTCTAGGTATCTGTCTAAGACTGTAAGGCACAGAGGAGGTGCTAACCTGCTTTGGTTAGAAGGAGTTTCCTCATGGGGAAGTAATCTCATCCTGTGCCATCTTCTCCAGCAAATTGCTCCGTCTATCATCCCTACTCTATCACTAATCTTTAAACTCTCTCAATCTGCTGGCAGATTGCCTAATACCTATGCCCATGTTTCCCAAATCCTAAAAAAAAAAACAAAAAAAACAGGGAAAAAAAGAAAACCTTACTCGATCCATCCATCCCTGCTAGCTGTCATCCTATATCTGTCTTCCTGTACATGACTACACTTGAGAGGACCATCTGTAATAGGTGTCTCCATTTTCACTTTCTTCTTAATTCTGCAACCTGGCTTCTGATTTCATCAATCAATTGAAATTCTCTCTCTAAAGTTACTGATGGGCTTTTCTTAATCCTCATCTTTCTTGATCTCTTTGCAGCCTTCAACACTGTCAATCACCCTCTTCTCTCCTCCTGCTTGGTTGTATATGCCTTTTCAATTTCTTTTGCTAGATCTTCATCTGGGTCATACCAGCTAACACTGAGTGTCTCCCAAGGCTCTGTCTTGTGCCCTCTTCTCTTCTTCCTCTCTACTATCTCACTTGATAGTCTCATCAACTCGCAGAGATTCAATTATCATCTCTATGCAGATGATTCTCAAATCTATTTATAAAGCCTTAACCTCTCTTTTGACCTCTAGTATCATCTCCAATGGCCTATCAAATATCTTGTACTAGATGACCTGTAGATATCTTAAACTCAACAGTCCCAAAATGAACTCATCTTTCCCTTCAAATCCTCTCCTCTTCCAAACTTCCATATTGCTGTTGAAGGTACTACCGTCCTCCCAGTCACCCAGGTTTACCAGCTAGGTGTCATCCAAGAATCCTCACTCTCCCCACCCCTTCCATCCAATGAGTTAAGTCCTATCATTTCTACCTTTGTAATATCTTCAGCAGATACTCCCTTCTCTTTTCTAACATTTCCACCACATTGGTGCTGGCCTGCATCACCTCACACCTGGTCTTTCTGAAATAGCCTGCTGTCTAATCTCGCTGCCTCAAGTGTCCCCCCTCTCACTCCAGTCCATCCCCTACACAACTGCCACAATGATCTTCCTTATACACAAGTCTGACCATGCCATCCTGCCCCCTCATGTCATAAACTCTAGTGACTCACTATTTTCTCTGAGATCAAATATAAACCACTATTTTGTTCAAAGCCTCCTCCTGTTCATAACCTCCTACCTTTCCAGTCTTCTTACATCTTGCTTCCTTCAATATATTCGATGCTTTAGTGACACCAGCCTCCCTGTGGTTCCTCACACAGGGCACTCCATCTCTCAACTCTGGCATTTCCTCTGGCTATTTCCAATGCCTGGAATTCTCTCCCTCCTTGTCTCTACCTCCTAGTCTCCCTGGCTTCCTACAAGTTCTAAATAAACCTCTACCTTCCCCAAGGAGACTTCCCTAGTCCCCTATAATGCTAGTGCCTTTCCTTTAAGATTATACATATACACACACAATACATATGTATATATGTGTATATACATCTTGTTTGGATGTAGCTGTTTGCATTTTATCTCCTCAATTAAACTGTGAGCTCCTTGAGAAGCAGGGATTGTCTTTTACCTTTTTTTGTTTGTATGCCTAGCACTTGGCACAGTGCCTAGCACATAGTAGGCACTTAATAAATTCTTGTTGCCTAAGAGTTCCCTCTTGCATTTCATTATAAACTCTACTGTTGTGAAATTACAGGTCCAGTCCCCATCTTTATCCCCAAACTAGTATTTCATATTCCTGCAGGACACTAACTGATGATATATTTGGAAAAGTTAAAATAGCCCTTTTAAAATGCTTTAAATAATAACAGCAAGGAGTTTAATAGGGAAAATCTAGTTTCATATATCTCTGCTAAAAAAAAACTATTTGAATTCTAGGCATGTAATAATAAAGCGAACCTGTTGCTGGAATTTATTACATCATATGGAAGATGCTTGAAAATTGAGACGAGGAAATGAAAAAGACTAACAGCAAATATCACCCTAAATACCACTCTAAGGAGTATATCCTTAGAAGGAAATATCTCCAGAAAATAAAGTCTAAATTTTCAGTTACCGAATAGGACTTCTTAGCTGGAAAAGGTTCCTTAATTTCTATTTTTGTTTTTATTTCAATTATTCTAAAGTAACATCTTACCTCAGTTCTTTGACTACTGAGTTTGATAGTAGGCGTGGCAAAACCTTTAAAAAAAAGATTAATTACATGTTGAATATTCCTAATAGTGAACTTGCTGTCAAACTGGGTAGAGTGTTGCTAGGGAAGAGAAGGTTTCTGGTCAAGGTTTATTGGAGAGGGACACGAAAGTTAAGTATGATACTTATGCCAAGGAAGTATTGCATTGGATCATAGATTCAGAGCTAGAAAAGATGGTATTCCAGGGCCCTCATTTAACAGATGAGAAAACTGTGGCCCAAAGAAATAAAATGACTTGTCCAAAGTCGTAAAGATTCTAAGTGGCAGTCAGGATATGAACCCAGGTCCCCTGGTTCATTTCACAGTGCCACAATGGGGCTCTAATTGTACCCTCAATCCAATCCCTGTGTCTCATGTTTCTCAGTGAGCCATGTACCTTTCTTCTGTACCTGATTCACACATAGAAGTAGGGGTTTGCTGGAGCCAGCTCAAACCAGCTTACAAGAGTCACTTGTAAAATTTTCAGTATGAGCATGAACACCTCAAAAATTAGGAAATGCCACAAATTGAGGTTTGATTTATTGTTTTATTGAATGTCTAGACTTAAAAAAAGTAATGGAGAAAATGTTAATAATGATAATTAAACTTAAATGTTTGTTATGCATACATTCCCTTCGCACATACCTCCAGAAAGGCAGTTTTACCAGCATTTACCAGCATACCACCACCTAGGAGTACTTTTATTATTTTAATAGCAAATTTAAAGGGATCTCATGAACTGAAGGTGAGTTGCAGCAGGGGGTTATTGGCCCTGCAAGTAAGGCAGGCTTGAAAAGGAGAGGTAGTAGAAAGAGCAGTAGGCTCTAGTCTGGACTCTGGGAAAGAGGCAATAGGCCTCTTCACCACAAGGAAGTGGTGAAACTCTTGATCTGCCAGCTGAGATCACCCTTTTAACTATAATCCTCTGGTCCTTGTGATGGGCTTTTCTTGTTCTAACTTTAAACTCTATTTTCTCTATACTCTAAACTATATTTTCCCATAAAACTGAGGCTCTTTCACCAATTCAAGAATCTCCTAATGCAGTGCCATCATTACTGCACATAGATCTGTGTGTGCTCCCCAGCATCTATTAGGTATCCAAGAATTTCCATCTCTTTGACATATTGGCACTTTTCCAACTTGGCAAATGGCTATACTAACATAGCTATTGGAGGACAGCCCAGACAAATTAGATGTGTTTGGCATGGTCACAGGAGAAAATAAGAAAATCATTAAGATAGACCACCACCTCCTGCTCTAACATAGGTCCTGAAATAATAAATGCATGAACTTCTGAAAAAAGTTCTTCAGGGGCATTGTACAAATTGAAGTGCGTAGTCCAACATTAAATCAGGCAAAGCAGGCTAGGAAGTCTATCCTATATTCATTTCTTTTTTGTGTTTAGATCAGATGAGTCTATCGAATCCAGCTTTTCCAGAATTCTGGAACTCTAAATTTCTTGTTTATCTTTTGGTAAAATTTATCAAGTTGTGAATGAGGAACATTTAAATATAATTATTGTCTTACTGTTTAGGTATTTTTGTATTTTTGCTAGCTTTTCTTTTTAAGTACTTAGGTAAGATGATTTAGGGAATATCTATATCTATATATATATATATATTTATATTTAATACTGATATTTCTGGCAGAGAATCAGGTGACTGCGTTTATTGTATATATTGTCGGATGCAGTCACTGGATCAGATGCTGTTGCTTAATTATTTTATTTATTACAAAGGAGCATTCAATCTGGGATGGAGGGGAGAAGGATTTCACCCTTCCCCTGTTCCTCCCCAGAAATAACTGTGATGTTAAGACAAAAGTCATCAATAAGGCATATTTTAAAAAATATACATTAAAATTATTTCATTATCTGTGGTTGCTTTAAGTATAATGTAGTTTCCCTGTTTGTCTCTCTTGACAGTATCTATTTTTACTAGTGCCTTGTCTAAAATCATGATGTCAATTCTTGCTTTTTTGGATTTGCCTGAAGCATAATAAATTTTATTCCAACCACTCATTTTAACTCTGTATGTCTTTATGTTTTATTTATGTTTCTTGTATGCAGCAAAGTATTGAGTTCTCTAATCCATTCTGCCGTGTTCTTCTGTTTTATGGATATTTAGTCCATCAGCATTCACAATTATAATTATTGTTTGTACTTTCCTCTATCAAATTCTATTAAATTACTTTTTTTAATCAGCACTAGATACTTGCAGTTTGTTTGCTTGCAACAATATGATACCACTCTCCTCCCACAAATACTTCCCAGACTCTGTTGTTCAGCCTTAAACTCGGATGTCTTGATTCTTCTTTTATTCTCTGTTTTCATCTGTGTGTCTCTGTCTGTGTCTGTGTATGTCTCTCTGTTTCTGTGTCTGTCTCTGTCTGTGTGTCTCTATCTCTCTTTGTCTCTTCGTCTCTGTCTCTCTGCTTCTGTCTCTGTTTCTCTTTGTCTCCGTCTCTCTCCCAATCTAGATTAGAATGTGGATCTGATTTTCCCCATCCCTCCCCAACACGTTCATTTCATGATCATCTCTAGTACCCCTTTCAAAGAAATATTCATTCAGTTAATCCTTTTTCTAGGAGATTTTAGGATAACATTTAACATTTAGGATAACCCATACATATTCTCTGTTTTCTCAGTGATTCTCATACAAGGTAAGATGTCTAAAATTTAGTAGTGTTATCACCACTTCAGCCCAGTTTTGATAAGAGTGTGGGTCTACCCTTACCCTTTCCCTCTCTATCTCTGTGGAGTTCCACAGTCCTAGAAATATTATTTAAAGTCTTCCTCACTCTTCTCTTCTTCTCTCCATTAAAGTGCCTTTAGTTGACTTTCTTTTGTGCTCCTTATCTTAAATATTTTCTCTATTTTCTCTCAATGACTTCGGACAAGAGATTTCTAAAAAAAAAGCTTTGTTTTCTCTTTGCAGCATAAAACAATGATTTTTAATACATTAGGTCTTTGCTTATTATGTGGACTTGTTTACTATATCAAATATTTTTGGATTGATGAACATGCATATCAAAATGACATTCATTTATGATTTCTTCAGGAGAAATGATTAAAATTTCTCTTTTTTTACTGAAAAGTATCTCTTTCATTGATGGCTAAGCTTAAGTATGCATGATATATTATTTTAGGGTACAAGTTTAATTTCTATGCTTTTTCAGAATATCATATTCCAGATTTTTCATTTCCTTCTTTTTGTATACAAATAGTTTTGTGCAATTCAAACTGTTTTTTCTTGATTTATAAAAATCCTGGTCCTCCTAATTGCTTCAAGTTTGTGTGTGTGTGTGTGTGTGTGTGTGTGTGTGTGTGCACCCGCGTGTGCATGTAATGCTAAAATTATGGAATTTCGTGACTATATTTCTAAAGGAATTGAATTTAGGGCTTATCTCTGTTAGAAGGCTGTGGATTCCATGCATCTCTGCTTTCCTCTGCCACTGCTGCACCACTCTCCAAACTGGGCCTCCAGAGTCTATACCCTGGAGGAGTTAGCCACTCAGCTCCAGCCCCTACCCTAGTCACACGTTCATTTATTTTCAGTCCTGCCATCCATGTGCTAACCCTATGCTCCCTCCCCTTCTCCACCTCTTTCTACTTCCTTCTCATAGAACAAATCATACCACCATTGCCTCTGGAAAGGATATATTGGTTGACTTCCTATTGTTCCACTCCCCATCTCTGTGATTTCCCAGACCAACACACCCTTTCTTGGCCACTATTCTCCTTTGCGTGCTATCTCTTTCTGTGAGGAAGAAAAGCTAGTTGATGTCAGGAATCGCCTTTCTTTTTATATCTGTTTCATGGTGTTTGGCATATAGTTAAGTGCTTAACAAATGCTCTTTCATTCTTTATTCATTCATTTTTTTCTTTGTTCTCTGAGAGCTCAAATTTCTATGATTTCTTCCTTTATTTCTTTTATTGAGACTCTAAACCATTACTGACATTCTTGCTCATCTCATCATTGTTTCTGGGGGGTCTAATTGCTGTGTTGGAATATTATCTCTCTTTTCTGGGAGTTTCACTTCATTTCATTTTACCCCATATTTATTCTTTTTGATATTTTCTGATGCTAGAGAAAAAGCTCTGGCTTGGGGTCTGGCAGTGGGTTAACATAAATGTAGCAAACAGCTGTTACCAGCAATGCTTCCAGAAGTTCTGGAAGTGAATTTCCCAAGTTCCACACAATGGCCAAATTATGCAATACCAGCCAATAATGCCCAGGACTAATAGAAAGAGTAATGAAAGGATTATGTTGAGGCTGAATACATTATGATATTTCCTTCCTTCCAGATTTGCACAGGTTTGATCTCTTGTTTAGGTAACAGGTAAAAACTAGAGTGGATATTCATTGATCATTTTGAATGCCACAGACATGGCCTAGGATTGCTAAGGTGATTGATTGCTCACTCTGAGAAAAGAATAAGTTCAAAGTGATCTCTGAGTTCACCCTAACACATCATAATATCTGATGATTTGGAAGTTTGAATTCAAGAGTCACCCCCCTCAAAAAATCCAAAAACTACCCCCAAATTGGCCTTTAATAATTCGTTTAGATTAATTTAAGTGGGCAGCCCTGCAGAATGACCACAAAATTGGATACAACCCCTGAAATCAAAAGCAGGATTCAATGTGAGCACATCAGGGAGATGAGTGGCTACCTCCAGTTAGACTAATTCATCATACATAGGCATGGCCAAATATCTCAAAATGTTGTTTTTTTTTTTAAGGCAGGGACCATCTCAAGATTGATTTGGGGTCTGAGAGAAAACTGGTGTAACCTATTTCCCATAGCCCTTTTATCCCTACTAAATCTAAAAATTGGCAATAGCAGACCAAGGTAGGGGTGTTAAAGGTCTTTGGAGTTCCTAAAAAAAGCCCTCCAACAGGGGATTGTTTTCCATGAGGTAGAAGGCAATTCAACAGGTAGCCTGTTCCAGACAAAGGACAGAGATCAGGGGTGTTTCTCCACAAATCATTTGCCTTGTTATTATGTTCTGTGCTCTAGACCATTCTGTACTCTCTTGGGAGCTAGAAACAAGAACAAGGAGGGACCCAGAAATCTGTAATTCAGATATGCTATCCTGGACAGATCTTACTGTTCTCAGTGTAGATTACTCTATGTTGGTATATGCATTGTGGGAGTGGCCACCAGTAACCAGTTCATAGCACTACCAACCCCATCTCCCCTGCCCCATTTACAATCTCTATTCTCATTCACTTTGCTCTTACGCTGACTCCCAAACTTACAACTAAGCTCCCAAGTGCCACATTTAGACCAGTATATAATGATTCTTTCACTCTCTAATCTTATACAAACATACTGTCAGGACACGTAGGCTCATTCCCTAATCTCCCTCAAAGGCACAGGTTCCACATTCCTATTGCAATTGCTGACCCTCCTTCCACGTTATGGCTAATTCCAGGCTATCGTCTCAAACCACCAATCAGCCTATACAACTCTGAGGCTACTTCCCGACACAAAAGAGCATTGGATTTAGAGTCAGAGGACTTGATTCAAAATCTGGCTTTGCAAACCACTTAACCTATCTGGGCCTCTGTTTGTTGTTCAGTCTTTCAATTGTGTCCAGCTCTTCATGACCTCGTTTGGGGTTTTCTTGGCAAAGATACTGGAGCAGTTTGCCAGTTTCTTCTCCAACTCATTTTACAGATGAGGAACTGAGGTAAACAGGATTAAATGACTTGCCCAAAGTCACACGGCTATAGTTGAGTGTCTGGGGCTAGATTTGAAAGCAGGAAGATGAATGTTCTTGACTCTAAGCCCAGGGTTCCATCTCAGCATCACCTAGCTTCCCTACAGGCCTCCATTTCTTCATCTGTAAAATCAAGGTATTGGACCTGATGAGCTCTAAGGTTCTTCCAACTCCAAATCTACCACAGACCATGACTAAATACCTCTGTAAAACTGCAGGTACTCACTTCCTCTTGTAGCCTCACCCATAATAGGGAGAGATAGGAAGAGAATCCTTTGCAATGCATGTTTCTTTTCTTCCCTTAGTCCCATAGCATCCTACGGTCCTGAAACATTAAGCAAGAAACTTTGGAGGTCCTCTGGCCTGATGATCAAAGGATTTGTGAGATTCATTGTGTGTCTAGTCTTTATGGTTCACCTCGAGCAGAGTCAATATATGTCAATGATTGGACAAATCTCCAGGGAAAGGAAGGGCAGTGCCTGCCTGGATTCTAAGGAGGAGGAGGAGGCAGGTTCTAAGTAGGGAGGAGAGCAAGGGTAAATCAAAAAAACAGATTGGGTTTCTACCAATGTATCTCAAGTGCCCATCAAGGCTTAAAACAAAGTGGAAAACCATTTGCCATGCAGCAATTTAGAACCAGGAGAGTCTATATGAAATTAAGAAACTCACATTAAAAGAATGTCAAGGAGTTGACTATTTATATGACTCGATCAATTTCCCTAAAGCTTAGGTCTTTTTATTTGTGTTTCCTTCTCCCTGCTGTCATAAAAATGCTAGTCAGGTCATGGGTGGGGTCTGCCAAGCTTCCTTCTGACTTAGGAGAGATAGCCGAGGTTCCTGGACTGATATTTCTAAAATTGGTTCCTATATCGCAGAGCTGATTTGTTTGAAAGGAGGGAGAACGAGAGAGCCAGAGGAGACATTTTTTTTTTTGTCAAAGAGCAATGTAGCCCTAGGGAGGTTGGTTATCTGGCTGGCTTTCCCAGTGTGTCTGCAGTTGTGTTACCCTTTCTTGCATCTTCCTAGAGAAAGTCTCATATGCTGGGCTGAGCTCTTAAGCTGCTGGAAGCATTTTTTTTTAAATTATTGATATTTCTTATTTTTGTATCACCTTCATTTCCCAATATAGCTTTCCATAATGCCTCTCAACCTGCCAAGATTGTTGGTCCTAACATTATGTGACTGCCTATAAAATGCAGATTTCACTATATTAGCCAAATACAAGGTGTCCCTAAAGTCTGGACACATAGGCAAAAGTGCATATTTTGAAATATTTGGAATATTAACAGACCTTAGCCCCCTTGACTTCTTTTCTGGGGTATGCTAAAGGACCAGATTTACTCAACGAAAATCACAGATGTAACACACTTGATTGAATGCATAAAGAGTGAACGTCCTAAAATCGACAGCAATGTGGAGTTATTGCATCGAATTCACGTGCATATTGCAAAGCTCATTAACCTTTGCATCACAAATGATGGAAATCATACTGAAGATGTTATCTGTTAATATTCCAATTCAGTAGAATGTTGTTGAAAATTTCATTCATTTCATTTCATTTCTTGAAAATATGCATTTTTGCCTATGTGCCCAGACTTTAGGAACACCCTGTATAAATACTATGGGTTTCAAAGACTGCCTAAGGCTATGATGGATTGAATATTATGCCTGCAATGTGTATTAGAACTATATTCTTCAGTATTCTTTAATAAAGGGCTTGGGAAGTACTTTAGGTATCAAATAGCTCCCAGCTCTTTTATGATATCTAGATGATATCACCATGGTTTTGTGTTCTCCATATGCTACATTATTTCATATGGTCACTGCATTATAAGACTACATGCTAATTTATGGATCTACTTTAAGATTTTTCAGCAGACTATTCACAGTTTCATGGGCTGCTATGAAACTGTGATTAGGCCACTTAAAAATCCTCAAGATCAGAAAAGAAGTGGGCTGATCACAGGGCAAGAGTGAGGGATAACTGATGGATAGTCCATGCCCTCCACTGGTGTCCTCGCAATATCAAGAGAACAGAAAGAAGGTGCAAAAGGGTCCTTTTAGCTACCTTCTTTGTTCTCTCTAAGTCATCCAGTTCTCCCCTATATGGGTGAAATTATTGGAGGGCATTGGCAAAAGTCACACAAGATGGACAGGGATGAATAACCATGATTTGAATCATTGGAGAGAATGCTTGCACTGATGAACTCACAGATCCATTTGAAAATTTACAGTATAAGGAAGATAAACATTAAAGGAAGATAAAATTTATATATATATATATATTTATATATATACACTATATATATGTATATAGTTTATAACTTTATATATCTACGTAACAGGTTTTCACCATCCACCCGCATGTGCAAATATTCTCTGTCTGCTTCTAGCTAGCTGATTCATCATTGGGTTGAGTTCTTCCATTAGTTACTTGGTCAGAAAAGACGATAATGCAGGATGTCACATCTAATAGAAGAGACTGCTTCCAGATGGCAGGTTGGAGGTACTTTCAAGAGGACAAGATAGGCCTCCACCTGTGGTGTGGAGAAATGAAGTGTCCTTCTCTACCCCAGCAAAATGACAAGGCAGGGACCTTCCAGGTCTTTATTCATCTTTGGAACAATGGATTGAACCAGCAGGCTTATACTAGAGGTCCTTGGCTATCTTGCCTTTCCTTTTGTGTTTCCTTCCTTCTAGCATAGACCATGTGGACATGGCAAGGCCCTGGAAGGCTGCAAGTGCTGGTAATAAGAACAGCATCTACCAGAAGGGTTGCGACAATGGTAGCAGGATTGGATCTACGATGGGGAAAACAATGGTTTCAGAAGGGAGGCTTCCAGAACAAAAACCCTGTTTGGTGTTTGATTAACTATGTGCTCAGTGGAGGTGAAATGTCAACTGGCTAATTAGCAACCTTGCAAAAAACCTGTCTAGATCTCAACAAAGCTTCAATCTTAGCCTTCTAACTTATTTTTAAGAGTAATGATAAGGACTATATTCTGTTCTAATCATCGTATGGTTCTTTATTGTTTTAGTGTTACCTTTTCTGTGTTGAAATATAAAATACCTGTTCCATACCTGATGTATATTTGTATATTGGGTACCTTTAAAACTTTTCCCTTTGCTAGGAAAAAACCTTTAGGCCATTTCTAAAATTAGGAACTCTTTTAATAACAACTTTCTGGTGGGAAGAAGAGCCAGTGAATATGAGAATTGGGGATCCTACTTCCCCATTGAGAAATCAGACTACTCCCAGAGCAATGAACCCAGGGAAAACCAAGGTGGAAGATAAAGTACAGGCATCAGCACAGGTTGACAGGCCCTGTGGCCTTAGCCAAGCAGTGCCTAGCTAACCCTTCTGCTAGATTTATTTGAAATGAATCCATCGTATGGTATTTGCAAAAATATCTAGTCTATTTAGACACAAGTAGCCTACATATCACAGAAAGTAAACTCATCTGTCATGCTATCAAGAAAACATTTGGAATGGGCATATCACCAAACTTACCGTTAGCTTTAGTGTGTTGAAGCTGTGCTTTCATACACTGGAAGATATTCTTACCCATTACAGACTTGGAAACATTAGGCTCTGAACAATGTCTTGGCACCAGAAAACCAAAGTCACCACCATGCAGCTGTTTCAAGCTTTCCTCTTTCTTGAGAAGGAAAGGTAACATAGTCTGTTGCCTCATTTTGAACTCCACCATCTCAGTTTCATTTGGAAGAGAAACAGAGCACTCATTTGCCCACTTTCTGTGCACTGATGTTGTCTGACTGAGAGGGAAAATAAAACCTCATTCAGAACTTGTCTCCCCATCTTCTAGGTCTTCAATGTAATGGTATTTTTAGCTCAGGAATCTATCACATAGAGGCCAAGTAACTGGCAAGTTGGGAAACATGTCCAGGTTGTGCTGTTAGCCAGAAGTGAACAACGATGTGTTCCAGTGCCTACCTTGGCTAGAGAAGGCCATAGAAAGTAGAATCTCTCAATTCAATTCAACTAACGTTTATCCAGCACCTACCACATACAATGCAAAGTGCTAGGCACTAGAATTGCAAAGAGGAGAGAGGAAAGGAATAAGCATTTATAGAGCACCTACTATGTGCCAGACACTGTGCCAAGCACTTTTGACAAACATTATCTCATTTAATCCTTACAACAGTCCTGAGATAGGTGCTATTATTGTCCTTGTTTTACAGTTGAAGAAACTGAGGCAAATAGAGTTTAAGCGATTTGCCCACGGTCACAGAACTAGTAAGTGTCTGAGGCTGAATTTAAACTTGTCTTCCTGAGTCCAGGCCTGGGTTCTATCCATAGTGCCACCAGCTGCCTCTGAAGTTGAAAATGGAACTGTCTATGGTGCTTAAAAACTAATAGGGAGATGAATGTTGGATAAATAACTACATAGCAAAATTCAGGGAGGGAAAGCTCAATCTTACCCAGGGAATCCTAGAAGGCTTCAAGAAAGAGATGTATTTGAACTTAGCCTTCAAGAAGCGGATGGGCTGGTGATCCAAGATGGTAAGTTAGAGACAACCCAGATGAACTCTCTCAACATTCTCCTCCAAAGAACTTTAAAATAATCCTCGAATCATATTTTGGAGCAGCAGAGCCAACAAAAGGTCAGGGTAAGACATTTTTCCATACTAAGAAAACTTAGGAGGTCAGCAGAAGAAGCCTGTGACACCAGGATGGAGATGTGTTCAGAACCCACACATGACATCTATAGCTACAGGAGCAGCTTTAGGAGCTCTCAGCCCAGAGATAGTAAGCAAGTTGAACAACTGGTCCAAAAGAGATTACAGGGAACCTTTTGCTGACATTGGGTACAGCTGGCACTGATTGGCAACTCTATTGCCCATATGCATTTCTGGGTTGTAGTTCCGGGATTGAGAGAGTGCTGGGGGTTGCTCACAAGGAATCAGAGACCCTGGTCACAGTTTCGAGGCAAAAAAGAGGTGCTAATGCTTGTGGCCACGGGAGACCAGGATCCCTTCCTGGGTAAAGATAAAAGTGTAGAAAAGGACAGCAGTGACCACATCTCTCCCAGGGTCACACCACCTTGGAGGCACCAACAACTTGAAGACCTCAGAATTAGCTCTAAAAATAGCAACATGGAAAAGCCTGAAACTTGGAACAGTGCCTCCCCACCTGAGGTAAACAGAGCCCAACTTTTACATAAAGTTCAAAGTCAAGAAATAGGCTAGAAAAATGAACAAACAACAACAACAAAAAAGAATTTGACCATAAAAACTTCTATAGTGGCAGGAGTGACCAAAATATAAACCCAGAAGATGACAATAATGTGGAGAAAAAACTGCAAAGAAAGTCTCAAAGAAAAATGCTAATTGGAGCCAAGCCCAACAAGAATTCCTGGAAGAATTAAAGAAAGAGATAAGAATAGTAGAGAAAAAAATGGGAAAAGAAATAAGGGTAATACAAGAAATTTATGAGGAGAGAATTAATAGCTTGGTAAAAGAGGCATAAAAAATACTGAAGAAAATAACACCTTAAGAAACAGCATCAGTCTAATGGTAAAAGAGGTACAAAAATTCATTGAAGAGAACTCCTTAATAAGCAGAACAGGACAATTGGAAAAGGTGGTACAAAAATTCACTGAAGAAAATAACTACTTAAAAAACAGAATTAAAAAAATAGAATTGGTCAAATGGAAAAAAGGGTACAACTGATACAGAAAATAGACTGAGGAGAGATAATTTAAGAATGATTGAATTGCCTAAAATCCTAAAGAAAGAGCCTAGACATCACATTTCAAGAAGTTATCAAGGAAAACTGCCCAGTATCTTAGATCCAAAAGGTAAAATAGATATTGAAAGAATCCACCAAATGCCTCCCGAAAGAGATCTCAAAATGAAAACTTCTAAGAACATCACAACCAAATTCCAGAGCTCCCAGGTCAAAAAGAAAATACTACAATCAACCAGAAAGAAACAATCCAAATACTGTGGAGCCATAGTCAGGGTAACATAAGATTTATGTGCTTCTACATTAAAGGATCAGAGGGCATGGAATGTGATGTTCTGGATGGCAAGTAGCTAGATTTATAATCAAGAATAAGCTACCGAGCAAAACTAAATATAATCTTTCAGAGGGAAAAATGGATATTTAATGAAATAGAGAACTTTCAAGCATTCCCAATGAAAAGAACAGAGCTGAATAGAAAATTCAACATTCAAACACAAGACTCAAGAGAAGCATAAAAAGGTAAATGTGAAAGAATGATCATGTGTCTCAATAAGGTTAAGCTGTTTAAATTCCTATCTGGGAAGATGATACATATAACGTCTAAGAACTTTAACCTTAATAGGACTGTTAAAAGGACTCTACATAGAAAGAGGGTGCAGGAATGAGTCAATTATGTTGGAATGATCTCTTTTAAAAAAGGAAGGGATGAGAAAAAGGGAAATACTGAAAGAACAGGAAAGGAAGAGGTAGAATAGGGAAAATTTTCTCACATAAAAGATATATGCAAGGAAGAGCTTTTAGAGTGAAGAGGGAACTGGGGGTGGGATGGTGGGCAATATTTGAACCTCACTCTCATTAGAGTTGCTTCAAAGAAATTTATATATCTGTATCTAAATCTACATAATGCAAGTGTGTGTACAATAATAAACTACTGGTGGAGTTGTGAACTGGTCCAGCCATTCTGGAGAATAGTTTGGAACTAGGTCCAAAGGGCTATAAAACTGTGCTTACCCACTGACCCAGCAACACAAATATTAGGTCTGTACCTCAAAGAGATCAAAGGAAAAGGAAAAGGACCGTATGTACAAAACTAATTGTAACAACTCTTTCTGTAGCAGCAAAGAACTGGAAATTGAGGAGATGCTCATCAGTTGAGGAACAACTGAACAAATTGTGGTATATGACCATGATGGAGTATTATTATGCCATGGGAAATGATGAATGATGAGGAGGGTGATTTCAAAAAAACATAACAAGACCTATATGAACTGATGCAAAGTGAACTGAGAAGAACCAGGAGATCATTATGTATAATAACAGTAATATTGGAATGATGATCAACTATGAAAGACTTGGCTACTCTGATAAATACAATGATCTGAGACAATTCCAAAGGACTCAAAATGAAAAATGCTATCCACCTCCAGAGCAAGAATTGATGACTTTGAGTGCAAATCGAAGCATAATTTTCTTACTTTATTTTTCCTGCTTTTTTGTGAAATATGACTAAAATGGAAATGTTTTTCATGATTTCACATATACAGTGGATATTATATTGCTTGCCTTCTCAGTGGGTGGGAGTTGGGGTAGCTGGGAGGGAGAGAATTTGGAACTCAAAATTTAAAAGGAAAAGAATGTTAAAAATTAATAATTTTTTTTAAATTTAAAAGGAATAAGGAAGTTGTCAACTGAGGGGAATAAGCAGGGAATCCTTTGAAGAGTGGGGGATTATGTGCAGAAAGGCATAAAGAAAGAGGACAGTAGGACAGGACCAGGTAACAAAAAGGAGTCAAATTATGATAGAGTATAAAGCATGGTAAAGGAATCACAATGAAATGATGTTGGAAAAGTAAATTTGGTGGAATATAGCAGGTCTTGAATTTCAAATTAAAGAATGGAGGTAAAATCAATAGGTTTTGACCAATTATTAGATGTGACGGTAGCATGGAACAGAAAAGAGGACCAAGGTCAGGGAAAGGAAAGGATTAAGAACAATCCTGAGGTTTTTGATCCTGGGTGACTAGGAGGATGATGGTACCACCAAGAGAAATGAGGAGTAGAAAGAAGAATAATGAAGAAGACTGAAAATAGTAGCTCAGAGAACCAGGAGGGAAACTAGAACAAAGCAGTGCCAAGGGAGGGCTGCTTAACAGTGTCAAATTCTCCAAAAAGATCAAGGCAGGAGAGAAATAAGAAAATTTTGATTTGATAACCAGGAAGTCACCAGCAGCCCTAGAACAAACAGTTTTAGATGAACAGTAGGAAGCCAGATTGCAGGGATTAATCAGAGCCTAGGCTTAGATAGTGAGAAAGTGGAGGTGGGAAGTGTAGATTATGACTTCTAGAAGAGTAGCTGTAAAGGGGGAAGGGGAAGAGAGACATATGAGGTAACAGAATCAAAGGAATCTGTCTCTCTCTCTCTTTCTCTCTTTCTCTCTCTCTCTCTGTCTGTCTCTCTGTCTCTCGCTCTCTCTGTCTCTCTGTCTCTCTCTCTCTCTCTCTCTGTCTCTCTGTCTCTCTCTCTGTCTCTCTCTCTCTCTCTCTGTCTCTCTGTCTCTCTGTCTCTCTCTCTGTCTCTCTGTCTGTCTCTCTCTCTGTCTCTGTCTCTGTCTCTGTCTGTCTGTCTCTCTCTGTCTCTGTCTCTGTCTCTGTGTGTGTGTGTGTGTGTGTGTGTGTGTGTGTGTGTGTGTGTGTGTTTTCAGGAGAGAATAGATCAGAACGTGCTTGCAGTTAATGAGAAAGAGCTAGTAGATACAGATAAGAGTGTGAGAATGCATGAGTAATGGGGTAGGGACCTGGAGAATACAAAAGGAGATGAGATCAAGAGCATGAATGGATGGGTTAGATGTTTTAAAATAGGGCAGCTACTTTTTGTGGTGGCAAAGAATTGGAAATTGTGGGGATGCCCATCAGATGGGGAATGGCTGAACAAATTGTGGCATATGAGTAAAGGAATACTATTGTGCTATAAGGAATGATGAGTAGGTAGATTTCAGAAAAACCTGGATAGACCTATAAAAAGTGATACAAAGCAAAATGAGCAGAACCAGGAGAATAGTGTATACAGTAATAGCAACATTGTGCAATGATCAACTTTAATAGACTCTTGTCAGCAATACAATGATCTAAGACAATTTCAAAAGACTCATGATGGAAAATTCTATCCTCATCCAGAGAAAGAATTAAGGAGTCTGAATGCAGATTGAAGCATACTATTTTCTCTCCCTTTTTTTCTTTCTCATGGTTTTCCCCTTTTGTTCTGATTTTTCTTTTACAACATGACTAATGTGGAAATATGTTTAATTTGATTGTATGTGCATAGCCTATATAAGATTGCTTGCTGTCTTGGGGGAGGATAGAGGGAAAGAAGGGAGGGAGAAAAAAATTTGGATCTCAAAATTTTATAAAAGTGAATGCTAAAAACTAAAAAAAAATTTTTTTAAATAGTCTTTTCAACAAATATCCTAGGAATGAAAAAAAATAAATAAATAAAAATAAAATGCGGCAGCTAGGTGACTCAGTGCATAGAACACTGGGCCTGGAGTCAGAAGGACCTGAGTTTAAATCTGGCCTCAGATACTTACTAGCTGTGTGACCCTGGGCAAGTCATGTAACCCTGTGGGCCTCAGTTTCCTCATCTGTAAAATGAGCTGGAGAAGGAAATGGCAAACCACTCCTGTATCTTTGCCAAGAAAACCCCAAAATGAAGAGCCAGACACAAACTGAAAAACAACTAAATAACAACAAAAGATGTTTTAAAAGGAGGAGGCTTATATCATCCCTTGAAATAAAAGGAAAGAACTAGAGGATGGTAGGAAACAAGCTTTTTGTTATAACTCCAAAGGTATAGAGAAGGGGTGATAAGGGGACTTCCAAAGGACAGTAAAGGAAAAGAGGTCATCTGCTGAGAAGGGTGGGTAGGGTAATAGCTTGGAGAGAAGATTTGGAACTGCTACCATGGAAACACTGAATCTAATATTGTATATTACACAACTAAAAATGCCACTTGACATGAAACGAAACTATGATTATAACAAGGTGATTAGCAAATTCCATTTAACATTCCAAATAGTATTCCTTACTTGTGTGCTTCAAAACCATTGTCAATTTGGCTCATTTCTTGGGGACTGCTGTCTTCTCTTTGAAAAGTAATAATACTTTCATCACCTAAAGAAACACATAATAGCAAGGGGGGAAAGACATAAAGCATAACAGTATTGCCATTAGACAAGAATTCCAAAACAACATACTGTAGATTTAGAGAAAAATTCTGGCTAAGTTATATATTCTAGATGTCTTGAAGGACCACCCTCAGAATTTGTGCTGGAGTAGAAAATAAAGTGAATTCCCAAGTCCTGAAGATGTTAGTTTCTGTTAAAAAAAAAACCTATTGTATATGGAGAATTTCCTCAGTATCTGAGAATTACTGTTTAACTTTGATTTGTATCCCAGTCTTCAGGCTTGTTTCTAAATCTCAGTCACTTATGTACCCTACATATGTTCCCTGGCTATCTTTGCTTACTGGAACAATTATATGAATAAACTGGACTGATTTATTGTTTCAATTATTGTGTTACAGCTATCGTTCTCACTTAAAGGCATTAGATATATATTTTTTTAAAACTTCAACACTTTAAACTTTACAACCTCCATGGTCCTTTCTAGTTGTAAATTTATGATCCTGTGGGTAAAGCACTGTGCCAGGCACCAGGGATACAAAAACAAAAAGAAAAAAGTCTTTGCCCTCAAGGAAACATATTTTTGGTGACCACATCTCCCTATGGATACTCATGGCCTACATCCCAATACTAATTGGCACAGAAGTATCAACTCGTTCTGTTTTTTTCCGACATGGGCCTATTCACTCCTCCCCAAGCAGCCTTGTGGTACTCCACTCTAAGGAGCTTACCATAATAAATATTTATTAATTGGTTGATGGGCCATATTGGTGTTGGACTTAGCACCGATGCCCAATAGGTTTTAGCCCCACTATAACTCAAGCTTGCAAGCTCAAGTGACCCACCATCCTTAGCCTCCTCAGGAGCAGAAACTACAGGTGTACACCACCATACTCATTCTATCAGAGTACTTTTAAAAAATCAACAGTTCTACCACACAGGAAAGAAGGAGGAAGAAGATAAAAAAAAGGGGGAGATGATGGAAGGGAGGGCAGATAGGGATGAAGATAATCAAAAACAAACACTTTCGAAAAGGGACAGGGTCAAGGGAGAAAATTCAGTAAAGGGGGGATAAGTTAGGAAGAAGCAAAACATAGTTAGTCTTTCACAACATGAGTATTGTGG
>CM053622.1:577985646-578007072 GCA_028646595.1 Phalanger gymnotis
GGAGTCCTGCTTCCCTCTGCCCCTTTGTGGGTTCTGTAGTTCTAGAATTGGTTCAGAGCCATTTTTTCATAGGTTTTTGGAGGGACTTGGAGGGGAGCTCACGCCGGTTACTGCTTTCCAGTCGCCATCTTGGCTCCGCCCCCCCTAATTTCATTTTTTAATGCTCTAAGTTAAACATGAAGAAAGTACAAGTCTTTTTATCCTTGTATGCTTGACTTCTCAAAAGTCAAAGCCTTAAAAGGGCTTCTCTTTGGCATTAGCACCAAACACTGCTATAAGTATTTAGTCCTCAAAATATAAAGAGGACCCCTCAAATGAACCACGTTTGTGTTCTTTTGACCATTTAAAAAAGTTGATGTTAGTTGTCACCATCCTATAACTAACCCTTCTTGGTTTGGATCAGATGCATTTTTTCCCTTTCTATTCTATTGATCATAGCTATATATCAGTATTCTGTATGTTACTGAATACTTTGTTGACAGTCAAGAAACACTAAATAATAATTGTGCTTTTTAAATTGATGCAGGTTATTGAATTTCTTTTGGAAAAGGGAGCAGACGTAACACTCTGCAACTACTCTAATCAGACAGCTGTCCATGTAGCTAATAATGCTGTCCAAAGGCAACTTCTCCTGGCCATCAATGGTACCCGTGCTCCTCATTTACGATTGCTACAAACTTCCTGGCAAGGTGATCTGCAGCAACTTCAGCACTTGCTGGTTAGTTGGAGTGAAATTTGCTTGTGTGTTTCTTCTGTGGGTAAACGGGATTCCTCTTCTTTAACAAGAGGAAGTAACTCCCAATATGTACCATCGGACAAGAATATTGAAAGGAAACAATAGAAAGTAAAACAGGACAGTGGAGTGAAATAAGGGAATAGGATAACGCAAGAGCACAGAAGACTACTTCCATTTTCCCCTAGCTGGTTGCTAGAAGATGTCACGCAAGACACAGGGGAAGTGCCTGTTCTGAGGAAGAACCCAAAGGACTGACATGAATTTGCTCTAAGGTGTTTCCCTTGCCATAATTGCCATTTGTATAATTGCTATTTACATCCCTTTGGACTAAATGCAGTTAACTTCTTTATACTAGAAGAGAGAGGGAGCAAGCAGGTGCCTAAAACAATATATATTTTTGGTTGAAGAAGCACGGACAACTATTTTTGATGGCTATTTTCATGGGCCTTCACTAAAGTTCTCCTTCAATGTTTCATTATGCAAGGAGGTTACTCTGGATTTTTGAGAGCTATGTCAGCAGAGCACAAGCTCTAGTAGGGCCTGTAAAATAAGAGAGACTTTGAGTATTGGCCTGTTGATACTCTATATGCCTTTTGTAAGAAGCAGCTTAGATAAGTTATTTGGTAAAAATTGTGTGCGAAAGTACTCTAGAATTACAAGCCAAGTAATATGAAGAATAACAAAAATAGCCAGTATTCATACAGTGCTTACTAAATTACAACGAATAACATTACAAGCGAGATCACTTTGTAGCAAAAATATTTCCAAGCCTCACTTATTTGGGGGGAACGATCAACACTGGACATAGGAAAAGTTGAAGATTATACACACTAGTCAGTTAACACACAGATCAAATCCAGTTAAAATAAACTCAAGGGGACCATCCAAACTCTTTTGTTTTGGTGGAATTTTGTTGTATTGACAGTTGTCCCTAATTCAGTTAAATTTATTTCAGTTAAATTCAGTGCAATGCAATGCAATGTAATTCAATTCAACTCGATACAACCAACACTTTAAAATTACTTTGTTGTGTTATACATTGCACATATTTTAAGATTTTTTTCAATGTATTAATTTGTTATGCTGATTTTTCTTTCTTTTTTTAAATTGCTATTTGATATGTGGGATTTTTGGAAGGGAGAGAGGGAGAGATACTGGGGAAAATATGGTGATGTTTAAAAAAAGGCATCAATAAAAATATTTTTGAAAAAAAGGTTCTACTTTGTTGAAGGCGGCCCTGTTCAAGGCTTTGGGAATGCAAAGACAAAAAAACAAGAGGCCCTGCGTTTAAAGAGCTTGTATTGTCTTTACAGGTATGATAGATAATCAAAGATAAATACATATATACATATGTATACATATACAAATGTATGTATGTGTATATATAATATATGTGTGTGTGTGTATACACACACACATATACAAATTTATACAAAGTCAGGCTTGGAAATGATTTTGCTACCAGGTGATTTTTGTTCTGATGGTATTTGTTGTCAACAGATTTGGGGCTGTAAATCTAGAATGCTTTGCCAGACAGTTTTCACCGATGAATAAGAATATCTGAATGGTCTAGTACAGATCCCAATTACTATACTCATAGTAGGAGATAAGTAATTATCAAATGAGTGTTGAATGAATCATCTACAGCAGCAAGTCTATTTCTAGCTCTTTTATGTTGTTTCAAACTAGTAATAACAAACAATGATACAAGGTGGTTTCTTTTCAGTGAATGAAAAAAGTTAACTAATTAATTCCCCTAGCACTTGTCTGAGGTAATATAATCTTTATTTTGCCCATGTGGAAGCCAAGGCAGAAATGTTTCAGCTGCATCTTCACTATTACAATGAAGCAGAGATTCAGGAACTATCCAATAATATTAGTCAACGTGGGTATGCAAGCTAGATAATTTGGCCCTGTAGTGAATTCTTAGTTTGGAATTAGGGAGATTGTCTTTCACCTTGATACAGACAAATAATGACCATGTTTCTATTTGGATTCGTACTATGAATGGGCTCATTGCTAAGTACAAATTGGGTGTTTTGTGTTATAAATTTTGTTAAAGCTCAAAGAATCTAGCCTTTTCCATCTCAAAAACTGGTAACTGCTTTAGAAAGTGTGAATGCCTACTTTTTTCCCCCTCTAAACCCTCTCCTCTTCTAAACTTCCCTCTATATGTAGAAGGCACCACCGTCCTTCTAGTCTCACAGGTTTGTAACCTTGGAATTTTTTTTTGAGGCAATCAGGGTTAAATGACTTGCCCAGGGTCATACAGCTAGTAAGCATCTGAGGCCAGATTTGAACTCAGATCCTCCTGCCTTCAGGCTGGTGCTCTATCCACTGTGCCACCTAGCTGCTGCCTACTTTTTAAAGTGTACAATTAAAATAAAATATTTTAGTATTTAAGTAGTAATAATGATATATCACATGGAAAGTTCTTTAAGATAAACTATAGTTCTTTAAAATGAAATCTTCCCCATTCCGGCTTCATTTGTCCTACCTAGTCTTGTCTCTATGGTCTGGCACTTCAAGGAATTCACTAACTATCATTGATAATATCATCTTACTCACATCACCCATAACTTTTACCATTGGTGACCTGTTAATCCTCAAAACTTGCTCACATCCAACATCTGTTTCATCTATTCCTATATTTCAACAATTTGGCTAACAGCTGCTGTGGGGGTGAAAGACCAACACAAGCCCAACAACAAGAATGCCGCCAGCATAGGTTCTTTTGATCTGCTTTACTAAGGAAAGCAATGTTAAGGGGTTAATAATCTTATTTCAATCCAATATACAAATGTCATTCACTTAGTTCACAGGAAAAAGCCAGCACCCTGAACTTCAGAGCAATTATGAAGATACATTATAAATAGACCAAATATGACTCATAGTTGCCAAGAAGGCATCAACATCTGGGTTCACAAGCTGGAGGGATCTTAACTACAGCTGCCCAGAGTCTCCACACCAACACTCCAAGAGTGAGAGCCCTTGAAAATAGCTCTGTTCTCTCTTTTTATACACTCTTTAGCTGTCATCAAATGTCATCTAAGTGACCAGAACTAGGCTCCTACTATTGGCTCTGGTCTTAGCAACTCCCCTTAGGACCCTGAGGGCTTCATGCCCACATAGGCTTAGCACCCAGTAGATAGGAGTTTGGGCCTGGGGCTTTGCACCTAGTAAGGCTAAGTCAAAGACAATTAATTAATTTATCATTCTAAAACAGTAAAAAGTCCCAACTTAATTGATATTACATCCTATTCCTTAGCTATTGAGCACCAATGGAAGAAATCAAGAAATCAAGCTGATTTCAGTTGCTATAAATATGTGATACTTAACTTATGTTGGATCTTTGCTCATATTTTGACAATCTTTTGCCTCTACTCATTGACTACCTACATCGTGTCCCATAGTAACTTTTTTTTAGAACTTTCCATCTCAGGCCCCCAACTGCAGCTTCCCAGTCCCATCCCCAAACCCACCCTGGACTGTTATAATTATATCCTAGAATTTGAGAGTTGGAAGGGAACTCAGCATACATATAATTCATTCCACACGCAGCTCAGTTCAACTTTATTACTTCTTGTTCCATAATCTATTCTAGAATTCTATTATCTTGGTCTTCATTCTTCTTGTTCTACCTTCCAAAATCTTGACTATTGGCTGCATGCCTCTTATGGAAGGCATGGTGATCTAAGAATGAATTGAAGGTTAAGTGTTTAGGAGAGGATGGGAGCCAAATGGTGGGAGAAGGGAGACTCAGAAAGGAGAGCTTGAAGAATAGGCAAGAGAAATTTTGTCACTTGTTTGTGAAGTTTATCTGTGAAAGCAAGGGAATAAAAGAGCATGATAGATACAGGAAGATAGCAGAGCCAAGGAAAAGCTTTGTCAAAGCAATGGTGATTTCCCCATGTTTTAAAGAAGGCAAGAAGGAGACATTGAGGATAGATATGGGTTAAGTACCTCAATAATTAGGGAAGATCTATTGATATAGGACAGGGGTGGGGAACCTGCAGTCTCCTGGCCACATGTGGCCCTCTAGGTCCTCAAGTGCAGCCCTTTGACTGAATCCAGATTTCACCAAACAAATCCTTTTATTTGGATTCAGTCAAAGGGCTGCACTTGAGGACTCGTGATCTAGGACATCTGTGAAGGATTAGCTTTCAATGACAAGTATTTATCAAGCTCCTTTTACAGGTTCAAAGCATTGTGCTATGCTTGTAGTTATAAAGATGAGAACAAAAAAGTTTCTGCCTTTAGAAGTTTACATTCTTCTGGTGGGTTATAGGGCCTACAACATGAAACAAGACACCATTTTCTTTAAAACTCGAAGAATGGAAGAACAGATGTTAAGAGAAATGTGTTGAAATCAATTTAAAAAACAGAATCAATCCATGAAAATGGTAGGCATATGAATGAACAAGGAGAGATAATAGGAATGCCAGAAAAAAATTGAAAGCTTTCTTTCTTTTTTTAAGGCATCAGAAAAATCCTTGGATATAAATTTGCCAAATCAACATGGGTTGACTCCTCTGATGCTGGCAGTGAGAGATGTTGACCTCTTCGAAAATCTTGATACGTTAACAGAGTACAGACCCATTGAACTTCTTTCGGAACTTCTCAAGCATAATGCGTAAGTATGGGTATGGTTAACTAAAGAATGCTAAAGAAACTAAAGACTTATTCATTACTGAAACAATTTATAAACTTAGGAACATTGAGTTATTTTTATTAAATAAAAACCATTTCTTCATGTCAACTATGCTATACTTAGGATTATAGATTTAGAGGTAGGAATGACCTTAGATTTTGTCCGGTTCTCCCATTTTATGGATGAGGAAACTGAGATCAGCAGCAATTAAGTGACTTGTCTAAGATCACACAGGTAATATTGAGGTAGGATTTGAAACCAGGCTCTTTGATTTCCTATCCAGTGGGATTTCAGGGACAGCTAGGTGGCGTAATGAGCAGACTTGTAGCGAAGAAGACCCCAGTTCAAATCAAGCTTCAGATGTTTGCTATCTGTGATGCTAGGCAGTCACTTAACCACTCTGTGCCTTAGTTTCCTCATCTGTAAAAATGGGGATGATTATAGCACCTATCTCTCAGGTAAATAAATGTTTATTTATTATAAGGTTATATTTATTACAATGTTCATTTATGTTTATTTACCACTACCTCCCAGGGTTGTTGCAAACCTTAAAGCACTATATAAATGCCATTGTTTATTATAGTTATTGCCATGTTTCTTCTCCAGCGTGCAAGTGATTACATATCTCTGAGGTTTAGCTGTGAAATTCCTATGACTCTTCGTTGTTATTGTGGGATATAAATGATTTGCAACTTTTGTTTTGTAGCATCCAGATTGTCACTAATTAGCTTAAAAGGTGTTGTTGAATTGCCCAAACTTTAATTCCCTTACATTTAAGAATTAAAATATGTTTTTAGGACAGGAGATTCATAAGACTAAACAGTAGTAAGATATTGCAAGTATAAAACTTTGAGAATCACTAGGTTATTAAACAGCTTCTCTTAACTCAATTCCATTCAACAAGCAGGTTTTCAGCACCCATCATGTATCAGGCACACTTCTAGATTCTGGGGATACTAAGACAAAAATGATGGTTTATATTTCTTGCTTCTGATCCTGGGTTTCCTGCCCTCAGACAATTGGCAACCTAGATTTCTTTTTGAAATTAAGCTAATCTGTTTTTATCTCCCTGTCGTCCCAAGGCAATACAGTACAAATTCCCTCTCTAGAATTTAAGACCCTCCACAATCAAGCCTGTTTCATATCATTCGCCTTCTTAAATGAAATCACGATTCCAGCCCACATCCCTCCTTCTCCCACCTTTAAATACTCTGTATTCAAGCTGGGTTACTAGATGGTTCCCTCATTTGTCTTTCTATCTCCCACCTCTGCTCCTCCACACAGGGCCCAATGCCTGAAGTGCCTCCCTCCTCTTCCCGGTTGGCACGTCCTGATCTTTCTTCAAGCCCCCTGTTTGTTTTCCACTTTCTCCTTGAATCTTTCTCAGATCCCCATTTGTCAGTTCTCTCTCCCTCCTCAGGTTAACTTTTATTTTCCTCTCTGTGTACCCCTTGTGTCCCCCAGCTGAATGCAAACTCCTTGAGGCCAGGGATGGGCTAGGTTTTCCCCTTTATATCCTTAGGATCTACTGTAGTAGCTTAATGGATGTACATTGGGTAACCCCTCTGTCCCTGAGCTACAAATGGAGGGGTGGAGTCATCTGGCTCAGGTTTCTATTCTTCTTATTCTCCTTGTGTTGTATTGATCTTAGCCTCTGGGCCTTCACTTATTTTACACTCCATGTACCAGAAATGTCCATCCCTCCCTCTGTTTCTGCCTTATGAAATCTCTCCCACCTTTCAAGGTGGAACTCAGGTGCTACCTCTTGCAGTAAACCTTCTCTGATCTCCCGAGCTGCATGGGTTCCCTCTTCCTTCAAATTTCACCCAAATTTTTGTTAGGACCTCTCTCTTTTACTAATATCTATACAGTGCCTACTATGTTCTGGACACTGTACTAAGCACTTTACAAATATTATTTCATTCAGTCCTTACAACAACCCTGAGAGGTAGGTGCTATTGCTATCCCCATTTTACAGATGAGGAAATTAAGGCAAACAGAGGTTAAGTGACTAACCCACACAGGTAGGAAGTGTCTTAGGCTGGATTTGAATTCAAATCTTCCTGACTCCAAGCTCAGTGCTCCATCCACTGTGCCACCAAGCTACACTTGTATCCTAATCTGTGTTAGAATTATTTGTGTACGTGTCTTCTCTCACCCACTAGATTATAAGCTCCTTGAGGCAAGAGACTACATCTTATTTCATCTTTGGACTCCCTTCTTCCTCCCCATTCAATGCTGGGCGCAGGGCCTTGTATGTAGTATGAACTTTAAAAATGTTTGGTGAATTGAATAATTGAATAACTAGCTGGCTGTTCTCTAGCCTCAATTAGGATGCTCAATAGAAATACAGCTAATAGGAGCACCATCTGGTTTTCTCTAGACAGACGAACAACAATTAAAAAAATTTAATTCATAGTTTGGGAGAATAGAGTGGTAGTATAAGTATCACTACACCCATTTTACAGATAAGAAAGTCGAGAATCAAAGAGGTTAGGTGATTCGCCCACAGCTATACATCTGAATACCCAAGCTGGAACTTGAATTTAAGTCTTCTGAATCTAAACCTAGTGTTTTTTCTACCCCACCACACTGCTTCTCTTCAAATAAGGGGTGATGAGGCAGCAAGGTGGCACCGTGAGTAGAGTTTCGTGTTTGGAGCCATTATGCCCTGAGTTCAAATGCTATCTGAGAAACTGCCTGTATGTCTCTGGGCAAGTCACTTAATTTCTCTCAGCCTCAGTTTCCTCACCTGTAAAATGAGGGAGTTAAATTCAGTGGACTCTAAAGTCTTTTCCAGATCTGAATCTATGATACCATAATCCTATGATATGCAAAAATAATAGAATGTGATGAATGCATGGGAAGTATTAATAATGTGCTTTGGGAGCTCGTAAGAGGGAGAGCTTATTTCTAGCTGGGGAGGATAAGGAACGATTTCATGGAAAAGAAAGCATTTGAGCTGAGCTAGGCAGAATGAATAGTATTTCAACAGGCAAAGAAAAGGGAAAGAGGATAAGAGGGCCCTCTAGGTCCTCTTAGATAAGGGCAAAAGAGAGGCTTTCGAGAAATAACACGGAGGATGTGTTCAAGTACTTCTAGTGTGCAGAATACTTAAGGGGAAGAAATGTGATAAAAGGCTAGCTAAGTAGGGTAGACCCAGCCTGGGGAATGTTCTGCACACTAGGAGAGGAAAGTTGGGCTATCTCCCATAAGAACTGAGACAATTTTAAGTGCTCGAGAAAGGGAAGGATGAAATCCAAGCTGTAAGTTAGGAAGATAAATCTGGCAGCAACGAGTCAGATAGACTGGAGGAAATAGAGAGTTAAGGCAAGGAGATGGGTAAGGAGGCTACTGATTGTATTTGTCCAGAGGATCTGAAGTTGGAATGGTGGAGAGGGGGGAGATAATGAGAAGTATTACAGAGGTATTATTGACAGTCCTCAGTAACCGAGTGGATGTGGTGACGTAGGAAGGAGCCAACAATGACTTGGATGCCTTTAACAGAAAGAGAGAAGTCAGGAAAAGGAATAACTTTCAAAGGAAATGTATTTCAAAACTATTAGTACCCTGAAAAGTATATTTTAAAATGCTTAATTATTTTTTGTAAGTTGAGTTGTCACTTTAAAAAATGACCCTGGCATATCCGTGTCTTTGATTAGAATTAATTTTTCTTTTGCTTTTTCCTTTATTCTTTTCTAGAGATCCCAAGCTCTGTGATGTTAATGGAAAATCAGCAATGCATTATGTATCACAAATAAAAAGTTCAAAGAAGCAGCAATTACTGGACATATTGACGAATTCTTTACCCAAACCAGGTAAGCATTCCTCCTTTATGTTACCTTAAAAAAAGAGAGAAATCTGTTTAAAAAAACTAACAAACTTTTTGTGAACTTTTGCCACATATTTGGTGAACCTATTTAGGTAACTCAAATATCAATGGATATTTATTGAATACCTACTATATGCAAGATATTGTAATGAGTCTATGATACAGAAAAACACAATATATGGTCCTTGTTCTCAAGGAGATTACAGTACCATTGGAGAGGCGACAGATAATATGAAGAACTACATTTACGGTTTTTGGAGCACAGATTGCCCCCTTTATGGAAACTGGCCCATCCTCTGAATTCTTTACCATGTCTACATTTCTGAATCCCTTGCCTAATGCAGTTCAGACAGCCAAAGCTTATTCTGCCCATATCCTGACCTCTAGACCTGAAACCATCTTGTAAAGAATCTGATACCTTGGCCAATTTACCAAGTAGGGACAGATTTTCCTTATGATATAGGCAACAGGAAACATAGCTGCAATGAGGCCAAACCAGGTCACGAGGCATGTTGTATGCTGTACTCTACTAGCGATACAACACCTGAAATGTCACAGGGCAGTGCATAATTGCCAAGTAAATGATATAGTATTGGTTTGAGTTCAAATGAAGGAAGGATCACTGTAGGTTAAAGTCATCTGAGAAGGCTCCATCAAAGAGAAGGAACATAAGCTAGGACTTTAAGGACTTTAAGAAGCACTAACACGGGCAGAGAGAAAGGAGGAGGGCATTTACATGATGGGGAATGATGTGAAGAAAGATAAAGTGGGGGCATGGTTCCAAAGGCATGGATGAGGCAGCATGGAGCAACACAGCACTGTCCTGGGAGTCAGGAGTTTTGTGTCCAAGCTTCATTTTTCTTTGGTGATTTGCTTATAAATGTTTTTGAGTCATTTTCTTCTATAGTTATGTCTTGAGCTTCCTTATTGCCATAGTGACTTTTATGGTTGGATTCTTTTTTTTTTCTTTATTATTCTTCCAGCCTATTCCTTGACTTTGGGCTTTATGTTGAGCCTGAGTTCCATGCCCTTCTGAGGCGAAAGTCTGGGCTGAGATTCTATCCTCTTGAATTCTTTTCTGATTTCACAACTTGGGCTGGAGACCTTCAAACTTTCTGGGCTCCCAAAGCGATGCAATCTAGGGCTAAATCTACTCACTGCCTTCTTGTTCTCGGCTCTGCAAGTTCTTGACCCAGGTTTGGGTGTGTCAGTTTGTCCTTGGTTAGAAGTTTCAGTAGACTGCTACTGGACTTTGCCGCTTGGACACTCTGCAGGTTCAGAACAACTGAATTGTAGGCTCCCTCTTGGTCTGCGAATTCCTACCCTGGTTATTCCACTGCAGGCTTCAACCTGGGCAGGAATACAGAACTGAGTCCCTCCTCTGCTTCTGTGGTCAGAGCTACGTAGCCACTCTGTTTCTTAACTTGCTCCTGGCTCAATATACAGTTAGGACCCATGATTCTTTTTCACATCCCCTTAGTGTGCATCCCCTCCTCAGTCTACTCTAAATATATGACTTGGAGCTAGATAGTAGGTGATAGAACTGCCAGATGGCATATGTCCTTGAATCTTATACTAGCTCAGGAATCCCCTGGAATTTCTTCCTGCCCTGGCGCTTCCTGCCCTGTGGCCAATCTCAGCCTTCTTTCATGCATGGTGCTCCTGGCCAGATCCCATCTCTAGTGTTCACAGTCCTCTTGTGTCTGTTTCCATAAGCTTGCCCGGGCTGGAAAACTGACTCGCTGTGACTTTTTCTTGGATTTTTTTTAATCAGAATTTGTTCTAATACATTTTCTAGCTCTTTGTAGAGGAAGAATAGTGAAGGACCTAGGCTGTACTTACTACTCCACTATCTTGACTTTACCCTATATTTTTGTCAAACTCTTCTGCATATATAGATGTGAGATTTTAAAATTTTAATTATCCTTTTAAAAAATTATGCTAATAGTTTTCTTAATGCTGAACCATTCTTGTAATTCTGACAATAAACCCAACTTAGTTCTAATGATTTAATTTGGATGTATATTGCTTTAGCCTCTGATGACCTTGGTCTGTAGTTTTCTTTGATTTATTCCTCCATGATTTTGTTATCACAATTATATTTGCTGCCTAGAAGGAATTTGGTAGAGTTCCTTCTTTCTCAATTTTTGAAAACTGTTTATGTGGCAAGGGATTATTTGGTCTTTATACATTTTTTAGAATTCAATTGTAAATCTGGTTCAGGAGTTGTTTTGCTCCCCCCTCCCCCCAACCTACCTTATCTTTATGAAAGTGGAGGATAGTGGGACAAATTGGGCAGGACTGGAAGCATCTGAGAGGATGAGTGCCTCTTTTTGCCCCAAATTCTTAAACCTGACCCACATTTCTGAATTCCTGTGATAACCTTCCTCTTGCTGAAGTGTTTTGGGCAGATCACTGATACCAAACTTTTTGAAGTTCTTTTAGAGATAGATATTCCTCTCTACACACCATGGATGATGGGAATTGGGAGGCTGACAGGCATGTTTTTTGCAGGAAAAGTGTGTGCCTTGCCTAGGGCTTGTTGGAGTAAAGGCAAAGATCATTTTATATTTATTACTCCTTTTGCTCCACAAAGTTTTGCTGTGAGGTATCTGTATAAACAGAATTTTGTTTTTTAAAATAAGCCACTAGAACAGAGAGGAAAAAATTATCTTAAGGGTATTCAGAGCAAAAGAAAGTAAGGCAAAGCATGAGGAAGCACTGCCCACATTAGACTAATTGTTTTAGAAAAAGGGCAATATCCTTGGTAGTCTGACTGTTTTTCACATCTTCAATTCAATTCATATTCTTAGGTGCCTACTGAGTGCCAGGCACTGTGCTAAGTACTAGGTATATAAATAAGAAAAAGAAAGACTACTGAAGACAACACATAATAGGGGCATCTTGTTCCATGGAGTTGAAACCAAGTAGAGGTGCAGATGGAAAGTAGAGGAAGCTGGAAAGTGGAGGAAGCTGGAAAGTACAAATCCTGCCTTCTGTAAAGGAAAGTTTTGGGAGGAGTTAGGTGCTCCACCCTCCTGCTCTCTAATCATAAGGGGGATTCCATTAGCTAAGTTGTCTGTGACTTCTCATTGGGAGCAGAATGGTGCCCCTCTAAATTTCTGCACCCTGGGGCAAAGCTCTATTTACTTGTTCTTAGTTCCAGCTCTGTTATCCATCCTTCAAGATGTAGTTTATGTTCTGTTTCTTTCATACCTCCCATAATTTCCCTAGCCCACTCTGATCTTGCTATTTTTTAACTCCTATAGTACTTATAGTTAACAGCATATTATTTAGCACTTAATTGTGTTTTATCTTGAACTGTCATCTAATTATTTGAAGTTTATTTGTTCTATCTCTTTAACTGGATTGTAAGGTCCTCGTAGGCAGAAAATCTATGTTCTACTTCTGTTGTGTTTCTTTCCTTAAAGAGCTTGATATAGAAGTGGAGTCATAGCTTGTGCAAGAAATATTTTTTTTAGATGACATTGTAAATAGAGAACTGATCTTAGAGTCAGGGAGCCCTAATTTTGAATACTGTGATGGTTAACATGTCATTTAACCTCTCTCAGTAAAAGTTTCCTTATCTGTAAAATGGATATAAATAATAGCACCTACTTCAAAGAGTTTTTGTGAGAATCAAATAAGATAATATTTGTAAAGTACTTCACAAACTTTAAAGCACTATATAAATATTAGCTCTTTTTCTTTAGAGTCCCGAAACTCAATTTTCCAGAGCTGATGTCAGCAGTCATCTCTAGTCCTTCCTATTCACAGTCCAACTTCTAGAACTATCTCCTATGCCCCTCTGCCTACTCCCGCCCTGCACCTGTTTCTTTGAACCTTGTCATGTGAATGCTACAGATCCCTCAAGCTTCCAGACTTATCCATCACACTTCAAGAAGGACTATGGGAAAATGGTGTTGATTTAGCTGTAAGAAGTACCTCCTTGTGAGGCTGCTACAGAGATTGAAAATTTTTGAAATTAAAAATAAATAAAATTTTAAAATGTTAATATGCTTTTCTTTGGCAGAAAGACATCCTGAATCCTTGCTTGACGTTTGTTACGATGCAGATCTTTCTGAATCTGAAATGCTGATGACTGCCAAAAGCTATAACATCATCTTGGGAAGCATTAGCAGCAATGAGGTAAGGTGTTGCATTAAAAAACAAACATCCATTACAGAGCTAATTTAAAATGTGTATGGAAAAGCACGTTAGAAATTGGACCCCAAAGCTTAACGCATCAGGAAAGGTTCCTGACAATTCAGCAGTGGAGAAACTAATCTGAGCCACAATAAAAAACACTGGGAAAGGAATCAAAGCTTTTGGTGGTTCAGTCCTAGATCATTAATTATTGTTCTGTTTTTTAACAAGTCAAATCTCTATGCCTAAAAATCCATGTTGTCCATTTTCTGCATGAGGATGTTGAGTCAAATGAATGTTAAAGAATGATAATGTAGTATCTCAGTGTGCTATTATGAAAACAGTACAACAAACAGTCTCAAATTGTCAGTCATAAAGTTCTACCTGGCCCATTACTGGAGTAACAGCTTCCTCTCAGCTCCTTCACCATTACTATTTCAAGGCGTTACCTAAAATTTCGGGCATAAATGGCTTTCAGGTAGCACTGCCGCTACCCCAACACACCACTTACAATTTCTCTCCTTACCACATAGCAGCATTGCCTGACTCGAACTGGCCAATTGGGTTCCCAGAGAGGCATTTACTACTACTCACAGATTGCTGTTCATCTTTCATTCTGGAAAAGGAACAATGACATCCGGAGAGTGATGTCTTGACTTGCAAGTGAATTGGACTTAAATGTGGCAGGGCTATGCAAGGTCTTCAGCCTCACTCTCCCCTCCAGGGTCGTTGGAGTCCAGTGGCAAAACATAGGTCAGGGTGACTGGTGATGACCTTGGATGCAGTGGGAGACCTTGGCCTTTTTGAGCTAAGGTCTTTCCCAGGCTTCAGGTCCCAGGTCTTGCCTGAGGCAGCACTCATTCAGTGATTAAAGGCTGGTTGAGAATTGAGGCAAAAGTTTGCCTTTACAAAAGAAAGAGTCTGGGAGGGGAAGACCCTCAGAGTTTCTGGCCAGGATTTGACCAAAACAGAAAAATTACAGCTCAATCTTTGACAATTAAGAAAATTATATTCACAAAGTGGATGTATTTAAAAGCTTTTAAGTAGTTTGTGTCAGTCTGCCTATAAATTAGATCACTTCATCAGATTTTACTTCATAAATACTAATAATTCTAGTTGCTAAGTAGTACTTTTTGGTCTCACTTTTGGGCATAAGATTTCATACTAGACTCAGTAAAACATGTATAGTTTCATTTTTTTTCAGTATTGCTCTGAGGGGAAATGAAAGTCATAAGTTGATATCAAGTGATCAAATAAAAACACATTTATTTTTACAGAGGATTCATCTGACAAAAAGCTGACCTGGTAGGGTCACAAAATTTGCATTTAAAAGAAAACCTTTGATCCTATGGAAGTCCATTTATATGCTTAGTACCTCAAATTGAGGTCTAAATCGTTAAAAAATTTAGGATAAAATTTTTACCATTAAATTACCATAATCCAGTGAAAATGTAGATTTAGCAAGGTTAAATGAATTACTGATTAAGGCCATAGGTTAAGAGTTTGCCAGATAATGGTAGACTTTTCAAAGCACAGTAAAAGGACATGGTAGTGGTTAGGGGGTATATAAAACTAGAGGAATTAGAATCAGGAGACTGGGGTTCAGGTCCCAACCTCTTCACTAATGTTTTGACCTTGGACAGGTCTAATCTCTCACAAGGCTATTGTGAGGATCAAATTAAAGAAGGCATGTGAAAATGTTTTGAAAATAAATACAAAATATTATTACAGTTAAACCTTTATTGATTTTAAAAGGACTAGATATTTTTAATTTCAGTACACATTAAGCATTTTTCCCCTAAACTTTGTGACATAATTAAATTTCAATACTTAAAAAAATCCACTGATTTCATCATAGAATCAAAGAAGTTTGGAATTTCTGATATGGAATGGACCTTAGGGGTTTCTAATCTAACTCATACCTGAAAAAGTATGAAAAATCTACAACATACTCAATAACCTTTGCTTATGACCTCTTAATGAGGTGTTTCCAGAGATGGCTTTTTTTTCTTTTGGATAGCTGTGTTTGTTAGGATTTTTTTGCTTTTTGTAGGCCTAAATTTGTCTTTTTTTTTCCAGTATGGGTATTCTCCCTCCATTAATGCATATTTCAGCCTCTTAATTAATGGTCTTGCTTTTGCCAAAAGTATTCATCACCTGTGGATGAGCCTCTTGGGACTTGGCTGGGCTGGTCTTTAGATGAAAGACAAAATTTTCATCCATGGTCTCATGTGCTTGAAGCCTCTCCCATTTTCCATAATTGGAGTTAAAACAAAGAAAGGAAACATTCATAAATCCTGTCCATAGGAATGACTAGATGAAAGAACAAAACCTTGGAAAAGGGGTGGTGTGGGGACAATTTACTGTTTTTTCCCATCTAGACTTAGGGCAGTGACTTTTATGAAGCTCCTCCCTTTAAAGAGAAGGCTAGCACAGAAAAGCATCTGGACTCTGGAGACTTTTTATGGAATCACTTTAATTACTACATAAAACTAATGTAGTTCTAAGGATCGGGAGAAGAGCGAGGTAGTTAGTAATCATTTCATTAATAGCAATTTTTCAAAGGAGTTTTATGAATGGGGAAAAATACCATTAAGGAAATACGCCTTCCATATACGGTGCTGCTCCCTTTAGTCTTGTTTTTCATTTCATATGAGAGGCAGTGTGGTACAGTAGATAGAGAGCCAGCCTCAAGGCCTGGAAGATCTGGGTTCAAGTCTGCCTCTGACACATACTGTGTGCCCCTGAACACTTAACTCCTGGTGTTCGAGGCCTCTTTTTTAAGATTCTAAGTTACAGAGAAGGTGCTGATGTGCTCTGGTGGAAGGAGTTTGATGTATTGATGAAATCACAAGTTCAGTCCCAATCCTCATTTGTTAGACCAGTAGTGTCAAGCTCAAATACAAGCAGGAGCCACCAGACCATATGTGAGGAGCCTTGCAGGGCTACATATTAACTTAGAAAGTCACATATTTGTATTGCCTGTGCTTTATTATTGTGTTTTTACTTATTTTGTTAAACATTTCACAATTACATTTCCCACACTTGAGAATGTTGCAGGCTGTGTGTTTGATACATTGGTGTTAAAGGATAAACCTGAATTCCAGAGAAGTTCTGTGATGATTTGTTTTTGTCAGATATGAAATTATACTTAAATCTGTAATTGGGAGTCTGTCTACTGCTGTCTACCAGTCATTAGGTCTGAAGCTACCGGAATAGCTAATTATAACTGAGCCCAGACGGTGAGGGGAGAGGAGGGAAATTGCTAACTAAAAAATTTAGAAGTGCTTTCTCAGGGAGACGATCCAAAAGAAAAATCCGACCCTTCTGGATTTTTTCCTGAAAGAGGTAAATGGATCTCATAGAGCTGCCCACTTAAATCTCACTCATGGCAGTTAAGCAGCCCATATGCTGAAGAAATGAAATAGAAAATACTAATTTTTATGTGCCTGGATGATTTTAGCACTGATCTTAATTCTTGCTTATGTGATTGTATCACAGCTAGCAGTCACTGTTTGCTCCAGGACAGTTGGACCCCTGTCCCCTATTGCATATTAAATCTACAGTACCTGCTCAAGTTCGAAAGCTTAGTCTGGAGAAAAATCTACAAGTTTTCCTCATCCAGTAAAAGAAAAAAAAAGTTTAAATAAAGTTTATTTTTTTTTTCCAAATTTTCAGGAGTCTGACCAAGATGAAGATTTTAGTTATTCTACATGGACCAGTGAAGATGAAAGCCCATGTGAGGATGTACAGGATTATGGGAATAAGACAAAAGGTACACTGTCTACAGGGTCATTGTTGTTGTTGTGTTTGTCCTTCATTCTCAGAGAGGACCATGACATCAGGGAAATGATGACATGACTCGCAGTTCACTTTGAGTGAAGGAGGGCTGTGCAAGGTCACCAGCCTCACTTCCTCCTCCAGAGCCATCTGGGTCCAGTGACCAGATATTCACCAGGATGACTAGAGATGGCCCAGGATGCCCTGGGAGACCCTGGCCCTTTCAAGCTAAGGTCTTTTCAGGTTCTCACTTTGAGTGAGGTAATGCCCATTCTTTAAGAAGTTAATCAAAGGATGGCCCCTTTAATCAAAACTCAAAAAAAAAAAATCAAACTGGGAAGGGATGACCCTCAGGGTTCCTGGCCAAAAGAGAAACAGTTACTATCTAGTATTTACATTCACTCTGTGCAAGGAGGGTAGGGACCGATTATCCAGCTATGGCTCCAGAGTGAACTGGGTTCATAGATACAGAGTAACAACCAGATGTTAGAGATTATCTAAGTCCTTCATTGTCTAGCTGAGGAAACTGGAACCCAGTTTGTCTAAGGTCAAACAGGTACAGTCAGGATTTGAATGAAGATCCTTAATGCCTAATACTTTCCATTATTCATATTATTTTCAACCCATCCTCACTTCTACAGGGAGTCAGTTTATCTCTTCCCTGCCCTTCTCCCCACAAATGAGATCTTTCCTTTTACCCTTCTCTTTATTTCATCCCATGTCTATTCAGGCAGTAATTCTCTGTTCTGTTTCTCTTATGCCTCATCACAAATTCTCTCTCTTTTTTTTCAATTCTAATCCATCCATCTATTCTCCTGATCTTTCCCTAGTAGAATGCAAAGTGTTATCTTATTCATCCATCTTTTTGATTATTTATGTTGTCCTGGGCCATTTTCAAATGTACCCTGCTCACTCAAGTTCTCAAATTAATTTAGTGGAAACTATGAGCTCTATCTTTTCCCATAAGTTCATCTATAAGCATCTCGGATGAACTATTTATTCTAGGTGCTTCAGATTTTTCTCAAAACATCTTTCTTCTACTTCTGCCACTTCATACAAATTGCTCCACTCATGTCCCCAAAAGCGCATGTCTTTTATGTAGATTCTTTTCTACTTTTGTCATATTCATTCAGTATCTCTTTCACCACTTTCACTTGGTCTGGGCCCTGACCATTAGATTTAAATTTAAAACCATTAGAATCATTGGTTTTGAAATGAGCCAAGTAGAATAAGGAAATCCCCTGATTAACTTTCAAAACCAAGTTCTCCAAGCTTGCATGTCTTACAAGGAACTTCTAAGGGGTTAATTACCCAACTTAGAGATAATATTTGTGTCATTAACAGCCCCCTTTTCGATGCGATGATGCTGTTTGGTTTTTGGTTTTCAACAGGTAAATTGTCACATACAGGTCATAATGTATAAAAATATCTTTAGCAAGTCTTTTCCGTTGGACTTCTAAAGTTGGAGTTCTAAAGATTTTAAGTGTTTATCTTTTAGATTTTCATAAGAGATGACCTTTATCCAGGGCTTTAAAGTTTACAAAGCACTTTACATATGTAAGCTCATTCAATCCTCCCAACAACTTGGAGAGGTAGGTACTATAGGTGTTATTTTTCCCCATTGTACAGTTGAGGAAACTGAGGATCAGGAGCAGCTAAATGATTTTGGTAGAGTCACATAGCTAACACATGCCAGAGGCTGGATTTGAACCTAAGCCTCTCTTGATTTCAAGACCATTCCTCTTTCTATGAAACATCATGGTACCTCTTGAGTAACTAAGATTTTGGGTTTGAGTTCCCAGTTCTACCACTTACTAACTGTGTACTCACACAAATTACTTAGCCTTGATGATCCCCAGTTTACTGGTCTGTAAAATAGGGACAAGTCTCAGTGGCTGGGCAAACTGACAGCCCATCTGGAGCAGAGAAATTGGTGGCTGAGTTGGGAAGAGGGTGGCTATGGGCTGCCATCAGGGTGTCTATAGAGCACTGAGACCTAAGGCCAATGGAAAGATTGGTTGCCAGAGTAAGAATTCAAGTCTGAGGAGTCCCTATTCAATCAGAAGGCCAAAATGTAGAGCGCATAGGGGAGCCGAGTGATCCTCCACAGCATTCATCTTTTCACTGAAGCTATTTGTGTTCTCTGTTTCTGACAGTTTTCATGCCAACATGACTATGGGCAGGGTCTACCAAGCCTCCTTCTCTTTGAGGCCATGGTTTCAGTTACTAATAATACCTTCCTACTTCACAGAGTGGCAGAACACAATGCAACATAACACAACACAACACAACAGAACATAACACACACAAACACTCTGCAAACTACTGATCAGAATAGAGGCTGCCCTTCAGGGCTTTCGTGAAACCTGAATCTGGCCTAGCACTCGGATTATCTTTTGTCAAAAGGACACACTCTCAAACAAAGTGGAAAAATTAAGAACCCATCCAAGTACCAATTATTCTCCTCTGTGAACTTTGGTGCCAGTTGCAAAGTGGCCTTTGTTCTGTTCCTCCTGCACAACACTGCATCTCTCACCTCTGTGCTTTTGTGTTGGCATTCTCCCATGTGATACCTCCACATCTCCACCTCCTGGTTCCTTTAAGACTCGAGTCAAGGTCACCCTCTGCATGTGGCCTTCATTGGCCCTTAGCATAGCTGCTCCTGCCTTCCCCACCCAAAATGACTTTGCATCTGTTTTGTATTTAATATTTGTCCATATTGCTTCCTTGTGTGAAGCAACTTGAAGGCAGTGACTGTTTCACTTTTATCTTTGTGTTCCCCAGCATGTTGCTTAATATACGGTAGGCATTTAATAATAAGATGTTTGTTGGTTGATTCTTTGATTGACTTTGTGTGGGAAAGATGATCTCCTAAAACTGACTCAGCATGACTTTTTTGGTGACCTGGAACTATGATTTCAACAGTATGGAGGGTGGGGCACTCCCTGTGTGAAATGTCCCTGAACAGATGCAAATAAGCAAGCGTGACTGCAACTTAGGGTTAGAGCATTGACAGGGTCACTGAGAAATCAATCATTTGCCCATGGTCAGACAGTATGCAACAGTTAGGTATTCAATCTAGGTCTTCCTAATTTCAAGTCTGGCTCTAATTACTATGCATACTACCCCTTGTCAGTCAGCGAAGTTGACATGACTTGGGAAGATGGGAAAGTAGAATTACAGCATCTCAGAAAGGAAGGGAAAAGGGAAAAAGAAAAGGAAAAAAAACCCCAGCTGGCTAAGATGCTTCTTTAGGACATTACAAACGGGAATAGAAAGTGTGGCATTCAGGAAAGATCAGGATATCTATTAGTTCCAGATTTTCTCCTTGGTGTCTAGATTAAGGCATCCAGTTATAAACTGCAGACAGTTACTGGGGCAAGTCCATGAACTTAAAGGTTACCTTTAGGTCACTTAGATTAGGCTAGCTTTAGTAGTTGGACAGCATCTTCCTGGGCCTGAGAGCATACAATTTGTGGGAAAAGGAGGTGAGCAAAGGTACCTCACTTCAAACCACAGGAAAAGGACATTTTAAAAATGAGAGTAGCTAAACTGGCTTCTACAACACCTATTAAATTCCATTTTATTAGATTAAGCCCAACATTCTATTTTTTCTTTTTTAAGGCAATCAAAATTAAGAGACTTGCCCAGGGTCACACAGCTAGTAAGTTATCTGAGGCTGTATTTGAACTTAGGTCCTCCTGACTTCAGGGCTGGTGCTCTATGCACTGTGCCACCTAGCTGCCCCAAGGCCAACATTTTAGCTTGTTTTTGGATCCTGACATCATCATCTAGTGTGTTGGCTATCCATCTCAGATTTATGCCATCTGCTAATTTCATGAGTGTGTCATTTATGCTTTCATCCAAGTTACTGATAAAAATGACAGAGAAATCATCCTTAGCACAGAGTATCACTAGAGGCTCTGGAAGGAACTTACATATAAGAAAAGCTGAAGTCCTGGAAACTTAGACATACTTGGGCATGCAACTTATGCTTCCAGCATTCTCAGATCAATCAATCAATTAACAGACATTCATTAAGTGTCCACTATGTGCCAGGCACTGGGCTAGTATCTGAGGATACAGACAAATAAAATTTCTTACCTTTAGGGACCATTCATTCTTTCTTTTAATTTTTATTATTTAATATATTTAGTTTTCAATGTTGATTTTCACAGGAGTTTGAATTACAAATTTTCTCCCCATTTCTACCCTCCCCCCAACTCCAAGATGACGTATATTCTGGTTGTCCTGTTCCCCAGTCAGCCCTCCCTTCTGTCA
>CM053622.1:578007572-578023867 GCA_028646595.1 Phalanger gymnotis
TGATGTCTAGGCTCTTTTTTTGATCATGGCTTTCAGGTAGTCCAATAATTTTTAAATTCTCTCTCCTGGATCTATTTTCCAGGTCAGTGGTTTTTCCAGTGAGATATTTCACATAGTCTTCCATTTTTTCATTCCTTTGGTTCTGTTTGATAATATCTTGATTTCTCATCAAGTCACTAGCTTCCACTTGCTCCAATCTAATTTTTAAGGTAGTATTTTCTTCAGTGGTCTTTTGGACCTCCTTTTCCATTTGGCTAATTCTGCCTTTCAAGGCATTCTTTTCCTCATTGGCTTTTTGGAGTTCTTTTGCCATTTGAGTTAGTCTATTTTTTAAGGTGCTGTTTTCTTCAGTATATTTTTCAGTATTTTTGGGGGTCTCTTTTGGGGTCTCTTTTAGCAAGTCATTGATTTGTTTTTAGTGATTTTCTTGCATCACTCTCATTTCTCTTACCAATTTTTCCTCTACTTCTCTAACTTGTTTTTCCAACTCCTTTTTGAGCTCTTCCATGACCATGAGACCAGTTCATGTTTTTCTTGGAGGCTTTTGATACAGGCTCTTTGACTTTGTTGATTTCTTCTGGCTGTATGTTTTGGTCTTGTCACCAAAGAAAGATTCCAAAGTCTGAGACTGAATCTGGGTGAGTTTTTGCTGCCTGGCCATGTTCCCAGCCAACTTACTTGACCCTTGAGTTTTTCAGTGGGGTATGACTGCTTATAGAGTACAGAATTCTATGTTCCAAGCTTGGGGGGATGCGCCAGCTCCAGCACTCCTCCTTCCCCAAGAACCCCAAACCTGGACTGGACTTAGATCTTCAGCAGGCTCTTCACTCCTGCTCTGATCTGCCACTTAATTCCTCCCACTAGGTGGGCCTGGGGCCAGAAGCAACTGCAGCTGTAGTTCTAAAGCTGTCCCACCTCTGCTGCCCCAGGGGCAGTGGCTGAATGGCAAACTCCCTGTCCCCAGCAGCTTTTCCCACTAACATCCTCTGTTGTCTGTGGTGTTTGCAGGTTGAGAAGGCTGGTAACTGCCACAGTTCACTGATTCAGGGCACTAGGGCATGCTCCACCCGGCTCCTGGTCTGGTCCACACCACCCACGCTGGTGTGCAGGATAGACCTTACCCAGAGACCATGCAGGCTCTCCTGAGCTGGAACCCTGCTTCCCTCTGCTATTTCGTGGGTTCTGAAGTTCTAGAACTGGTTCAGAGCCATTTTTTGTAGGTTTTTGGAGGGACTTGGCAGGGAGCTCACGCTAGTCCCTGCTTTCCAGCCACCATCTTGGCTCTGCCCCCATTTTCATGTTTTTAATGAGACTGTGCCTCTCATGGATTTGGTAGCACTCATTTTTGCATAGTAATCCTCTATAGACTTTACTTCCCTCACATCTGCACTTCATCTCTAACAAATCTGTCTCTCCCTCACCCTCTCCCTCACCCTCTCCCTCCCCCCTCTCTCTTCTTCTCTCTCTCCTCTTGCCTTCCCCCTAATCCCCCCTCTAAATTGTTTTTGAAGGTGAAGATATTTCATTTATTTTGCCCATCTCAGAAATGATCAGTTTTCCAGTTGAACTACAATCTGTTTATTCAATAAACATTTATTAAACAACCACTATATGCAAGCGCTGCCACAGGATTAAAAAAAAAAAAGAAAGAATACTTGCCCCCAAGGAAGTTAAAATCTATTGGGAGAGGAAGGCAGAAAGTTTAGACATACATACAATTAAGGATGATATAAGGTAAAATATTGTAAGTGCAAAGGAGATGTCCAAAACCCTTTGAAAAATTTGAGAGAGATTATTTTTAGCTGGGGAGGTATAGTGATCAGAGACATCTGCATAGAGTAGCTGGCATCTGAACTTGAAAATATTGAAGGAAGAGAATAATTTTAACAGCCAGAGATGTAGAAGAAACAGAATCCAAGCATGGAGAAGAGCTTATATTAATGCACAGAAATGGGGGATAGTAGAATGAGATTAGGTAATAATTAGTGGTTTGGCTTGTCTATAACTTAGGATCTGTGGTGGAGAGCAGCAGTTTAAAGATCCTCTCTGTGCTCTCTGTTTGAAATAGTTTAGGGAGAAAAAAGAAATGGTATGACACTTGAGTTTGCCCAATTAGGGAACAAAATATGGATATGAAATTTTAATGCCCAAGAAAAACACAGGATAATGGGTCAGTGGCAAACTACCTGTATCAGGTAGTTGTAAAATTGGCTCATCTGCCATTTTACGAAATAGTCCTAAAGTAGAGATTCTTAACTTTTTGGTGTCATGAACCCCTTTGAACCCCTGGTGAAGCCTACTGATATCCTTCTCAGGTTAATATTTTTAAATGCATAAAATAAAATACATAGAATTAAAAAGAAAAGTAATTACACTGAAATACAGTTATCAAAATATTTTTTTAAAAAAGTTCATGGACCTTCTTCCCTAGAGAATAAGTGAGGCCCTGCAAAAATGGTATATTACCTGCTGCCCAAAGGAAAGATAGTTGGGCACCCAGGAGAGCATAAGAAGCAGAGATGATGGAAAGCTAAGTAAATGGGCTCTAAGAAGACCCTATCTACTAGTTGGAGATGAATAGTTGGTGCTTGGCAAAGGCCAATATGACCAAGATTTGAATCAAGTTTGAAAGAAGAGGAAACTACGTATTAGTGCCCTAGTGAGGGCTGAGTAAGCCTATCTGCCCCAGACAGAAGGGAGTTTCTCTCTAAACAAACAAGGAGAGCAGAAATCAGAGGCTATTTAGGAAACAGTGTGATATAATGGAAAGTGTACACTGGATTTGAGTTCAGAGCTGATGTTGAATTCCAGTTTTCCTGCTTACAACCCATATGACCTTGGGCAAACTCTCTGGACTTAGTTTCTTCATATGTAAAAAGAATAGGTTGGACTGGATCACCTCTAATTCCCATTAAATCTATCATCTTCACTGCTGACCTCCAGTCTCATATTTCCAAATGCCTACTGACCTCACAAATTGGATGTTCAGTAGACATCTTAAACTCAACACATCTAAAATGGAACCCATCTTTCCCTCTAAAGCCCTCACCTCTTACTAACTTTCTATGATTGTTTAGGGCCCTATTATCCTCACATTCACTCGGGATCACAATCTAAGTATCATCCTCAATTTCTGTCTTTTTCTCACCCCCCAAAGCCAATCTGTTGCCAGCTCTTGTCGATACTATCTCCAGTATGCACCTCCTTCTCTCCTCTGACACTGTCACCATATTGGTATGGACTTTTATCAGCTCACACCTGGATTTTTGCAATAGTCTACTGGTTGGTTTCCTTCCCTCAAGGATCTCCCCAATCCAGTCCACCCTCCACTTAGTTATCAGAATAATCTCCTCAAAGCTCAAGTCTGACCATGTCACCCCCTACTCAGAAAGCTCTGGGGTTCCCTATTAGGGATCTAGGGATCTAGGATCAAATATGAAACACTCTGCTTGGTTTTTAAAGCTCTTCATGACCTAACTGCTTCCTACCTTTCCAGTTTTCTTACACCTTCCTTCCAAGTGCTCTGCAATTCAGTGGCATTGGCCTCCTTGCTCTTCCTCACACAAGACACTTGTCTCCCTACTCTGGGCATTTTCACTGGTGTTCCTCCAAGCCTGAAACTCTCTCCTTCCTCATCTCTGCCTCTTTGTTGCCTTCAAGTCTCAGCTAAAGTCTCAACTTCTACAAGAAGTCTTTCTCTGTTCTCCTTAACCTTAGTGCTTTCTCTTTGATATTTATCTTCAATTTAGCTTGTACATATCTTTTTTGTACATTGCTGTTTCGAGTGCAGGGATTGTCTTTTGCTTTTCTTTGTGTCCCTGGCACATAGTAGAGGCAGTGGAATTGGAGTCAAGAAAAGCTAGGTTCAAGCCTGGCTTCAGATACTTAATAGCTGTGGCCCCAAGAAAATGGGTTGAGGTTTTTTTCTGTTTCATTTGACCTTTTCAGTCTAGGAGCTAGGAGTAGAACCTCAAAATCCGGGCTATAGTGACAGTACAGGAAGCATTCCAGGCTATCTATATGTTACTTCCAGACCAGCAGGAAAGCCCTTAGAAGCTAGGGCACCTGGTATTTGAGCCCAACGAGGGCTTTGGACTTGGAATTGAGAGGGGCTCTGCTATATAAGAACTGAACTAAACTGTGAACCTAATCTACCTCCCCGGAAACTAAGGTGGTATAGGAAAGAAGGATGCCTCTACATGTTGGTTGTAAGGGGAGGTGTTAGTATATTTGTTCCTACTATATGTTTAATGTAAACATTTCTTTGTTAAAGTTAATCTGACTGTCAGGTGGTTAAATGGAACTGGTATACAGAAAATCCCTAAAATCTGGGGAACACAATTGGTGGAGGCTGGAACCAAAGTACTGGAAAACACTGAAGAACACTGAAGGTAATGGGGGAGTGACATGAGACCTGGCCTTCCCTGTGAACTGCCCAGTGTGGGAGAAGGTTGAGACAGCTTTGAGGTCCATGTTCTAGGAAAACCTTTATCAAAGGGAAAGGAATCAAAAAGTGAACAATTAGGAAACATAAGAAAAAAGACTGAAATTACCCAAAATCTCAGGAGGAAGAAAAGTCAGTTGAAGACCTTAAGTGTAAGAAGATAAACCAACAACAATATAATATTCTGTTATATTATTAATAATAGGATTATGGCTTCTAGATTATTTAAAATGCCAAAAACACTTTAGACATCTATGAATAAATATCACAAGACAAAGGAAAAATAATCAATCCCTGATAAGATAGAGGATCCTGTGGGTTTCCAAGAAAGCATGGAAACAAATCACAAAATCTCTGAATGGCATAAAAGAGAAATAAGAATTGTGAGAGCAGAACTGATGGCCTGCACAGCAGAAATAATTAGCAGAATAGAAAAACATGAATCCATAGTGGCAAATCTCACCAAAGAAACAAAAGAGAGGATAACTGTAAGGAACGCAAATGCCAAGAAGTAAGGGGCAATCTGCAAGAAGAGAAGCTAAAACCAATAATGTTAAAAGAAAACACACATGTTTCGTACAAGCAAAACATATTAATCTTGAAGACAAGATGCAGAGACAGATGAACATTTCAAGCCAAAAAAACTAGACACCATAATGCTAGAAACAATGCAAAAAAAAACTGCCTAGAACATCTACATACAGAATAGCCTCCAAAAAAACAATCAAAAGAAAACAAAAAACCATGCTGCAAATAGAAAGAAAAGGAAATTCAAATAACACAAGACTATTCTACACCCATCAGAAACAGCAGGAGAAAACTGAATCATATGTTCTGAAGAGGAAAGGAGTTTAAGATGAAATCCAGGCTGACATATCATGCAAACCTGAGCCTAACCATTAATGAAGATGGACATTCAATAAAAAGAGGGATTCAAAACATTCCTGGAAAGGAAATAAAAAATGAACAAATTGTTTGATTTTCAAACACCCTAGACAACAGATACACAAAAAATGTAAGCAAACACAGCAAGGACAACAACAACAAAATAACAACAGAAGGAATATTAAGAGATTTCTTTCTAAGAGTATACAAGGAAACAAAAGTGAAAACAGAAGTCAAATAAAAGTGATGGTGGAGAATAAAGCCTGAAATATCATGTACTAAACCCTAAATGACTACCTACAGGTGAATCAGGTTTTTTGTGGTACAAAATTATAGAATGGGAGGGCACATAAAAGTGTGGCAAAGAAGAAGATGGAGGGGAAATTAGTCATGTATGCTAATTATATCAGAGGCTAATAAATAAGGGAAAAGAAATTATGTCTAGTCTTCATAACAGTCACTATTATACAAATAAAGCTGCTCTCTCCAAAATTACCAACGATCAGAACAAAAACACTGGAGTTAGTACGAAGGGTAACTTGCCCAGCAAAGTTAAGCATAACCCTGACTGAAATAAAAAACGGACATTTAATGAACCTAAAGACTTTCAGGTTTTTGTGACAAAAACCCCAGAACTTAAGGGAAAATTCAACATATGACATCTGGGAGAAATATAAAGTAAACATTAAAGACCAATATAAGAGACTCAATAAGGTCGAATTGTTTACTTCTTATGTGTAACAATACTAGCAGTATTGTTATGACTGTTGTCATTATTTGGGTAGTTTAAAAGAAACGCTTGGGCTAAACTGAGTATGATGGGGTGATTCTAAAAATATAAAACTGTGTAGGGAGAGATTAAAAAGAGCAATCATCTCATACAAATGAGGCATAAAAAGAAAAAAAATTGATGCAGAAGAAGCTAGTAGAAGGGAGGGCAGGTAGTGCTGGAACCTTACTCTCATCAGGAATGGATTAAAGAGAGAACAACATATATACATACATATATATATATATATACATGTATATATATATATACACATATATATATATCTAGAAGGGTATAAAAGTCTTCTAAATTCAGAAAGAAATGAGGGAAAGAGGATAGAGTTGGGGGAGAGGATAAGGGAGGAATTCTTGGAAAGCAGGTAAGTTAAGGAATAGGAGGGCAAGGTAGCAAATAGAAGTAAAGTAGAGAAGTAAGGAAGGATAGGGTAAATAGGATGAGTGAGGAAAAATAGGAAGGAGAATACACAAGTGTTTGTAGCTTAGAATGTGAATGGGATAAATTTACCCATAAAATGGAAATGGAAAGCTGATTAAAAATCTGAATTAAACAATATGCTGTTTTCAGGAAGCATTATAAAAATGAGAGATACATACAAAGATAAAATAAAGGGGAGGAGTAGGTTTATTATATAAAAAATCATGGTTAGTTATCATGATCTCAAAGAAAATTAAAGTTAAAATAGATTTAATCAAAAGAGAAAAATAGAGAAACTATGCTGTGTCTACAATATTATTCAATATTGGTTTAGGCTATTTAAAATAACTAGACAGTATAAAATACTTGAGCCTATACCTGCTAAAACAGACATAGGAACTATATGAACATAAACATAAAACATTTTTATACAAAGAAACTCAGATCTAAATAACTGCAATAATATTTATAGTTCATGGATAGGTAAAGTTAATATAATTTTTAAAATTACAATTTAACCTAACTAATCTACATATTCAATGTCATCCCAATTTAATTACTACAAAAATTATCTTACCTAGTTAGAAAAAATAATAACAAAGTTCATTTGGAAGAACAAAAGGTCAGGAACTTCAAACAAACCAGAGAAAAAAGATGTAAGAGAAATAGATACAGCAGTATCAGACCTTAAACTATATTATAAGGAGAGAGCACTGTTGAAGTATAAAATGGATAATTTCAATTATTTAAATTAAAATTTTCTTGTATAAACAAAAACCATGTAGCCAAGAATAGAAGGAATGTAGAAAATTGTGGGAAAATTTTCATAGACAATCTCCCAGGTAGGATGTGATTGGGTTGGAATATTCCTGTGGTGTAGGAAATGATGAGCTGATTAATGTCGAAAAACATGGAAAGAATTGGACTTGTGAAGGAAGATGCTATCCACTTTCAGAGAAACAGATGACAGGTGGAAATAAGCATAGTACAATCTAACATATATGTGTATGAGTATATATGTATATATGTGCATGTTTATAGATATCTTCATATATGTATATGTGTGTATATATATATATTATATATAATATGTCCATTTAATTGTAGCCTTTGTGCGGGGGAGAGGGGAAGAGAGGGAGGGAAAAAAAGGCAAAGTAAAAAGTGCACAGCAGAGGACAGAAGAAAGCCAACAAGGAAGCAAAGAAAAGCTGGGCAGCTTTGAAAACAATGTATAATATTTATTATATAGGTTTTCTTGAAAAGGAAAATCTATTGTTTTGTAGTGAATCCTCTCTTATGTTCTGCTGTGTACATGGCAATTTTTTTTCTTTTTTTCATTTTGGATTTAAGTTTAAAATAAAAAAAAAATTTCCAAAAAATTTACTAATGATCTCTTAATTGCCCAAATTTATGGTAATTTCTTGATCTTCTTGATCCTTCTTGAACTTTCTGAAGCCATTGACACTATCAATCACTTTCATTTCCTAGAAACTCTCTACTCTCCAGGTTTTTGTGACTGTCTGACTTCTCCTTCTATCTCCTTTGACATATTTTCATCTAGGTCATGTCTTGGACTCTTTGCTTGGCCTTTTCTTTTCTCTCTATGTGGTCTCATTTGGTGATCTCATCAATCTCCATGGGTTCAATAATCTTATCTTTGCAGATATTTCCCAAATCTACATACATTCAGCCTTAGTCTCTCTCCTGAGCTACCATCCCACCCTATCAAATGCCTATTGAACATTTCGAACTAGAAATCTTATAGTCCTACAACACAAAGTTGAGTTTTTCTCAAACTCAACATGTCCACAATAGAATTCATTATCTTTGTCCCTCAACTCTCCCCTCTTTCCCAACTTCTTTACTACTATTGAGGGTATCATTGTGTGTCCATTCACAACTTCGATGTCATCCTCAACTCCTCACTCTAACTTTTCCCACATTCTACTGCTGAATCTTTCATTTCTACCTTCACAACATCTCTCATCAATCTCTCCTTCTTTCCACCTAAACACCCTAGTCTACATCTGGATTAGATCAGGCTCAAGATTAGAAGTAGTATGGTATAGAGCAATGGTTCTCAAAGTGTACTCTGGGGACCCCTAAGAGTTCTTGAGATCCTTTTTGTTTTTGGTAGGGGTAGGTAGGTAAGGTAAAAACTATTTTCATAATAATAATAAGGCATTATAATTTCTAATATGATAAACGTCAGTCGATATAGTCTATGTAAACAAAAGCTCTTTGGGGTCTTCAATAGTTTTTAAGAGTATAAAAGGGTTCTGAGAACAAAAAGCTTGAGAACCATTGGTTAAGAGCAAATAGTAATGGAATGAGAATTAAGAGACCTGGGTTTCAATCAAAACATTTCTTAACAACGTACTTATTTTTGTGGGTCTCAGTTTCCTAATCTATAAAAGGAAGGGGTTGGAACTGATAGAGCCTTTGAGATCTCTCTCATATCAAAGATACTTTGTTCCTATCAGTAAGCTGCAGGTCGCCCAGGAAGCTAAGTTAAGCTTGAGAACGATCCTGAGAATTCAAATCCATACAGGATTAGCCCAAGATATCTTTGGCCTAAAAACTGCCCCCAGTCTGCTGGATATACTTTGACCAAGGCTAGATTCTAAGGCCTTCTCTGGAATGGTACAAAGTGCTCAAAGTCAATAGGACCTCATTTCCCTGGGGCATTTGGTCATCCAGAAACATTTTTCTTTCTATCAGTTACAGTTAAACTTGTAGTGATATGCATCAATTATTCCAGAATTTCTAGTACCTTTTTTCCTAGCAGACTTGGCCTCCATTACCACAAATCTGACTTTACTTAAGGTGATTTAAGAGTAGGGATATAGTTTTAATCAAAATAGGTGAAACAGTATCACAGCCTTGAAAAGCAACTGAATAATAAAGTCAACAGAAATTATAGGTAGGTCTTAAAGTGATTATTTAATTGCAATCTTGCACTGAAATGGCAGATTTTTGACAGACTGTCAAAATGAACACATTATCAGATTACAAACTGTGGAACAAAACTGTAGGCTAAAATGCTTTAAATTGCTTACTTTGGAAGAATTTTTGCATTTTTTTTGCAGGAGTGAACCACACATGAAACTCATATTTTACATGAAATGTGCCACTCATGACTTAATTGTGATTAAATAAGAAGGTCTATTTTATAAATACACTATACCAAGAAGGCCAACTACTACTGCAACTTTTCTCTTATCAGCAACTATAGAGAGATCCTAATGCACAGGCAGCCAAGGCAAATGATGTTGGTTTAACTGCTCCCTTCACAAATAATGTTTGCTCTTTCTATAAGAACTAATTAAACTGTTAAATCATCCATCCCTCTAGGGTCTAACAAGGAGGTGGTTTTTCCAGCCTCCTAATCACTTGAATTGCCTGTGAGTAGAAATAGTCTTCATAGTCACTTTTTTTAAGCACCTTGAAATAACTGAAAATTCTGTTAGAGAGGAAGCTCATTGGTCTTGAAAAGGTCATGCCTTTGGACATATAGTAAAGTAGGGCATGAGGCCATAGGGGAAGTGAGAAAATTCCTACTTTGAGGCAAGCCAAGGAAAGTGCAAATCTAATGAAAATGCTTCTCCCCAGGGTCCTTTACATCATTAGCATCTTAGCTTCATATTTGCTGCAACAAATAACTTATTTGAAAATTCCTCTAGGGAGGAGATAAGAAGCCCAAAATATACTTGCAAGAAAGCTTTATGTAGCAACTCAGTAGGTCTCAAACAGCTTCACACCTCCAAGTCTCAGTGATCATTTGGTTTCCTAGTGTTGTCAGTTACTGAAAGTTTTCCACAATAAACAGAATAGGAAATGGTGGCAATGATAATAATAGTAATCCCTTATATTTGTAGAGTAATTTAAAGTTTTCGAAGTATTTTCTTAATTTCTCATTTAATTAGAACTAAAAATTAAGTGATTACAATACTTATTTAGATACTTCAGTGAATCAAGTGAGAGGCTGTGTGATGTAGAAGAGAAGAGAGCTAACTTTGGATCCAAGAAGGTACAGGTTCAAATCCTGTCTCTGACTGCCTTAGAGAGAAGTTACTTGCCCAGGGTCACACAGCTAATGATTACAGGAAGCAGCATTTGAACTTGGGTACTTCTGGGAGGTAGTCTGATGTAGTAAATAGAAAGGTGGTTTTGCAGTTAGGGAGAGATGGGTTCATAACCCACCTCTGACATACACTGGGCAAGAGGCAATTCTCTAAGACTCTAAGTGGCCCAGAGAGCTAACCTTTGAGTGGAATGCTGAAATAGGGAAGAACCCCCTCAGTATAGGACAAGACCTTACCTTTTCTACCACCCACCCCCACCCTGTACCCATTCTATATTTTTAGAAACTGCTCTGTTGAGAAAGTAAAGATAAGAAATTACATCAGTAGACAGACACCTGCAAGGTCCTGTTTATTTAACTTTTACTCTCTTTCTGCTGAATACTAGTGTCTGATCTCACATCTATCTTTTTTGTTCTTTGTTCTCTGTTGCTGGGAAAAGATTCCGCGTTTAGAATATGAACTCCAAACCCAGTCAATGGGAAGAGGAACCAGTGGGGAGGGTGGGGGGAACTCTACATTAGGGTCTATATAACTTGCTTTGAGCTGCATGCAAGACACACAGGCTTGCTGGCATTATCCTGGGCCACACTGGGTGTGTCCTTTCTCATGAGAAAGCAATAAACTCCTTTTTGCCTTTTTCTCAAGAATGGTCTCTGTTTATTTTTAATGTGAGTAGTGGTCTTAGACCCACACACCTTCATTGGCAGAAGGAGCTTCCTCATAGGGGAGTTCTCTATACCAATGAAATCACAGGTCCAATCCCTATCCTAGCTTATAGGTCTTTGCTCTCATTGATGCATATTCTCTTGCAGCTACTGTATGCTGCAACCCCTCCATGCCTTATTCTTACACATGAAGCTAGGTGGCACAGTGTAGAGTGTTGAATTTGGAAATAGGAAGTCCTGAGTTTAAATTCAACCTCAGACACTTACTAGCTGTGTGACCCTGGGCAAATTGTTTAATCTCTCTGTGCTTCAGTTTCTTCTTCTGTAAAATGTGGATCATAATAGCACCTACCTCCCAGGATTGTTGAAAAGGATAAAAATGAGATACTATTTATAAAGTGCTTTGCAAACTTTAAAGTGCAATATAAATGCTGGCTATTATTATCATCATTAGCTATTATTTCCATAAATCCTTCAGGGACTATGCACTGGAGGACTGCTCTGGTTCTTTTACTGATATAGTCTGGATATCAGTGTAGTACTCTGGCTGTTCAACTGCTATTTCTCATTCTTATTGCATAACTGGGCCTTCTTTTCTGGTCATACATGTTCATTTTCTTTTCAATCACCACTATATTTAAGCTATCCACAATAACATGGTGCAACCTACTTATACCCACCTTAGGTTTGGATCGCCTGAAAATTTTGATTTTTCCAGAAATTATAGTGTTTCATGATTTGCAACCATAAATCATTAGAATAAAACTGGTGTTAAAAAGATAGTTTTTGGTGACAGAGAGCAGGTTGTATTTTTTAGTTCCATAAAATGTAAGATCTTTGTGGGAAGGAACTGTTTCATTTTTTTGTGTCCCTAGTGTCCCTAGCACTGTACCTTACCCACATTAAGAGTATAATAAATATTTTTTAAATTGTATTATTGAATTGAAGTAATAGAGTTAAGATATGAAGCCAGGTCATCTGAGTCCAAATCCAACACTCTTTGATTATTGAAAACACTAGGATTTCCTGATTCTTCTTCCTATTAAATCCCAATCCCACCTTATTATCTATCCATAGTACTTGTCCAAGATATCAATATTCTAACAGAGAGGGAATCACCACATGAAAGACTCTGGAGAACCTGATTCTGGGCAGGCATGATGACATTTTATGAAAGTGCCCTGCTCTCCAATTTGGAACATGCACAGACATGCCACACCTGGTTCAGTTCAGCTAGCCATATGCTGAAGAGATAGACTATTGATTGTTTATATAGTGAAACTGAGGTTCATTCAATTTTGCAAACTAGTATTCATTTTTTCAATTAGCAAAAATTTATTTTTCCCTCCTATTTCCCTTCCCCTTCCAGTGAAAAAAGAAAACAAAACCTTTGAAACAAATATGTATAGTCAAGCAAAACTAATATCCCCATGGGTCATGTCTAAAAAAATGTCTCATTCTATACCCTGAGTAAATCACTTCTCTGTCAAGAGGTAGGGAGCATGTTTGTGGTGATAATGTGATTAAAGGTTTTTCCTGCCCATTCAATAGGCCTCACGTGGAGCCAGTTAAAGGAGGCCTGATTAGAGGCAGGTTTCTCTGAAATGTTCCCCTTCATCATTTCTTATAGCATAATACTATTCTATTACATTCATATACCATAATTTGTTTAGCCATTTCCCAACTGATGGGGATCCAATAGGACTCATTCAAAAGGCACTAACCAGGGTATATCTCTTGCCTCATCTTTATTTCTTCCTGGCTATAAAGAGGCAAGGACTAAGCCCTCAGCCCCTATCTTCTATCCAGAACCATATGGCCCATTAGTGCAAGGTTTTACTACTGCTTCTATACATGTTATGTCTATTTTTCCTTTTTTTTTTAGGTGAAGGAGATTAGAGATGAATACAACTTCATGGCTTTGAAAGGTCAAGAAAATGAAATATTAGACATCTAGGATTTGTCAGAAGCCAGATGGAAGGAATGAAGTATAGATTGATTAGTTGAGTGGCAGCTGAGATTCAAGTTTTTCTACCAGTATGTTATATTTGGAAGTGAACTTGGTAGAACCAATTCTATATGAAAATTGCATTGTCTTAGCTCACTCTTCCAGGAGGTCAAGATGATATAGTGTCTCTAAGTATTGGGGAAAATGTCTGTACTTCTGTTCTTGATATATCTTTGCAATAAATATCCCTTTGTAAAATCTATTTTACTTGATTAAATGGATCTGGGAACTAATCATTGGCAGTCAGCAGTGGAGAGAAGTCACCAAAACGGGGGCCATAGCTGATAGCTGGCATCTCAGAGGTGCCCCTAGAAGTATGAGGAAAGGATGTAGCAAGTCTCATTCTGGGAGAGTGAGTCCAGAATATTGAAATATATAATACAGTTATTTGTATATGCAGGTAGACTAATTCAGTGGGCTGTCTATCCAAATGGTCGTCGTATTGTTGGCAATATGCGTTCTTCATACAATTTATTTTTCCAATGCAGCACATGTGGATCTCACTGAGATACTGTAGCACTTCATGTGTATAATTAGTACAATGATGTAAGTGCTTGGGAATATCTGGAGAATCAGAACATGGATACAGAACTCATTTTTTTTTTTTTGCATTTTGCACAGGCCCTTTGATTTAGAGCTGGGAAAGATATAAGAGATCTAGTCCAAAATGCTCATTTTGCAGATGAAGAAACTGAAGACCAAAGTCATTAACTGACGTCTCCATGGTGGGATAAGTGGTAATGAAATAAGAATTCAAACTCAAGTCTTCTGAACCAAATATAGTGCTCTCTTCACTATACTATGCTGCCTCCATGACATTGACAAACACCTTAAAGGATGTTAATGTTCAGTAGATTGCTGTACAGTTTTCTCTGTGGCAGCATAGAATACAGAATTTTGTATGACTTTAAGATTTTCATGGAAGATACCCCCTTAATGCAAGGTTTTTTATTCTACCATATCCTATGCTTCTTGTCATCAGCACACAATAAATATAATAAGATTTCATATGCTATATACCTTCAGTGATGATATGATCTGTTATAGAAAATTATCTTTATAAGATTACCTATCTTTGGGGCACCTAGGTGGCTCAGTGAGTAAAGCACTGTCCCTGGAGTCAGGAGGACCTGAGCTCAGACACTTGACACATGTACTAGCTGTGTGACCTTGGGCAAGTCATTTAACCCCAATTCCCCTGCCTTCCCCCCTCCAAAAAAAAAAAAGATTGCCTATCTTCTTCTTGTGTCAAGTCTCATTTTTATATAGATTTGATAAAGATAAGAAAGTTGAAATGACAACCCCCAGGCCAATGCCTGGGAACAAATGGAGGAGGAGGAGTTACCCTGCCCCTTGCCTTTCATTTGCCCCTTCCCTGAACGTGGCTGCTTAGATTCCATCTGGACAGTTGTGTAGGAAAAGTGATATAGGTGTCCATACTACTCAGATGAACAGTACTAACTACAAGCCTTCCAGTGAGACAGAGAACTAAGCCTTACCATCTTCTCTGCTACTGTTTTTTTAAAACTCAATTTTTATTCCAAACTTAACACCAAATAACACGAGGATCTCCATATATAATGTAGAGCAGAGAGGATTCTATGTGAAATTCTATCTCAATTATGTGGAGCTTGCTTTTCTTTTAAAATATATAATAAAATTCAAGATGTATCATCTGTGATTCCTTTTGGCCTTCCTCCTATATTCTTCTCTTTTTCGAGGAGATGGAGACAGGAGAACCAAGTCCCTGAGCTGCCTAATCTATCTCTCTCCCATCCACTTTCAGGTGAAAAAGAAAAAGAAAATGCTTGCAAGAAATATGCATAGTGAAGCAACAACGGTTTCCACAGTGAGTTCCAAAGTTTTCTAAGCTGGCATTTGCCCAGCTACTGTGCCCTCCAAACCCTTAGCCACTGTCATCTGACTTTCTGGTATACTCTAAGGATCTTTGGGCTTTGCTGTCTGTCCTGCCGCTTAATTCTTTTGTTTGTATTAACTCCCTCTCTTACAGTATGATCTCTGAAAGCAGGCATTTCATTTTCTTCCTCTGAATACTCAGCATTTAGCATAGTGCACGACACATAATAATCACTTAAATGCTTTTTCATCCATCCATCCAACCATCCATCCATTCATTTATCTTTATCCTTCCCATTTAGTATTTTTATTTTTATACTAATTAGTTGATGATCTGACTGTATGCAGCTGGTTATGAAATGACCTTCAGTTTCCTGTCTGTTATTCTGTTCCATTCAATTTCATTTTTTTGTGATGGTCTATGCTTGCCATTACCAGCACTTTTTCCTCTCATCATTATATACACTCATGATGTATTCATGGCTTATAGTCATGATGATCCCTGAGTAAAAAAGCTTTCATTCTCTTAGCTAAAATAAGGACAGTCCTATGTGACTGAGGTTTGGAGGAAATCAGGTCACACTCCTAGAAGAAAAATTCTTATGCCATTCATTCTTTTATAGTCATAGAACAATAGTATCTCAAAACTGGAAGATAGTTCAATCCAGCCTGGACTGGAATGCCTTCTACAATGAAAGCCTTCAGCTTTGGGAAATGGCAAAATCAGAGTCAGCTGATGTAGCCATGCCATTCTTCACCATCTTTAATTGTTAACACCAAACATACAGGTGAAATCTACCTTTTTGCAGTTTAAGCCTAGTCTCCAGGTTCTGTGCTCGGGTATCAAGTAAAAGAAGCCCAGAAGATAACCATTCAATAATATTTGAGGACAATGTGATCATGCATCTTATCTTTTTAGCTCAGTTCCTTCAAAAGATCCTTATTTGCCATTGTTTTCCAACCTTTCCCTCCAACCCTCTCCTTCCCACTCCCACTGGACTTCTTCATTTCTCTCTACTGTTGTAGTAGGAAGGCCGAATTTATGATCTCAAAAAGGATCATATAAATATCAGAATGGTTTGAAATCGATGGGTATACAGAATTCTCCAAGCAGAAGGCATCCAAAAATTTATTCAGGGCCCAGAGC
>CM053622.1:578024367-578069740 GCA_028646595.1 Phalanger gymnotis
TACGCCCACAGGGGTTTCACACCTGATAGGGCTTTGGGCCTGGGGCTTAGCGTTTAACAGGTGAAAGTACTTTCACCATAAACAAAAGCCAAACTCCTCAAGCACACCCGTTAAACTAAGCCCATTTTGCCTTACTGGCACAACTGTATGTACCCTAACTTGACAATAACCTTTCTAAGATATAGTGCCTAGAACAGAACAGAATACTTTGAATCTGGTCTGATACATTTGAAACAATCTTGAGGGCAGGGATAGTTTTTTGTCTTGGTACTCCTAGCGGAGTCCTGTAGAATGGAGCCTTGGAGCTCATCCAGTCCAACCCGGATATAAAGGGAATTCTCACTATGACATAATCAAAAAGTCATCATCCAACCTCTGCTTAGAGACCTATAAGAAGGAAGAACCTACCACCACCTGGGAATTCCATCCCACTTTTAGAATTCTAATTGTTAGAATTTTTTTCCTGACATTAGTCTTAAAGGGTCTGTTTGCAACTGCGAGCCATTACTCCTAGTTCTGCCCTCCAGGGGCAGAAGTAATTCTACTTCCACGTGACAGGCCTTCAAGTGTTTGAAAACAACTTCCTTGCTGTCTCTGAATAACCTCCAGGCCAATCATTTCGAGATCTTTCAATCAATCATTCTACAATGTGCACCTTCGCAGTAATTGCTCAACAAACAAACATTTGTTTCATTGAATTAAATCAGTGATCTCATCCTAGCTAAAATCTCACTTCTTATAGGAAGCCTTTCCCAATCCCTTTTAATTCTAACGTCTTTCCTCCATTGGTTATCTCCCATTTATTTTGTATATGTCTTGCTTATACATAGCTGTTTGCATGTTGTCTCCCACATTAGATTGTCAGCTTCTTGAGATCAGGGATTGTCTTTTATGTTTCTTTGTATCCCCTGCACCTAGCGAAATGCTTGGCACATTGTAGGTACTTAACAAATATTGATTATTTGCTACTCCCGCCAGTGAACCGGACTGAAATGTATCCATGCCTCTTCATCTAGTGAGGACCCTTGTCCATGCCCTCCTGTAAATCCTGCATATGTAGGGTGCATAAAACATATTGCTGGGCTTTCTCTACATCTCTTGTCATGGTGTGGATACTAATAGAGCACAGAGACTATGCATCAGTATTGTCTTATTTTTGCTACATGACTGAACCACCTGCTTTTCTGGTTATATATTTCATTGGTAATATGTCACTGCTCCTCCTGAACAATTATATGTTACAAGCTACTAATACTCATAGTGTATCTCTCTATTGCCCTTTGGATGACTTTTAAATTTAATTCATTGGAGAATATATTTTACAAAGAAAACTATAGTAGGATTAAAACTTCCCTTGCTCTGAAGACCATGCTGCTATTAATGCAACATAAGATTATATTCGCTCTTTTGGCTATCATATCACTTCTGTGGAGCTCCACTCCTGTGGAGCTCTCAGTCCATTAAAATACCCAATGTTTTTTTTTCTGAATTATTTTCTAGCTGTAACTCCCTCATCACATACTTTCACTGTTAATTTCTGGAGCCCATGTAGGATTCTACAATATGAAAGGTACCCAGTAGGGGTAAGGCAAGCTTTGTTGAGCTGTAGGTGGCTGGGACGGTGCCTGGAGCTCCTGGATCTTGATGGAATAGCTGTTCAGGGTGGCAGGCACTGCACAACTTCCCCCCAAAACCTTGCCCCTCAGTGATTCTAGACACGTGCAATGGAAATCTAGATTCCCATCAATTTGCTAACAGTGCTGTCCATATGGAGAATGTTAGGGAGCTGCCTCTGAGAGAACTGTGAAGACTGGAGCTGGAGTAGACATTCTGCGACTGTTTCTGGTTGGCCTGCCATACGTTTGTAGGAGCCTTTTCCATTGGCTGTGCAGTCAGAATTGTTGGCATCTTCAAAAGGGCTTGAGTCAGGAACAGCACTGTTTTGGGTGGATTTGTGTCTGAGGGAGTAAGGTGACTGCTTCACTAATGGTTTCTTGTGAGAGAACCATGTTGTAATGGGAAAAGCTGTGCAGCCTTCCCCCCTTTCCCAAGGCCACATAGCTCCCCAAGAAATGGGCCCAAGTTTTGGCCCTTTTGGTCATTTGTTTCTTTCTAGGTGTATTTGTTTCCTTTCTAGGTACTAGAGTCTCTGATCTGACCCAGAGTGTGAACCACGGGATACAGGAATCCAGGCTGGGTTTAGTAGCCAGCCTAGCAGCAACACCCTAAGAAGCAAAGGTCCAAAACTCTAGCCTAGTAGAAACCAAGAGAGATTCTGGCTTAGGGTACAAATTTGGTTTGACCAATGCTCTTTAAGAACTGAGCTAAATTGTGAGTTTGAGCCTCCTTCTCCTTAACTACCAATGTGGGGATTATGCGCCTAAGGTGTTCTGGAAAATGTGTATTTGTTACTATTAACTATGAAGTAAATATCCATTTGTAAAAGTGAATCCAGTGTTAAGTGGTTAAATGGACCTGTGACGCTAATCAATGTCACCCTAAAGTGGGGGTGAGGGAACACAGCCAATGGAAATTTGAGCCAGTAACAGAAAAACATCCATAGTACTTCAGGGTAAGAAACCTAAAAGGCAGGTGTAGCTCGCCTGTACATAAGAGAGTGAGGGCAGAGGATACGTTTCACATACCAATAATGAACTAGGAGGGCTGGAAAGAGCCTAATGTCACATAAGCAACAGATAAGGAGAGCCATGTCACAACAGGCCACCAAGTAAGCTATTTGAGAGTAGGGATTATTTAATTCTTTGTATTTCACTCTCCAGTATCTGGCACACAGCAGGTGCTTAAAATATTTACTGAATTTTATATCTTAACACAAAACTACTCCAAAAAGTTCAGTGAACTAGTCCTTTGTTTACCCCAAAGGACACCAAGTAACTGGTTTGACCAACATTTTTTTTTTTTTACTGAATTGACCCATTGTTTCTGGGTTGAATAATTGTAGGCTAAATCCCTCTGTATAGCTTTGAGTAGTTTCCAGTACAAATAGGTAATTCCAAAGCAAAGTTAGAAGCTTTTTGGGTGTGTACGACAGGTGTATACATAGAGCCGGTTGTTTTCAGTGTAAGCATTTATGCCTGGAAATCATCAAGCACTACAAAGCAGAGCGTGATTTGTTTTACTGTCTAGGTTTAAGAAAGTGATGGAGAAGATATTAATGCCGATTAATATCTTCAAAGTGTGTCCTGAGGTTTTGGAAAGCTCGTTTTTAAACACTTCCCAGCACATGGGGGTGGGTGCATGTTTTATTATTTGTATGTCCCAGACACCGTGACACAATTCAGAGCTTGTACCAAGTAACAAATCCTTGTCAAGTAAAACGGCACTTGAACGGTAATAAAGGCTACCAGTTCGACCCCCTCCTTTGACCAAATGAGGCCACTGGAGTGCGTGACACACGCACATCACACACGCGGTGAGCGGCGCCGCGCTTATTGTGTGGTCCTTTCACTAAACAAGCATCAGAACGCACTTAGGGAGCACTAGCTCTGTGCCAGGCACGTATGACTGAAGCCATCCACGCTGCTGTTTGTCGCGGCCTCACACCGTTTCCTCCAAACGTCCCTCCCCAGACAATCTCTAGGTGAAGTTTCTTCTCTGCACTGAAGACGGGGAAATTCTGGGTCCGAGACGGGGTGGGGGCTGAAGTCTGTAACCCTTAAACAGTGAGCCCTAATGGAGCCTCTCTGGGCCCCCAGTGCTGAGGAGCAGGTTTCATAGCAAGTCCATCCATCCGCCCACAAAAGGACTCTTCCAAACTGTTAATTAGCAGAGCCCGGTAGGGGTGAGGGGCAAGTTGGGGGTGGGAGGGGGAAGGCCAAGCCTGTTCTCTTCCCCACCCGCCCCAGGTTCCGGCGCAGTCGCCTCGCCCCCTTCCCGGCAGCCTTTGCGCCCGGTCTCTCCCATCCCCCCGCCCCGGACAGCTTCCCCAAGATGGCGGCCGACAGTGAGGTGAGGCCTCTGCCCCCCCCCCCCAGTATCGGTCCCCTCTCCTTCCCCGAGCCCCCCAGGCTGTGTCAGCTCCCCGGGGCTCAAGCTTTCTCTGTCTTTTTCTTCCCGCAGCCCGAGTCCGAGGTGTTTGAGATCACGGACTTCACCACTGCCTCCGAGTGGGAAAGGTGAGTGAGTCGCTGCTCCGACTTCGCGGCTTCCTCCGGTGCCCCCCTCCCTGCACCCTCCGCGCCCCCCGGACTCCCCGGCGGCCCCGGCCCCGCTGCCGCCGCGGGACCGAGCCTTGCGTCGGTCCAACCCCGGCCCTACCAGGGCCCCGTGCATCTCCCTCTAACCCCATCCGTACTGGCCCCCTCCCTTCAGCCCCTCCCAGCCCCCCCTAGGGTCTCCTCCTTCTAAGGCCACCCTTCACCTTTCCGATCCTCTTCCCCCTCTCCTCTGCTCCCTTTACCCTGCCCCAGGCCATACCCCTCCCCTCGCCTTACCCCTTCCTTCATCGCCTCTCCCTGCTTTCAAACCCCCTCGCTGCCGACCGTACTTCTCTGTGCCCTACACTCACCCCGCCCCAGAACCCTTATCTTTCTAGGCTGCTTCCCCCACTCTGTGCCCCCTCCTCTCCAAGCCTTCCCCTCCCCCTGCCCGCCGGGCCACTTTTCTGTCTTGCTTTCTTGGAGGAGGAATTGGAGTTAGACGGAACTTGTGTTCGGAATCCCATTTGTTCCTTGCGTTACCTGGGGCAGGTTACTTTACCTCCGCGTACTCTTACCTGCCAAAGAGCGGAATTAACCAGATGCCTCTTAAGATGCCTTCAAGCTCTAAATCCTGGGGTGATGCTTCTTGCCTACCTCTACGCGAGCCTCTCAGTTATCCCTTGGCTCCCTTGTTTCAACACCAGCAGTTAAATAATTTACCCTGTGGCTTCTTCATTCAGAACTCCTTTTATTCGAAACTATAATCCCACATGGCCTTTCAGAGTCATGTGTTGAGCGCTGGACCCTTAGTTTAAATCCAGACCCTTTGTGACCCGAGCAGGCTACTCCTTGCCCCTCCGCTTCCTCATCTGTAAAATGGGACTGTTAATTCTCATACTGCCTGCCGCACAGAATCACTGTGAAGAAGTATTTTGTAAATTTTAAATAATTATTATTGTTCTTATTTCCTTTTGGTATGCCTTTTGCAGGAGGTGGACTTCCTTCAGATGACTGTTGGATTTTTCTTTTCCCTTTTAGGGGATTCAGATTGACCTTAAAAAAATAATCCTGCAGTCTTGCTTGCTGAATGCTTTCCTTTGATTTCAAGTTCTTGTGCAGCTATGGATAAAGTACCTTTGTCCTTCCTGTTGCTGCGGCTGCTGCTGTTGCTGCTCTTGCTGCTCTTCCTTTTACTTTTGTTCATGTCAAACCCCAATAAACAGTTGTGGGGACCTAACTCTTCAGTTATTGAAACATTTGGAAGGTTGATTTTGTGAGTAGCTTTGGTTCAGGTTAGGTAATTTCTCTATTCCCTGTTATATGTTAAAAAAAAAAAAGGTTTTTTGCCTATTGTGCTTTCAATTTTAATCCTGACGCAGCATTTCAAGAACTCTTCTTAGGAGATGAGATGAAAATTACAGGTGAGCTGGCATTAATTTTGAATCAAATACAAAAGATGCCTGCTAGAATGGTGTATAGGATGCATCCAAAATGAAGTCAGAAAGACAACACTCATTTATTGAGTTCTTACAGTATACCCAAACCACACTAAGTAATGTTGAGGGAATAAAGAAGCACAAAACCTGATCTGTAGAATCGAGAGCGTATAATATATTTGGAGAAATTAGAGTAAAACAAATATTTCACTTTTTATTAATGCAGGTCATAACCCATCTACAATTTAGCAGATGGTCTTTGAGACTCGATGTGGCCAAAAAATTCATTACCTTTTGAATAACCTGGTGTTAAGTTAGTTTCTGAATTTAGCCAGGCTAATCCTCAGGTAACAGGCAGACGTTGTTATTGCTGTCCCGTCCCCCACCCCAGCAATTCTTGCCTTTCCAGCTTAGGTAGAATCTGCTGGAGCATTTTTGTCCTTTGGGAAAAAAAAATCCAGGGTCACTCCTGCATCACGATGTAGACCTTTAAGGAAGGAGAACATAGGCAGTGAGTTCAAACTACAGAGTACCCAGTAGAAAAAAAAAAATATGTGCTGCAGTTATTACGAAAAAATAAAGAAGATGGGACTGGAACAATGGATGAGATTTAGATAGGGAGAAGAAACGGAAGGTGAGATTTGGGGAGCTGGGGTAATAAGGACACCTGCTTTACTGGAGCAGAAGTTATGTTATTGGGAAGAAGTGGTAAATAAAGTTGGATAGGGTAGAACCAGATTATAGAGGGGCTTTAAAACCATGTAAATAATATAGGTAGTGGGAAGTCTTTACAAGTTTTTGATCTGTGCGGTAACAACATGAAAAAAGGGGTGTAGGGAGATTATCTTGCAGTTATATGATGGTTACATTGGAGGAAGAAAGGACCTGGAGAGGCAGGGGTACCAGCTGCAGGAGGTTGTTGCCATAACCAGGAATCGTACCAGGCTGGTGGCAGGATAAATGGACTAGTGTGAAATGTATTTCCCTCCAACGAAATATAAATTTCTTGAGTGTTTGAACTTTAATTTTTGTCTTTATATTGCCCAATGTTTGACACAAAGCAAGTAATTTAAAGGTGAATTGAAGATTTGTTTACAGATTGGACATAGAATCTGAAATTATAAGGACTCAGAGATGAAGCCACAGTTTCATGACTTGAATGGTGGTGCCACTGATGGAAAAATGTGATTGTTGGAAAGGCAATTTTTGGTAAAGGCTAGAGGATGGAAAGATTTTAAGATGAATTTAAAATGATGAATATCCATGCCAAGTTGTCCTGGCCTGGGGGGGTAAAGATTTAGAAATGGAAATCACTTGTCATTCAAAAAGAATGAAAACATTTCCCCCAAGCAAATATACTATAAATTGCCTTTTGGTGGTTTATTAGACATATAGAAAAAAAAAACTATCTTATAAGTATAGACATTAAGTTACGAGTTTATTAGTAGGAAATTTGCTTTTGATTTTCATAGTGAAACAGCTTAAAATGGAAAGTTTAAAATACTTAGGAAACATGTACTCCTTGAGATTAAGTTTTGGGTGGCTATTTTCCTCTTAAAATTTGTAAGGCATATATGCCCTAGAATTTAGTGTAGGGCCTGAAACACTCTAGGCACTTAATGCTTCTTGATTGATTGTTGTGTGTTTATATTTTTTTAAAGTTTAAATAGAGGCACATAACTTCTTTTTGGGGAAAGAACTGAGGAAATTTTCCATTTTTCAGATATCCCTTGTTTTTGAAATTTGTAGTCTACATTTTTCAGAAACTACTGCTAGAATGATTACGAATGACATTTTAAAAGTTTTTACTGTTACTTCATTTATTGATTTCTATACCTTTTATTCTGACTTGTTTTTCATTATTTTTGTTTTGTGTGCTTGTTAGCCTTTGTTTTGCAGGAAGTCAATTTAAATTTTTCAGTTACCTGAATCATGAGCTTAGAATCAGTATATTAATAATGACCAATAATCTTTTCACAAGGAGACAACTACATTCCGGTGACAAACTGTAACCTGGAATCTGTCATTCGTTACTGCTTTACATCAGAAATGCAATCATATATGTGTGTACACACATGCAGAGTTCACTGAAGCAGAAAACTTGATGTCTTAAATTATAATTTTGTTCAGTTCTCCTGTGCTCTTCTCAACAGTAGATTCTGGATCAATGCAATATTGCATTGTATTGCATCATACATGTACAATTAAAAAACATTTATGTTTTTCTAAGCTTCAGCTTTTAGACTTTTCACTTTTTCCATTTCTTCATTGATGGAAGCATTTACTTTTTTTTTTTCCTAATCTTACTCTTTATAATCATCGTTTGGTTCGTGTTTTATAAAGTAAATTTATTTACCATTCCTAATCTTTGTATTGAGAGCAATGTCCATTTGCTGGTATTGCTGATATTGTGCTTGTTACTGGTCAGAAATGAATGTTGACTTCTGGAGATCTGGTTATTCAGTAGATAATTGAGATTAGGTTAGGTAGTGAAGTGTTTAAATCCAAAGCCTGCAATTTAAATTGAAATTAGCTTAATGAGGAACTGCCTGGGCCTGTTTGGCTAGAGTGTGGGTAGATCGGGCCAGATTGAAAAAATACTTTAGAAGCCAAAGTGGAGTTTATATTTTATCCCAGGGACAGTTAGCAATTTTTGGAGTGTGTGTAGAGGAGTGAGATAGAATGACTTGTACTTAAGGAACACTTTGGCAGCTGTGTAAAGTATAGATTGGAGTAGGGGAAGACTTGAGGAAAGAAAACTAGGCTATTGCAGTAATCCAGGTTAGAAGTGATGAGGTCCTAATGTCTGTGTGAATAGTGAAAGGAAAATAGATGCAGTAGAAACACAAGATTTGGCAACTGCCTTAATATATAATCTCAATCTCTCTCTCACTGAAGCTGAGAGATGAATAAGGGAGATCTCAGTAAACTGATCATTGGTTCCTGAGAAGATAAATGGATTGTCCTTTCATTTTTATTTCTGAGAAAGAAATACTCTAGATAGGCCTCACAATGTAGTAGAAACCAAGGGTCTAAGAATTAGTGGTTTAGTAGAATTTGTTTAACATCTCATGGCCCATTTTCCTCATCCTTTAGTCAGGATAACAGGATTAGGCTCTTTTTTCAGGTAATTAAATGGCATATTAATTTAAGAATTCTTTCTCTTTTTAAAGCAGAATAAAGTATTCTGGGTTGACATGTTTGGAAAGTAATTTTTTTCCCTCCTAGGTTTATTTCAAAAGTTGAAGAAGTCTTGAATGACTGGAAACTAATTGGAAACTCAATGGGAAAGCCACTTGAAAAGGTCAGATTTGCTATTTGCTGTATTAAAAATCACTTCCTAAATTGTCATTTGCCAAAATAATCCTTTGTATCTTTACAGTTTAAGCTATTTAAAGTTGTGTGTAAAAATTATCTAATGGAAATTGATTACAGGCATATTTAAATCTCTAGCCAAAAAATACATGTTAAGTGCTTGTGAAACATTAAAAAAATAAAGCTTTATACAGAATGCAAGAGTTTGTGGGTGGTTTTTTTTCCTTCCTTAACTTCCTGATGTGGAGAAAAATAGTAAAGACTTCAGAGTACAGATAAAGGTACTTGTCTTTCCTATCTTATTAGTGTATTTGAGAATGTGAAAATTAAAAACTGAGTTCTGTAGTGGAAAAACCATTGAGGTGAAGGGAGGGAGAAATTGGTAGAAGTGAAAATAAAATTTAAAAAAATCTTTAAAGTATTTAACAGTCTCTACCTCAGTTAAGATATGTAAGCAAAGCTGGGTTTTCTGTAGATCAATAACACCTTTTATGGACAGAACCAAAGTTTGTTATAAAATAAGTAGAATTCAGAGCAGATAGCCTCTCTGACCTTAAGTACTTACTTTTTAGTATAGTGTTTGAAATATATTTATTTTTAAGAAAAATTATATTAACATAAAGATTATTTACACTATTATAAAAGAAAACTGCTTATATCTCCATGGAGATTTTAGCTGTTTGAACTTCAGATAGATTTCCTAACCAAGTAGATTAGACTACTTTAGATGTTTTAAACCTTTAACTACTTTAGATGTTTTAAATTAGGCAAATATTTCAAATGTTACAAATTAATATTTGAATTTTGGTTATGAGATTATTTTAGTAACATTTCAGGACTCTTAAGATGTAAAGCTCTTTGAAAGCTTCAAATGCTGTATTTCCTCAATCACTGCATGAATTGGAGCAGAAAAGTAATAATAAAATTTTAAATAATTTGAAGGAATGACCCTTCGGAAGCAAGATTTAGTTGACATGTATAGAGTAAGGTGGTGTGCAATAATGACTGCCTTCAAATTATGGCATAAATTGGAAATTTTCCTTAAAACTTTGAAACATAAACTTAATATCAAATTTTAACTGTTTAAACACATTCAGAAAGTTTTAAGTGTATACCAACAGAAGAGATTAAATTACATATGACAGGGGTGTGAATTGTAGACTTATTCATCACTCATATTTAAGCAAAAGCAAGGGCAAGTAGGATATTTGTAGGCTCTTTAATTATACTCAATACTAGTTAGACCAAAGATTCTTAACCTAGGGTCAAGATACTCTACATAGATTTCATGGAGTCTGGAACTGTAATGGGGAAAAAATTCATTCATTTTCATTGACCGCTAGCTGAAATTTAGCCTTTCCTTCAGTTATGAAATTTTTTTTATTAACCATACTGAGAAGGGGTCCATAGATTTTACCAGACTACCAAAAAGGTCCATGGCACAAAAAAGTTTTGAGAAACACCAATTTAGATGCCTATGCTACTAAGACCTGTTCTGGGCTTCATGAATTGAGAAGGTAATAATGAAAGACTCAGGTTTCAGAAAAGCATCATAAAGTTCATTGATGGATTGAAAAGAAAGGTCCATGGAGGAAAGATAGTAAAGTAACTCAGATTCTAGAACTAGACAGAAGACAGCAGAAGATGTTGGTTCTTGACCCTATTGAGGATGAATTTAAAGAAAGTTTAACTTAAAACTAGTTTAATGGATTTCGGTTAGATAAAAGCTTATTAAGAGATTTATGTTTTAAGCGCTAGTAAAATTCTCTAAGGGAAACTTTGGAATTTTCTTCTCAAAATTATTAAAAAGAAAAAAATTTCATCTGTCCAGGATGGCATAGGTATGACTGGGTAGATTGAAACTAATCATTATAAATGCCTTTCAGTCCTATAACTACATGATTTTATATATGTATGTATACATATATTCTACCTTTTAAATCCCACTGAAAAATATTATAGGGAGAAAATAATATTAGGAAGATAACATGAATAAAAAGTATTACAATGAGTACATATTTTTCATACTCATTAATGCATTGTATTGATATTTATCCTATAATTTAGAATCTCATAGAAATAATGGCAGATTAAAAATAAATTTGAATTATAGGTTTACCTTGCTTTGAGGAAATCCAAAAGTAAGTGACAAAATAGAAAAGTTAAGGGAATAATTAGTTGTATTACAAAATAAATTTTTATTCCTATAACTATAATCTACAAGGATATTAATAATGATGGTTTCTGGCTCATTTTATGTGGCTAGTATATCAAGTAGAGAATTGGAGGATGGAAAAACTTGAGAATCAATCAGAAGTAGAGATAACAAAAATCAAAGGGACGGCAGGATTAAGTTAAATAGAGCTTTTTGCTCTGTCGTGCAGATTGAGTAAGCAATGTGAATTTATTGTCATTTTTATTTATTTTGCGCTTTTCAAGTAGTAACTAAAGCTTTATCAAGTTCATTTCAGAGAAAAATTTGGGCATGTCTATTAATTTGTAATGGATTTGTGGCAGCTAGGCAGCACAGTGGGCGTTGGAGTCAGGAAGACCTGAGTTCAAATGCCATCTCACTTACTAGTTATGTGACCCCGGGCAAGTAGTTTATAACCCCTCTTTGCCTCAGTTTCTTTATCTGTAAAATGGAAATAATAGCATACTGCTGTGAGGATCAAATGAGACAATAATGTTAAAGCGCTAGCACAGTGCTATATAAAAGTTAGCTATGATCACTTATCATTATAAGTTCCATGGCCATAAATGGTATTATAAACAGTTTGTTATAAAATTCTTAACATATAGAAAAACATAGTTTAGAGAAATAGCATCTGTAATCTTAAGTATTTCCTTTAACATTTAAAATGCCTTTTTAACAAAGAAAATTGGTATATCAACATAAATATTAATGAATGAACTTTTGCAAAATAAAATGGCTTAATTGTTTCTGTAGATATTTCAGCTGTTTAAACTTCAAGTAGATTTCCTTCTATATGGTGCTTTGCAGATCCAGACCCTTATCACTTTTCCCCTTCTTGTTCCCCTCACTCTCAGCTCCTCTTCATTGTTTTGGGGCCACGTACTTTAAGATGATCTGATCCAACCTTCTTATTTTACCTATGAGGAAACTGTCTTAGAAGTAACTTTGTCTAAAGTTACAAGGTGGTAATTGACCAAGTTAGGATTTGAGTTCAGAACTTCTGAGAGCCAAGGTGGAGGGCTAAGCAGTTGGTGGTAGATACTAAATATAGTAGTGTACTAAACTACAGCACTTATTAAACTGTGGGTTGCCATCCCATATGGGGTCATGACCCACAGTTTAAGAAGCACTGAATGGGTCGAAAGTGGCAAAAGTTTAAGAAGCCCTGGTGAAGTATGACTTACTTTGGGAATTGTTGCTTTGGTGCCCAAAGTAATTAACATCTGTTGGAGAGTAAATTAAATTACTACAGGACACTAACACCTCAGAAACTAGTTTACTTTGGGCATTTGTTTGACCCAGTAGTTTAGGTTCTTCAGTAAGTATCTGATTAAGCATTTAAACATCAGTTGATTCCATCATACAGTGGTATTGAATTGTTGTTCATGATTTCGCTTTCACCTATGAAGATTGCAGCTCTGCCATTCCTTTTCATCCTTTTAGATTTTTATCTCTGTACTTGTTCTCTGTCAATTGAATCATGGCAGTTTTATTTTTTTGTCTGTTGTTTTCCCAGTAGCACAGTGCCCAACATATAGTAGGTGCTTAATAAATGTGTGTTTTTTTTAAATAATGAATGAATGAATTCTTGCCTTTCCATAAATCTGTTGGAGTTTGTCCAAGTAATATGCTGGAGATTTTTCTCCAGTTATTTTCATTTCTCAAGTGTACTGGTTGGACTATTTCATTGTCTCTACATAACTAGTCTACCTCTCTTTTCAGTCATACAGGTTTTTGATAATTTCTTAAGGTGTTCTTCAAAGGTAGGCCATCTATATATGATAGACATTCAAATTTTAAAAAATATATACATAGTGGGAGACCTAATAAGGTATTTTCTTTTTTGAAAACATGCTCTAAAAGTGACATCCTCTTTAGTCAGGTGTGTTTTAAAATCAGTATTTTGTGATGAAACATTTTTGCATTTTGATTTCATTAAAAACATTGGTAGATAATGATTTATTTCCTTATGACTTTTATTTTCCATTTTTGGCTTTCATTTTCCACATTTTGTTTGGTAAGAATATTGTACTGAGTTTTATATTCAGGGCAGTCTCTAACTTATTAGTGGTTTGTATTCTAGTAGATGGCCATTATAGTTCCTACCAACTTTCAAATTATCTCATTTCATTTGTGAGTGAGTTTTTTGGAACTTGGGATAAATTTTTCCAATGTTAATGATGTTTAGGCTAGGCTACAAAAATATGTTTCGCCCATAATGTAAATGAAATTATAGTATTGGTAATGCAGGCAGTCTGTAACTTAAAATATTTCTTACAAAAAAACAGCTAATCTACCTGGGAATTTACCTCCATGACTGGTACTACCAAAAAAACTCTCTTTTCTCTATTGCTGTTTTCTTTTCCTTCCTTTCTGCTAAAGTTGACCTAACTCCCTGTTGGAGCTATCATCTTTCATACTCATTAGTGGCTGAAAATGATCCTGGCTTGCTGTCAAAATTGACTCCCTTAATTTCCAGGTCTTTGCCACACAAAAAAGGAGCTGCTATATTTTTGTATGTGTAGGTATTTTGTTCCTCCTTTCATCTTTTTGAGGTATAGGCTTGATAGTGATCTCCTATCCCTGTATTCCTCCTACTTTATCCTTCCATGAAAACTACCTGGAACTAGAAGAATCCCAGCTCCAGTTGCTGAGGCTATAGCAGAAGGAAGTATGATTCTGGAATTGAAAGTTGGTGTTTGTAATAGAAATAGATCTTATGTTGTCAAAAGCTTACTTTTTTGCTTATGTTGTTATTCATATGGTTGGCTAAGTTCATAGTTTTCCTAATACCAAATTAACCCTGAATTGCTAGTATGAACCCATCCTGGTCATAGCACATGATGTTTGTGCTAAGTTTTTTTATCTTCTTTAGCCAATATTTTATTTAAAATTTTGCATCTATGTTCATTGCAAATCAATAATTTTCTTATTCTTCCAAATTTATGAATAAAGACCATATATTACAGAAGGAAGTTGGTGGGATTCCCCCTCGTCCCCCTTTTTTTTTTTTTTTTTGCCATTTTTGCAAACAATTTATGTACTATTTGAATGAATTCTTTGAATGTTCTGTAGAATTCACTTGTGAATCTATCTGGTCCTGGTTTTTTTTGTTGTTGTTGTTGCTGTTTTGTTTGTTTGGAAGTTCATTTATTGCTCGTTCAGTTTATTCCTCTGAAATTGGGTTGTTTAAATTCAATTTCTTTTCTGTTAATTTGTGGGTTTTTTTTTGTAAATTTATTTCGTTAAAGTTGTTAATATTTTGAAATATAATTGGACAAGATAGTTCTAATGATATCCTTTATTTTCTCTTTGTTGTGAATCTCTGTTTTCATTTTTGATATCAGTAAAATTTGGCTTTCTTTTTAATTAAATTAACTAATAGTTTGTCTATTTTAGTACTTTTTTAAAAAAAATAGTTTATTAATTCAGTGGAGCTTAATTTTTTTTTTGTTAATCAAATTTCCAGGACTTTTATTTGACTGTTTTACTGGGTTTTAAAGATTTGTTGATTTTCTGGTATCTAGTTATATTCCCAATTCATTGATGTATTTTTTTTTCTCTTTTTTGTTAATAAAAGTGCTTAGAAATAGACATTTTCTCCTAAGGACTGCTTTGGCTACATCTTCTAAATTTTATATTGTTGTCTAATTGTTATCTTTATTGAAATATTTTGTGATTTTTCTTTGGCCCATTAATTCTTTAGTATTAAATTATTTTGTCTCTAATTGTTTTTTATTTAACATAATGGCTTTTCATTTAATATAATTTTTGCTGAATTGTAATCAGTAAAGAATGATAATATTTTTGCTTTTCTGCATTTGTTTTTGATGTCCTAAGACATAATGTTTACAAATGTGCCATGCACAGCTATGTGTGCTCCTTTCTGTTTCCATTCAGTAATCACCAGAGATCTGTCATACCCAGTTTTCCTAAGATTCTTTTCAGGTCCTTCATTCTGTTTTGGTTAGGTGTATCTAGCCCTGATGGGGTAAATTGAGGTCTTACATTTTTGTACTATTACTGTCTATTTCTCATTGTAATTTAGTTTTTAAATCAGTTAATAAATATTTATCAAAGAGGTACTATGTACTAGGCACTGTGCTAAGCACTGGGGATACAAAGAAAGGCAGAAGATAATACTTGTTCTCAAGGGTCTCATAATCTAGTGAGAGAAGCCTGCAAACAACTTTGTACAAACAGGATAAATTAGAGATAATTAACAGAGGGAAGACACTGGAATTAAGAGTAATGAAGAAGGGCTTCCTGTAGAACAGGGCTATCCAACCTTAGGTTTTTATTGAAACAATAGACAATATATTTCGACTTGCCATTTCAGTGAGAGCTCTGTGGTAGCTTGGCTTCCTTTACTAAAGCATTTATGTAAATTTCTGTGCTTGTAGGTGGGCTGCATAAATCGAACTTCGGGCTGTATGTGGCCTATGGGCCACGTTTTGGACAGCCCTGCTGTAGAAGATGGTATTTTAGCTGGTACTTGAAGCAAGCCAGGGAAACCAAGAGGCAGAGAGGAAGGAGAGCATTCCAGGCATGAGGGACAACCAGTGACAATGCCTGAAGTTTGGAGATGTAATGTTATATTTTGTATGAGGAACAGTGTTTAGAAACTATGCCTTCGGGTGAATGTACAAAGTGTCCCAAAAGGCTCAGTGTAATTTTAAGCTAGTTAAATTTAAAACCAAGAGCTATCATTATTGGGAATGGAGAGAATACTAGAATCTTTTCCATTAAATTCAGGGGTGAAACAAGGATGCCCCTCATCATCACTTCTGTTTGATATTGTAGTAGAAATCCTGGCTATAATAGACAAGCTATTTAAAGACTATTAAACTGTTAAGGCTTAAATTGGCACTAAGACATTTAGGGACATGGTATATGTTAAATGTTGAAATAAATTTATTGTATATATTAATTACCTTTCAGCAAAATATAGTTTACTTCTGTATTGCTCAGTCTGTTTTTGTTTTTGCCTTGTCTGAAATAATTGGTACCCCCTGCTTTTTGGTGTTCGACTGAGGCATAATAGATTTTGCTCCATGTTTCAAGTGTGTTAACTATAAATAGCATATTGTTGGATTTTGTTTTCTAATGTAAGTATATATACATATGTGTGTATAATGTATGTTTCTGTGTGTGTGTATACACGCACATACATATAAAACCAAAAGCTGCTATTTTATCTTTAATGCTGATAAGCTAGAATCCTTTCAAATAAATTCACAGGTGAAATAAGGATATCCCTTGTCACCTCTTCTGTTTGATATAGTACAAGAAATGTTGGCTATAGCAATAAGAAAAGAAAAAGGAAATGAGGGAATAATCATAGGTAAAGATGATAACAAAGTTACCACTTTTGGCAGGTAAGATGGATTACTTAAAGAATACGAAATGGTCAGCTAATGTTAATTGAAATAGTAGCTTCCTCAGACTTGCGTGATATAATGGAAATCCATGCAAATCATCAGCATTCCTGTATGATGCCAATTAAAAACTAGCAGGAAGAGATAAAAAGAGAAACTTGATTTAAAATTATTACAGGATACACACACACACACTATTTGGGAATCTACCTTCCAAAGAACTACATAAACACAAGTACCAACAACCATTTATGGAAAGGCATAAATAAGTGGAAAAATATTAATTGCTTATAGGTAGTATGGTCCTATGTAACAAAAATGACAGGATTACCTAAATTAATTTGCTTATTCAATATCATACTAAGCTACCAAAGAATTACTTTATAGAACTAAGAAAAGTAATAACATTTGTATGCATTTAAAAAGTCAAGAATATCAAGAGAAATAATGAAAAGAAATGGAAAGGGAGCCTAGTAGTGCCAGCTGTCAAACTACACTGTTGTTGTTCAGTTATGTCCGACTCTTTGTGACCCCATGGATTATAGCCAGGCCCTTCTGTCATCTACTGCCTCCCAAATTCTGTCTAAGCATATATTCATTGCACCAAACTATACTACAAAGCAATAATTATTCAAAGGATTGGTACTGATTAAAAGTAGATTGATGCAGTGGAACAGATTATGTGTACTACTTACAGAAGCAAATATATCTAATGCCCCGGTATTTAAACACAAAGACCACAGCTACTAGGATAAAGGCTTACTTTTTGTCAAAAACTGCTGGGAAAATTGGATGGCAATATTTAGATTTAGACCAATAATACCTCACACTTATTCTAAGAAAAGTTCCAAATAGATACCTAAAAGGTCACATCAAACATTAGAGAAACAAGAGAAAAGTTATCTGCTAGGTGTTTGGATAGGAGAAAAGTTCATAACCAAACAAGGAATTGAGAGGATCACACATAAAACAGTTAATTGTGATTACATAGAACTGAAAAGTTTTTGTACAAGCAAATCTAAAAAAGCCGAGATTGAAAGGGAAATAGTTAACTAGGAAAAAAAATCTTTGCAGCAAGTTTCTCTGATAAAAATCGCATTTCCAAGATTATTTGAGGAACAAATCCAGTTATATGAGAAAAAGCCATTTCTCAGTTGCTCAATGGACTAAGGATATGAACTCAAGGACAGAAACCCACATGATAGCTATATGAAAAAATATTTCCATTCACTAATAATTAGAGAAATGCAAATTAAAGCAATTCTGAGATTCACCCTCAAGCCTATCAGCATGGCAAAGAAATTTTGGAAGGGCTATGTGAAAACACATTGATGCACAATTGGTGGAACTAGTGAATGGGTATAACCATTCTGATAAAGCAGTTTGTAATTATACATACACTAAAAGTTACCAAAGAGTGCCCATCCTTTGTTTCATCTATATCACTGCTAGACCTGTACTCAAAAGAAATCAAGTAAGGAAGAAGCTATCTTTTACGTACAAAAATATTTATAAGTTCTTTTTGTAGTGGCAAAAAAAACCCCAAAACTGGAAACTGTAGGGATGCCCATCAATTCAGGAATGGCTGAATAAATTGTGGTATATGAATATGATGGAGTGCTATTGTACTGTAAGAAATGATGAAAGAGCTGATAATTTAAAATATTTAGATTTAGTAAACTGATGCAGAGTGAAATAAGTGAAAGACAATTCATGTTTATAACATCAATATAAAAATGAATGATTTTATAGACTTATAAACTGACAAAAAATGAAATGAGTAGAACTCATTTACACAATTTACAGGAAAACAATTTACACAATAACAACGCCACTAAAATAAACATTATTGAAAGCTGTAAGAACTATGGTCAGCACAAAGATCTTTCATGACCGTAGAACTGATTATGTCAGAATGCCTTATAGAGAGGTGACAGATTTAGGGTATAGAAGACACACACACAAAGCCATTGAGGGAATTTGTTTTGCTTGACTGCATATTTGTTAGAAAAAAATTAATGGCCTAGGGAAGTAGGAGGGAAAGAAAATAGATTTCTGTTAATTAAAAAATAGGTTGGGGGGTTGTTCCTGATATAGAATGTATGCACTTTCGGATGAGATCACTTTATCACTAGTTTTACTTGTTTTACTTTGTTATAAGAGACCTCTCAAAATGTGAAGTTAGTCTGTAAATATTTGTAAAGGTAAAATCAAAACATCAATGAAACTTAAAAAAAAATGAATTACAAGTTGGAAATCCTCAATTCTTTTGTAATAACTATTAAAAAGATATTTAGTTTCTACAGTAATATTAATACTGTATTACATATTGCTACATGAGCTAAATAGGATTTTGTGGCCTAACCTGAGAACTTAACTTGAAGAAAGTCCAAATTTCAAACAGCTGATTTTCTGATGAACTTTCAGAACACGGTATTTTTGAAGTTAGAGGGTAGCCATGTGGGACAGAGAAGAAGAAAGGGAAGAAAAGCTTCTTTTTTCCCACCCTTATCAAAATTTAATTCAGTGACAGCTTGAGTCTTACCCTGATCTAGCTACTGTAATTTTTTTTTTCCTTCTCAAATTGTTTCTTTTTCTTCCACTCAAAATGCCATTTTCTCAGGGCTGATGATTTCTTCTAGTTAGGAAGAAAGCTTTCTGATAAAACTAATTTACACAAAGGTGTAACATGATAGTTACTTAACTTCAGGAGAGAATTCAATAAAAGGACCAACCTCTGGTTAACCCCAATAAATCTGACAGAATTTTTCTCATGAAACAAAGTGAAGTAAAAAATTGAGACTGTAATGAGAAGTAATTTGGGGTACAGAGAGGCCATCAAATAGTCTTAGGACGATAGGACTTAAAACTGGGAAAGAACCTTAGAAATTACCAAATTAAAGAATCTTAAGAGTTAGAAGGGAACTCAGAGACAGTCTCTTCCAACCCCTACCTGCACAAATGTCCTGTGTATAATATGCCAGACAAATTATCCATTTTGAAGACCTGTAAATAAATGTTCCAAGTTGAACCATTAATGGTAACTCTGGCTTCAGCCATGTAACCAGTTCCAAATCATTTTTATGCTGTTGTCTAGAACACACATTACTTTTTCTGTAAGAATGGGATGAGAGACTTTGCAAAATACTATGCTAAAATTGAACTATTGCTTTTTTAGTACTTTGATCTGCTAGTTTAATAACAAAAGAGCTGTCAAAAATGAAATGGAGGTTAAATTGGCATAACCGTTTATTGATTAAGCCATGTAGGCCCTCAGTGATGACTAGGTGTTCACTTACGCCTTTTATAATACATTCTAGAATTCTGCTAGGAATCAAAGTCAAGTCTACTGGCTTAAAGTTTAAAGATGTTTATAGTTTAAAGATGAGTTGGAATGCAGATATCTTAACTCCACACCTAATCTCATTCCTTCTATTTTACTGACTGACCTTGTTTAAGAGATTGATACAAGGCGGAAACTCCCCAAGATGTTTTTACTTTTCTTGAAACTTAAGAGTTTTTCACTATTCGGCCTCTGTTTATCCCCTAACTTTACCTACCTTCCCAGAAGCACCAATATGTACCTTGGTGACACTGAGGTTATATCTGCATTCAGAAAGAATGGGGGGACTGGAGGTGCAGGTACTAGAGTAGAGGCAAGGTCAGTAGTGGCAATTTGTACTGGTAGTTATTAAGCCTGTAGTTATATTTATTTATTCGAACATTTAGTATAACTGTTTAGATTAAACTGAGGGGTAAATGTTTGCTGCAGGCTTGAAAATAGGGGCGAATGAATGAATACATTAAAAAGTGTTGTTAAGTGTCAGGCACTGCTAAGCCTCTCATGCTGTCTTAATTCCAGCCCTTATTAACTGATGCCTGGATTTTTAAAAAATTTTCATTGATAGCTTTCATTTTTATATTACCCCTATCCCTGAATATATTCTTCTATACATCTTCTATCTAATTGTAACAAAAAAAAGCAGGTCAGCAAACCTAACCAGTCTGTATATCCTATGGTCCCCATCCACAGTCTCCCACCTCTAAAAGAGAAAAGGAGGTCTTTCTGACCAGTCATTCCCTCTCAGACACCTTTGTTAGTTTTTTTTACCTGTCTTACCCTTAAAGTGTATATAATTCTCAAACCTCTTCCTTGGACCAACTTTTCTCTTCACTAGACTTTTCCTTGATCATCTCATTAGCTCCTATGAGATAAGTTCACCTCTTCGGTAGGGTCAGGCTTGGCCATTATTACATATCATTTAGTTTCTTTTATTTCTTTTTGTTCTTTCCATTTCTCTTTTCATCGTATATATTATTTCCCCATTCTAATACTTAAATTTGTATTTGTTCACATAAGTCTGCCCATACTTCTCTAAATTCTCTGTATTGTTTCTTATTGTACAACACTATCATTATTTTCACCCAATTTAGCCATCACCCAATTAATGGATATCTGCATTGTTTCCATTCCTTTGCTATTACAAAAAGTTTATACTTGGGTTATAAAAGAAGCCTATGAATTGGTTTTTTCATTTCCACTGTCTTCTCAATTCATCTAGTATATGTGTCAGTTTAATCTTCCTGATACAGTTTTCATCATTTCTCTCCCCTGCTCAGAAACTTTCAACCTAAATGTCTAATAGGATAAAGTCCAGAATCTTAATCTAGCCTTAAGTCCTTCACAGTCTACTCCTTCCTTTTTTTCTTATTTTTCTATTAATTGTCTTCATCCAGTACCTCTGCTCCATTCATTGTCCCCTCTGAACATGCCTCCTCTAACCCTAAAAAACCATCACTTGACCCTTCCATTTCCTCAAGCTGTAATCCTATTTCTCTTTCTCCTTTCACTTCTAAGCCCCTAGAAAAAGTTGGTTCTACTTCCACTTTCTCACCACTAGGCACTTTAAACTCAACTCTTATAGATAGGCTTCCAACCACCAGTCTACTAAAACTCTCTCTGAGGTTGTTAGTATTCTCTTAATCTTTTAAGATTAAGATCTTTGATTAAGATTTTAAGATCTTTGAGCTCTTTTCAGACCTCAAATTCCTTGACGTCTGCAGCTTTTGACACTATTCTCTCCTTTTTTTTCTCCTATCTTTCTGACCGGTCATTCCCTCTCAGACATCTTTGTTAGTTTTTTTTTTTAACCTGTCTCACCCTAAAATGTGTATAATTCTCAAACCTCTTCCCTGAACCAACTTTTCTCTTCACTAGACTTTTCTTTGAGGATCTCATTAGCTCCTATGAGATAAGTTCACCTCAATTTGCAGCCTCATAAACTCAAATTCTACAGTACCATCTCTCCTCAGCTGTTCAGCAAGCATCATAACTCACTGTGGCCCAGTTAGATCTCATCTTTCCCCTTAAGCTCTGTTGTCTTCCAAACTTGGGTTTTTCTCTAGAAGGTACCACCATTGTCCCAGTAATTTGGATTCATAAACTTTGGAGTCCTTGGATTGGTGGGAGGGAGTGTAGGCTGGAAACAGGTTAGATTGTTGCAATAATCTATGGAAGTGCTTGTCTAGGTGTGTGTGAAGGTAGTATCAATGGTAATAAAAAAAGGTCATGAATGCAAAAGATACTGTGGCGTTATAGTAGATAGAACTTAAGAAGTTGTTGATTGTAGGAGATAAGAGAAAAGGAAGAGTGAAAGGTAAACATGGGAGACAATGAATTGTACCACTAGTAGCAATAGTTGAGTCAGGAGAAGGAATACGTTTGTAGAAAAAATTTTAAGATTGGCTTTAATATGGTGAGATGCTAGTGGGGCATACCCAGGTGTAGATGTCTTATGGGTAATTGAAAACACTGATCAGGAACCTAGGAGAGAAAGGCCGAGTTGAACTTCAAAGGGAGGGATTTTAGTAGGTGAATATTGAAGGAGTGACCCATTCTTCCTTTGGAGGTAAAGCATGTGCAGAGGCATAGAGAAAGGAAAGTACAGAATGAGAATGGGAGATAGAATCCCCTTTGCTTAGAACATGGAGTATAAATGGAAGTAATGTGAGTTAAGATTAGAAAGGTAGGTCATAGTCAGATTGTGTAGACTGTTAAATGTTTTGGTGAAATCAGGATACAGTGTATATCTGGCCTTTCAGTGATCTACCATACTACTAACTTTGTTAAAAATTGACATTGAAATGAAGTTACTTTGGCATAACACTTATTTTGAACCTATGCTAGTTCCCTGTGATTTCTGCTTGCTTTGTCTAAGTATTCAGTACTCCTTAATAAGCTATTTGTTAATTTTACTGGATATTATTGTGAGCATCGCTAGGCTGTAATTCTGAGTTCTTTTTCACTACTTTTGAATATTAGTCTTTCTTCATCCTCTTGGGACTTGTTTCATTTTCCATGATTTTTTACATGTCACTTACAGATTTTGTAGTTGTTACACGTATAAGGTTTTTTTGTTAACTCTAGACTGAAATGATAGATATGGACTTGAAGATCAACACCAATTTAAATGATTAAATAAACATTTGTTATGTGCCCACTATTTCCAAGACATTGCTAGGCAGTGGGGGTACAAGGATTTTAAAATGACATAAGACGTTATTAATTTAGTATTTTCTTCCCCCCCTAGCGATTACATGTAAAAACAATTTTAACATTATTTTTTTTTTTTTCAGATTTTGAGTTCCAAATTCTCACCCTCCTTCTCCTTCCTCCCCCACTCCCATTGTGAAGGCAGGCAATTTGATCTAGGTTATACATGTGTAATTGTGTGAAACACATTTCCATGTAAGTGTATCAGTAATTAAGGTGGGCTTTTAGCACTTATTTAATCGAGTGCCCCTAAAGAGTTTGGCCTTTGTTTCTTTGATTAAATTAAGAATCGTTGATGACCTCCTCGCTTCAAGGGAAAGCCTGGTTTGCATGGGTTTAACCCCTAGGTTTGTGAAGCTTTTAGGTCATGTGGGTGAGTCGCATGTGTGACTCACCTTTGACACCCTGAACAAGATATATAAATCCAGAGGTTGGCATTCTCCCTTGGGGCTCTCAGCCACTGGAAGAATGGTGTGGTACTCTGGGCAGCCTCTCTAAGAGCCTTCCAGCTTGTCAACCCAGGTACTGATAGTTTTTTGGTAACTATGAATTGTGATCTGGTTTATATTGTGTATGTTTGTAATTTGTTAGTATTTGCTCTGAAGTTCAGGTTGCTGGCTCTTCCTCCTGAACTAAGTGAATGATATTTGTATGTTGGATTGAAATAAGATTGTTAACCCCTTAAAGTTCCTTTCCTTAGCAAAGCAGAGCAAAGAACCTGTGCTAGCAGCTCTTGTTGCTGGTCTTGTTGGGTCTTACACCCCTACAGCTGCTAGCCAAATTGTTGTTACAGTGAGTCATGCTGTGAAAGAAAACAAAGATGACTCTTACCCTCCCCCTCCACTGCTTCTCCCAAGGAAAATAAGGAAAAAAGTATCTTCAATCTGCATTTAGGCTCCACCAGTTCTTTCTCTGGTGTAGAAAGCACCTTTCATCATAATTCCTTCAAAATTATCCTGGATCATTGTATTGCTGAGAATAGCTATGTTATTCACATTAGATTATCATACAATATTGCTGTTACTGTGTACAATATTCTCCTGGTTCTGTTCATTTCACTTTGCATCAGTTCATGTAAGTCTTTCCAGCTTTTTCTGAGAGCATCCTGCTTATCATTTTTTTATAGCACAATAGTATTCCATCATATAACAACTTGTTCAGTCATTCTCCAACTGATGGACATCCCCTCAATTTCCAATTCTTTGCCACCACTAAAAGAGCTACTATAAATATTTTTGTACATATTTTTGTTTTTTATCTCTGGGATACAGACCTAATAGTGATGTTGCTGGGTCAAAGGGTCTTTGTGGTTTTATAGCCCTTTTGGCATAGTTCCAAATTGCTCTCTACAATGGTTGAATCAGTGTACAACTTCACCAACAGTGTGTTAGTGTTTTAATTAATTTTCCCATATCTCCTCCAACATTTATCATTTTCTTGCTCTTTCATTTTAGCCAATCTGATAGGTGTGTGGTGGTAGCTCAGAGTTGTTTTAATTTGCATTTCTCTAATCAATAGTGATTTAAAGCATTTCTTCATATGATTATAGTTTTGTTTTACTTTGTCTGAAAACTGCCTGTATTTATCCTTTGGCCACTTATCAATTGAGGAATGGCTCTTATTTCTATAATTTGTCTCAGTTCTCTAAATATTTGAGAAATGAGAATGAGGTCTTAGAGAAACTTCCTAAAAAAAGTTTTCACAGTAATGATTACTATGTATTTCCCTCCATCCTATTTTCCCCCTGTTTATCCTGCTGTCTCTCTCTCCTCTTACTGTGTCCATTCTCAAAACTATTTTGTTTCTGACTTTTGCCTCCCCCAATCTGCCTTCCTTTCTATCAGCTTCTTCTCTTTCTCTTTTCCCCCTTCCCCTCCTACTTTCCTTTATGATAAGATAGATTTCTACACCCAACTGAGTGCATATGTTATTGCATCTTTGAGCCAGTTCTGATGAGAGTAAGGTTCACATGGTCTTCCTCCCTTCCCCCATCTTCCCCTCCACTGTAAAATCTCTTTTGGACCTCTTTTTTTGTCAGATAATTTTCCCCCTTCTACCTATCTCTCCCTTTCTCCCAGTGCATTCATCTTTCTGACCTCTTAATTTTACTTTTTTTAGATAATCATCCCATCATATGCAACTCATACCTGTGCCCCTGTCTATGTATACTTCTAACTGCCATAATAATGAGAAATTTTTAGGAATTACAAGTATCATTTTCCCATGTAGGAATGTAAAACAATTTAACCTTATTGAATCTCTTATGATTTCTCTTTCTAGTTTACCTTTTTGTGCTTCTTTGAGTCTTGGATTTGAAAGTCAAATTTTCTATTCAGCTCCAGTCTTTTCATCAAGATTCTTGAAAGCCCTCTATTTCATTGAATGTCCAGTTTTCCCCCTGAAGGTTTATACTCAATTTTGCTGGGTAGGTGATTCTTGGTTGTAATTCTGGCTCTTTTGTCCTCTGGAATATCTTATTTTAAGCCCTTGACATAATGCATTCTTTCAAGGAGCTTATGTTCTCTGGGAGAAGGTAGAAACAGTATACATATTATAAATACTGTGTCACATAAATTAAGTTGTAATGGAGTGAAGGAGAAAACTCAACAAAGTGAAAATTTTAAGAAGGAGACAGTTATTGAGCTGCAGTGATTTGATTAGCAATGCACATGGAACTTGTGTTAAACTTTGAAGAAAAATTATTCTTAATGACAGAAATGAAGAAGGAGTGCATTCTGGATATGGGGGGAAAAAAAGGCCTGAGCTAATGCCTTGAAGTAGAGACCTCATGACAAGCTTGAAAGATTCATTTAGTTGTATGGTAAACAAAGTGAAATAAAGTGAAATAAGACTGGAACAGGACATTGGAGGTATATTGTGAAGGGTCTTAAATGCATAGCTAAAGAGGTTGTATATCCTAGAGCCATTGAAAATTTTTAACCAGGGAAGTGACATGGGTTAGATCAGGCCTTAAGGTGATCATTTTGGCAGCTGTGTGAAGGACGCATTAAAAATAGGCAGCCGGGGATGCTCTACTATTTCCTTACCTGTCTTGGACTACAATTTCTTTCAGACCTTAAGTTTGAAGACAATTCTTCTGGTATAAGAAATAGAATGGTAATTTGCTTATTTATGTTTTCTTCTGTGTTCTTATAACATTACACCACCTTCCCTGAGCAGTAGGCCAACTTATCCCTTCCTTCTTGCTCTTCATGTATTGAATATGCCTTTTAAAAAGCATTTTTTTTGTTAATTTGAACATTTTTCACAAGCCTCAGTTTATTTTAGGCTCTAGCCTTTTTGGACACTATTCTCACAGGTTTGTGCTATTTAAAAAAAATTGTTCTCTGTTATATCTTCTTGAGTTCATTGTATATCTATGTTGGTTTTCTCCCTAAGGATTATTTTTGATCGTATTGATCATATTGTCAGAATTTCACCTTAAGCAACTCTTCTTAAGCTGTGCTGGCTTTCTCTTTCTCATACTATAAAGTTTTTGAAAACTATTTTTCCTAAAGTTTAGGTTGCATGTTTAATTATTCTCAGTATTTTGTTCCTGGACTTTTATGAACTTGAAGATCTCAAACAAGTTTTCCAGATCCCTTTATTTCTAATTTGTGAATCAGTTCTTTCTTGCTCAGAATTCAGTCTAGAATAATAGCTCCCTTCATTGCTTTCTGAACCTTTTAAGAATACATTTGTTAATATTACTATTAATACTCATGTGGTGCTTTAAGGTTTGCAGAGTATTTTTTTTTCCACAACAACCCTGTGAGGAGAAAATTTAAGAATCTTTCACATTTTACAGTTGAGGAAAAACAGACTTTAGAGAAGCAAAGCAACTTGACTAATGGTCATGGTATGTGTCCAGAGCTGAGCTTCAAAGCCAAGTCTTCTCATTAGAAGTAAGTTTTCTTTCCACTGCGACGTACTACCTTTCATATATTCTTCAATGAAATGAGGATTTCAGTAGATATAAAATGACCATGTTGGACTGCATGAAATCCTTTCTTGTTCTAACATTCTAAGAATACTGGGTTTAGGTGCTGTCTATATCTAGAGAAAGAACTGATAAATAGAAGTATGTATAGAATAATTTTACAGATATGTGTATATGTATGTGTGTGTGTATAGACACACACACACATACATATACACACATATACACACACACATGCATATTACATAAGTGGGGAGAAAAAGAAATTTGCACGATAATTTTGTGTATTTGAATGGAATAGCAAGTTGTATGTAGTAGATTTGCAGTTTCATGTACAGTCATCTTTTTTATTGTACTAAGTTATGGAAATACTTGTTTTATTCCATAAATTTAAAATAAAATTTTTTTTAAAAAGCAAAAAAAAAAAAAATACGGTGTCCCAAAATTCTTAGTGCAGCTTTAAACTTACAGGAGGCATAATTAGTATGAGTTAGCAACTGAAATATATACTTATATGAAGTGAAGTCTCAAACTGCCATGTTTTTAGTATATGTTATAAGATGATAGCACACTTCTTGATTAGCCTTCAGTAGTCTATATATTGTCACCTCATTTAATATTCAACAGGAAGTGCCCAGTCAACATGATGTATCTCTTTTTGGGGGGATCTTCCTACCTGATAATTCTTATATATCTTCATTGTTTCTTGAAGTGTGCGATGCTGCCACTTTTTTTCCAGAACATTTTTATATATTAAATGTGGGACAAGAACTACAAAGGACCTCGTGCTAGTTTTAAATCCTGAAAATGTTTTTTAGTCACAAACTTGGTTTCCTTCTTCTCTTCTCTTCTCTTCTCTTCTCTTCTCTTCTCTTCTCTTCTCTTCTCTTCTCTTCTCTTCTCTTCGTCTTATTCTGGATTAACAAACACCAAATAAGATAAACATTTCCGTATACAAAGCAGAAAAAAGACGATTGCAAATGAAGCTGCAAATCTTGTACCACACTTATTAAAGAGATATTTGTGAACATGTAGAAAAGGTAGTGATTAAAACAAACCAGCATGACTTCTTTAAGAACAGATCATGCCAGACTCATCTTACTTCCCTTTTTTTGACAGTTACTAGCCTGGTAGTCAGTGGAATGTTATAGGTATAGTTTATCTGGATTTCAACAAAACATTTGAAAAAGTCATGCTTTACTTATGGACAGAATAGAACAGAGGTCTAGGCTGTATGATAGTTCAGTTAGGTGGATCTGGAACTGCTTGGATGACCAGTCCCAAAGAGTAGTCATTAATGGTTTGGTACTAGATTGCAAGAAGTCTCTAGTGGAACGCTTTAAAGCTTGTGCTTTGCCTTGTACTATTGAACATTTTTATCAATTATTTCAATAAAAGTGTCATACTTATCAGGTTTGCAGATGATTCAAAACTGGATGGGATTAGATGCCAGTCTAGATCAACTGAGCCGCATTTAATAAAATGAAATTTAGTAGAGTAAGTGTATAGTCTTATACTTAGGTTCAAAAAATCAGCTTTGTAAATTGGAAGTAGTTTATGTGGAAAAAAGATCTGAAGCCTTTATAGAACCAGAAGCTTAGCATGAGGCAACTGTGATTTGGTAGCCAGAAAAGCTAACATAATAAAAGGACTAAGAATATAATAACTAATTATAGGATAATAGATTTAGACATAGCTATCCTTATTTACAGATCTATCATGTGAAAGAGACTTGTTTTGATTGACCCCAAGGGGCAGAACTTCACACTACTACCTAAGTGATATTCCTAAAACACATCCATCATTCCCCTGCTCAGTAATGTTTAGTTACTATTTCCTGTAGGATCAAATATGGACTTCTGTTAAGTGCTTACTATGTTCCAGGAACTGTGCTGGGTCCTGAGAGATACAAAAAAGAAAGGCAAGAAAAGGAAAGGAAGAAGAAGAAAGTCCATACCTTTAAGGAGCTTACATTTGGAGTTGGGGAGGAGGGAGAGACAAGCATATAATGTGTATGTGTGTATACACATATATACACGTAGAGTAAATATGTAAATACAAGATAATTTTGGAGGAGGGGCTGTAGTAGTTGAGAGAATCAGAAAAGGCATGTAAGAAGTGACACTAGAGCTAAGATTTGAAGGAAACTCAAGATATTATGAATCAGAGATGGGAAGAGCACATTCCTCGTATTGTGATAACATCTGCAAAGGTGCAGACCGGGGATGGAGCATTGTATGTAAGGAATAGCAAGAAGGCCAGTTTGAAGACCGAAGACTGTATATAAAGATGAATCATCATAAGCATGAAAAGCAAGTTAGAGCTAGTTTGGGTTAAATGCCAAATAGGTGACTTTATTTTATTTTAGAGGTAATAGGGAACAGTTGACATTTGTTGAAAAATGGTGTGACGTGGTTAGAACTGCAGTTTAGAAAATGACTTTGGCAGCTGTGTGGCAGGTGGGTTGCAAGTGAGACAAAGCAGGGAGACCATTTAGGAGACTTGCAGTGTTCCATGGAGACAGCTAGGTGACTCAGTGGGTAGAGTGCTTGGCCTGGAGTCAGGAAGACTTGAGTTTAAATCCAACCTCAGACATTCACTGGTTGTATGACCCTGGGCAAGTTACTTAACTTCTTTTTGCCATAATCCACTGGAGAAGGAAATGGCAAACCACTTCAGTATCTTTGCCAAGAACACCCCATACAGGGTCATGAAGAGTTGGATCCAACTGAACAGTGTTCTATAGAAGAGGTAAGAAGGGCCTGACCTAAAGTGGTGACTTTCTGAGTAGAAAGAAGAGGAGAGATGTTGGAGTGGAGTTTTTGGGAGGGGTGGGATGGGTGAGAGTGTTAGAAATAACAAGACTTGGCAACTGATTGGATTTATGGGAGAAGGGAGAGTGAAGAGTCAAAGATGCCTTTGAGGTAGTGAACCTGAGTGACTGGAAGGATGGTTTTCGGAAAGCAGAAATAAGGAAGTTCAGAAGAAGGGTAGATTTGACGGGGAAGGTGATGAGTTACGTTTTGGACATGTTGAGTATGAGATGCCTATGAAACATCCAGTTCAATGGCCAGTTGGTGATGCAAGATTAGAGTTTAGAAGATTGGAGATTCTATTTACACATATCACTAATCCAGAAGTCATCTGCATGTAGATATTATTAAAACCACAGGAGCTGAAAGAACTTAAGGTTTATGTATATCTCAGATTGAATTTTATTGTTTCCATCCTAAAACTTCCTTCTTCAAACAACAAAAAACAGTTTAAGGATTTCCCCCAAAGAGTTTCATATCTATTATGTAGCTTCAGGGGTGCAGTTTTTTTTTCTGTCACATTCATCTAATTAAGAAGCATTATTTACATATGCACATATATACATATGTATATATATTACATATGTTTTTGCTTTCCTCTGCCTTCTTAGCATCCTTTTTGCTTCTGAGTTTCTTTTTGTATTTTTTCAATTCTGTCACAAAACACTCCTTCCTCTCTAATAAACTTGAGCATAGAATGGCATTCCTAAAGTCCCTTCACTTTGTTTTTTAGCTGGGAGACCTTCTCAGTTAAAAACCGTCCATAATCAATTTCTTGATTGTTCATAGTTTGTTGGGTTTAAGTTGAATTATAGTTCTTCATGGTTATCCCTGAAAACTCTTTCCTCCATGTTGGCAGTCTGTGCTTATTCACTCAAAGGGTCCATGCAAACGTTTGCTTTAATTCAAATTTTTTGACAGATATCTTTGTGCAAGGAATAGTGCTATGAAGTAGTCCCTACCCTCAAGAAACCTGGGCAGTGGTGGGGCATAGAATACCATATGAAAAATCTAGAGAAGTATAATTTAGGGTAGCCAGTAAAAATGGTAAATAAAATAAAACAAAACAATCAAAAAGCTCAAAGGGCTCTGGAATATTTGCAAGAAGACAGCACTGTTAGCCTGGGACATCAGGGTTGTCCTCAAATAGAAGCTCTTTTACTTAAGGATTCTCAAATTAATATTCCTAAAGCATAGGTCTGGCCATACTACTCCCCTACTCAATAGGTTTCTGAGTTTTTATTGTCTCTAAGATAAAATATGAAGTCCTCTGGCATTTGAATCCCTCTGTACTCTTGCTCTAGTCGACATTTCCTTGTAGAAGTCTCAGTCTCTTTAAAGCTCATCAAATGCTCCCTCTTTCAAGAGGCCTTCCTGACTCTCTCTGCTATTAGTGTCTCTCTCCCTGCAAATCATTTGTTACTTACTTTGTATGTATCCTGTATGTTGTATCTGTCTGGTTCTGGGTGAATTTTATATTTCTTTGTATCTTTATATGCAGTGCATAAAAATTGAGGGAGAAAAAAACCCTGAGAAATAGTGTATCTTTGTCCTTGTTAATACATTACCTGTTCACGCCCGCTGCACATCTTTCATTTGCCATTTGTGTTACTTGAAATCTTAATTCTCCAGAGATCATAATGTTACGTGATTTTCAGCCTTGTAACTTCATCAGGAATATGTTGGTGTTAAAACTTCTGCAGCAGCTAGCAGCTTGGAGTCATTGAAAACCCCATATAATTTCCCAAATGCAATCAAGCTCAAAGTCTTCAACCTCCATTCTTGCGTATTTTATTATCCGTCTGCAGAATTGGTAGACTAATTCAGTGGGTTGTCGATACATGTGAATATCACAATATGGGCAATATGCAATTTTTATCCACTTTGTTTTTAGCAAGAGTGGTTAGACACTATATCTTAAAATTGTTTCTGAATTAGTTTACCTTAAGCTTAAGAATCATAATTTTAAAATTATTACAAGAGCATAAATTAAAAATTATTTACAGTTTGTAAAAATTTTTAAAAATATTTTTCTTGACCTTTTTTCCTGTTTTGTAGATTTTGTTGCTATAATTATTAACTTACTTTTAGTCAGGATATGTATATGTGTGTGTGTGTGTGTGTGTGTGTGTGTGTAGTCAAATTCTCTGTTTACCACATCACTTCATATATCTCTTCATACTTGTATTTTTCATATTTTCAATTTCTTATGCTTCAGTAATGTTCTGTCATGTTGATATCAGTCAATAAGGAAATATTTATTAGTCGCCTACTATGTATTAAGCTCAGGGAATACAAATAGACTAAAAGAATCTCTACTTTTTTTTTCCTTTTTTCCTTTTCGGGGGAGGCAGGGCAATTGGGGTTAAGTGACTTGCCCAAGGTCACACAACTAGTACATGTGTCAAGTGTCTGAGGTCATATTTGAACTCAGGTCTTCCTGACTCCAGGGCTGGTGCTCTACTCACTGTGCCACCTAGCTGCCCCCAAAGAATCTCTATTTTCAAGGAGCTTACTTTCTAATGAAGACAACTAGTACATATATAAGTACAGAATAAATATAAAGGAGTTAAATAAAAGGCAGTTTGGAAGGGAAGGTACTAGTATTTGAGGGGGAAAGTCAGGAAAGGGCTCCTGTAGAAGAAATGTATGACTTGTGCCTTGAAGGAAGAGTAGAATTTTTTGAGAGAAAGGTCGGTAGGTAATACATTTTGGTCATGTGGCTTGGCCAGGGCAAAGGCAGGAAGATGGTAGATGGAGTATCATGGGAGGAACAAAGAGAATGCCATTTTGCCTGAATTGAAGAGCATGGGAAGGGGAGTAACCTAATAAGGCTAGAAAGATAGGTTGAGGCCAGGTTCTCAAGCCACCAAAATCTTATCCTAGATGCAATAGAGAGCCTCTGTAGTTTTTTGAGCAGAGGTGTGACAAGATCATATATGTATTTAAGGAAAATCACTTTGGCAGCAGGATGTAAGAGGGGCTTGGAATGGTGGGAGACTTCAGGGAGACCAGTCAGGAGGTTGTTGCTGTAATATAGTTGAAAGGTGATGAAAGCCTGGATTAAGTTGGTTTTATGAGCAGAAAGAAGGGGTTGGATGACCAAGATGACGGATCACAGTTCTGCCATTCTTCAGTCGTTCCAGATTTTTGCTATTGTAAATAAAGCTGCTGTGAATATTTTTTATACCAGTAAGTCTTTCTTTTGCTTAAAAATGATTTAGTTCTAGTAGTAGGATCACCAAAACCCATCTTTTTTATTGCTGTGAAATATTACAGAAAAGTCATTTGTAGTTTTGTGGGGCTCAATGAAAGTAATGCAGTGTCATCTGGGAATAAGGATTTGGAGAACTGCATTGAGAATTTTCTGACAGTGAATATTTATTTTCCTACTTAACTCTAGATAATGATATGTAATCTATATAATTGAAACTAGTTTTAGTATTATTTCTTTGTTTCCGATGCTTCAATTCCACAAACATTTATTAAGCTTAATATGTGTAGTGCATCCAGCTAGGCTCTAGGAATACAATGATGAAAGATGGAAATGTGTCTGTCTTACAGAATAGAATCTTATAATCAAGCAGAGAGTTGGAGGTGGTGTAGGGATATATTATGTACACAAAAAATATGATAGGACATAATACACAAAAAGTAGAGTATGATTAGGGAAAAGGAAAGACTCACCAAAGTGTTATAGGAAAATTTGAGGAGATAGAGATCATTTTCAGTTTGGAAAATCAAGGAAGGCTTCATGGAAGGTGGTACTTTAACTGAACCTGAAAGGAAGAGCATTTTATTAGGTGAAATGATGAGAGGGAATGGGTTCTAGGAATGGTGTAAGGCTTATATTAAAGTAGGGAGGCCCCAGGAGTGCAAAATTAGATTTACAAAAAGCTTAATGGTCTGTTTTGGAGAGTAGAATGAACTGAAAGCAATATATAACTGATAATGCCAAAAAAGTAGATAAGGTAGATTATGTATGTGATTATACTGATAGAGGTTCTGCTATTTGCATATAACCTTTTAATCTGCATTGTAACATGACATGGACTTTTCTTGATAAGAAAGATTTTACTTACAAATCGAACTCATTTTTAATGACTTATGCTTGAAAACTAGTATAAATCAAATATCTTAGTACAACAGTGTGGATGGAAATAAAAACATCAATAACAAAACTAAGCTGAAACTGACACTGTAATTCTAATGACCAAGAAGTGTGGACCTGGAGAGTGCTTGAGAAATACACCTTCCTTCTTGCAGCAATAGAAAGCTGTTGATATGGAATTCTGCATGTATTGCCAAACTCTGTTTTTATGTAGATTGATTTTACTGAGCCATTTTTTCTATTTTAAAAAAATTCTTTGTTTTAAGGGTGGCTCACTGGATTCAGGAGGGGAGGATATATTTAGAAATGAATCTGATGTGAAAAGTTATTTCAGCAACAATTTCAAAAACTAAAAATGAAGTTGATGAAGCTGAAAAAAGTCTTAGAATAGCTTGGTTATTTTTTTTTTTACAACAAAGTCACTCTTTAATTTATTGTTCTTGTAAATTAGAATTTTCTTTTTTCTCTCCCTTCTCTTCAAATTGAAGCATGCTTATAGTTTGATGCTTTATAGTTTTGGGTAGGAGAGGAGAAAAAAAATCCAGTGACCAACATATACAGAATGGAAACAATAAAAGTATGGAAAAGGTTGAATAATTTTCTTTTTAAATGCAGGGTATTTTTACTAGTGGCACATGGGATGAAAAATCAGATGAAATTTCCTTTGCTGACTTCAAGTTTTCAATCACTCATCATTTTCTTGTGCAAGAATCCAGCGATAAAGAAGGAAAAGAAGAAGTATTAGAAGGTAGATAAGTTTTGCTGTATATTTTTAACTCTTCCCATTTAAAAGTTGGTTCTTAATTATGGAAAAAAAACTTAATAAGTTAATTATAAACTTCAAGTATTTTTAGTGAAAGCATTTCTTAGAAATTTTTAATAGCTATTCCATGTCTAAAATCTATGCTTTTCATAATAAAACTGTATCATTAGTTTTTAAATGAGAAATTTTCTATTGAGGATAGTCCTCCCAAATTCCAGAGAACTAAGCAGTTATATTTGTTTTTAATTTGAATAAGCAGCTTGTTAAACATATGAGAATCTCATGACTATTTATACCTTCTTGAGGAAAAAAAGCACAAAAGGTGTAATAAAATTCAAATGCTCTTGAGTCAAAACAAAATTGGGAAAATTAATTATAGGGTTTGTGCATTTTATCCTATTTTTGTGTCGAAATTAATTAGATAACCTTGTAACCTTCCACTTTCCTCTTACCTCCTTCCCCATTCCTTCATATTTTAACATATTCCTTGTTTCATCATCATCAAAAACTTTTGTTAAATGTTGAAGGTACAGTATACAAAGAATTACACAGTTGATAACTGGCTTCTCAGATTTATGACCTACGATGGGTGTGTGTGTGTGTGTGTGTGTGTGTGTGTGTGTGTGTTTGTGTGAACGTATATATGTACAGATGTATGCCTGTATATCTACATATATACAGATATATTCCCATATATCTGTATATACATATACATATATATATATAGTATATTTTTTAAGGCACATCAAAATCAGACCAACAAAATTTTGTTAAAAGGCGTGATTGAAAAGTAAATTATATTTGAGAGATAAGTACAATTGATAGTTATAGGCAAAGGAATGTAGTCAAAGAATATTAGTGGTATTTCTTTGTCCAGATTGAAGGGAAATGAAGGGCTTTCTTGTAATCAATGCAGAAATACTTTATGGAAGGAGGTATAATTTTCAGAGCTCTTTTTAATGGTAGAAGACATTGCAGGGAAGTATGTCAGGTATAAGATGATGATTTAAGAAAGCGTTGTCAGGCCAGAGTAGTAAGACTGCAGGATTATTTGATGGACATTTTTGAGACCAGCAGGGAAGGAAGATTACAGTATAGAAGACGAGGGCAGGGAATAGTTTTATGGTATGTTTTGTAAAACTATATTTACATAGACATGCTTTATAGGCTACATAATGTCCCTGGAAGTTGTCAGTTCTAGAAGCAATTAATGCTGGGAACTGCATACAGAACAATAACTCCTAGATTCAAGTAAACTGTTGTGGGTCAATATCTTCTAACTTTCTTTATCAGAACAGCTTGAGAAACCAAATCTTTCCAATTCAGAGGAGTTGCTCATTTGTAGAATGCCAGATTTTAAATGTTCTGTATATTCTGAATGCAGATTTACAAAATAGATGGGATAGTTACTCATAAAAGGACATAGGTTTGTCGTTTGCTTTTTGTAACAAGGAAGAGACTACTGATGGCACATTGGCCTTTTTTTTAAGCAACACGTAAGTGGTGCTAATGATCAATAGTATCGTCTTTGAACATGAAGAGCAAAACCTAACTAAATATTTTAACAAAAGGAATACATGGATAGAAGTGGAAAGATAAACAATTGGTTATTAGTATTTAAATGGCCAGAGGCAGAAATAGAATAATTTGGGAAAATGCCACAGTGTTAGTGAATTTTGAAGCAGAATTTTTGATTTTCAGGGAAACAATGTTATAAAGAAGCATTCTAGGAGAAATGGCAGTGAACTATTGCTTGCCGTGGTTTAGCCACAGAGGCAGTAAACTAGACCAGCAGTTCTCAAGGGTGGTCCATGGACCCCTGTGGGGTCTTATTTTAGGGGGTCTTAGAGGTCAAAACTATTTTTTTTAGTAATACTAAGGCATTATTTGCCAGTTAAAATGTTCCTCCCTTTTCCAACTACATATTTATATGAGGCTAGATTTTCTTCATCCAAAATAACATCGAAACAGATTGAATGCAGAAGCAGATATAAGAATCCAGAAGTCTTCTACTAAACCAGACATTAAACAGATTTGCAAAAATATGTAAAACAATGCTATTTTTAAAATTATTTGTTTTGGAAAATAGTTATTTTTCATTTTTTCCATATAGTTTCAATTTTCACTCTTCAGTGTTATTTATATTAGCACCTAATGGGATTATTGCTATTTTTAAATGATTGAATAAATCTTTTAATAAACATTTTAAATTTCTGATATGATAAATATCAATATATATATAACTCAGGTAAACACATATCTTTAGGGTCCTCAGTAATTTTTAAGAGTGTAAGGAGCCCTGAGACTAAAAAGTTTGAGAACCAAGAGACTAGAGTATATAGACTTAGGGATAGTTTGCCTCTTTTTTGGGTAATCTAATTTTGTCTGTTAGTTCAGCAGTTAAGTACCTACTTTGTGCCAGACCCCAGGGATACAAAGAAAAAAATGAAGGCCCTTGTCCTTGAAGAGTTTAGGTTCTCTCAAAATATTTTAAAATTATATAATTTTAAATAGATGGTAAAACCAGATAAGTAAGGCATTTTCTGTGAATGTTTAATAGGTTTCTCCCTTGCAATGAAAAGATACTGACTTCTTTAAAATTACATGTTTTCACAGATGCTATTCCACAATCTATGCAAGATTTGTTATGCATGAACAATGACTTTCCTCCTAGAGCTCATTGCCTGGTAAGATGGTATGTGTACATTTTACTGATTTTTTGGTATTTTAAGGTATATAATTCAGAGCAGTACATAATTATGATTATATTTCAGAGATAACTAACAGGATATTTGATATTCTTTATTTGGAACTTTATTTGGAATGTGAAAGAAGCTTTTTGAGTATGATTCAGCATGAAAATATTGGTTAGCTAGTCAGTCACAAAGCATTTATTTAGTGATTACTATGTGCTAGGAACTATACCAAGCTCTGAGAATACAACAAGAAGGAAAACACCCTCCCTTCTTCTCTCCAGGAGTTCACATTCTAATGGAAGAGACTATATGCTAATAACTATGTAAATATAAAGTATATACATTTTTAATGGGAGGTAATCTCAGAGGGCAGGGTACTAGCAGGGAAGGGTGGGTTGGTACAGAAAAAGTCTTCTGTAGAAAATGAGATTTGAGCTGAATCTTGAAATAAGTCGGGGAAGCTAGGAGGCAGAGGTGAAGAGGGAGAAAATTCCAGTTATAAAGAACAGCTGCTGCAAAACAGATAAAGTACTGTGTGTAAGGAAGAGCAAGTAAGCCAGTATGGCTGTATCGAAGAGTGAAACATTGTAAAATATAAGGCTGGAAAGGTAGGAAAGTCTTTCATTGCTAAACTGATTTGGAGGTAATTGGGAAATATTGGAGTTTATTGATTGGGGAAGAGGGGTGTTATTTGGTGGTGTCAACAAGCAATCACAATGTCATGAGACTTACATGAAAACCAGATTTATTACAAGAGAAGTGAACTTGCATGTGGAATCCAGAGAGTTCATAGTCCTTACAGAAGTTTGTATATTTATGACAGCACAACAAAAGGAAGAGGATAAAACAGGAAGGGGCATGGCATGGGAGGGGGAAGTTGCAGGACAAAACCTCTTGGGAACCACTAGACTCTGAAGATAGGACAGTCCATTTATCTGCAAAGGACCCCAGCTGCACAAGCATTTTCCCAGCTTGGCATAGACTGGCTGGCACCTGTCTTGCCTTTCAGGAACACACAGAAAATTCAGATTGGGGTGCAAATATCAAATTATGTCAGCTAGGGTAGGGCAAGGTACTTTGTCCTTGACACATTCAGGGTTTCCTGCATGTTCTGGGTCCAGTGTTTGTGGAAAATATGGCAACTCAAAAAGACAAATTCCAGGGACCCCTTAACAGCCCTTAATATCAAGAAGACAAATTGGAAGGCTGTTGCAGTTGCCCTGGCAAGAGCTTATGAGAGTAGGAGAGTAGTGGCTTTGTGAGTTGAGAGAATGGGTATTGTGAAGATAGAAATAGCAGGATTTTTCAACAGGGTGGATATGTGGGGTGAGCAACTGAGGAATTGTTGACGACACCAAGGTTTTGAGGCTGTGACTGGGTGGATGGTGACAAGACCACCAAACAAGAAATTATAGAGGAAAAAGCCCGGGTTAGAGTCTTGTAGGACACCCATGGTTAATGGGTATAATTTAGATGAAGATCCAGGAAAGGAGACTGAGAAGATATGTAGTTAAGTAGTTATGTGGGTAAGAAGAAATCTAAGGAATGGCAGTATCACAAAAACCTAGAGAGGAGTTTCCAGGAAATGAAGGTTATTGACAGTGTCATAAGGGACAAGAGAAGTCAGGAAGGATGAGGATCAAGAAATGCCATTAGACTTAGTAATTAAGAAATAGCTATGTGGCTCAGTGAATCGAATGTTGGATTTGGAATCAGGAAGACCTGAGTTTGAATTCTGCCTGAAACATATACTAGCTTTGTGACCTTCAGCAAGTCACTTAACCTTTCTCTGCCTTAGTTTCCTTATCTTTAAAATGGGAATAATAATAACACCTACCTTATGAGATTGGTCCAGATAGTTGGTTGTTGTCCTTTGTTCTGGAAGAGGACCAAAATGACATCACTATGCTAGAGTCAAGTTTCAGTGTGTCCACCTGGGCTGATCAGACCAATATGAGCTCAGAATGCTCTACCACAAGTCGGGCACAAATAGTCCATGTGAACATTTGGGGTGGATACTCCAAATTTGCACATCCTGCATTTCCTTTGAGCTGTCTCAATTCTGCTTTGCTCATAGAGCACAGCACCTTCTCTGATGTGGGCACGCCATGCTGAGTGGTCCTGTACCAGTGTCTCCTATGTCACATAATCAATTCCAAAGTTCTTGAGAGAGACGTTGAGAGTGTCCTTGGATCACTTCTTCTGACCACCATGTGAACACCTGCCCTGTGTGAGTTCTCCATAAAAAAGTCTTTTTTTGGCAAGTGTACGTTTTGCATTCGGACAACATGGCCAACCCATCGGAGTTGCGCTCTCTGAAGCAGAGTTTGAATGCTCGGCAGTTTAGTTCAAGTAAGGACCTCAATGTCTGGTACCTTATACTGCCAGGTGATCTTCAAAATCTTCCTAAGACAATTCAAATGTAAGTGATTCAGTTTCCAGGCGTGGCGCTAGTAGACTTCAACTCGAAAAGGCTACAAGCGAAGACCAAAGTGGAAGAAGTGTGGATTTTTAAATGATTGAATAAAGCTTTTAATAAACATTTTAAATTTCTGATATGATAAATATCGATATATATGTAACCCAGGTAAATACATCTCTTTGGGGTCCTCAGTAATTTTTAAGAGTGTAAGGAGCCCTGAGACTAAAAAGTTTGAGAACCAATAGACTGTGATTTTCTGTTTGTGGATGATTGTGCACTCGATGCAACCTCTGAAGCTGAGATACAACAAAGTATGGATCACTTCTCTGCTTCTTGTGCTAATTTTGGCCTAACGCTTAACACCAAGAAAACAGGTACTCCATCAGCCACCACCATACCATCCATACGTGGAACCATCAGTTACAGCAAATGGAGAAGTTTTGAATGCTATGGATAAATTCACTTACCTTGGTAGTGTGCTTTCCAGGGATGTACACATTGATAATGAGATTGACGCATGTATTGCCAGAGCTAGCTCAGTGTTTGGAGGGTCCAAAGGAGAGAAGAGGTATTAGACTGATTACCAAACTGAAGGTCTACAGGGCCATTATGCTGACCTATTGTAGTATGTCTAGATAATATTCTTCCAATAAAATATAAACTTTTTGAGAACCTAAGACTTTTTCTATTTTCCTCTGTATCCCCAGTGTCTGAGTGCTTTACACAAAGGCGTTTAATAAATGTTTTGTCAAAATACTTGCTTATGTAGACCCCTCTCTTACTGTTTTTCTCCAACACAGTTTACATCAGTGTCTCCTAGTCTGTAGCATACCTGTGAACTTTTTTTTGACATGCTAGGGCATACTGGGAAAAAGGACTTGTTATCTAGCACCTGTACCCCACTACATTGATTTATCATCATTTTTCAGACTTATTAGAGAGTAGACTATACCTGGTAAGTGAATTTACCAGATGACTGAACAGTAAAGTAAGGTTTATAAAAATAGGTTTATAAAAAGTATAAAATAAGGTTTATAGAAAAGTACTAAAGCACCAGGTTTTTTTTTGTATTTTGACCATTTTGGAATGGAAATAATTTTAAAATATATTACATATTTCCTTGATTTGAAAAGATTATATTGAGTATACTCTTATTTTTTCTTTATTACTCAGTTACTATGAACATCCATTGCTGTACTATATTATAATAAAGGGGTGTCAAATTGCAGTAGAAAGGGATCCCTGTGGGCCCATATTGACATAGAAAACCACAAATTAACATTATCTGTGCTGTATTGTATTTATTTTATTAAACATTTCCAGTAACATTTTAATCTGATTCCCTGAATGGAATTTGAGACCTCTATTGTAAACACACTGAAACCTTCCTCTTATTACTTTGTACGGTTGTTTGACTCTATTCTAGATATCTACAAATTGCTATAATTTTGTTGTTTTATGATTTTTAATAGGTTATTTTGTCCTCCTAGTTCTGTCAAGCAAGTATTTTGGCAAGCTATTATAATTGTACTCCCTCCCAACTTTGGGGGGTTTTGTTTTGTTTTTGTTACATTAGAAATGAGATAACCATGTTTTTTAGAATTGGGTTTAAATTAAATACCTACTTTTAACAAAGGCTTAAGTGAGGGGCTGTCTTGAGTAAAAAAGTTGTATATGTGTGTTTGTTTTCCCAATTGTAAGTTCGATAGAATCATGGTCTGTCTTTTGGTGTCTTTGGTATACTCTAGAACACTGTACTAATCCTCTTCTATATTTAAAGTACTTAATATTTCACTAAAAATATTTCTAACACCTCAGTTTGATGGATATCAACTTTTAAAGACTGACTTAGAAATAAATATGCAGTGGAAATATCTCATTATATTTATCTCACACTTCTATGGCATTGAAGATTTAAAAAACCTTACAAAATAAGAGTTAAGATGACTGAAGGACTAAAACTCTTTATGCACATTTTGTGAGGTAAATCTTAAGATGTGTTCAAAATGTGAATATCAACTTAATGGAATTATAGATATATATTAGAAAATAATTTTTTTCTAAAATCTATGGTATATAAAATATAATTTTGCTGCACAAAATGTAAAGTGTATTACATTTTCTAAAATGTGTTTTCGTGTTATCAAGAACACATTTAATAAATTGTAAACATATAGAGCATTTGAATGTAAAATTTCACATCATAGCTCAATATTTGTAAAATTGTGTGAAGCTTTAGTCTGGTTACAGGTCTAGTTAAGTAAGTTAAAGGAAGAAAAAGGAATAGATTTAGGAGAAAGAGAGTTGTTTTACAATTCTATTTTTATTCTCAACTTAGAGTATTATAAACATTCTATAGTTGTACAATGGAGAGTAATTGTTTAATATTTTGATACCCTAAAATTATATTAGCTCCTTTTAAGATTGATTTTATTTCCAAAAAATCTTGAAATTTTTTATTATTGTTTTTTTAAGAACTTGACAAACAACAACAGACATGAATGTTTATAGAGGATTGCATGTGAAACTTTAATCTGTATTACATATAGCTTATGTGTTTAAAAGTCTATATTAAAGTACGTATTAGATTTAACATGACAACCAACACTACTCTGCTTGCCTTTGTCCCCATCTGAACTTCTTTCTTACCTCTTTTGTGTATTTTTAAACATTTCTTGATGTTGATGTTCTTTTGATCTTTTTTTCTTTACATCAATATCACTCTTCCCCAATCTCCATTGGCTTTTTCTCTCCCCCAAAATAAAAGCCCTCTTTTTTTTAAACAAGTGTAGTTAAGCAGAACAAATCTACCTATTGGCTATATCACAAAATATATGTCTCATTCTTCACTTGCTAGGCAGGGAGCATGATATATCATCATTCTTCTGTAGTCTTTCATTTGATTGACCAAAGTCCTTAAGTCTTTCAAAATTGTTTTCCTTTACAATGTTATACTATTATAAAATGTTCTAGTTGTGCTCATTTCGTTCCTTTTGCATCAGTTCATACAAGTCTTCCCAGATTATTCTGAATTTGTCCCTTTCATCCTCTCTTCTGGCGTACTAATATTTCTTTTATTCCTATATTACGTTTGTTTAGCCATTTCTCAATTGGTGGGTATTGCTTTATTTTCTAGTTCTTCATTATAACAAAAAGTGTAATCCCTTCGGTGTATGTTTTTAGTTCTGGTTTTGCACATCTCAAAGGGTATATGCATTTAAGTGTCTTTTTGGGCATGGTACCAAATTGCTTTCTAGAATTGCTAGATGAGTTCACAACTCCACCAGTATATTATTGTGCTTGTGCTACTCCAGCCCCTCCAAACGTACTCATTTTTTGCTAATCTTATTGGATATAAGGTGGAACCTCAGAGTTGTTTTAATTTGCATTTTTAAATAATTTATGATTTGGAGCCTTTTCATAACATCATTGTGGCTTTTTTATTTTGAGAAATGAGTATTAATTCTCCTCAGACTGACAAGCCTTTTGTCCCCCTACCATTTCTGAAACTTTGGTTCCTTAGTCTCTTAGTCCTTTATCCTGTTCTCTCATCAGACCTTTTTCAGTACTTTCTGATCATAACTGGCCATATTTTAGTACTTTCTGAATCTCCAAGGGCAGACTATTTCCCAGTGTTTCCTTTTTCCCTAATTTGTGAATGCAAAGTCATGAGAAAATAATAAGAATGTTTCTGTGAATAAGAAGCAAAGAAAACTCAGTCTTTTACAGGTTAAATTACTATTAAAAAATTCAGATTTCCTCAATTCCCATCTTTACTTTTTTGGTAGTGAAATGTGTATACCTTTTCTTAAATACGTCTTGCTAGCATCAAGAAACTATTATTTTCTGAAATTTTCTTCTGATGGAATTTTTCTTCAAATGTGTCTTTTAGGTATGGACTACGTGAATTTGTAGTAATTGCCCCAGCTGCAAATAATGATGCTGTTCTTAGTGAATCCAAATGTAATCTTCTTCTGAGTTCTGTTTCTATTGCATTGGGGAATACAGGCTGGTAGGTAGAACTTTCTAAAAACCTTTAATGTAAGTTTTTTTTTTTAAATTTTCATTATCATTTTTGAAAGGAGAAAAATCACTATTGTGCCTGGCACACAATAAGCCCTTAATAAATGCTTGCTTGATTAATTAATATTAATTCACTGGAAGGAGAAAACCAATTTGATGTAGAAAAGGAAAAAAAATATACCTAGAGACTTATAATAGTAAATAATTAAAGAATCTCATAACCTGTTAACTAACCACCTCAATATTTTCTCTAGTCAGGTGCCACTCTTTGTGCAAATACATCACAAATGGCGAAGAATGTATGTAGGAGAATGTCAAGGTCCAGGTGTTCGAACTGACTTTGAAATGGTTCATCTTCGCAAAGTGCCAAATCAGTATACTCACTTATCAGGACTGTTGGATATCTTCAAATCAAAAATAGTAAGTGGAGATTGTGTTTGGGAATCCAGATAAAAGCAGCTAATTTCATTTACTACTAAGATGATATTTATTTAAAAAATTCATGGTGTTACAAATAATTGCTTTTAAAAAGTTTGTCAATGTATTTGCATAATTACTTATGTGAATTTTTATGTAGGAAAACAAATGTTTTACTCTCCTTTTAAAACAAGAAGCTAGTATGAAGAGAAATGCTAATTACCAATTATATTTTTTAGTAGCCAATCTAGATAAATGATTTCCAAATGGTTTTATGCTATGCTACTGACCTTCTTGATCTTTTTTTTTTTACCTCCTTTGTAACTCATATTAATTTTCTATTTAAAAAAAAGCATAGTTTCTTTTCCCTTCTTTATTTTAAACTCAGAGTGATGGCCTAAAGGTGTTTCTAGGTTACTCTTAATGACCCAAATTATTATAAACAAAAGGACCCAACCAAGAGGGAATGTGGTAAAGGTACCTCTGTTGCTTTGTAAAGAGGAGAATATTCTGGGCTAGTCCATACTGCTTTGAAAGAGTGGGTCACAGTTCAAAAAGGTGACATCTGGCCACTGTAGGAAAAAGGAGATGGGGCCACAGGATGATAGGCTTTTTAGGAGATACCAAGGAATAGGGAATTTAAGATTGATTTTTGGAAGCCTACTTTGGAGGCAACATTGGCTTAGATTCTGGTGATGCATATTATTTTAATTTATAGCATTTTATTGAATGCTGTGTCTGGTTACATTGATTTGGATTATAGGAATGTTTAAGTTTCTTAATGGACATTTTATTTTTATAATATAGCCCATTTAGGTAATTTTGTTAGAACTTCATAAAATATTAGTATTAGATAATGTGGGGCCCTGTATTTTGAGGTAGTGGAATTAGGGTTCCTTGTAGATGTATATTTAAGGGAGTTTCATCTGAGAAGGAATTTTATTTTCTAGAACCTCTCTTATCTCCTGAAATGAGAAGGGCTGATTACTTTTTTTTTTAATTTTTTTTTTATTACTTAATATATTTAGTTTTCAGCGTTGATTTTCACAGGAGTTTGAATTACAAATTTTCTCCCCATTTCTACCTTCCACCCCATTCCAAGATGGCGTATATTCTGGTTGTCCTGTTCCCCAGTCAGCCCTCCCTTCT
>CM053622.1:578070240-578095012 GCA_028646595.1 Phalanger gymnotis
AAGCAACTGCAGCCCTAGTTCTAAAGCTGCCCCACCTCCGCTGCCCCAGGGGCGGTGGCCGAACCGCAAACTCAGTCCTGCAGCTTTTCCCACTAACTTTCCCTGTTGTCTTTGCTCTTTGTGGGTTGAGAGGTCTGGTAGATGCCACAGCTCAGTAATTCAGGATGCTAGGGCACTCTCTGCTCATCTCCTGGTCTGGTAGGTCCGTGTTTGGTCTGTTCGCGCCGTGGGCGCTGGGCTCAGCTCCACTCTCCTCAGCTAGGGGCTGGGAGCTCCGTGCCAGACAGACCTTACCCAGAGACCATCCAGGCTGTCCTGGGCTGGAGCCCTGCTTCCTTCTGCCACTTTGTGGGTTCTGCAACTCTAGAATTGGTTCAGACCCTTTTTTTTTTATAGGTTTTTGGAGGGACTTGGTGGGGAGCTCACGCCAGCCACTGCTTCCCAGCCGCCATCTTGGCTCCTAGTTTACCGTTTTTATTAATGTACCACATGCCTTTTATATTTTTGTATCTCTTCAAAGGTCTACATTTTGTGATACTTTTTAGTTATTGTGCCAGTTGTTAATGTAAATGAAAAATAAAGAAAATTTAATAAATTGCCTTTTAATACATCTAATGAACCAAGTAATTAACTGAACTAGAGGACTTCTTAATTTTAGTTATTAGACAGTGGATGATTATCAAAAACGATTTTTAACAAATCAGAATGTCTAAAAAATGAACAGTAAGCTTTAATTTTGGAAGTTTCCATTGCAGTTCATGAAATTACAAATTACCCAGTAACTTCTGTTATTTAAAAAAGCTCTGAATTCTCTTAATGAAAATATTTAAAAAGGGTTGGAATCCTTTTGTGTATGGAATATTTGTTAAGTGTCTTTAGGTTAACTCTGAGACATGCTCTCTATCAATCTTCTCAAACCTCAGACTTTGAACCAAATTGCAGAACTGGCAGTTACCTTTATATATAAGTGGAAAAAGCTTTCTTTGGACTTCAGTTGTATCATATTGTATACTCTCAATCAGAAAATGTTCACTTTTAGTGAGAAAGGTATATGGATTTTTGCATCTATTGAGAAAATTGATGAATGTTGATTGTGGTCTAATTCTTTATAAAATATATTCTAAAGTGAAATAATACATGCAAGGTGCTTTTTAGAAGCAGGTAGGTGATACAGTGGATAGAATAGTAGTCCTGGAGTTAGGAAGACCTGAGTTCAAACCAGCCTTAGACATTTGCTAGCTATATGACCCTGGACCAGTCACTTAAACTGTGTCTCAGTTTTCTCATCAGTGAAGTGGGGATAATAATAGCACCTACCACCCAGGGTTGTTGTGAGGATCAAATGAGATAATATCGTAGAACACTTAGCACCACAGTGTTTTAGGCACTTAATAAATGCTTGTTTCCTTCCTTCCTAATAAATTTTCCTCTACTTCACAATAGTAGTTTACTTAGAAAGTAGTATGTAATTAAATACTCTGCTGTGTAGAATAAAGATGGAAAATAGACCCTAGCTCTTTAAAAAGCTTAATGTGCAGAAAATTCATTTATGCTTCAAAAGAAACATCAACAACATAGTAAGTATGCATAGGATTTAGAATTGGAAGAAACTTCTATGATCCCAAGAAACTGAGATCCAAAGAAATTATATGATTTGTGACCTATTTACATAGCTAGTAAATAGAAGTACTTGAATTTGAACCCGACACTCTGATTCCAGATTGCATACTCTTTCCCACTGTCCTTTGACAACTCACACCAGGTCACACAGTTTGTCCAGGGCAGTGCAAGGACTTGAACTCTGATCTGCTAACACCTATCTGATAGGTTAATTATGCAGTCCTTGGCCAATTTACAGATAAAAAAAACTTATGAAACTTGTTATTGGATCTCCTTATCCCCTAAGGAAGACTTCTCTCACAGCACCAGGTTTTCTCTTTCAGTATTTTTGTATATTTTTGAGTAACCTCTGTGGAAGTACAAGTATTAATATCCATATTTTACAGATGAAGAAAGAGGCTCAAAGTTTAAGCTGTTTCCCCAGGATTACATAAGTAATAGACATTGGAGCTGGATTAGTAGTCCCTTAAGCATGTTGCTTCATAGTAGGCATATAATAAATGATTAGATGAGTAGTGTTTGCATTTGAGGGTCCGTGATCAAGCGTAGGAATCTGATACTCATCCACTCTTGCTGTTGGGCCAAGACTTTCAGCTTTGTGTCTATCCCCTGTTTTCCTTCCCTTCCCCAGTCCTGTGAGCCTGGCGAGGGCAGGTCCTTTCTAATTGACAGTTTCTCCATCTGATTGCCCCATATCCAAGCCTTTCTCTTTTCCCTTATTCTCATTATCAAACTGTTGGATTCACTCTTTTTAGCAAATCTCAAACAGGTTAGATTTGGGTTATAGTGCTGAAGTCTAATGTACTTGTAGGCCTGAGTGTAATTTTAAGTTGTCATGTACGCCTAAATAATCTTATGACATTGTAGAAATAGAAAATTTGTGCTCTAAAGACTTAATTTAGATTGCCTAGGTTTCCTCTCTCTCCATACTTAACTAAATCCCATATTATGAGCATTATTTTTTTTTTGTTGAAATCAGATATAGATGCCATTGTTGGAGGAGAAGTTGGAGGCTTAGAATTTGGAAAGTTACCATTTGGTGCCTGTGAAGATCCAATTAGGTAAAAATTTGTCTTTACCATTTCAATTATAGCCCCAAACCAAAATTTTTAATCAGTATTTTTAGATTCTCTCTGAGTGACACTGCCACCTAATGGAATGAATAATGTAATCTTAGATTCTGGTTATAATGAATTTTCTGTGGTTGAGAAGTTATTACTTAAAATGTAAGAAATCTCTATAATTATTCAATGATTATTCTTTATATTAGCCATACAAACATATAAACAGATTTGAAGTTCTCTTAAATGTTTCATACATTTAGATATGATCTTAGAAAAGGAGAGCCTAGCACAGTCACTTAGTCAGAATTATATATGGTATACAGAGTGATCAATGTTATTTTAATAATAGTGAAAGGAATTATTTCTGAAAATTTGTTTTCTTTTGAATTTAACTGATGAGGTTGAGAAGTAACAGTGACAATAGAGAAAAGGCGAGGGGGAAACAATGGGGAAAGGAAATAGATACTTTATGAGAAGCAAAAATGGTTGACTTTTGATCCCTTATAAATGAGTAGGAGAGGAAGGATGTTGTAGGTTAGGTGATTTTTCTGAGCTTCCTCTACTGCTTTTCTCAAGATGTTGCAGATATCCATCCTGAGACTAGGAAGAGGTCTTCTGAGATAATAAAGAGTTGGATAGAATATATGGGAATGGCAATTTAGACCAAAGGTTGAACCTGAAAAGAACAAATTTAATGGCAGTAATCATTCAGTAGCTTACAGTGGTGAATTTAAATGTTCTGTGACCTCTGTTTGTTGACTTCTTTTGTTTATTTTAGTGAGCTCCATTTAGCGACTACATGGCCTCACCTTACTGAAGGAATCATTGTGGATAATGATGTTTACTCGTAAGTATGTTCATATTAATGAAGTAAGGCTAAATGCTTTAGTTATAAAGTTAAGGCATATGTGTTTACCATTTCATTATTTCTACAGTATCTTTATTTTATAATTGGTCAAGTCAGTGTAGCCACTAGATAACAGTGTTCAGTGATCCTGTGATTGTCATTATCCAGTAAAACATAAAAAGCAAGACATGATTGCATAGGGTGGTTTCCACTGTCATGGAAGATGCCCTGTGCAGAGTCCACGTGGAAAGAAGGATTCTCAGATGCTTCTCTTTATGGATTACATTGTGCTGATGGCATCGGAACTCAAAGTACTATCTAGGTCCTTCTCAGTGAGATGTTTAGCCCTTCATAAGAGGTCAGTTTAATAGTCCGTGGAGGAAAAGCCAAATGGATAAAGAATGCACAATATGTAGCAGAGGAGAGCAGTTGGATGGGCAGCTGTATCGCCAAGGCAATATTCACAGTGGTTGTTACGGCTCTTAATATGCCGGTGTGCTCTGAATAGCAAAATAGAACAGACTCTCCATATAGAAGACAGAAGCAAAACATTTATTTAAACACCAGAAAGCCAAATCTATCATAGCAACAAAGTTAATGCACGTTATCACTACAGGGAGCAACTCCATCTCAAAGCCTTCCCGCAAACAGACACTCAAAATTCTAGCAGTTTGCCTGTGTCCTCTCTCTCTCATGGCTCTAACTTCTCTGACCTCACTTCCTCTCAGTTTCACCCTTTCCTTCTACCTGTTCAGCAAGCTCCTCCCACCACATGTGACTTAGGCTTCCATGTGATTTAAACAGGTCACATGGGCCTGTTAATGGATGGGAAGATCTTCAAATTAAGCAAAAATACATCATCAGTACAGCAACCCCGTTAAACTAGTCCATAGGTACAAATATCTTGAACAGGTACAGAAGATGAATAATACACTGGGCCCAGAATAGAATAGGAGCAGAGGAGAAGCTGGATTGCATTTGGGAAGTCACAGAACGCTTTTAGCAATGCCATGTTGCTCTCTGACACAAAGTCTCTTAAAAAAATCTGTTTTCCTTCTGATACTACATGGCTATAAATCATGAAGCATGATGGTCTTTGAAGAATCAAAATGATAGGTGATGTAGAAGCATGTGGTGAGCATAAGGCTGCAGAGGATTATCAGTGGTGACTATAGTATAAAAGCTAAAATACAAGAAATGTATAATCTAAAAAGCAGATGAGCCTTTCAAAGTGAAATCACAGGAATAAAGAAATGGGCAGGCTGAATACTGACTACTATCCAAACAGTGTTTAGAAAAAAATAATTAGAGGATGAACGCTATCAAATAAGGCAGATTGTTTGGAAATATACATTTTGGAAGATTAATGGGAAGATATTTGTTGACTGTGATATGCTGATTATTCCTTTTTCTACTATATTGACTTATGTATTGATTATGATGGATTTTGCCTTATTTTTAAGTTAGGATTTGTGTCTAAGATTCAATGGCGTCATCATTGTGAGTGGGTGGTTTTGTGTAAATGGAATTGCATGGTTGGGGGCTCAAGAGGTAGAGAGGTGAGTAGATTGTCATATTCCCTTATATAACAGGGTTATTCTTAGGACCTAAGAGACTTTGAGTCTAACTTCATGTTTTTCTTTAGAAAGTCAGACTGCCAGTGTGTGAAGGGATTGGGACGAACAAACGAGTCCAGAGAGTGACTCTTATTCCATAAGAAGAGTTCCACACTAGGCATGTCATGTCATGACAGCTGTTAAATATGAGCAATTAATTATTCATGCAAATTGAATTTGTTTTGGGGGGAGAATTGCCTAAAAGGAAATCTAGATTTTACAAAATATCATGAAGTGACATTAATTCTTAGAATGTTTTGGAATAACATCAAGACATATATGGAGTTTTCTGATAAAACATATGTAACATCTATCTGGTGATGAAGAAACGAGTTGAAAATTATGTGAGAATGTGCTCAAAAAGCAAGACAATTTGTTTCAGTGATTCTGGTGCCTTTTGCAAGGCATGGAGAAGTGGCATGAATACTTTTCTGCAAATTTTTACATTCCCTTTTTGATAGTAATATAAAAAACTACGACATCCAAGATGTTACTGGGCAGACATGATTGTCTCGCTTTGCTTTTTTGGTCAACCTTAGAGATAAGTCATCATAGGAGATATGGTGGTAGTACAAGGAACAGTTGTTTCTGGATTTCAATTCTGAAGACTTAGATTTACATCCTGGCTCAGCTACTTACTAGTCACGGGACAATAAGAATTCATTTCACCTCAAGGTGCCTCAGCTTCCTTAGTTATATATAATAAAGTTCATCTCAGAGGGTTGTTGAGATAAAAATGCGTTTATAAGCTTTAAAATATGATATAATGTGAATTATCGAAATATATAATTGTACACTGGCTATAATGACTACAGTAGTTACTTTTTTCTTATATCATGGTCTTAGATCAAATACCTATGATTTTATCAATTTGGGAATTCAAGGTAGGTGTAGATTCCAACCATCTAAACTTTGAGTCTCAGAGAGTTGCTTGAAGTTCAGAAAAACTGAGTGATTTGCCCATAATTAGCTAGTGTTAAAAATGAGATTTGAATCAAAGTCTTTCTAACTTTAAGTCCAACACTTATCACCTATACCATGATTCCACTATACTTTTTTATACAATTTTTAGCCCTTTAATTAAGCATGTTTCTGTTCCATTTTTTTCCTTTTTTCTTAGCCAAATGGCATATATTTTATACATTAGATTACTAATGAAGATTATTAACATGCTCGTTTTTCTACTTTATATGTCACTAAACTGAATTTGGCTATGTTTTTAGAACTCTTAAAATTGTCATAATTAGGATATTTGTGTGTTTTTAGGGATCTGGATCCTATTCAAGCGCCGCATTGGTCTGTGAGGGTTAGAAAAGCTGACAATCCCCAGTGTTTGCTAGGTAAGATGTACTGCTTTCTTTCAGCCTTCTCCCAATTTTCTAAACCTAAAACCTTAGAATGATTTTTGATTGCTTTTTTGAATTAGTCAAACTCTAGCCATTCTGGTTTTTTTAATTATAATAATCTTAACTAGCACTTGAAAAAAGTTAAATAAACACAAGATAAAGAATAAAACCTTACACATGCCATTAGCATTTAACAAAGGAGAACCAAATGAATTAAAAAACAACAAAGAAGCAGAAAATGCTTTTGTGTCTGAAGTTCTCTGCTTTGGTTTTCTTTCCTTTTTGCCTTTTTATATATGCTTGTTGTTAATGTCTATAGAGTTCTGACCCAGTTGAGTTCTCTTTCTATTATGTATTTTTTCCCACATATCCTCATATGCTTTATACTTATCCTTTTTATAGTTCTATAATATTCCATTATGTTAATGTACCAATACGTCATTAGATGTAGAGGTTGTTTCCAAGTTTTGCTACAAATACAGAAACTATGCATTTTTTGTATGCATTCCTATATTTTTATACAGATAATCCTTCATTTTCATTTTTTTTTATATTTTGGAATAAAGTCCTAGCAGTGGAATTGCTGGAGCAAAATATGTGATTCATTCTGATTATATATAGTGAGGTTGCTCTCAAATGTTTATATCAGTCATAGTCCTACCAGCATCATAACAGAATGTCTGTTTACCTATAGCCCCACCAGCATTGCATTTTATAAATTATTGCTATTTTTGCAGTCCTAGTGAGTATAAAGTGACATCTTAAGATTGTCTTGATTTGCATTTCTTTGAATATTTGAGAATTTTATTATATTTTTATGTAATTATTTGTTTTTCCTCCTTGATATTTATCTATCTGTTCTTTTCCTTTTCCCATTGTTCCTATGAGAAATACAGCATTAGTTTTAGAGAACAGAAATGTGGGTGTCTTTAAAGCTCTATTGAGACAGCAACGTGATCCTCCCCCTACACCCCCACCCCCTTTAGCTGTTAATGTCCTTTTTTTCTTGTATTCATTTTGCCTGTTTTTAGATATATCTTATAGATACTTGTGGATAGCTATATGTTATTTCACCTAATAATGTTCATATTCTTTGAGGTTAGTTTTATATTTGTGTCCTGAGAGTAATTTTTATATTTTTAAAAACTTTTTCAAATTACATGTAAAAACAATAATTTTTGAGTTCCAAATTCTCTCTCTCTCTCTCTTCCTCTCCTACCCCCTCCCTGAGACATTAAGCAATTATATATAGATTATACATCAGCAGCCAAACAAAACATATTTCCATATTAGCCATGTTGCAGAAGAAAACAAAAAGCAATCCCTCTGCTCCCCAAATTAAAAAAAGTTAAAAAAAAAGGCATGCTTTGATCTACATTCAGATTCCATCAGTTCTTTCTCTGGAGGTGATAGCGTTTTTCATCATAAATCCTTTGGAATTATCTTAGATCATTGTATTGCTGAGAATAGCTAAGTCATTCACAGTTGATCGTAGTACAATATTGGTGTTACTGTATGATGTTCTTCTGGTTTTGCTCACTTCGCTTTGAATCAGTTCATGTAAGTCTTTCCAGGTTTCTTTGGAAGCATCCTATTCGTTTCTTATAGCACAATAGTATTCCATTACATTCATATACTGCAGCTTATTTAGCTATTCTCTTAATTGGTAAGCATCTTCTCAATTTTCAGGTCTTTGCCACCACAAAAAGATTAATGTATGTACATTTTTCTTTTTGTACAAATTGGTCCTTTTTCCTTTTCATTGATTTCCTTGGGTTACAGACTTTCTATTGATATTGCTGGTTCAAAGGGTATATATAAAGTTTTAGAGATCTTTGGATATAGTTCCAACTTGCTCTCCAGGACGGTTGGAACAATTCACAACTCCACTAGTTGTGCATTAGTGTGCCTGTTTTTCCATATCCCCTCCAACATTTATCATTTTTCTGTCATATTAGCCTATCCAATAGGTGAGAAGCAGTAGCTCAGATTTGTTTTAATTTGCAATGTGATTAGAGCATTTTTTTATGTGACTGTACTTACCTTTGATTTCTTCTAAAAACTGTCGGTTCATAACCTTTGACTATTTATCAGTTGGGGAATGACTCATATTCTTAGAAATTTGACTCAGTTTTGTATATATTTGAGAAAAGAGGTCTTTATCAGAGAAACTTACTTAAACTTTTCCCACAGTTCCCTGCTTTCCCTTTAATCTTGGTTGCATTGTTTTTGTTTATGTAAAGCCTTTTTAATTTAATGTAACCAGAATTATCCATTTTATATCCTATAATGCTCTCTGTCTCTTGTTTGGTTATAAATCCTTCCCTTGTCCATATACCTGACAGGTAAAATATTCCATGCTTCCCTAATTCTTCCAGTTTTTATTTTGTGTCACTTGTTTTTGCCAGTTCTGGGAAATTTTCTTTTATTTTCTAGAATATAATGTTCAGATTCTTTCGTATTTTTCCCTTAAATTTTCTGCTATGTCAGCAATCTTGATATTATTACATTTTGATCTTTTCTCTAGGTCTTGTCACTTGGATCTATATGTTTTCCAATAATTTGCATAATTAGTATTTTTGAGTTACTATTTTACCTGTTCTGCATCATGCACAATTCTTTTGTCCACTGAGAGTATGTTATTGATTAGTATGTTTTTTGAGATTTTCTGTTGGTTATTTTGGGGTTTTTCTAATCTTTTAAAACATTTAAAATTTTTCTTTAATTTCCCCCTGTTATTTTAAGACTATTTATTGAAACTTTGTAAAGCTCTTCTTTTATTTGGCATTATGATTTTTCTATCTCTGCTAATTCTTCTTTAATTACTTTGAATGAGTTTCTTTAAGCATTTGAGGTTGTCCTTGAAGGAATCTGAAGCTGTTTCTTCTTCCGTCTGATTACTTCTGATCCTCCATCTGATTTTATAGTTATATTCCTTCCTTCTAGGTCCTCATACTTGTTTACATGGTTGTTAATTTAAATTTGAATTTTTGATCACTGCTAAATATACTAGGAATTCTAAAGGCTACTTTTTAAAAAACACATTGAGTATCTCACTTTATACAATATGTGTTACCAGATAGCTGGGGTATAAGTAAAATTTTTGTACATTAAATCATTCAAAATTACTAGAAGGAATCCTGTGATAAATCTTTTAAAATGCAAATTATATCTACAAACTTCGGTGTGCATGTGTGGATTTTTGAGTACTAAAATCTGTTTAAACTGGGTCACACCTGTATATATTATATTGGTACGAATATAAATTGCCTCTAAATATAGGCAGACTTTCTAAATTGAACTCTTTTAAAAAGGAAAAATATGCACATAGGCATACCTTTAAAAGTAAATACTTCTGCACTCATTCCATTTTAGAGATAGGTGGTAGCTGGATCTTTAACTTCAGACTTTCTGGGGCTTAAGAGGCTACTAGATAATGAGTCAATGTCACTTTCCTTTTCTGTGTTTCTCCTGCCATTCTCCTCCCTGCCCTAAAAGTACATTTCTAGAGCATCCTCAGTTGTTCTAGAACTACCCTTTGTCATAGCAGTTCTGCTCTCTGCAAGTAGAATTCATGAGACAAAGTACAAATTTAGGGGAAAGGGGCATTTGTGGGAATCCCATTCAGCTCTTATCATTTTCTTCAACTTCATTAATGTGAGATATAAAGGAAAATTGATAGGCTTTGAAAATAGCTGCTTCTTTTCTTTGGAATTTTAGGAAAATATATATGTAATCTCTCAACAATCTGCCAAGTTTGATACTAAACACAATTATAGGCTGAATTTAATAAACCAGATTTGGTGAGGAGTAGTTAAGACCGTGTGTGTGTGTGTGTGTGTGTGTGTGTGTGTGTGTGTGTGTGTGTGTGTGTGTGTGTGTGTTTTGGTGGGGTGAGTTGATTTCCCATTTTTCCCCAGGCTAGGTTGTAATCAAGGAAAGTAAGTGGCAGATAATGAGCTGTTCAACTAAGTATAAAGACATGTCTTTACATCTGAAAAAGTTTCTTGATTGGACTGGAACAAGTAACTGCCATTTGCTGGCTGAAGATTGGTTACATCCTCATTGTCCTCAAAAACTAGCCTGCCAGGCAGGAGACAGCAGCTGAGGGAGATTTCAGCTCCTGAAAGGGAATCACTTGTCATCTCTTGGAGGAAGGAGAGGAGTTCTTTCATCTGCCGTGGCATCCACCAACAGAACTGTTCACTCAACAGGAGATACACTTCCTTATCAGGAAGCAATGTGGAGAGTAAAATAGTTCAAGGCAGGGATCAGAGACACATTGTCCAGATAGAAATGGATATAGAGGAGTAGCATTCAGTTAAAGAATCAGCTTCAAAGATGGAGACATCTGGCATAGAGAAGAGAACTGCCCAAGAATCAAAAGAAAAGTAGCCCTGGCGATTGAAAGTCGTAAAGAATTGTAAAGAGAAATAGACTCAGGAACAGACTCATCTTAGTCTATCTAGTTGAGTGACCCAGTGTCCAAGAGGGAACAACATGAGGACTCCATGAGAAAAGAAGGCATCTGTAGTACCAGGAATGAGAGTTGCCTTGGCCACGTATTCCCTACATATGTGCCTCATTCTAATTTTATTCTCATGTTTGGATCCACTCTTCCCATGCATAATGTGTGTTTTTTGTGGGGAAAGTATATGGCAAGGTTCATGAATATAATATTTTGTAACTACCATTCTCACTATGCTTTTGAGATGATTTTATCCATTGGCCAACTTTTGTAGGTACATACAATAACATACCTTTAAGTCTGAGAGTATTTGTTCTCTGGGGGACTCAAACCATGAGTACAGTTTGAGGAGATAGAACGGGTGGCTCACTTGTGTGTGTGTGTGTATGCACGCGCGCTCATGTGTATTATAAACAAATCATTTTCCCTTATAATGTTACTTTTGGCATCCCTGAAATTTTCTTGGTCTGCATTCTGACTATTAAGTAAGGCATGTATGTTAGATAAAGGTTATGTTTGTTCTTTATATTTATATTCTCCACCAAAACAAAACAAATTATTGTTATAAACGATGCCTTTATCTAACCCCTTGGAATCAAATCATTTCATCTCCGCGTCTTGAAACCTCTTTCTTCAGAGTTCTGTTCAAGTACCACCTCTTATAAGAGGCCACATAGGATTACAAAGAAACCAATTATATTGAAATATAGTTATCAAAATATTAAAAGTTTATATTATATATATAATATGTATAGTATATATTATATATATACAAAAATATTAAAAATAAAATAAAAAAGTTCACAGATCTCAGATTAAGAACCCTCGCTCAACCATTCCCAAATAAATAAATGATCAAAGGATATGAATAGACAGTTTTTAAAAGAAGAAATCCAAGCCATTAGCAACAAAATGCTGCAAATTACTAATAACTAAAGAATGAAAATTGAAGCAACTTTGAAATTTTTACCTTATATGTGTCAGACTAGCAAAGGTGACAGAAGAGGAAAATAATAAGTGTTAGAGGGAGTGGTAGAAAATAAATATATTAATACAGTTGGCAGAGCTGTGAATTGGTCCAACCATTCTGGAAAGCAATTTGGAACTATGCCCCTGAAAGTTTGCCTTTGACAAAGCTGTACTACTACCAAGCATATATGCCAAAGAAATAAAAAGGGGGGAGGGTAGGACTAATTCTGTGGTTGCTTCTTACTTCATCAGCATTCTTTTTTATTTGGGCTGATTTTAACAGTTTTTCTTCTTTTAGGAAAGCTAGGTGGTAGAGTTCATACGGCACTAGACTTGGAGTTGAGAAGGTCTGAATTCAAATCCTGCCTCAGAAGCTATGTGACTGGGCAGGTCACTCTCAGCTTCAGTTTATTTGTCTGTAAAACAGGTAACAGTAGCACTTACCTACCACAGTTATTATGAGGATAAAATGAGAGAATTTGCTTTGTTGTTGTTCAGTCATATCCAACTCTTTGTGACCCCGTTTGTGTTTTTTTGGTAAAGATACTGGAGTAGTTTGCCATTTCCTTCTCCTGCTCATTTTATGGATGAAGAACTGAGACAAACAGGGTTAAGTGGCATAGCTAGTAAGTGTCTGAGGCCAGATTTGAATTGAGGAAGATGAGTCTTCTGATACCGAACTTATTGCTCTATCTACTGTGCTACCTATAAATATAAATGCTGGGTGTTTTCTTTAGTGTTTCTTTTTGTTGTAGACAACAAACTAGCTTTCATCAATCTTCCTTTCCTGTTCTTTCCATCTTCTGGCTCTTCCTGAGACCCCTGACTCCTTATGGATGACACAGACTTCCTGACCTCCCTTTCCGGTGCTGGTTGCACTTAGGTTTATTCTTAAAGTAAAGCTCCAACCATGTCACCCTCCTATTCAGTAGACTCCAGTGATTCCCTATCACCTCCCATATCAAATATAGATGTCTGTTTGGTGTTCAAGGCCCTTCATAACTTAGCCTCACTCTTTACCTTTTCAGCTTTTTTATACTTTATATGTCCCCTAACTGCTCCCCTTTTCTCTCCCCCCATATATTATTTGATCCAGTGACACCAACCTCCCTGCTGTTTTATGAATAAGATGTTCTATCTCCTTACTCTGGGCATTTGCACTGGTTGTGCCTCATACCTGAATTGCTCTTCTCATCTCTACTTCCTGGCTTCATGCATGTCCAAGTTATACTCCCACCTCCTACAGGAAGCCTTTTCCGTCTCTATTAGTTCTAGTGCATTCCTTCTGTTGGTTATTTCCTGTTTGTCTTTTACATACTTTGTATATATATTTGTTTATTGTCTCCCCTGTTAGATTTTGAACTTATTGAGACAGAGGATTGTCTTTTGCCTTTCTTTATATCCCCAGTGCTTAGCATTGTGTCTGGCACATAGTAAGTGCTTAATAAATGTTTATTGACTGACTGACTTTGAGATATCCCTAAAGTCCCCTCATCACTTTTAAAAAAAAAAAGCTTTATTGATAAGATTTGATTTTTTATATGTTATTTTCAGGTAATACTACCCACACAGTAGGCCCAGCCTTGTAACAAAGAAATACAGTTAAACAAAATGACTCTTATACTAATGACTTAAGACAGTTTATGGAGCATTTTGCACCCATAATCTTGTGCCTCTCTCCCAAGAGGAAGAAGAGGCATTACCTCTTCTCTTCTCCAGAGATAAGATGATTCATTACTATTACTCAGCCTTCAGCTTTGTTTTAGTGTTTTTTAATTTGTGTTTTTGACATTTTATATAACATTTTCCTGGTTCTGATTTCTCAGTTTCTTAATTTTTTATTGGATGGTAATATTCCATTATATTCATACATCCTAGTTTTACATGTGTTTACAAACAAGAAATGTTTTTATTGGGTATTTTATAAAGCTTAGAAGTCTGTGTGAATGTTAGCTGTTATTATTACCTGTCCTTTAAATTCTAGCTCTAATTCTTCATGTTTTCTTGTTTGCCTTCTCCTTCCTTTGAGCTGTCTTAGCATTTTGTGTTATCTCTCTAAGTACTTTCCTACTCCTGTTTGTGTGTGTTTATATGTGTTTGTGTGTGTTTATATGTGTTTATGTGTGTATACTTGACTGCATACTTCTTGAGGTCAGGGATCATGCCCCAGTTACGTTTGTATTCACTCAGTGAATAATACAGAAGTTCAGCAAATCTTATAAAATTGGCAGCATGTTTTACTCTGTAGTGCTATGTACCTCCTTTATAAATATTTAAGAGTAATATTCTGATTAAATGACAAGTTATTTATTCACCTGATTAATTTCAAAATATTACCAGTCATCGTAGTTGGTACTTCTGAAAAAAAATCGATTTGGTGAAAAAATAGATAATTGATGTATTGTTGATTTAATTGGCAAATATACCATATAAAGACACATTTCTTGTGAAAGACCTATTTTTCAAAAAAAATTTATTTTAAATCATTTTGCTTATAAACTTAAAAATTGCATCCTTTGTACTTCTGATCCATAATCTCTTTGAATGTGCATAGTTTGTCATGGTATAACTGAAGCAGATACTCATCGTGTGGAATTCACCTTCATTTTATCTTTAAAAAAATGAATGTTTGGGAAATATAAAACTGGTACTTATTTTAAAAAATATTTTATTTAATATATTTTTATAATAAAATTTTATATATATAAAATATTTTATAATAAAAAATAATATAATAAAATTTTTATATATATAAAATATTTTATAATAAAAATAATATAATAAAATTTTATATATAAAATATTTTATAATAAAAATATTTAATATTTTAAAAAGCAGCTATGACTTTAATTAGAGTCAGAATTTAAAGTACAAATGCATTAAATTTCATGTTCTTGATACTGAAATATACACATAATGTCTCACCTCTTTATAATCTCTTTTGTCCTAGAAGATTTAATTCCAAAGAGAAATCTATAAAAATTAGGGTGTTAGGGGATAGGACAGAACATAGGATTATAGAATTATAGCTGTAAGGGATTTTAGGGGTCATCTCATCCAGCCTCCTTATTTTACAGATGAAGATTGCTCAAGTGATATGCCCAAAGTCACCCAGAGAGAGTAGTACTGGAGCTACAGATTAGGGCTAGTCACTTCACTGGGCAGTTTGAATGAAGGCAATTTCTGTGAACTTTAAGAATTTTTAAATGTCAGATAGAAGCAAGCATTATATGTAATGGGGATAAGCTAGAGGCATTTCCAGTAAGATCAAGGGTGAAACAAGGATGCCAGTTATCACCACTGCTATTTGATACTGTACTAGAAGTGTTAGCTTTAGGAATAAGAGAAGAAAAAGAAATTGAAGGAATTAGAATAGATAATAAAAAAATGAAGCTATCACTCTTTGCAGATAATATGATGGTATACTTGGAGAATCCTAGAGAATTGACTGAAAAACTACTTGAAATAATTAAAACTTTAGCAAAGCTGCAGAATATAAAATAAACCTACATAAATCATTAGCATTTCTACATATTACTAACAAAGCCCAACAGCAAGAGATAGAGAAAGATATTCCATTAAAGTAACAGTAAACAGTATAAAATATTTGAGAATCTTCCTGCCAAGATAAACCCAGGAACTATGTGAACACAATTACAAAACGCTTTTCACACAAATAAAGTGAGATCTAAATAATTGGAAAAACATCAGTTGCTCATGGGTAGGGCAAGCTAATATAATAAAAATGAGAATTCTGCCTAAATTAATTTACTTATTTAGTCCCATACCAATCAAACTACAAAAAAATTATTTTATGGAGCTAGAAAAAATAATAACAAAATTCATCTAGAAGAACAAAAGGTCCAGAACATCAAGGGAATTAAGGAAAAGAAATGCAAGGAAAGGTAGCCTAGCCATACCAGATCTAAAATTAATTTATCTAAAAGTAGCAGTCATCAAAACTACTTGCTACTAGCTAAGAAATAGAGTGGTGAATCAATGGAATAAATTAGGTACACAAGACATAGTAGTCAATGACTGTAGTAATATACTTTTTGATAAACCCAAAGACTCCTGCCTCTGGGATAAGAACTCACTATTGGACAAAAACTGCTGGGAAAACTGGAAAATAGCATGGCAGAAACTAGGCATAGACCAACATCTTACACCATATACCAAGATAAAGTAAAAATGGGTACATGATTTAGAAAGGGTGATACTATAAGCAAGCTAGGAGAGCGAGGAATAGTTTACCTGTCATGTCTATGGAAAATGGAAGAACTTATGACCAAGCAAGAGATAGAGAACATTATTAAATGCAAAATGGATAATTTTAATTATATTAAGTTAAAAAGTTTTTGTACAAACAAATCCAGTGCAACCAAGATTAGAAGGGAAGCAGAAAGCTGGGAAACAATTTTTACAACCAGAATCCCTGACAAAGACCTCATGTCCAAAATATATATTATAGAACTGAATCAAATTTATAAGAGTACAAGTCATTTCCCAATTGATAAATGGCCAAAGGATAATGAAGAGGCAGTTTTCAGATAAAGAAATTAAAGCTATCTATAGTCATTTGAAAAAAGGCTCTAAATCATTATTGATTAGAGAAATAGAAATTAAAACAACTCTGAGGCATCACATCATACCTATCAGATTGGCTAACATGACAAAACAGGAAAATGATAAATACTAGAGAAGATGTGGGAACACCAATGCATTGTTGGTGGAGTTGTGAACTTATCCAACCAAGCATTCTGGAGAGCAATTTGAAACTGTGGCCAAAGGGCTATAAAGCTGTGCATACCCTTTGATCTAGCAATAGCACTTCTAGATCTGTGTCCCAAAGAGATCATAAAAATGGGAAAAGGACCCACATGTACAAAAATAATTAAAGCAGCTCTTTTTGTGGTGGTCAAGAATTGGAAGTTGAGGGGATATCCATCAATTGGGGAATGACTGAACAAGATGTGGTATATGAATGTAGTGGAATAGTATTGTTCCATAAGAAATGATGAACAGGCAGACTTCAGAAAAACCTGGAAAGACTTGCATGAACTGATGCTGAGTGAGGGGAGCAGAACCAGGAAAACATTTTACATAGTAGTAGCAACATTGTGTGATGACCAACTTTGATAGACTTAGCTCTACTCAGCGGTACAATAATCTAAGACAATTCCAAAAGACTCGTGATGGAAAATGCTATCCACATCCAAAGAAAGATCTGAGGAGTCTGAATGCAGATAAAAGCACGCTATTTTTCCTTTTTTTTTTTCTCTTTCTTGTGGTTTTTCCCTTTGGTTCTAATTCTTCTTTACAACATGACTAATGTAGAAATACACTTAATATGATTGTACATGTATGACCTATATCACACTGTCTTAGGGAGGGGGGAAAAATTTAAAACTTAAAATCTTATAAAAGTAATGTTGAAAACTAAAAATAAAAAATGCTCTGAGGTGTGTGTCTCTGTGTCTGTGTATACACACAATTTTTCCTACTTGTTACAGTTCCTTCATTTGTCAGTAAAGGTTTTTCTAAATGAATAATTATATGGTACATCAGCATCCATGTTAGTGAAAGAAAAGGGAGAAAACCCATCTAAGACTTGTGTCCAAAATGAGATTTGTTAAAGGCTGCTATTTGTAGTTGCTGGAGATGGGAGAAGTGCAGTGGTGAAATCATCTAAGTCTGTATCCACTTTGGATGGAGCAGCAGCTCTCAGTATGTTGGGAAAGTTCCTTTGCTTTGGGTGGGGCTTGCGGGTAGGATCTAGGGTAGCTATAGTGGGGAAGATAGGTCTTATCTGTTAACTTTATTTCCCAATGTACATTTTGGCATTTTTGAGCACTGTAACTGAGAGTTTCCTTCTGATTAATTTTCTATAATGAATCAAATTTTTCTTCTTAGGAGATTTTGTTACTGAATTCTTTAAAATTTGCCGTCGAAAGGAATCAACAGATGAGATTCTTGGAAGATCCACATTTGAAGAAGAAGGGAGAGGTAACTAATTTTAAATTAGTCAGATTCAAGCTTCTGGTTTTGGTTTTTTTTTTTTCATTAAGAAATTTTGATACCTTAGCATCTCATTTTTATCTCATTTTTTCCATCTCATTTATTTTCTAATATGTTTGGAAAAGTAACTTTCAGTGGAATGAAAGCAACCAGTTTTGACAGGATTGTTGTACTAGAAGATAAAGGAAATGCCACCAACGTGTAATATACCCGAATTCCAGCAAAGCCTTTTTTAATGTCTTCTATAGTCGTCACTTGAACAAGTTGGGAGATAGAGATTGAATAGTATCATAATTGGGTAATTCAGAACTAGTTCAAATCCAAAGAGGTGAATAATGAATCAATTTCAGTATCAGGCATTCTCCTTTCTAACTGGGGAGTGGCTGAATAAGTTAAAGTATATGAACTTGACCCTACCATGGTATTGAAACTGTGCTTTTCAAGATTATCAATAATCTTTGAGCTGCAAAACCTTCTCTGTCTTCCTCCTTCATCTCTAGAGCTTTTGAAACTGTCAGCCACCACCTCCTCACTTGGTTTCTACAATATTGCTCAGCCTTGGTAGTGGTATTTATCTGATGATTCTGTATCAGTCTCCTCTGCTGGTTAATCATCTGTCTCCTGCCTCCTACACATGACTATCTCTTAAGACACTGACTGGGCCTCTTTGCTTTGTACATTTCCTTCCTTGGTGCTCTCACCAACTCCTGTGAGCTCCTGTATCATCTCTGTGCAAATGGCTCCCAGTCTTTAATTTGTTTACGTGTTTCTGTTTTCCTTGAAGTCAAGGATTATTGGTTTTGTCTTTTGCTCCCAGGTCCTTACAGAATGCCATGTACATTGTAAGTACTTAATAAATGTGCATCGATTGGAATTGAGAATGTGTCTAGTGCAAAGTTAGAGAGCTCAGATCGTCGCTCTGTTCTTTTTAAGAGTTTTATTAAAGAATCAAAACAGATGTCAGGCATAAAACAAGTGCTAAAGTAGGGGAAGGCTAGTTAATGCGTTGAATGACAGAACTGAGATCCAAAAAGTTCTTGACTAGCTAGAACAATGAGCCAGATTTAATAAGAAAGAAATTTATAGGAATAGATGTAAAATTGTATGTTTAGGTTCACAAAATTCACAGTACAAATTCAAGATCTAGGGGTCATAACTAGACGGTTCATGTGAAAATGCTGGACTGTGAAAACTTGGTACATGCCACTAGTGTGACACGGTAGCCAGAAAAGCTAATGCTATTTTGGGTACCTAATCATAGTATATTGTTATGAACTGAGGGAGGTCAGAAGTCTTGTGTTCTGTTCTAGGCACTATATTTTTGGCAAGACATTAACAAAATGAACACGTCCAAAAAAGGGTAATTAGGAATGTGAGAAAAATTGCAATCATGTCATACAGTGATTAGTTGAAAAACTAGGCCTAAAGAAGAACAAAACCTGGTCTGCAAATATTTGAAAGCTTGTATTGTGGAAGAAGAATTAGACTTGTTCTGCTTGGGCCCTGGAGGACAAAACTAGGATTATTTAGGGAAGTTCTAGGGAGGCAGATTGGAATTTAATGTAAGGAAATTCCTAAGAAATAGAACTCTCCAAAATTGCAATGGGTTACCTCAGAATGTTTTGAGTTCTCCACACCTAGGGATGTTTAAGTAATTAGGATGACCAGATATCAAGAGTATTTTAAAGAAGATTCTTGCTTCAGGTAGGGGTTGAACTAGATGACCTCCAAGGTTCCTCAAACTTTTAATATTCTATGTCTCAGCTTTTTCTCTTTTAAATTTATGCCCTAAAGCCAAGAAGCCTAGTTTGGGGGACCGTAAGAATACTTAATGATGTCTTCACATAAAAAGTTTAGGATACTTTAAAAATGAGAGTATTATGAATTTAGGATTCGTTGGATTCCTTATAGCCTGAATTAAGGAAAATTTTGAGACTGTTGTCCAGCATGCTTACACAGAAAGCTTAAGCAGTTGATTTAGAGTATTCTAACTTTTGAAGGATGACTTACTTTTTATAACCACATACTTTAACCCTTTCAACCTACCCTGGTACACATTATAATTTGTGCTAATTTATTATTGTTATTTTAGAAACTGTTGATATAACTCATGCATTGTCAAAGCTGACAGAACCGGCACCAGTTCCAATCCACAAGTTATCAGTTACAAATATGGTACACAGTGCAAAGAAGAAGATTCGAAAGCACAGGGGTGTGGAAGAGTCACCATTGAATAATGATGTCCTCAATGCTATTCTCTTGGTAAGTATGTGATAGTCTTGTATTATTATTGTTATGTTAGCATATAAACTTCTTGTGTAATACTTATATAGTACTTTATGGGACTTATATAGTATTTATGTTATAGTACTGTGTAAAACTTGCATTTGACACTTGAGGATGATCTGAGAAAACCATCAAAAGGACTTATGCCCAAGCAATAGATAAGTAGGACCTAAGAGCTTCTCTGGCTTTTAGGGAGAATTATTCCTTGTTTTTGCTCCTGGTGGCTCCTTAGCCCTTTGTTTTTGAGAGAGGAGAATGGAACTTTCACAGCAGAGTCTAGTTCATCCATCATGTGCACCTGGTTAGTGCTTAGCTTTGTTTCTTAGCGCTTTGTTTCTGAGTACCAGCATTGTAAAGATCTAGTCGGGTCAGCCAATCACATAGTCAAAATTCTTTTAAACTAATGTTCTCTTACAAGATAGAAATTTAAGTGGAAAGATTTTAGGTCTGCTTCCTATTCAGCTAACAAACAGATCTAAAGGGACATCCTTACTCCTGAAAAAAACACCTGATTTTCAGATGTTTCATATGCCGATGAAGTAATAGATATCTTTTATATATTTAGGGTAGCTAGGTTGCACAGTGGATAGAGTACTGGACCTGGAATCAGGAAAACCTGAGTTCAGATTTATCCTCAGATGCTTACTAGATCACTTAACCTCTGTCTACCTCAGTTGCCTTATCTGTAAAATGGGAATGATAAAAGTACCTTCTTGTTAGGGTTGTTGTAAAGATCAAATGAGATAATATTTCACTATATAAATGTGAGTTGTTATTATGCTGTCAGAGAAAAAATACATTTCTGTAAGAGTAGTTCTAGAAGACCAGTTTTCTAATGTAATTGGAACCCTCTAACATTTTAACTTTTAATTCAGGAAAAGTCAAACAGCAGAAATCACCTTATGTGAGTAAAAACTTAGAGAAATGAAATATCAAAAATTTAATCTAAAAGCAGCTTGTTTTCTTCCTTTAAGTTCCTATTCCCTGATGCTGCTTCTGATAAACCTTTAGATGGATTTACTTCAACAGGCAACAACAATCCTTCATCAGATAATGAAGAATATGTAAGTTAATTTGGGGGCTTATTAAAAATGCAATAAACCTAAATAGACCAAATTATAAATCAATTATTCTTGCAACTTAAATTTCTAGATATGTAGGCTGTGTAATTCTGGGACAGGCCATTTAACTTCTACATGCCTAAGTTTCTTTATAAAATGAAGAGGTGAGGGTGGGGGGAGGTCAATGGCCTTTAGGGTCCCTTCTAGCTCTAAATCTTTTGTCTTATGATCCAGTGAAAATTCCAGAAGAGGCCCTCTATCCTAAATTTCTAAAAGAATTTTTGTATTTTAAAATTGTCTTCTAGTTACTATACAATTCCATCTTGTGCTTTAGTTGAAATAAGAGTCCTTTATTACATAGAATTGGCATGGATTCATTTTTTAGGTGGAGAGAATTCTACCATCAGCCAAAAAATGGCATCTAATACTTGTTTAAGGCTCAATTTTTTTCTTATTTTAGAGTTTTTGAAAGTAAATGTTTCTCCACAGTTATCTTTATTCTTAGATGCTAAAAATTAAATAGAAACTTATTAATGAAATTAGAGATGAAACATTCAGTTCTTAATAGCTAGGCCTTACCTCTCTCAGGGACATATCAGGTATGTGTCTGTATATACTTAAGTTTATATCTGTATCTCAAATATAAGTAAACTAGGTTATTGCGTGTTAGCTATCTTGTAAATGCTAGTTTGGTCAGTGTTTTAATCTGTGAACCTTTAGTTCATAGTTAGTATACTTTGTATATGTTTTTAAGAAATTTTTTGTTTTCATTTTTACATTTAGAATCTTTACAATCAGTTCAAATCTGCACCTTCTGACAGTTTGACATACAAACTGGCTTTATGTCTTTGTATGATCAATTTCTACCATGGAGGAGTAAAAGGTGTGGCACATCTCTGGCAAGAATTTGTCCTTGAAATGCGCTTCAGATGGGAAAACAACTTTCTGATTCCAGGGTAAATACATCTGTTCCAAAATCTATATATCTAACCCTCATTTTTTTGTTAAAGTTCAGTGCTGCATTGTCAATTACCTGCATGATAGCTGTACCTGGATGTGTCATTGACTGGCATTTCAACTTAACATTATCCAGAACAACTGATCATCTTCCCCAAAACTCAATCCTTCCTTTAGATATTCCTGTTTCTGTTGCTTGCACAAATGCCTCTCTGTACTGGACCCTGTCTTACTCTGGGTTCTTTGCTGCTCTTTGTCTTGAGATCTAGCAAGGAAAGCTAATCCCCAAATCTGTTAAGGTAAGGGCAGGTAGCACTGTGATCTAGTCACTTGTTAAGAATGATAGTTGTGAGCTGGTATTTTAGGGTCCCTGGTAACCCTGAGAACTATGTGGGTGGTAAAAGGAGGTAGAGACCTTTTTTTCCCGTTGCTGATGATTAAGAATCAACCATATGCTTGTAGTGATTCATTCTAGGAGGGTATATTGTGGAATGACTTTCCATTACTGTTGGGTTTGGTAACTGAGCTAAGGAATTTCACTTGAGTTCCCAAACCTTGGGATGATTCTTGTTTGAACTTGTTTGTACTGAAGCTTTGTGTTTGCTTACGTGGTGTGGAGATAGGGATGTAGCAAGAGTTGGAAATGTGATTCCTCCTGAGGTTTCAACTTCTGCTACTTAATGGAGTCAAACTAAGGCCTGTTAAAGATCTTAGCTTAAAAAAGCCAAGATCTCCCACTGCATCTAGGGCCACATCTAGTCTTTCTGATCTATATCTTGCCATTGACCCAGATGGCTCTGGAGGAGAGAGTGAGGCTGGTGACTTTGCACAGCCCTTCTTCACTTAAATCCAATTCATTTGCATGATATGGCATCACCTCCATGATGTCGCAGTTCTCCTCTTCCAGAAGAAAGAACAAACAACAATAAATTCATGTAATCCTCTTGTTACCTAAAATGTTTTTGTTTTTTTTCCCAAATATGACTAAAAATTTATGGTACCATGAAAAACGCATAATTCAGTAACAGTTTTAGTAAAATTATAAATATATTCTTTTATCTTTGCTGTCTTTCCTTAGATTAGCTAATGGAGTCCCAGACCTCAGATGTTGTTTGCTGCATCAAAAACTTCAGGTAAATGTCTTCTAACCAGTGTGTTAATTAGTGATTTTGTTGAAGAACATATTCTGATAAAAAATGTCATTGTTTTGCTTATTGCCTCATGCTCCCTGTCAGCCTTGACATTGATTTCAGAATATGTGGAAGAAGTAGAGAGAAAATGATTTGGAAGCTGAGACCTATACAGGCATATATTTTTAAACAAAACGTAAATGTTGTTTTCATTTTCTCTAGATGTTAAATTGTTGTATTGAAAGGAAGAGAGCCCGAGATGGAGGAAAAAAGTCCGCTCTTTCTGATTATGCTTGTAGTGCTTCTGCAGGGGATTCTGGGAAAGCAGGAGACACCTCTGGGCAGGATCATCTAAAAGATACAGATAAGGAAAAGGGAGAGGTGGGAAAATCTTGGGATTCCTGGAGTGACAGTGAAGAAGAATATTTTGAATGCTTAAGTGATACAGAGGAACTGAAGGGTAATGGGCAAGAGAGTGGAAAGAAAGGAGGGGCCAAAGAATTGTCAAGTTTAAAGCCAGAAGGACGCCTACATCCACATGGAAAACTTACATTGCTGCACACAGGTGAACCTCTCTACATTCCAGTAACACAGGTAGGCAATGGATCAGTCATTTTTTACTTTCTTTTTTGCCTGGTTATCTCTTTCACTACATATAGTAGGAAGCCATGGCTGTATTAGGTACAAGTTTGGAAAAGTCTATGTCCAAGCATTTAAGACACCTGAAAATGTAAACACAAAATGCTAAGAATTCTTTTTGAGTAATATGTGCAAACTCAAAAAAGGAAAATAAATTTAAAACATATTTCTTAAAGGACCAGCCCAGATTTGGAACAAGAGAGAAATTACTAGAATATTGCTAAATTAAGGTATCAGGTAAAAGGTGATGGGGAGGGAACAGAATTCTAAATTTGAAATCCAGAATGATTGGACCACTTCACAGCTCTACCATCACATCCATGGAGGTATCTTTCCTTCCATAGCTCCTTCTAACATTGACTATTCCCACTATCTTTCACCTTAGTCAAGTTACATATAGAATGATTTGAATCTTCAAAGTTGTTTTCAATATGCTTTTATTTTGCTATTAGTGATTTGGAACATATTTTCATTTTGTCATTTATCCTTTTCAAACCTTCTTTTGAAAACTTCATATTGACCACTTATTGGAGAATGGTTCTTGGTGTTAAGTATTTGCATTAGTTCTTTGTGTAGTTGGTATCAGATTTTTACTGGTAATGATTGATGCAAATATTTTTCCACACTCTACTGTTTCTCTTATGTCTTCATTGATCTTATTTGTGCAAAAGCTCTGTAATTTTATGTAATTAAAATTTCTATTTTGAAATAACTCCTCATATTAAAAAAAATCCTCTATTTCTTACTTAGT
>CM053622.1:578095512-578122094 GCA_028646595.1 Phalanger gymnotis
CCCCCCCCCCCCCCCCCCCCGCCTATTGCTTTAAAATATAATATGTCTGGTAATGCACCTTAAACTACACTTTTTCTTATCATCCATGAAATTCACCCGCCCCTTACCCCCTCTTTTTTTAATAGTTTAGTGCAGGAATTTAAATACTTGTTATCTGGTTGGAATTTAAGATTTTTGCCACAGAGCCAGGATGGAATTTCCAGTCTTTTGGTAAAGCCTTCAGATAAGGGGCTCCCCTTGTTAGTAAGTCTCTGAGCTGTTCAAGCAGGATTCGCACAGTGGCTGCCATTTGTACTTCCTTCTCTTTTGTACTTTCCTGACCAAGTACAGCTGAATTTTTCACTGAGAAGTTCAGCAAATGGAGAGGTTTAATCTGTGCCACCCACCTTGTCATCTCTGTCAGGACAGAAGAAATGGAAAGCGGCTCCTCTTCACAAAGAGGTGGGGCACCCAGGCACATGACTGCCCCACGACTGTGCCTTGATTGTGGTGCTGAGACCCTTGAGTGATCAGGTTGAAAGGTTGAGTGAAACTGCCTTTTTTGAACCTTAGTTGGAGAAACAGGAGGGTAGGTTTTACCAGCCCTCTTGGGTCCTACTTGTGTTCTATCTTGTATGTCATCATATCACATACCTGAGTGTCAAGCTTTATGTTTAATACTGATTTTTTAGCTAAGGCCCAGTGTGAAATTCCTTGGTGTAAGAATGCTAACGTTTACATGGAAATTGTGCTATAGAGGTTCTTTAGGTGCCAATGTGGGGTCAGGGAATGTAGAGACAAGAGATTTAGCAAAGTCAGCAAGCATTTATTAAGCACTTCTCCCACCCTTCTTAACTCCCTACAGTCTGGCTTCTAACATCATTCACTTCTGTCCAAAGTACCAGTGATCTCTTAATGGACAAATCCATTGGCCTTTTCTCAATCCTCTTCCTTCTTGGCCTCTTGGCAGCCTCTGACACTACTGATCACCCTCTTTTCCTTGATACTTTCTTCTTTATAGGTTTTCAGCACACTAGTATTCTAGCCTCGTTCTTCTATCTGTCAGATCACTCCTCAGTTTCCTTTAATGGAGTTTTAGTCCTTGTCATTGAGAGGAAGGCAAAAAACAGTCCCTGCTCTAAAGGAGTTAATGGGTAACAACAACAAAAAAATTATGTGCAAACAAGATATATACAGGATAAATTGGAGATCATTACAAGGGAAGACACTAATGGGGATTTGGGAAAAGGCTTCTTGAAGAAGGTGTGATTTGATCTGGGACTTGAAGAAAGAAGAGAAGCCAAGAGTCAAGAGATGAAAAGGTAAAGAGTTCCAATTAGGGGACAGCCATTGAAAGTGCAAAGAGTCAGTCAAGAGAGGGAGTGTCTTGTGTAAGAAACAGTCAAGGAGGCACAGAATAGATGGGGATGGGGTGTGGAGTAAGATGTAAGAAGACTGGAAAATTAGGAGCAGGCTAGATCATAAAGGTCTTTTTTTTTTTAATTAAGATTTTTTATTTTTAGTTTATGACAGTTCCGCATGATCCTGAGTTCAAGATTTTCTTCTCCCCTCCCCCTCCCCAAGATGGCATGGAATCTGATATATCTTCTATATATAATTTCACATTGAACTTATTTACACAATAGTCAAGTTGTAAAGAACAATTATTACCAATGGAGTGAATCATGAGAAAGAAGAAACAAAAACAAAAGGGGAAAAAAAAAAGGAGAGCAAACAGTTTGCCTCAATCTGCATTCAGTCTCCATAGTTCTTTCTCTGGATGTAGATATCTCTCTCCCTCATGAGCCCTTTGGAGTTGTCTTTGAACCTTGTATTGGTGAGAAGAGCTAAGTTTATCAAAGTTAGTCATCACAGAATCTATATATCTGTGGTTGTGTATAATGTTTTCCTGGTTCTGTTCCACTCACTCAGCATTATATTGTGTAGGTTTTTCCAGGTTATTATGAAGTCCGTATCTTCCACATTTCTTACAGCACAATATGGATGTGGTGAGTGATGACAGCTGGGTTGCGAGCCTGGGTGAAACAGCAAGTACCCTGGCACACCCAGGATGGCCTGCTAGCACAGGTTCTTTGATCTTTTATTAAAGGAAAGGCGACTTTAAGGGGTCAGCAGTCTTACTTCAATTACATTCACTAGTGCATGGGAAAGGTCAGCACCCTGAACATGGAGAAAATACAAGCATAGAAATTATCACAAAGATCAATAGACAGGGCTCCAACTGTCTGAACAATACAACCACCTACATACACCACCAGATTGAGAGAGCACAGATACATTTGAGTAGTTGGGGGGCTCTGAACAAATGGCTATTCAGAGTCCCATATGGGGAATCAAAAGGTCTGTCTCGTGATCAAACCCCCAAAACAAAATACCAGCCTCAGGATATATGTACACTTCTAGCTAATAGGCTCAGAGCCAGAAGGCATCACAATCCTCTAACTCAGTACCTAATTAGCTTAGTACCAAAAGGTGTGAAAGCCTTCCTATAAGCAAGCCTCTCCTTAAGCAAGCTCCTCTCAGGCAAGTTCCTCACCCAGTGAGTTCTGTGTGCTCAAGATGTATCACAGCTGTGATTGAACACATGTGGTCACATAGGTCTATTAATGGATGGGGAAGATCTTCCTATTCCATTAACATTACACTGGGTGAGTAGGAAGATTTGGTGGTGCCTTCCCTAGTAATAGGAAAATTAGAAAGAGGGGAAAGTTTGAAGGGAAGGGGGAGAAATAATGAATTCAGTTTTGGACATGTTGAATGTAAGATGTTTGTGGTATGTCTGGTTCAGAATGTCCAGTAGGCAGATGTGAGATGTGGAGATGTGAGACTGAAGGTGAGGAGAGAGGTTTGGGTTAGATAAATAGATCTGAGAATCAAGGTAGAGATGATAATTGAATCCATGGAAGCCGATGTGAAATGAAATAACACAGATGGAGAAAAGTGTCCAGAACAGAGCTCCAAGGACACCTGTGATTAGCGAGACTGAATGACATGGAATAAAACTCCATTAAAGGAAACTGAGGAGTGATCTGACAGATAGAAGAACGAGGCTAGAATACTAGTGTGCTGAAAACTTAGAAAGAGGAAAGTATCGAGGAAAAGAGGGTGATCAGTAGTGTCAGAGGCTGCCAAGAGGTCAAGGAGGAAGAGGATTGAGAAAAGGCCAATGGATTTGTCCATTAAGAAATCATTGGTACTTTGGAAAGAGGTGACTGATGTTAGAAGCCAGACTGTAGGGAGTTAAGAAGAGTGTGAGAAGAAGAGGCAATGATTGTAAACTTCTCAAGGAGTTTAGCCAGAAAAAGGAGGAGAGATAATAGGTGGCAGGGACAGATGGATCAAGTGAAGGTTTTTTGAGGAGGTAGGGAGGCATGGGCAGGTTTGTTATCAACAGAGTGGTAAACTAATATGCAGGAAGAGACTGAAGATTAATGAGAGATTAGAGATCCTAGAGGGAGCAATCAGCTGTAAAAGATAAGATGGCATGGCATCATTTGGGCATGTTGAGGGTTTGTCTCTGTGTGTAATGGCAGTGAAGGAAAAGATAGATACAGAAGGCATCTGAGTGATGTGAGATGAGGAAGGAAGATAAGAGAGGGCTTTCTGCAAATGGCCTTATTTTTTCAGAGAAATGTATTTCTCATCTGAGAGAGTAGGAGGAAGGAGAAATGAAAACGTCTGGAAAAGCCATGGTGGTGAGTGGGATAGTGAATGAGTTAGGATGGTGATAAAGAATTGCCTTCCACCAGTGAAAGCCCAGTTAGAATTATGTAACATAAATTTGTAATTGACCGATTCAGCTTAATTCAGCAGCTTGTGGCAAGGAGTCAAGTCAGGAGATTGTAGGAGCAGTCCAAAGCAAGAGCTTGGCAGGGCACGGTCATCAGTAGGGTAAGGGGTCAAGGAACTCAAGAGAAGAATAAGCTGAACCGGTTCACCAAGGAGTCAGAATGAGGAAAGGGGGAGGAAAGTAGATGGTGTGGGAAAGAACTAAGGGATGGAGGAATTGGAAGTCTTGGTGAGGTCAGAGAACATGATTTGAGGATGCTGGCAGAAGAATAAGTGTAATGATAGCTGACCATGGTCAGATAAGTATTTTCAGATTTAATGAACATGGAGTTTAGTGGGAAATGGCACATTTGTGGGTGACAGCAAGTCAAGCACAAATTTTATTTGACTTGATTGAAGAAAGAAGTGTTGATGTAATTTTTTAATTCTTAAATTTTTGTCTCCTGACAGAACTTTGTTATTTATGGCTTATGCCCATTGCATTATTCCTACCTTTCCAATCTTCTTACACTGTGATCCTAACATTGAGTATTCAAGCCACGTTAGTTTCTTTGCTGTACCATAAGTTACTTTTATCTCTCAGTTCTATGACTGCACACTGACTATACTTCTTGCTAAGAATGCTCCTCTATCTTTCCCAATCCTTGGTTTCAGGCACCCAAGCCTCATCCCCAATCCCCTTGCTCTGCAAGTACTATCTTTTCATAAAGTTTTCCTGATCCCTCTCAGCTGCCTAGGATTCTTCCTCCCAAACCAACCTTGTTTCTATTTTGTGTATGTTACTTTGTATATACACACGTATGTGCTTAAGTTCTTTCAGGGAAAGAATTGTGTCTTCATATCTATGTTACTTAGCACAGTGCCTGGACTTAGCCCTTAACAAGTGTTTATTGATTGTCCTACAATAGAAATGTAAATATTCTTGTGCCTAAAGGACAAATCACAAACAGGTTGTGATAATTCTTTAGATCTGTGCATCTTGCATCTTTCAGGTCCCAAACTTGAATGAATTGACTCTCAATGAATCTTCCTAAATGCCTTTGAACAGTTTCTTAGAAATTTCTCTTGTCAGGTCACCTTCTTAATGACTGTGGCATTGTTCTTTTACCTGTCAAATTTGTCTTTGCTGCTTTTTTGTTTGTGCTTAGGAAGCACTTGATTTTTCTGTCACCTTAAAAGCAAAAATCTCATGGGAACATTAATTATAATATTCTTGAAACTGAGCTGAACCAGAGACTTATCTTCTGGCATCAGATCCTAATTATTCGGTGGCTTTGGGTTGGGGAAGAGCCATTTGCTTTTATGCAGATAAAGTATGTATTTAACTCTTTTAAACCGTTCATCTTTTAGTTGATCATATTAGGAATTATTTGTAGTAGTCTAATCTAGATTAGTCATGCACAATAACATTTTACTTGAGCTCTTTCATCTTACTAGGCAGCAAAATGTTTGCCTCTGGACGTGGCTTTCTACTTTTTAAACGCAGATATCCTTACAGTAGATCTCCGTGATCTTACTTGGAGAGTTAAAATCGCATTTACCCTTGTGCTTAGTTTGTTGTTTTTGAAGGCAGTTTTAAAAAGCTTTCATCTCTTTTACTTCTATTAGAAATTGAATCTTGTTAGAGGTAGAATAATTGTCTTTATTCTATTTTTATGGGCCTCTTCCAGAGGGACTGTTCTGTAGAGGGAAGCTGTTTGCAATTCTGCCCTTTTGTACTTCCCAGGAGCCAGCCCCTATGACAGAAGATCTGCTAGAAGAGCAGTCCGAGGTCCTGGCTAAATTGGGGACATCTGCAGAAGGTGCTCACCTCCGGGCCCGCATGCAGAGCGCCTGTTTGCTCTCGGATATGGAGTCTTTTAAGGTACACCCCATGGGTAGCATTCTATGGACTATTTTCAGCATTTCTAGGATGAAGCTCTAAAAGTCAGCCCCTCCAAAGTAGCTGTAAAGCTGGAATAGTTATTTTATTTTCCTTATGGGCTTTGATTTTATTTGTAGTTCTGCCCCCTCCTCAAAGGACACACTCAAATCTGTTTCACAAGGCTTAACAAAAAGAACTATACCACACTTCAAATAATTACTTGAAAGTTAAAAATAGAAACATTTTCATATGTGAACCTGGCAATTTCCTCCTTTTGTTTGTGGAGAAAAGTACACTGCTTCCAAACATACATGTAGCTCTGTTTAAATTAAATACATAAAAATGATAAAGCAAGTCATTTCAAACTATGTATCTGAAATTAAAAAAAAAAAATTGTTCCTGAGTACAGTATAAGGAATGAAAGAGATGGTATGATGTGCTGAGTTAAGACCTAGGACAGATAATGCTAGGGTTGAAAAGGACCTTAACAAGCCCAAGCCATTTCACAGATGAAGAAAGGGAGATAAAAGGCCTTATCTGTGGCCATTTAGGCAGAAAATAGCAGAGCCATGACTGAAGCCCACGATTCCTGACTCCAAGTCTAGTGCTCTGTATGCTATATCACACAGATGCCCATTGGGAGTGAATCCTGGATAACTCTGTCATTCGTCATCTTAACCAATTGCTATCTATGACAAAGGTTTGTTGTTGCTGTGGATCTCACCACATCCTCTAGAAGCCTCTTTTGTTGGCACCTGGGTAACACGCTCCCATGACTTCCATATCCTCACAGGAGGGTTTCTTAAGCTAAAGGGAAAACTAAACAGAGGACTTAAGAGACAAACGTAGATGAACAAGGGAAAATGGGCCATTTTGGATTCTTCTAAGAGCAGACCACTTTCACCTTGTGAGTCACTATTTTATTTTTGGTTTTGGTTTTCACCTTCTTGGAACTTCTCTATTAATGCTTTGAGTGCAAAGCTATTTGCTATTGTTGGCATTTCGGTGTGGCACTTCCAAACAGGAAGAATAAAGCAGAATGATGAGGTGGGGGAAATAACAGAAAAGGTGACATTTGCAGCTTTAGTCCTCAAATTAATATATTGATGCAAGTTTAGCAAAAAGAAAAATACTTCTGTGCTTTAACATCAACATTTTGTTGTTAGCAGGTTTGCAGCATATACTTGAAGTAGTATTATCTTATATAAATAACATGTCCTCTCTTCATCTTCAGGCTCAAAACTAGACTTACTTTAAAGTTTCTAGTACATATAATTACCAATTCTATATCTGGTTTATATTACCAATATTGATTTACTATGAAGGAAAAACGCAGGGAAAAATGCCTACTTTTTATTGTTACTCTGTGATCTGTATTTTAAAATTTATTTAAGTGTATTTAATATTTTTTTCTAATTATTCAGTGGTAGATTGTAATTTTAAACTGTTTACCTAACAGATTTTACAGTTATTTTCAGTTTATGTCAAGTTGTGGTTTCTAAACTTACCAAATAGAAATGTTTCCCTTCTTCCTCTTTCTTTCCTTCTTCCTCTTTCTTTCCTTCTTTCTCTTTCTTTCCTTCCTTTCTTTCTCTCTTTGTTTTTCTTCCTTCCTTCCTTTTTCTCTTTCTTCCTTCCTTCCTTTCTCTTTCTTTCTTTCTTTGTTTCTTTCTTTCTCTCTCTCTCTCTCTTTCTTTCTCTCTTTCTCTCTCTCTTGCTTCTTTATTTTTGGGGTAATACTGGAATAAAAAATTTAGTGTTTTAGCACCTGACTTATTCTAGGTAAAAAAAAACCCAACTTCCATCGTTAAATGGTATAAATAATAAAAATGGGCTCTTGGTGAAAGCTTTTTTTGTAGAGTCAATATCAGTACCTGTTGGTTTTAAATTTTGATTGTGTGGATTAAAAAAAAAATTGGGGGGGGGTGTTTCATTCTAGGCAGCCAATCCTGGTTGCTTCCTGGAGGATTTTGTGAGGTGGTATTCACCTCGGGATTATGTTGAAGAGGAAGTGATTGATGAAAAAGGCAATGTGATTCTCAAAGGAGAGTTGAGTGCCCGAATGAAGATTCCTAGCAACATGTGGGTAGAGGCCTGGGAAACAGCTAAGCCAGTTCCTGCTCGACGGCAGAGGAGACTATTTGATGACACTCGGGAGGCAGAAAAGGTAATTGATGATAGGATCTGTTTTTCCAGAATATTAATATTATTTTTGCAGTATTTGATTCTCAGCGTGTTATACTGTCATGAGAACTTGAGCACACTTGAGAAGCACAGTGTCAAATTCCAACCAACTAATCCCCCAAAGTAGCTTTTTTAGGGATGTGAAATGGGATTTTTAAAAAAATTTTTATTTTTACCTTTGGAATGTAATTAAAGTTAGTTACAAATTGACCAAGTGATAAGGAATACATTTGACATAAAAAAATGCATTCCATTAAGCCAAGGTGTGGCTTTTCATTTATCTTTATAGCTTTATCCTAGCGTTGGAGGTAGCTACTCATCATCCCACAGTTTGTGCTGACTTAGTGAAAAAAAAACATGGTAGGGTTTTTTTGTTTGTTTTGACCTTTTTTCCATAGGGACTATATACAAGTCACATTTCTAGGTTGGAAAATTTTTTGGAATATTCATACTTGGACATTTGTAATTAATTTTTGTTCACAGGAAGAATGTCTTAGGCATTTGTGAAATGAGTTTGATATTCCTTTACTAAGGATTGTTTTGCATATCATGAACACAAATAGGGAGAAGTTGGGTCAAATATTTTGCACCTCTAACCATAGCAGTACTCAGTGTTATTCACTTTGCACATTCTCTACAGGTGCTGCACTACTTGGCTGTCCAGAAACCTGCAGATCTTGCAAGGCATCTCTTACCTTGTGTGATCCATGCAGCTGTACTCAAAGTAAAGGAGGAAGGTAAGTCATTCATTTGATTGGTTAATTGTACATTTTTCAAATTAAGGTATATTTTTAATTTATTTGATAATGGGTGTGGTGTTTTTAAAAACAGAAACTCTGGAAAACATTTCTTCAGTTAAGAAAATCATAAAGCAGATAATATCCCATTCAAGTAAAGTTTTACGATTCCCCAATCCAGAAGACAAGAAATTGGAGGTAAGTTCCGCATGTAGTCATATGTTCTTGCCAAGTGCTTTCCTTGCTTTATAGTAATTTTTAATAGTATTTTTTTCCAATTACATGTAAAGACAAATTTTAACATTCATTTTTTAAAAATTTTGAGTTCCACATTTTTTTCTTTACCCTCTTTCACCTTCCTAAGAGGGTAAACAATTTGATATAGGTAATATATGTGCAATCATGTAGAACCTATTTCCATATTAATCATGTTGTGAAAAAAGAAACAAATGAAAAGAAAAAAGCACCAAAAAGAAAAACAAAATGAAGGTAGTATACTTTGATTTGCATTTAGATTCCATAGTTTTTTTTTTTTCTGGGTATGGGTAGTGTTTTTCATCATGAGTCCTTTGGGATTATCTTGGATCATCGTATTGCTGAGAATATCCAAGTCATTCACAGTTGTCCATCATACAATATTGTTGTTCTTGTGTACAATGTTCTTTTGGTTCTGCTCGCTTCACTTTGCATCAGTTCATGTAAATCTTTGCAGATTTTTCTGAAATCATCCTGCTTGTCATTTCTTATAGCACAGAAGTATCTGTTACATTCATACACCACAATTTGTTCAGCCATTCTCCAATTGATGGGCATCTCCTAAATTTCCAATTCTTTACCACCAAAAAAGATAGCTGCTATAAATATATTTGTACAAGTGGGTCTTTTCCCCACCCCACCCCCACCACCCTTTTTAAAAAATCTCTTTGGGATACAGACCTAGTAGTGGTATTGCTGGATCAAAGGGTATGTGCAGTTTGGTGGCCTTTGTTCTCCAGAATAGTTTGATCAGTTCATAATATAGTAATTTTTTAAAGGTTTTGTTTCTTGTTTTTGTTCCTGTGTATTTATTCTTTCCAATGTATAGGAAATCATCCATCAGATTACTAATGTGGAGGCCACCATTGCCAGAGCACGTTCGTTGAAAGCCAAGTTTGGAACTGAGAAATGCGAACAAGAGGAAGAAAGAGAAGATCTAGAAAGGTAAGGACCACATGGCCTATCTGTATCATATATGAGTGCTGATGGAGAAAGCAACAAATCCTATTTCAGTGAACTCTCCCATGAATGGAATCATGTAGTAGAAGTATCATGTGATAAGATGACAAGTTTCTATTTCCAGCTCTGCTGCTAACAAGCTTTGTGTCCTTGGGTCAACCACCTTGTGTCTCTGAGCATCACTGTAATGAAGGAATTGGATTAGATAATATCTAGGGACCTTTCCATCTTTACTAGTCTATGAATCTATGAAATATTATTTGAAAATAGTACTATATTAGCAGACTGTTATAGCCAAGAACTAAGAACACCTTGTGAATGCAGAGATTTTATGGCATTTCTTTTGGCATAGGTGTCACTCTGTTTGAAGGTCACCTCAAATTCAAATTCTGTGATTTTGAGTATTTAATAGAGCTTTACATGTGTTCCTGGCTAGAGTTTATCTTAAGTCTTTTGCTGAATGAAATTCAGGAAACCACCTTGCCCTTGATACCTTCCTTGTCAGTAAAAAGAGTAGGCTTCTATCAAGTAATTCATCTCCAAGCAGCAGTATGTGAATTAGTGAACAGATGGTGCGTGTCTGGTGGTTCTGTGCCTCTGACTCTTCATTAGTTCCACCATACATTATCTGTGATATATTTTTAGGAGCACAGTGACACATGCACATAATGGTGCAATTTACAATTGAGACTTTGTCCAACAAGAGATGTAAAAAAACCCCACGAAACCACCCTCTCCTGAGAAAAGAGTGAGAACTGGAAAGATGAAGCTTTTCTATTCTAGACAAATAAAACTTAGTTATCTTAAAAGTTGAACTCATACTTTAGTGTATAATTTCCCAAGCTGCTATTTTGTAAGAATATGTTGAATATTTCTCCTTGAACTTTTGAATAAAGCTAGTTTTTTTCCAGGTTATATGAGTTATCCAAAAAGCAGTAAGGTTATTATTGATTTCAATTTTAATTTAAAATGTCAATCTCTACTGGTGACAAGATTTCTACTCTAGTTTTGCTGGATTTTGCAAGCATCCATTTGAGGTCTTCTTGTCAAGAAAATTAATCTAGGGGAATTGATACAACTATGAACTGAGCTATTTGCCTTCCATGCTTTCATGATTTGTTTCATGCAGGTTTGTGAGTTGCCTCTTGGAACAGCCTGAAGTGTCAGTCATTGGTGCAGGAAGAGGACATGCTGGGAATATCATTCATAAGCTATTTGTGAATGCTCAGAGGGTATGCAAGATTGTTTATTTACTGTGCCGTAGGCCTTTTCAAACGTCTAAATCATTTATGGAAAAACATTTCTGTCTTCTGAATGATGCCAGTATCCAGCAACTTATGTGTTTCTGAATCTGTGCATTAGCTGTGAATGAGTGCAGAGATTTCTGTAGCCTTGTGAGAGAGAGAGAGAGAGAGAGAGAGAGAAAGAGTGTGTGTGTGTGTGTGTGACAGAGAGAGAGCAAGGCATGAGAAGGATGCTGAAAAGTCCTCACCTAAATGTTTGCTCTGGGCCATTAGTTCCTATAAAAATTTAATCCAATTGCCTACTGTATTGGCCCACTTTGTAAAATAAACATGTTTAGGACTTGGTGGATCGTCATAGATAAAAAGGGCATGGGACTAAGCATTACTGGAAGAAACTAACATTTAGTCCTTTAGTTATTAGATAATGCAGTCCAGGTGTATGCTTCTTCCAGTTCAGAATAAAGTTTTTCCTACAGCTTTTAAACCCTAATAAAGCCATTAACAAAAATTTTAGCAAATGACTTAAATAATAAGCTTCAATATTAAACTTAATCATCTGCTTTTTGGAATGGAAGGAACTTTTAAGAATGGTAATGGGCTACATATAAATTGGTGGTATTCATGACTTGATTGTCATGTATATTATTTATTTTAATAACAAAACAGCCTTCCAATGTGGTGGTCAGAGGGAGGCCACATGGGCAGTGCAGAGCATAGAGAGCTGTCCTCAGGTCTGGAAGACTTGGGTCCAAGTGCAGCCTTTGACCCACATTTTATACGAGACCTTGGGCAAATCACTTCACTCCTTAGCTCCCCAGGCAACTCTGCAAGACTGTAAGATGCAAAAGAGTTGCCAATCTGCATTGGTAGAGGGAATTTGCTCACAGGGGGCTCTCTATACCAATGAAATCACAGATCAGAGTCCTCATCCCCCAAAACAAGTAACCTGAAGGAAGCCAAATTTCAAAACTGTAGCATTAAACATTAGACAGTACCCTCGATACATTTAAAACTACTGAGCTTTGAATATAGTAAGATTGAATTGATGATAATAATACTTGACACAGGTTTTTTCTCTGTCTGTCTCTCTCTGTCTCTTTCTCTCTGTCTGTCTCTTTCTCTCTTTCTCTCCTGAGTGCTTGACAGGAAAGATATTTTTATATTTTAAACAGCTGTCATTATCCCAGGGGTAACCCTCATTTCAGGGCCAGTCTTTTGAGGCTTAGTGATACTTAGAAAAAGCACAGACTAAAAAATTGTGCTAAGTGCATGTCTCCTTCCTAGGGATGACTCAACTTTGACTTTTCCCAGAGTCAAATTAGAAAATAACAATGTCTTTACGTTATGGAAAAATAAATTTTAAATTCTTTATCATCTATTTAATGCTACATTTTGATTTTACATAGTTAAGATCATTCATAACTTGTTATTTAGAATGAGCAGGTTAGCAAATATTGAAAAATGTGACTAATTAGGAGTGAATTCCCTAAATTTCAAAATCTCTGAGTAGAAATTGAGGATTTCACGTATCCTTATGAATCAGTGTCCTAGAAGACAATAGAAGCTTCTATTTAATTTATTATTTATTTCTTGGCACGCAGTGAAGCGCTTCGTTTTTACCCTTAGCTAGACTTTTTCCAACACACTGGCCAGAAGGACACGAGCATTTCCCCTAGTCATTGCCATGTTTTTTTCCCCTTGGTATTTTGCAGTATATCTTTCTTGCTGCTTTGGAGGATATCATTTGCAATCTTAGGCATTTTTAAAAATCCTAGGGATTATATTTCTTTGTGGAAACTGGTATGCACTGCATGATGTTAAGAGAAATTTTTAGTTTATAGTGAATGCTCAGAGAATTATGAGTCAGAATCATAAGTATCTGGTTAGTACATTTTCTGGATTATAGGGGAAAAACTTAAGCAAAACATACAACTATTTTTTTTTAATAATTGATAAACAATTTATGTTACTTTAAAGTTCAATTTAGACTGTTAAAAATCTGAGTTTTTAAAAACAGCAGTTAAGTGACCAGATTTCAGGAAGGGCTTTCACAGCTTCACTAACCTTTCTTGTCTACAAAGCAGTGTTCATATATATTTTACCCTTTTCCTAAAAATGGTAAAATTTAAATGAAGTTCATCAGATTGTTTCCTATCGAGGATAATTATTCTGGTATGTGTTCATATATTCTGCAAATGAATCCAAAGAACTTCATTTTTCTTGAGTCTTGCTAAAGTTCTTTAACACTAAGTTAAAGTAGCTTTTAAAATTCAAGAGATGTATATTTCCTGAGTCACAAGTACTTAATTTCTCACCTATGCTCATCTAGTGCAAAAACTAGATTTTTATTGTCTCGATTCCTAATTAGCTAACATTAATTCCTAACTTTCCCTATCCCCATTGGGCTGTCAGATGCATGGAGTAAACATGAAATAGAATGTTTCTGTTCTATTTGACACCTTTTGTATAAACTGTATGTGTGTGTGGTGTACTCTTGTTTGTCCCAATATTCTTTTGACAGGAACATATTCCTGAATACAGTGCATGCTGCCTCTGAAACAATCGTGAAATCTCTCGTTTATCCCCTTATAAACCATCTTGTTTCTCTTTCATCATTGTTTCTTTTCGCACCCTTTCTCAAGCTGACTGAATCTTCCGATGAGGTAACAAATAGCCTTTGTCCCTCATACTCTTCCTTTCCATCCCTCTAACTTCATGTAGGTCATTAAGACTAATCACTTCTCTTTTTCTTGGTCCAGACCTGTGGTGTCATTGGTGTGAGGAAACTCCCCCTATCAGTGCAGATTGGCAGCTGTTCTGTAACTTAAAGTCTTAAAAAGTTTTGGGGGCATGGACACTGGGAGATTGTGACACTTGCCCAATGTCACACAGCTAGCCACTTCCTTAGAAGTCTCAAATATTTGCTTCTGGGTGTCCTCCTATCATATTGTGATTTTTGTCTCTTCTTTTTCAAAAAAATGTTTTTCCCATGGTGGTAGATTATTTAAAAGTACAGGAGATTGATTTCAAACTAGAAGAACATATCTAAATGCAGAGTCCATGAAAGAAGCACATCCCTTTGATACTCAGAACTTTTATAGGGCTATATTTTATTGACTGCCATCATGTGGCAGCAACTTCATTTACTTATGGACCATGAGAGAGGTCCCTACAGAGAAACCAATCCTTGATGAGTTTGGACCTCAGACAGATGAGATCTGAGCTTTGAAAGGACGGGGTTAAATTTTCTATGTTCAGTAGTCTCCTAAGGAAAGTCTCTTCGAAACACTTATCATTGAAGAGTCTGGGGTAACAGACTTCAGCAGTTCATGGGAGAAGTGCTATTAGAGTAGCTAGCCATAAAAAAACCCAAGGGAAATGCAGTTTCATAACTCTTCACTCCTTTGGAGAGCTGAACCTGCCCATCTCTTTACAGAATCTCTGTTTTCCTCCAATTTATATTCTTAGGCTGTTGCCATATTTCAAGCTTCTGTGTTGTGCTAGTCAGTAACCATAGCATAGCTGAATGCATCAGTGAGTAATGTGAAACATTTCAGTGTCTACTATCATGTTTAATCATCTGCCCTTTAAAAAAATTCTGAGTTCAGCCTTTGATTCCCTTCTGAATTTCACATCTGATTCTATTTAAGGCTGCAAGCATGGCTCCAGTGGAGGAGGAACTGAAAAGGACAAGCGCTTCTGAAGAACGGAGGCAGAACTCAGGGTCAGACTTCCCAGCCCCAGCGGGCCGGGAACTTATTTTGCGTACCACCGTTCCCCGGCCTGCGCCCTACTCCAAAGCTCTGCCCCAGCGCATGTACAGTGTTCTCACCAAGGAGGACTTTAGACTTGCAGGGGCCTTTTCAGCTGACACCTCATTCTTCTGATTATTTTTTTTAAGAGGTGTCTTATCGATGTCTTCAGAGGTAATGCTAAACTGTTCTTCTTTGAGAGGGAGGGAGAGTGTGCCAGCAAGTGACAGACGGCATGGAGAGGACACCGTTCTGTTGAATGATCAAGAATCACCTTTCAGAGAATTAAGCCAGCATCTGAAAGATTCACCTGCATCACGCTGTGGTTTTGATGTATCCTGGTGGGAACAGAGGAGATGTCAAGAGGCAGCCAAGCATTTTAAATGCTTAAATGGATTGAGAGATTTCTGCCCAAAGAGAGAGCCCTGATCTAGCTTATTTAAAGAACTGAGGCAGCCATGTACTGTACAGGAGCTCAATCTGGAAAGGATACAGTACCCATTCTGTTCCTTTCCATGATTGTTCTTACAAAAACAAGGCATTACCCCACATTCACCATAAATGTAAACACTAGATAATTGTATTTATTACTATCAAGTATAAAAAATAGGGAATTTACTCAGATTTCTGGATATCTTGGTTGTGTCTTCATTCCACAGAATCTTCATGGATATTTTAAAATTGCTTAATCTCTTGTTCGTACAATCACTCAGTGGAAATAATTGGTTATACTAAACTCTTGATGTGCTGTTTTGTTGGGGTTTGGGGTTTTTTTTAAACCCCAGCATTTCATGTAGTTGATCTATTTTTCCATAGAACTTTGCCCTAAATTGATTCTTTCTGGTAACTATATATTAAGCTTCACTGAAAATAGCTTTAAATACATCCTTCAATTTTTTGATACTGTACTAATAAACTAAAACATGATCCAGGCCAAAATTTGGTGTAAAATACTTACTTGTAGGTGTGTCCTCACTGCCCCTTGCTGTACAGTGTGTCCTTGTTTTCTAGTTGCTGCCTTCGCAGTATGTCTAATGGAGCAAGGATGGAACACACACTGTGACTGTAACCTGGTATATGGAAAAGATCATGCAGTCAGTAAAATTTGAATGTACATACTTATGTCATGAATAAAATTATTTTAAAGCAATATTTTTTGGGGGATGTGTTGACATCTTTCTTGTATGTCAGAATGCTGCATTTACCTTAAATCTGTCTGTGGCCCTAAAGTTCTGAACTCCTTCCAAATTCATAATATAATCCAGTATAGCAAAAATATGAACCTTTGAGAATAGCACCCACAGGTTGCTTGTGGCCCACCAAAGGATTTCAGGTGACCGGCAAAAAACGTAGGGTTGCCACTGCACATTCTCCTATTTGTCGTGCGACCTGTGGCAACCAACTATTATCGGTCTGTCTGTAGTCTAACCTATCTATGGGCAGAACAAGTTTAGGCTATTTTAATTTTGGCCCCTACCTACTGCCAAGTTGTACAGGTCTGATATAAGAGGGTATTTTTGTTTTTTGTTTTTTTTTACTTTAAATCAAGTCAGAATAGAGCACTGACCTTATGCAAAGGCTAAATCTACTTTTGGTCATTACCTTTATTAACTGTGAAGACTCTTGATTACTTTTAGTATATCTCATTTAGTTTTTATTTCAGTAAAGGGTCCTATAAAATAATACGTAAATCCAAGTTGTAGGCTGTTTTCCTGAGAGTTTTCCTTTCATGAGGTAATAATATGGGCTGGAGGCTTCAGAGAAGGCTGCCATTCTTTTTTTTTTTAATTATTCATTTATTCTAAGTATTTTCCCTTTTTAAATATTAAGTTCCAAATTCTCTTCCAACCCCTGCCCACATCCACTGAGAAGGCAAGTGAAGTGATATCATTTATATAATCATGTAAAATATATTTCTACATTAGCCATATTTCTCCAAAGAGCAAGAAAAAATAAAGAAATGGGGAAAATCATACTCTAATTTTCACTGAGTTCACCAGTTCTCTCTCGGTAGGTGGATAGCATTTTTTCATCAGAAGTCTTTTGGAATTGTCCTGGATCACTGTCTTGATCACAGTAACCAAGTTTTTCACAATTGATCATTATTAAAACATTGTTGTAACCATGTACAGTGATCTCCCTGTTCTTCCCACTTCACTTTGCAGCAGTTCGTAGCAGTTTTGGAGGGCTGCTATTCTTAACTTTTTTTTTTCTAATCTATTTGAAATGCACAAAAATTTCATTTTGATAGTTGATTATAAGGAATGCTAGCTTGCCATCATTTATATACTCTGTTGCTGAGGATGGAATTATGTAGGGAGATCCTTTGTCTTCCAAGCCCCGGTAATATCTCAACATTGGCTCGTATTTACGTAATAACTCCCCTTTATGTAGCACTGTCACATTTACCAAGACCTTATCTCATAATAGTCCTGTGTGCTAGGAAACCTCGGTATCAGTGCTCAAGAATTAAGGGCCTTGCTCAAGTTTTCTCAGTTATTAAATGGCAGAGCTTATCTTTAAGCCCCCTATTTCCTGGTTACTAGCCCAGTGCTTTTTCTCACAGTGCTCTTTTCCTTTGCCAAAGAGAGCATTATGTAGAGTTTTCAACTAGATAACTTGAAAAGCATAGGGGAAAAAAAGGTTTAAAGAAGATGTAAAAGATGAGCTGAACTGGCTAAAAATGATAAAGTTGAAGAATTTATTTTTTTTAGCGGCATTTAACTACTCATCATTTCCTCTGACTTCCCAAAAGAAAGAGAAACTTAGTGAACCTAAGAAATTCATGTTGAACAGTGAAGACAGAAAATGAAATAACTAACCATGGGAAGTAGTGAAATTACCTTCCTTTGAAGTTTTTTAGAATCAGAAACAATGCATCAGTTTGGGATGGGCAAAGTGCTATCTTGCCTCAAGTTAGGGCACAGACAAAATGATTACTAGTTCTTTAAAGCCCCTCAAATGTTATTTTTTTCTTATGAGCCATTCTCTGATCTTACCCTTTCCAGCCTCAATGCCTTTGTAAATTGGCCTCTCTGTTCCCCTTCCCTCCCAACACAACACACAAACACAATTTCTGCCTTTGGAATCATCGATAGGTTCATAGACATAGTTGGAAAGTACCTCAGAAGTCATCTAGACCAGGACTTCATAAACTTTCCACTTGAGACCCTTTTCACCCTTTTTTGAGTTTAGGCAGTGTTCTTTGGTGGTGTGTGGCCTGAGGGCACGCACAGTGTAAGGTGTGCATACTTTGTGTTCAGAACCAAGGCTGCAGTGAACAGGACGAGAGCTACCAGAAACACCTTGGATTCATTATGCCTTCGATTTTAACTAATTTTTGATCGGTGTGCATTCAGAAACCTTTTACTGTTGCCAGACTTTTCATAACTCCATATGAGGTCATGACCCGTAGTTTTAAGAAGTGCTGATTGAGACCAGTGGCTTCACTTTACTGATGAGAGCTAAAGCCCTGGGAGTTGTGAGTGAGTTGTCCAAAGTCACAGAGGTAGCCTGTGTTTTGAGCCCAAAAAAGTACCATTTATCTAGCAAGCTTTTCCTCATACTTCCTCTTGCCCTCTCATAGTTTTAAATGATCTCCTCAAATCTCATACCACTATCTGAACTGTTCTATGGCCTTAGAGCCTGTATATTCTCTCTTTCTCTTACACTTGCTATGAGATTTTTTTTTTTTAGATGAGCTGATTGAAGGTAAAGGACTGTGTCTTTCTTCATCTTTGTATCAGTATCTAATACACTGTACGTAGTAGGTACTTGATAAACTTTCTTAAATTCAACCTCAACAGATAATTATTTGGTACAGTCTGTAAGTCAGTTACTAAATAGGCTTAAGTCTGAGCCATCGAATGGTAAAAGTCAAAATAAGTACCAGTGAGATTTGGAAAAGTGGACTGATTGTGCTCCTTCTGATTAGGACTTTGAGGAATAAAGCAAAAATGTACAAAATGGAAATAACTTAGAGGCAAAGAAGTTTACAGAATTTGGGAATATGCCCTACAAAGGCTTAAGTTTTCCCCTTTTTCATAGGAATTTAATCCTATTCTGCCTCAGTTTCATTATATTTGCAAATGTTCAGTAGGTCTCACCCAGAAGGAGGTATTTGACCTAACAACAGCTCTTGCAAAGCATGTTGAAAAGTCACTGGATATTGGGAATAGTAACTAAACCTGTAAATTTTTGCTCAGTTAAAACATAAAAATCTTTTGAGTTTGGACTTTGTTTTAAAGCTCTCAGTATTTATTTCGATGATTTATGTATACATATATTCCCAGTGGGGATTACTAAGGATGGGAAAAAGAAAATGGAGGCAAATTGAGCGCTTGGAGGGAAAATATCTGATATTGAGAGTATTCATAATACCCATCAACACTGCTAGGTATGTAAGTAGCAGGTGGGCTAAAGAGCTAACCTGTGGGAAAATGTGGAGTCCAAGCCAAACCTAGAGCCCTTTTGCATTCTGTTCCTAGTCAGCAAGTAGCCATATGCATCACATTCCTTCCCTACAGATGCTCTCAGAGTGCTATTCTTAAGTTGAGTCTTTCTGACAAAAGATTTTAGGAATAGATCTGAAATGTCTGGTTCTTTATTTTTTTTAACTCTTCAGACACCTTTGAACCGGAAGATTTGAGTCTCTTAGATTATTTGGGGATAAAGAATTTCTCCAGCTCTTAACTTGGTGGCAGCTTGGGGAGCGTGAGTTTGGCTGAATCCTGTAATGCTAAAATAAAGCTCCTTTATATTAGCATAGCTCCCTCACCAAAAATGTTGCTTTTTCTCAAGGCAACTTGTCACCTCTTTACCAGGTACTCATGGGCAAAGTGCCTCTAAACGAAGTCTCACCATCTCCAGGAAGGTTTTCTGGCAGCAGTTTCTTAGTGTAAAGAGTAAACTGAAGAAGGCTGGTGTAGGGTCACCCTTACAGCAATGCGCACTCTCTGACAGAGACCAAGCAATAGCTTGCCAGCAAACAAGGCCTGCACCTCTTCCCTGCCCAGCAGAGCCAGCATCAACAAGGTGGGGGGGAAGGGGAGCAGGGGATGGGGAAGACAGTTGCCAGCAAGGAACAGTTTTATGAAATATGCCTAAATTGGCTGTTCTTTTTTCATTATATCCTTCTATCCCTAGCAGCTAGCACAGTGCCCCTCACGCACTATGTAATGAGTGCTCATTTAAGTGGATTAGAATGGAAACCCAAATGCCAGCTTAGACACAAAGAGCATTCTTCCCCTTTCTTAGTTCTTTACTTGAACATATCTTTGCAAAATTTCCCTCTCTGTCAATTAAGTCTGTAGTTTTTGTTTTTTTATTTAGCCCTATCCCAGATTAAGATGGTGATTTTAAAGGAACAACTCCCAAATATCAGTCAAGGTGATTTTAGCCCTACTTCTAAGCACCTAATGAAAAAATGTTATTTATAAGTAAAAAAAAAAAAAGAATACTGCTTCTACTCAGCATTCGAATGAGATGACTCCTTCAGCAAGCCATCAAGCATTTGATGGGTGGCCTCTCCCTGGGCATGAGCCATTACACTTGGCCATGGGAGTAAGGGGAAGGTAGAATACCAGAGAAGCAAGAGATGTACTGTTGGCACACTGATGACATGTTATTAAAAGCAATTTGGGTAGGTGTCTTATTCCTCACTTTTGCCAGCACTCACCCAAGTAGTGACTGGTTGGTTTTTAATGCCTGGTTCTCCAGAAACAAAATCTATAGGAGAATAAAATGATATGGTTGGACCAGATGGTCTCTAATAAACTTCAGGCAACCGAATAGGAGTAAGGGTGCCAGATGTGGAGTCAGAGCACTCCAGATTGGACCTTACCTGGGGCAAGCCATTTCAGGTCCTAGCATCCTCATCTTTAAAATGAAGATGTAGTAATTACTTCTAGGATTTCTTTCAGTGAGAAATCTGTTATCTAATGCCCTTTGATGTGCAAATTATGTTAGGAGAAATGGACTCCCACCTCTTCTCCCCTTCTCTCCAGAGCTATAGCTTTTGGACTTTTCACAATGGTGCACAATGAATTAAAATAATAATAACAATAATAAGCATTTATATAGGTTTGCAAAGTGCTTTACAACTGAGAAATAAGTACTATTATCTCCAGCTTATAGATATAGAAACAGACAAATCAAGTGACTTTCCCAAGGTCACACAGCTAGCAAGTATAGAGGATGGATTTGAACTCGTGGCTTCTTGACCCCAAGTCTAGCTCTTCATCCACGGTGCTACATTTCCTCTAAGATACTGTAATAACTCACATTTAATAAGAATCTTAAGATTTGCAAAATGCTTTTTCTCAAGATCAATTCTATACTCTCTATTAACCTGGCTTTCCACAGCTTTTCTTTTTCTCCCCCTTCTCATCGGCGAGTACAGCTGTGTTTATTGAGATTGCACAGAAGTTGTGCCAAATTGCTGGTAAAGTTCTTGCTGTGAACAAGTAATGATCGAGCCTAAGGGTAATAAATATCTGCTTTTCTAATGCCAACTGGCTGTCAGAGTCACAAGGTAATGTACTGTAAGGGAAGAGCCACAAATGGGTTGGAGGAAAAAACGATTGAGAAAGCAAAAACAATAAAAAAAAAAACACCCCAAGCCCCATACGGGATTATTTAGCTTGGCTAAGGACAGGGGAGGATGTCAGTTTTTTAAGTATTCCTTTACGAAGACTGGCCCATTCAGCTTCCACATCTCTGCATGATTCTGTTTTGCTCTATGTCCATTTAAACTATAGAAGTGATCTGGGGGCGGCTAGAAAGAACTTACCCAAGGACAGAATCTGGAAGAGAGGTCTTTGAAGGGGGAGTCGGGGGAGGAGAGGAACACAGTATTATTCCCAATTGGGCTTAGAAAAAGCCACCTATGGTTTCCTCCAAAAAGTCATCAGAGAAGCTGCAGTAGTCTACTTTGCTAGCGCATCTCCTTGAGTACGGTTTCATTGCTTCTCCCTTATGTAACCTCAAATCCTCCTTCGGGGTGGCCAAGGAGTATTAATCCTTTCCTTCTTGTCCAATCATGGGAAACGGGGAACTTAGTACTCAAGTAAGCCCTTGCGAGATTGCTCAGGGAGATTAAAGAAACTCCTTCCTTGATAAGAGTCATAAGGATAGAGTAATTATATGTCAAGAACTGTACCATCGTGGGAAAGATGCCGACATCTGAAATTGCTTCTGACTCAAGGATTCTACATAACAAACAAGGGAAAGCTGAGGCTAGAAACTGTTTTTTTCCTTCAAGTTTCTCATTGATGGACCCAAAATGGGAATGAGAAACAGGCTTCTAGCAGCTCACTTATGTCTTGGTCTTGATTAAAAAAACAAAAACAGCAAAGGCTACTTTTTGTTCCCCTAGAATCATGGGTAGCATGTAGGATGTTTGCTCTTAAAAAAATGACAAAGACATCAACAAACATGAATATTTCCATTTACAAATAATAGGGAAATAAGGGCTGCGTCTGAAACCGTGAAACTCTATACCAGTGTGTTGAACTCACATAGAAGTGGATAGCCACTGTGTGGGATGAAAGACCCTCAGCAATTAAAAAGTTAATTTATAATAATTAGGAGCCATCTCAGGGTGGGAACAGAAATAAATTTTATTCAATTCTCAAGAATTGGGTGTCCTCTGCCAGAACAGATCTAGAAAGAGAGGCGCTTTACAAGGCGCAAAGCACCAATAATTATACCTAACACAAGAGAATTCCCACCCACCTCTGATCCTTCTCACCATTGGCTGGGAGGCAGGCTTACAATCTGAGCACAAAAGCTAGACAAAGAACCAGGAAATCAAGGTACAGAAACTCCAATTCCCATTCCCTTAGTTAATGATTACAACTGAGGTGACATTTATAAATCTAGAGAAGGAGGATAGGATAAGGGTAGAGGGAGACCCTCTCCATTCTTTTACAGTAAAAGAAAGCAGGTCACAGTGACCCTATTCTTACTGAGCAAATCTTTAAACCAGAACCAGAAGAAAGAACAAAAAGTTTCAGGGTAAATTTTCCCAGAGGCTGAGACATCAGACTCTCATAGCCTCAGAATTTTTATATATAACTTCCCTGTGAAGTCTTCACATTTTATTTACCTCACACAGCCACTAAGCCATACATAAGAATCCCTGTGGGCCACAAATTGACTATGAGAATGGTGTGTGTGTGTTTGTCTGTCTGTTTGATTTTGCCACATGTTTAATATCTCTGCTCTATTGCATATGGATTAGATCTTTTAAAAGTATTCAATTTACTGCTTTCTATGACCTCTCCTTAACTTCCTTCCATTTCTTTGAAAATTTTAAAACTATTTCATCCAAGTACTTTTCCTTTTTTTTTTGCATCACTATCACATTTTCTATCTTCTTCCTCTCATATCTCTGTCCCTGCTATGCCCTCCAAAAGTCCTCCACTATGACAAGAGCCAAGCAAAACATCCACACTTTGGCCAGGGTAGTTTTAATTAGTCAGTCGACAAACATTTATTAAGAGCTTACTATATGTGAGGCAATGTGTTAATTAGCTAGAGTTCTTAGGCTAACATTAATTTTTTTTTAATTTTGTGAATGTATGATGTACAGTAGGAAAATTAAAGCGTATTCCCCCATAATACTATATTAAATTTGAATAGCACCTTAATTATCTATGAAAATACTTCCATGAATTTAACACCAAATATTACTGGGCTAGGCAAGCTGGGTACCTAATTAATACACATTGTACAAAATGAGGGTCCTATCCTTAAGAAACTTGTAATATCTTGTCCTTCTCATAGTAGATTCTCCATTAACCTAAGATCACAAATTTAGAGCTGGAAGGAGCCTTAAAGGTCATCTGATCCAAACACTGGCCCCCTCATTTTGCTGATGTGGAAACAGACCCAGAAAGGTTCAGTATGTGCCCAATATCACACAGGTCAGCTGGAGATCTGAACCAAGATTTCCCAAGTCCATCATGCGCCAATACCAAAGATTTAGGACTAGAAAGGGTCTTCAAATCATTTAGTCTAATCTTATGCACATGAGGAAACACAAGAGACTCAGCCACAGCCTTATTACACATGGGTTGTTTACATTTTTTAAAAGACAGTTTAAAAACCAGGCGAGGTTGAGGACTAAAGAATTGGAAAAGCACATATAAAAAAGTTGGAGACCTCTTTGGTCAAAGCAATAAATGAGTTTGTTCTCCCTTTCCCCATTTCTTGCTCTCTTGCTTACCTGTTGACCTAGGATAACTTCAGTCTTTGGGCTACTTTCTGATGACTATATTTTATGCAGTATTTTATGAAACAGGAAATAAGCAAACAATGATGAATCCCTTGCTGTCTTTCTTCTTCCTTTGCATTACTTACATTTTTTTTTTGCCTGACAGATATTACCAGATGAAATGACTTACAGTAGGTAGCTAGAGATGATAGTGTAGGAAGGGACTGCACACCTCAAAACTACGTACTTAGAGAACTGTGCTGTCAGCCACATCGAGCCCTAAGACCCTGGAGCAGCAGTTCTGGGACTCCTGAGGACAAGAGGCTATTTTTTTTTTTCAGGAGAATAAAAAGTATCAGAATTTTATTGTGCATATTTATTAAACAAAAAAAGATTACCTTCGAAGATGTGAAATTCTCTAAAAGAATACCAAATAGAGATCTTTAATTATCTAAAATCAGAAGAGCAGAAAAAAAAGAACTGGTTGAAGTAACTTCCAAAAATAGTAGGATGGGCAAAGTGGAAATATACTCCTGGTCTTTATGGATTTACAGCATAAGTATATCAATTTTTCTCACAATAAAAAGGGATATATTCTATTCTTTTTAAAAGAGAAATATAATCTAAATACCTAAACTAAGGAAGAATAAAGCAAAAGAAAATTAGAGACTAACATTGCTAGGCAGTGAAATAAGTAAATACAGCACTGGGCTTTTAATCAGGAAGATTCATCTTCAAGAGTTAAAATCTGACCACCTCAGACACAGGCCGTATGACCCTGGGCAAGTCACTTTAACCTGTTTACCTCAGTTCCTCATCTTTAAATGAGCTTGAGAAGGAAACTGAAAATCACTCCAGTATCTTTGCTAATCAATAATTAGAAATTGCCAAAGTATCAATGTAGTTTTGGCATAAACAAACTTCTTTTTAATAATCAGGGATATCAGTAAGTGAAAAATGTTTCCTAATAATATGATGAGTCAGGTTTGGAACTCTTCAGCTTCAAGTAGGAATAGATCTATTCTGAAGTATATCCAAATGTTAAACTTGGCAATGTTAATTGGGCTTAGCTGCTTCTTCTAGATGCTGAGATACTGATTCTAGTCCCAAATGTATTTCCAACCTCTTTTTTTCCTGGCTTGAAACTCAAACTCGACAACAAAACTTGGATTCTCCTCCTCCCTGAGGGATACTAGCCTGCTGGGACTTTTAGAGGCCATTTTTCTAGACTTTAAAAATAAAAATCTGGATAGTTTATCCAAAATCCATAAGTTTAAGAGTTTATTTGCTCCAGATGCTCCTTTTCCATTGGATCAATCTCTCTCCTCTTCTAAGATGACTGGGCTTAATGTAGTTCCATAACTTTTGGTTGGTTCCCAGCTCCAACTTTGCAAAAGAAACAGGTATTCTCCTTTACAACAACCTAATCCTTTCATTCTTTTTTTCTTTTTTCTTTCCTTTTTATTTTAGTTTAATACACTCAATGTTACAAGTTTTTGAGTTCCAAATTTTCTTTTTTTAAAATTCCATACTTTATTCTTTAATATTTTTCAGTTTTCAGCATTGATTTCCACAAGATATTGAGTTACAAATTTTCTCCCCATTTCTACCCTCCCCCCAACTCCAAGATGGCATGTATTCTGATTGCCCCATTCCCCAGTCAGCCCTTCCTTCTGTAACCCCATTCCCCAGCCCCCCATCCCTTTTCCCCTTACTTTCTTGTAGGGCAAAATAGATTTCTATGCCCTGCTGCCTATATATCTTATTTCCCAGTTGCATGCAAAAAATCCTTTTTTTGAGCATATACTTTTAAAACTTTGAGTTCCAAATTGTCTCCCCTCTTCCCTCCCCACTCACTCTCCCTAAGAAGACAAGCAATTCAACATAGGCCACACATGTATCATTATGCAAAACACTCCCATAGTCATGTGAGGGGCAGAGCCAAGATGGCGGCCGGAAAGCAGTGACTGACGTGAGCTCCCCACCAAGTCCCTCCAAAAACCTATAAAAAATGGCTCTGAACCAATTCTAGGGCTGCAGAACCCACAAAGTGGCAGAGGGAAGCAGGGCTCCAGCCCAGGACAGCCTGGATGGTTTCTGGGTAAGGTCTGTCCCGCACAGAGCTCCTAGCTGAGAGGAGCGGAGCTGAGCCCAGCAGAGCCCAGCGTGCATGGCATGGACTGACCTCAGACCGACCAGACCAGCAGCCAAGCGGAGAGTGCCCTACAATCCTGAATTACTGAGCTGTGGCATCTACCAGACCTCTCAACCCACAAAGAGCAAAGACAACAGAGAAGGTTAGTGGGAAAAGCTGCAGGACTGAGTTTGCGGTTCGGCCACCGCCCCTGGGGCAGCGGAGGTGGGACAGCTTTAGAACTATGGCTGAAGTTGCTTCTGGCCCCAGGCCCACCTGGTGGGAGGAATTAAGTGGCTGATCAGAGCAGGAGTGAAGAGCCTGCTGAAGATTTAAGCCCAGTCTGGGTAGGGGGTTCTTGGGGAAGGAGGAGTGCTGGTGAGGCAGCGCATCTGCCCAAGCGTGGAACATAGAACTCTTTAGTCTACAAGCAGTCATGCCCCAAT
>CM053622.1:578122594-578164384 GCA_028646595.1 Phalanger gymnotis
GTTTTCAAATCCTTTTTGAGCTCTTCCATGGCCTGAGACCAGTTCATGTTTTTCTTGGAGGCTTTTGATGTAGGCTCTTTGACTTTGTTGACTTCTTGCTGTATGTTTCAGTCTTCTTTGTCACCAAAGAAAGATTCCAAAGTCTGAGACTGAATCTGAGTACATTTTTGTGGCCTGGCCATGTTCCCAGCCCACTTACTTGACTCTTGAGTTTTTCATCAGGGTATGACTGCTTGTAAATAGTACTTTGTTCCAAGCTTGAGGGGATGTGCGGTTGTTTTCAGAGCTATTTCTATACAGCCAGCTCTGCCACACCAGCACTCCTCCTTCCCCAACTACTGCTAACCCAGACCTGATGCAAATCTTAAGCAGGCTGCATTCCTGCTCTGCCACTTAATTCCTCCCACCAGGTGGGCTTGGGGCTGGAAGCACCTGCAGCTGTAGTTCTGTAGCTGCACCACCTCTGCTGCCCCTGGGGTGGTGGCCAAACTGCGAACTCCTTTCACTCTGTTCCCCGCAGCTTTTCCCACTAACCTTCTCTGTTGTCTTTGGTGTTTGTAAGTTGAGAAGTCTGGTAACTTCCACAGATCACCGATTCAGGGCACCAGGGCCTGTTCTGCCCGGTCCTGGTCTGGTTGGTCCTGCTGCTGCCCATGCTGGGCTGCGCTCCCCTCCGCTCCCAGCTCCATGTGCAATAGACCTCACCCAATGACCATCCAGGCTGTCCTGGGCTGTAGCCCTGCTTCTCTCTGCTATTTTGTGCGTTCTGTCATTCTAGAATTTGTTCAGAGCCATTTTTATAGGTTTTTAGAGGCACCTGGTGGGGAACTCACGCAAGTCCCTGCTTTCCAGCAGCCATCTTGGCTCCACCCCCCACTCAATGGTGTTTTTTGATAATGATGATTCCAACATGTTTCAGGGCCCATTCTCCAGCAGGTAACTTGAATTTCTTTTACTTGGACATGGGACAACAGAATGTTCCTTAAGCAACTCAAATCACAGGACTATTAATAATCTTGAAGTCCTTGAATATGAAGTAGCCTGGTCATACCACTACTGTGCCCATACCCAAAGAGATCAAAGAAAAAGGAAAAGAACTCATACACACAATTCTGTGTAGTGGCAAAGCAATGGAAACTAATTTACACAATTTATAAAAATACTGCAAAAGCAACCAATTTTGAAAAACTTGAGAACTCTGATCAATTCAATGATCATTTATGATTCCAGAAGACAACTGATAAAACATGCTGCCCACTTCCTGACTTGGGATGCAGTCTGAGACATAGTTTTGGACATGGCCAATCTGCGAATTTATTTTACTTGACTATGCATATTTTTACAAGGTATTTTGTTTTCCTCACTAAAAGGAGGAGGAGGAGGCAAGATGGAGAGAAAAATAATTTTTTCAGTTGAAAAAATTAAATTAAAAATATTTGTAGCAAGAAAAAGTCCGTGGATGTTAAGCTTAAAAAAAGAGAGAGAGCCCTTTTCCCCAAGATGGTGCCAAATGTAGGCAAAAGTAGGATTATTCTCCTCAAGATAGAAGCCCAGTCCAAGGCCTTGAAGGCCAAGAAAGTGGTGCTGAAGGGTTTCCATGGCCACAAAAAGATACAAATGTTCCCCATCTTCTGGTGACTGAAGACAATGACTTTGAAGGTGGCCTGAATACCCTAGAAAATGTGCCCCTTAGAGATTCCACTGATCAGTGAGTCTGCTATGAAGAACACTGAGGACAACACCCTCGTCTTCATTTTGGACATCGAGGCTAGTAAGAATCAGATCAAGCGGGTGGTAAAGCTACGTGACATCAGTGTAGCCCAGGTCGACACTGACTGGGCCTGATGGAGGGAAGAAGGCCTGTGTCCAATGCGCTCCAGACTATGATGCTGCGGATGTCGCCAACAAGACTGGAATCATCTAAAATGCATCCAGCTATCCTGCTCCATCTACGATAAAAAGTTTTCCCATTAAAAAAAAAAAGAGGAGGCATCTTCTTGTGACATGGCTTCCCTGGTCACCCCGCTCTGAAAACTCTACATTTTCTTAGTTTAAGCATTTACCAGAAGAGTGACATAAGAAGCTAATTAGATCTCAGTACTAAATGATGTGGCACTCATCTGATTTTTTTTTTAAAGTTCTTTAGCCAACCAAAAGCTTAAGTAAATAATGAGCGGTCAATATTACTTTTCATTATTCACATTTGTCTTTTTTGGCCCTATTTTTGGCCAAGTACACTCTTTATTTTTGTCCAGGTTACATAACAAGGGAACCACATTCTTAGTAACACACTGTCATTCTTTTGCATTATCTTGCCTGGATGAAGAAAAGAAATATTTTTAGAGTGTGAATTTCCCAAATGTTCTGAACTATTCTGGGACCGAAATAATAATGTCATAGGGGAAAAAAAAGATAGTAGGGAAAGGGCCAAGTTTTCTCCTCTCTGGCTCATACTGAACATCTCTGGCGAAAGCTTCCCCATCTACCCAGGGAAGTTCTTTAGATGACTGGGAATGGGATAAATTCCTTCCTGACCTCTCATAAGGACGATCGAGAGGATAGACTTCTTGGAGAATGTTTTGAAATCTTAGCAGCTGAGTCAGAAGTCAGGGGCCACTTTTACTTTTCTTTTTCCCTAATGCTTTGAGAAGGGCAGCTAGGTGGAGCAGTGGCTAGACCACTAGGCTTGAAGTCAGGAAGACTCATTCATCTTCCTGAGTTCAAAATTTGGCCTCAGACAATTACCAGCCATGTGACTCCCAAGTCACTTAACCTTGTTTGCCTCAGTTCCTTGTCTGTAAAATGAGCTGGAGAAGGAAATGGCAAACTATTCCAGTATTTTTGTCAAGAAAACCCCAAATGGAGTCACATGGGGTTGGATATGACTGAAATGACTAAATAATGAGAAAATGTTTTGAGATGCTGAATATCAATCAATAAGCATTTAGTAGGCACTTACTAAGAACGAGGCACCATGCTAAGTGTTGAAAATATGAAGACAAAAGCAAAACAGTTTTTGCCTTCGGGGATCTTACATTCTAATGGGAGAGACAACATGCACTTATATAGGTATATGGAAGATATACAAAGTACAACATAATCTTGGAAGCAAGGCAGGGGTAACCTGGGTGGGGATGGGGGCTGCCAACAAAACTGGAGGATCAAGAAAAGATTTCTGCAGTAGGTGGTGCTTGACCTAAGTCTTAAAAGAAACCAATAATTTGGGGAAGACAATTCTGGGGAAAGTAACCTCTTCTTTAGCCCTAAGAAGCCATCTAAAGTGACTAAATGAATGAAATATCATTTATAAAATGCTTACTGTGTATCAGGCACAGTGCTGAGCACTGGTAATGGAAATAAAAAAAGCCAGACAGTCCCTGCTCACAAGGAGTTCACATTCTAATAGGGAGACTCCACATCAAGGCATTCATTCATTCATTCCCTCCTCACTTCTACTTCAGAATGTCTAGCTTCCTTAAAGGATCAGTTCATCTGCTGCTATCTCCAAAACAGCCTTTCCTGAGGCCCCCATTTGTTACTGAGCTTTTCCCTCCTCTAATATTACCTTGTACATATTTTGTGTTCACTTTTCCTCCCTGCCCTACAACAGAATGTAAACACTTTGAGGGCAGGGACTCTAAACTGAACTCATTATTTCTCCCCTCACCCCAAGTCCTTCCTTCTTCCTAACTTTCCTAAAACTGTCCAGGGTCCCACCATCGTTCCAATCAACCAGACTAGCAGCCTAGGGGTCATCTTTAACTCCTCACTTTCTCCCTGGGTCTCCATATCCAATTTGTTTCCAGATTCTACTTTAATAACGTCTCCTGCACACGTCTCCTTTAGCACTTCACTTTGAGACTGAAGTCTCTTCCTACTCCAGTCCATCCTTCACTCAGCTGTCAAATTGATCTTCTGAAAGCATGGGTCCCATCACGTTACTCTCCCCCAAACTCTGCTCTCACCTCCCATCTGATAAACCCCAGTGGTTCCCTATCATTTCCATGATCAAATATAAAATCCCGGTTGGCATTCAAAGCCTTTCATAATCTAGATCCTTCCTCTCATACCTTGCTCTCATCCATGTCCTCTGATCCAGTGACACAAGACACTCATCTCTTGACTCTGTATTTTCACTGGCTCTCTCACATACTTAGAATTCTCTCCCCACTTACTTCCTGGTTTCCTTCAAATCCCAGACAAAAATTTCACCTTCTACAAGTGCCCCCCCTAGTGCTAGAGCCTTTCCTTTTGTTGATGATCTCCAACTCATTCTTGCATATAGTTTATTTGTACATAGTTGTTTGCACACGTCCCCCACTAGTATGCAAATGCCTTGAGAGAAGAGACCATAACTTTTGCCTTTCTTTGTATCCCTAGCACTTAGAACAAATCCTGGCACACAGCAGGTGCTTCATAAATACTTGGTACCCCAAACTCCATTTATTCCATTTGTTTACTGGCTGTCTGGGAAAGATGTGGCAAGAGGAAAGCTTTTGGGAGCCCTGCATACAACTTACAAGACATAGCACGATCTCTACGAGTTTAATGTCTATTAAGGCCACAGAAGTCACCACATTCCTACCCTGCTGGCATTTCCATATGGAGGAATCCAGGGAACACTTCCTAAGATAGATCCTTAGAGCCAACCTTAAATGAACCATAGGAAAAGTTCAATTCAACAAAGGGTGCCTATGTCCTGTCCTGCACCAGAATTAAAAGCAATATCGTCCCCAAGCTTGAAAGATTTATAATCTAGTTGAAATAAGGACAGATCATGTGACTCAAGGCAATAGATCTAGAAGCACCTTTGCATTTTTGAGCCTCTATGTTCTTCTGTAGCCACAAAATGATAGATGCAGAATCTTAGAGTTGGAAGGGACCTCAGAAGCAGAAATCCCCTCGGCAACCTCCTTGACAAGTGTTCGTCTGGCTTCTGGTGAAGGACTGCTGTAGTGGGTCTGATAATAGAATGAAATTATACACATGTAGCTTATTTAACAGGTGACAAAAGGTTTACTTAACCTTAACATAGTAAGAATACTCAATAAGGATACAGCACACATCTTGGGAAGACGTGGTCCCCCTCATCTCCATATGGAAATGCCAGCAGGGAAGAAATGCAGTGACTTCTGTGGCCTTGAGACATCGGCCAAATCTGAAGAGCCTTGACTCCACATGGGAGAACCCTTGTGTATGCTCTTAGGTAAATAGATATATCCAGACATCTACTCTGAAAATTTTAGAGTAGATCAAATACATAATTGGCATAGTCCATGGAGAAAATTACTGGGGAGTGATATGAAAGAGGGACTGGAGACAGGACAGACTGGAGACAATGAGATGGGCTAGGAGGTTATTACCACAGGCTTGGTGGTGGTGGTGCTTGTCTTTCATTCTCGATGAGGACCAAAATGGCATTGTTATGTTGGAGTCAAGATACAGTGTGTTCAACTGTGGCTGACCAGACCAATATGAGCTTGGATAGCTCTACAACAGGTCAAGCACAAATAGTCCACACAAACACTTGGAGTGGAAATGTCTCTAAATCTGTGCATCCCATGTTTCTTTTGAGTTATTACAATTCTGCTTTGCTCCTAGGGCACAATGCCTTCTTTGATGTGGGCATGCCACGCTGGGCAGTCCTGTGCTAGTATCTCCCAATTGATTCCAAAGTTCTTCAGAGAAACCTCGAAGGTGTCCTCGTATCACTTCTTCTGATCACCATGTGAGCGCCTGCCTTGTGTGAGTTCTCTAAAATAGGCAAATGTACATTTGGCATTCAGGCTATGTAGTCAGCCCATCAGAGTTGCACTCTTCAGTAGAGTTTAAATGCTTGGCAGTTCAGCCTGAGAAAGGACCTCAGTGTCTGGTACCTTACTTTGTCAGGTGATCTTCAGAATCTTCCTAAGACAATTCAAATAGAAATGATTCAGTTTCTTGGCATGGGGCTGGTAGACTGTCCAGGTTTCACCGGCATACAACAATGAAGTCAGCACAATGGCTCTGTAGACGTGCAATTTGGTAGGCAGCCTAATACTTCTTCTCTCCCACACTTTCCTTCAGAGTCTCCCAAACACTGATCTAGTTCTGGCAACGCATGCCCTAATTAGGGTAGTTGCAGAGGAAGTAGAAAAGAAATGAAAGAGAATCTATAGGAGTTGGCAAATGATTGGATGTGTGGTATGAGGAGAGGAAGAAGGCAAAGGAAAAAAAATGACTCCAAGGTAACTGGAGGGATGGTGGTGCCAGAAAAAGAGAATTAGAGGGAGAGCAAGAAGGATGTGTGTGTATATGAGTGGAGAAAGGATTGGCTGTCCAAGATATGTTGAGAATTAACAAGAAAACAAGGAAAGAACCCTAATTCAAATCCTGCCTTGCACATCCACTTAGCTCTATGATCCTGGGCAAGCCATTTCAACTTCTTTGAGCCACAACGTTGTTAAACATAAAATAGGGTACCTACCTCTCAAGATTATTAAGGGCATCAATTGAAATAATTTGTATAAAGCATTTTACAGCATTAAAGCATTATGTGAATGTCAGCTATTATTAGCACATTCACTTCATTCCATCACATAGTCACCTGCCTGCTTATTTCTGTTGGTCCGCTTTATTACCATCCATTCAATCCTGTAAATAGTCAAAAGAATAGGGCCTGGGCAAGTTTTCTCGCTGTCTGGCTCAATGTCATCTCTACAACACAGCATGGATATTCTTAAAATATGATATGATAATGATTTTTTTGAAATTTCCGTGTAAAGCTGCCTTAAAAGCTATCACAGACCAGCAGAGTAAAGGAGTTTATCAGTGAACCTCTTCAAGAAAAAAAGACCTTTGTAGAAGTCAGCAGACACTCTTGAAAAGGGAAAACATTTCTTTGACATGAAGGATTTAAGATGGTAGGTTTACATGGAACTTTGGAGGTCCAAGTGAATCTATTGAATTGGGTATTTAAACCACAAGGAAAACAAAAATTTCAGGTATTCAGTAAGTTATCTTAAATAAAGAGACCACAGTATTTCCCTCAACCTACTAAGAACTTGTAGGCCTTTTTCTTCTAGCCCTTCCAGAAGCCAGTGAATAACAAGCCCTGGCCTCTTAATGAGGATGGTTCACATTCAGGAGTGTCTTTGGCAAAGGAACAGGAATTATTCTACTCAGATGATCTCAATAGCCTCAGTATGGAACTCCAAGGGTTTTTACGAAGAAGGGAAATGACCCACTGAGTAAATGGAACGTGCTACACTCAGAAAGGTAGGCAATAGTTATGATTTATTCTAACTGCTTTAGATTATTTTTATCATGCTGCTGTGAAAAACAACTCTAATAAGTAAACCCAGCAGAGAGCTCAAATTCTGAAGCAACATTGCAAGCTGGCTCAGCCATAAGGTAGTGGTCAACTTGGGATACTGGGCTCTAATTTCTTAATTCCAGTGTAGAGGTAATAATACCTTTTTCTTCTCCTTTTAATGGAATACTAAAGACTAGCGATGGATTTTCATTGCAGTCTTCAGCTCAAAGACACTGGCAAAATTCTGTAACCTTCTTTAATTAATTGACAGAGAAAACTACAAATAGGATCTTAGGATTCACACTAAAAACAAATGTGCAAAATAAAGACCTGTTTGGTAGGGCATCATACAATTTTTCATGTTTATAGTATTTTGTGGGGGCACAATTAAATCACAGAATTATGGAACTTTGGAGTGGCAACATACAAAAGGAATACCCACTCTAATATATCTGACAAAGGGTCACACAGCCTTTGCTTGGTTCTCTAGGGGACACCTTGAGGCATCCCAGTCCACTTTGGGATAGCTCTAGCATCCCACCTCTCCCCTACACTTCACAGTCTTTTTCCAGCACAATTCACACTACCAGAGGCAAGGTGATTGTAATGAAAATCACATTAAAATGATAGCAACAGTTAGGATGTAGGTCACCTGTTTATTCCTCAATGAGTGATCTCATTGCTACCTGCAGATAAATGGGATGTCACAGACTGTAAATCAGTTGAACACAATGAATAGTGTGTACTATACTTGCTGAAAAATAGCTGAATTGATGATTTGTTCTTTATTTTTCTCCACGTTGCTCTAACAAACACTTTCCTTTTAGCTTCCCCACAGGGGTGAGCCTCTCAGCAGTTCAGGTGTCTAGCAGCTTCTATTAGACTCATAGTAATGAAAGCATTATGTTCAAAAGCCAGGGGAGAGTTAGAACAGAGAGAAGGGCAATGTTGAATGAAGCAATTAACAAAAAGAAATAGGGCTGAGCTTCCACTTTCCACAATTTTTGCCTGGAACAAATCTGAAAGACAGCTGCTTAACTAGAGATGTGGATTTTCTTGCCTAGCAACAACTTCTGCCAAATGAATGTGTGCACATGTGACAAGAGAAAAGGTGATGGGGAAATGCACTGAAGCTTCTTTATAAATGTCCAAGACAGAGAACATTTCTGTCGGGGTTGGAGGGAAAATGTACCTTTTATTTAGTTTTCCATTGGTAAGGTAAAAAGTACTCTTCCCTACCTGCCTTGTGGCTTTATTATTAGTAGGACCAAATATGAAATGCGGGGAGGTGGTTGTTTCTAGCATCTCTCCATCCCATTCTCTGTGACCTGGTTTGAGTATTTTTGTATCCCAAGAAGCCATTGTTCTGATGCTGCCTAAGGGATCCTACCTAGGCCTGCCCTTCCAGGAAGGGCACGTGAGAAATGTAATAAACCTTATATTTCTTCTACCTCCTCTTTCCCCACCCAGGCAGGCCTACCACGACCTGTCCTTACGCCTCTTCTTCAAAGACCTCTGTTTTATGTCTTTTGGGTTTTTTTTTAAACAATGAAAATGATAAACTTACTCATGCTAATGTGTAAATAGCTGATACTGCACCCTTATTCACGTAACATAGTCTTCGTTTTCAAGGGCTCTTATAGGAGTGACATGTGGGAACTTTGTGGATCCTGACAGCATCGCCTTTTAAGGGAAAACACTTTTGGGCAGGATGACTGAAATGTCCCAATTAAAATAGGTCACCTGCTCAGAGGTCCAATTGTACTTGGCCTGGGTGAGGAGTTGGTACATGGGGAAAATTACCTGGGCAATAAAGTGAAGGAAGGATTGGAAACAGGATAGCCTGGAGGCCAAGAGATAGGTTAGGAGCTTATTAACAATAGGCCCTGCAAAGTAATGTGAGACAACTATGAATTGATAATTATAAGATTCTTAAGGGAGAAAATGTCTTTATAAAGCTTCTTTAAACAGACACTTATATAGTAGGTACTCCAAACACTGTCAAAAGAATAAAACAAAATGAATGCCAAGTATATTTTCTATTATTTCTAATAACAGAATAGACAGCTTAGGCTGTCCACTCCAATAAAAACAGCATAGGGCCTTTCTCAATCAGCTATAACAAAAATAGCTTTTCTTTGTGCATCTACCTTCACACCAGGAATCCCTATCAATGTAACAGGACTTCTTCAGTGGCTGCAAAATGGGGCCTAAGTTCTTGTCAGGCCCATTATTCTCAGTGGAAGCAGCAGGCTCCTTACCAACAGAGTGTAACAACCCTGCTGGGCCTGGCCCTGGATAAAGGTTAGGTTTTTCAGCATCGGCCTCTTTCCAACTATCCCATTTGCCTTTGAGGCTTTTGTCCTGGCAGTTTAGCCAAACACTCAGTCTTAGAGCCACATGCTCTAGGTATGTAAGTTTAAAATTACTTCAGCCAATTTCTCAATGTTTTGTAAACTGCAGCCCTGCCTTACTCCTGGACCCCTAGACTTGAACCCTCTGTCATTTACTAGCAAGGTGACCCACCTGAGCTTCACTTTCTCTGTAAAAGGAGCATGATAATATCTGCCTGGTAAGAAATAGTGGGTAAAAGGCAGCCTGATTTATCCCAAGTAGGGGAAGAATAAAAACAAAGTTCCACATACACCAGAATATTTATAGAGGGACGTTTTGTATTAGCAAAGAACTGGAAATGAATGAGACGTTCACCAAAGGGGGAATGGTTAAATTGTGGCAAAAGTAAAGAAAGCAGAACCAGGAAAACACATGCAATGGCTATGACTACTCTATAAATGTAAAGAATGCTGAGAATATAACAATAGTGTTTGTCCTGGCCTCAAAGAAAGAGCTGTTGCTCCCTCTCTTTGCAGAAGGGGGTTTAGGGGTGGAACACCACTTTTTAAAATGGGTTGGTTAGTTTTGCTGAATTGTTTTTTTTTCTTTTCTTCTAAGGAGTGGTAGAATACATTATTATATATTATACAATATTAAATATAATTATATTAATTCGATTATATATAATATGTAAGGAAGAAATACATTGGGAGATACAGGTGATGTTGTTTGTCCATTCTTAAAGAGGACCATGGCATCAGGAAGGTGATACCATGACTTGCCAGTGAAATGGATTTAAATGAGGAAGCGCTGTGCAAAGTCACCAGCTTCACTTTCTCCTCGAGCTATCTGGGTCCAGTGGCAAGATACAGATAAGGACAACTGGAGACGGTCTGCACAGGTGATGTAAAAACAAAAATTACAAATGAAAATCCAGTTTAAAAAGCAAGTTGCCCATGGAGTCCAGAATTCCTGGCTTCAAGTCCTGCCTTTGACACATACTGATGATGTGACCTTGGGGAAGTCACCAAACCTCTCAATACCTCCACGGGACTTTAGAGTTCTAAGACAGCCCACCATTTAGTGCAGTGCTGGCATGCCCACACCTTGGCTGCAGTCTCACCCAGCAACCTGCCTGTGCCTGGCACCTCCTCACCCTGGAACATCCATCATACCTATGGCTTTCCTCCCCAGCTTCAGTGCCCTCCTCTCACTGGCACCAATCTGCATTGAGGGAAGCAGTTTCTTCACAAGGAGTTGCTTATACCATCCAAATCACAGAGCTGGTCCAAAAAATGATCTGTCTCAGGATCAAATGTCAAAATGTATGTGAAGCACTCTGCAAATGTCAAATTGCTCGATATCAGCTATTATTACTAATAATAAACAATGCAAGCTGCTATAGTCATTTTTAAGGACAATGAACACTATGCAAACAGCACTTAACCAGAAAGTAAAAGGTTAAGAAAATGACACCAATTTTCACTTACCAAGGAAGTTATTTTTTTCTTGCAATCGCAAGTCACTTAATTTTTCCTATTTAGCTGGATTGAATTTAACAAAACAAATGTTTTTCTCCTCACCAAATCCATCAGTGCCCAAGAAACCCCCGACTCTCAAACTGTCACAGATGTCTGAGTCATTGTTATATGGCAAGAAGGTATTCTTCCCTACAAGTCTAGACTACACATGGAAACATGAATGGATTTTTCATGTTAGATCACTCCTGCTACCATAGTATGTCATTTGTCTTAGAGACAGAGAGATGTAAATTATGCTTTATCAGTATATTTATCTAATTTGTTTTGGGGTTGCTGATATCTTATAGAAGAGGTCATTACCAATGATGGTCAGCTAACACATATCAAACACGTCAAGAAGAAAAACTGAACGCTCTGATTAGAACTCCCATTAAGGCAAAGCAAGGCAAGAAGCGTTTATTAAGCACCATGTGCCAGCCACTGTACTGAGCACCAGGCGTATAAACACAAGCAAAATGAAAGGCAGGCCCTGTGCTCAAGGAACTTACATCCTAATAGGGAAAGACAATACCCAAAAGGGAGAAGGGGGAAGAAGAGAATAGGGGAGGGGAATAAAGATGAGGGAGAGGGTATAGTGTTGAAGTCTGCAAAGCCAGAAGCATAGCCAGGTAGAGAATGAAGGCCTGGCTGCCTGGGCCACTCCCCCAAGTGACAGCACCATGGGGAATTCCCTAGAATACAAGTGGAGAAGGCTATCAGCATGGTGGAGGAATGTTCCAGGGTGAGGAGGCCCCAGGCACTGAGGGAAGTTACAGGGTGAGGCTGCGGCTGAGGTATGGAGTGGAAGTATATTAGCTACAGGTACTGTACTAACTCATCATTCGGTCGTTCCAGTCGTGTCCGACTCTTTGTGTCTCCATTTGGGGTTTTCTTGGCAGATACTAGAGTGGTTTGCCATTTCCTTCTCCAGATCATTCTCCAGATGAGGAAACAGGAAAACAGGTTTAAGGGACTTGCTTAGGGTCACAAATCTACTAAGTGTCTCAGGAACTCATGAAGATAAGTCTTCTTGACTCTAGGACTGGAACTCTATCCATTGCACCACCTGACTGCCTACTATACTAAACAGTGCTAACTAAAAGTGGAGAGAATGGATTTTGGAAAACTTGGATGAAAATAAGATAGTGAGTTCCTTGTCACTAGAGGTGTTCAAGCAGAGGCTAGAAAGTACTTCTCAGGGATGTTGTAGAGGGGATTCCCATACTAAGTAGAAGAAGACATCTCTGGTTTCTTCCAACTCTGAGAGACCATGATTCTATGCATTATTCAGTACACTGAATTAAAAAAAAAAACAAAACCCAGATGACTTTATTTTTTTCCCCGCTTAAGAAGGGCCTTAATTGAGCCTGCTCAAACTGATTCCTATTCCTTTTGAAATGTGGATACTGGCATCTGGGATTTTTGAAAGTCTTATGATGAAATTTAGTTGCAGAGAAACCAGATATACAGAAACTGTGAAATGCAAATGCAGAATGATTTGTGTTACCTTTAAAGTTTTAGAATTTAATTTACATTATATTAAAGTGACAGGAACATGGCCACCATACACTACCAAAAAACCATCACAGATACATTCAGTGACTTCAGAGAATGAGAAGAGCAACGTAGCATAGGAGGGTAATCTGAATCCAGAATGCTTTGCCATGATGATAAAATTGGTTAGAAGTAAATAAGAACACAAGCAATGTGGAAAAACATTCTTAACAATTTAAAACAACTTAAAAAATTGGTATGGTATAAGGTATTCTCTGGTAGTTGGATATTTAAATGGATTTGTGCAGTGACTAGTAGTTTGCAATTTTCCAGTCCAAAAGAACAGTATACCGAATGAGAGACAGGTTAATAACATGCAAAAGAAAATGAGATTTTTCCATAGATTCAGATGTCTGTTATCCATGAATTCTATATATACTACTAGTATATAGGAGTTTTAAATTTTATGTAGGATTGTCTAAGAACATTGATTTCTTTGACATTTAAAAGATTTTGTTTTTTATTTTTAAAGAAATTATTTTTAAAATGGCAATAATGTGAGAACAGATACAACACTCAAAGATATGAGGAAATCCAATTTATTAACATGAAACAAGCAGAAAAACCTGTGCCATCCACATTGATGGGGGCAGGGGAGGGCGAAGAAGTGCTAAAAGTTGAATGTTATTAACAGAAAAACCTGAGAAATGCACATTTAATTGCAATGACTGTTGAGTAAGTTTTTTCTTTTTAAATTCCAAATGAATGTGTCATCTTCATTTGTTACCAGTCTGTTTATAGACCTGTGTTACTAAATATAACATGAACTGGGCTAATGCAAGAAAAGATATGTTGATACCTAGTATTAATTTTTTTCGTCTGGACCTGGTTGAGACCCTGTGACATAAACCTCATTTTGAAGTAATGAAAATATTTAAGAGCTCTACCGCCAAGGTTCCATGTAATTCCATCTAACAACATAATTATAGTTCTTGGTTATAACATAGGAAATCTTTGATTCATTCCCAGCATGAAAATTCCCAATTTAATCACTATATTATTTTAGTTTGGGGAGGATAACTCGGACTGGATAACCTTCCTATGTCTTTTCAGATTTGGAGAACCATTCTTCTTGGTCATCAATTTCCACTCACTATGGATTTCTTATACTGTAGCCACTCTACTTCTCTGAGGACTTACTCTGGACTACTGCTGTTGTTGGAAAACTGCATTGTTTAGGTTGGCGACCTTCCTTGTACTTTGGTCCAGACCTCCATTTTTTTTCTTCTCAGTTGATAGCTCCATTTTGCAAGTGCCCTTGAGAAAGAACAATTTCTAAAAATTCGCCTGCAGAGATCTTTAGTCTGAAGTGTCTGGTATCGGATCTATTTAAACTCTTGGATTTCTGCCTCAAAAACCTTAACCTCAATATGCTTTAGAAGGGCTAAATACATCATTCTGGAAAAAGATGTTATTCCATCATTCAAGATAAGTTGTAAATGACAGGAAGAGTACGGGTTTCTAAATATCTTGCATGTAGATGCTTGTGGATGTCATTTAATCTTGTAAAATTTTTTGAATGGTCAACATTTTTGAAACCTGGCATGAAGGGAGATGCTCTTGGCTCATTTCATCTCAATCTGTTCTACTTCCTAAATTCATATGTCTTTCCCTTATGATTAATGTTTTAGTTTACAGCCACAGAGCAAGAGACTATTCAGGTGGGTCCTATAGCTACCAAACTCTAACCTGCTACCATGCTATGATACAGGAAATAAAGCATGCTGGGCTCTGATTATAGTCTCTCATGTTTCTGAAATACCAACTATGCCAAATCCTACATTAACCTTGAAGTTAGCCAACTACAGAGGTAGAATTCTGCCAACAGCTCATACAGAAAAAAGGAAAGGAGGCCCAAAGAAACACAACCTAATTCACGAAATAACACCAAGCCAATCCAGTGAATGCGTTGTGTATAGAAATATTATCCTGCGCCACCTTTCTATAGCTATCTTGCAGAGTGCAAAGAATGACAATAAAAACTGAGAAATCTTTAGGCTAGTTTGGTACATAATCAAACAGATACATGGTTTTTCAGAAGGTCTCCACTGTTCATTGAATACTTTTAAGTTGTTCTTTAGGTAGCTCTGACTTCTTAGCTGGTCCTCATGATTCTTGTTGTGCGTCTGGCTTAATTTCACTTTAAACTAATTAGACATGATGAAAAGCTTACCTATTTGATGCTGAAGAATATTTCAACGATGGTAATTTTGCTTTTAGACATTTCAGAAACCAATCAAATGAAGTCTTTAAAGTGTGTTCGTTTTTAAATGGAAAGTCAATTTTGAAATAACTTTATTAGTAACTTTGCTTAGAAACACCAAGTTGTCCATAAATAAAGTATTTACATTAGCTTATTTTCAAATGTGTATTCATTGTTGATAAAGCAAGGTAACCAAAATGCATAATGTAAGAAACCAAGTTGGAAACATTTTGGAAATAAGGGTCTCTTCCTGAATACTCAGCATAATTTCAGCAAATGACCCAGGATTTTCAAATAAGTATATTAGCCAAGAGGTATTTTTTGACTACAAGTTCTTTGATAGCCAGAACGCTCCAAAGCCAACACGAATCCTAGCACCAGCTCAAAAGGAACAAAGTAGATTTTTAAAAAAAACAATCCATGTGATATAGTAACTAAGATCTAATTTTAAAAAAAAGGTAGGTTAGAAAACCTCACTAAACACAGATGCAATTCTGAATGAAACCAAGATCATGGGAATTTAGCACTGCATGACAGTGACATTTCTGCTATCAGATCCAGTGTCTTAGGGCAAAATACTTCCTACTGAGTGTGCCTTGACACAATGGTTGTGAACCTTCTGTAACACTGATGTAGCTCATGCCATGAGGGCAGAGAAAATCTTGAAAATTCTTGATTGACCTTTGCTAAGTTTTAAAAAGAGTAAAAATGAAAATTTTTTAAAAATTCCATAAGGTGCCATTCCTTTATATTTGATCCATTTATGCTCTAGCTAAATATGTTTGCATTCTACTTCTTTATGAAGAATCTTGTGATGTCGGATCCATGCTTTGAAGCTAAAGATTTCCTTTTCTCCTGGCTTCTTTCTTTGGCTTGTTTAGCGGTTTTCTAAAAGTTAAAAAAAAAGATATATATTATATATATATGTATATCAGAGCACGCCCTGCACAGGCTCAAAAACCACTCGAGGTCTGTCAGTCTGCAAAAATGCATTGTTGTTGTTTGCACTCTCTAGCACCTTTCCTACTTTTCCTACAGAAGGAGCTAAAAGAGAAAAACCTAGAGCAAATACATTGAACATGGGGTGTGTGTGTGTGTGTGTGTGTGTGTGTGTGTGTGTGTGTGTGTGTGTGTGTGTGTGTGTGTGTGTGTGACAGACAGACACAAAGACTATGTGGCAGGCCACTTATCTTAGGAAAAAACTCAGTTTTTGAGTGTTCCCCTCTAAGTGGAGAAAAGAGGGCCATGGTTGTCTCCAGATAATTCAGTAATATATTATTGTCACTGTAGGAGCAGCCTGAATTAACACTCAGGGCACAGTGGTGGCTGCCCTTGTTGCATCCTCAGAAGTATGGAATCTCTATCAGAGTTCAGGAGGAAGGATTTTCCTATTTTCTGGGCCTACTACATAAAGTGACCAGTAGTGGCAACAAATTATCAAGCCCATGGAGACAGGAAGAATTTAGGATACTGTCAAAGTACTGCAGAATGTCAATGCTGGAAAGACCCTTCTGAGATTATCTAGTATCTTGCATCACTTTAATACATGCTTGTTGATTGCTGGATTGCTTTTATATACCGGGGCTTTATATCTGATGATTTTATGTACAACCAGTTAGTGGCATAACTAAAACAGGAAATCAGATTTCCTGGTGCTTAGTCCAATCCAATAGTTCTTTCTGTTAAATTGTGTTCAACTCGTTATTCAAAATTTCTCATGAAAACTCAACAAAAGGGTAGCAATGGAAAGGAGAAACAGCATTTTCTTCAAGCCCACAACTGCATATACTTTCAAATTTCTTTTGCCAGATAAGTTCACGGTTGATGGTATGTTCTCATACTAGAAACCTAAACAACTGATTTAAAACCACAGTAACTACAGAGAAAAGTCTGTGGTCCTAACATTAGATAAAGGTAAAATACAACCAGTATGCTACTCCAAAAGGCAGTTCAAAAATAAACAAATAAAAACCTCTGACCAAATGTATTTTATCACTAAATGTTTTTATGCAGCCTATCCTTCAACCCAGGTTTTCTGAATCCAAGTCCAGGGTGCTTTGTGTTATATCCAATTTCATTTCTGATGGCAGGATGGATGGTTTAGGGCTCTTAGAAAGACATGGTCAAAAATCTTACCTCATCCTGCCTTATTTTGTTCACTGAACTTGACATCTAAAACTCTCTTTCTTTAAGGGAGACTACAGCTTATGAAGGGATCCGTTGTATTCCAAACAGCAGCACACATATCCACAAAGGTCCTAGGCCGAGGCCAACAGTCCCTTTACAGTAACGTACCCTTGATGCTGTCTCCTCTTGTCTTCTCAAGAATGCACAACTTAAATCACCTTCTCTTCCACTTTCCCTCTAATTTTTAGTTCCTTATCAACGGATTCCTTTCCTACTGCTTTTGAAGTCTTCTCCAAGTCTTCTCCAGCTTTAAAAACAAAAACCCCTTCACTAGACCCTACTATCCTCTCAACTCCTGCCCTATGTCTCTCTTCCCTTTCTCAGTAAAACTCCTAGAAAAAGCTATCCATATCTACTGCTTCTCCTTCTTTGACATCTGGCTTCTGATGGCATTGTTCCACTGAAACCACTCTCTCCAAAGTTACCAATGATCTCTTAATTGCAAAATATGAGTCCTTTTTCAGTCCTCATCCTTTATTTTATTTTTTTGGAGGGGGGAAAGCAAGACAATTGGGATTAAGTGACTTGCACAAGGTCACACAGCTAGTAAGTGTGTTAAGTGTCTGAGCACAGATTTGAACTCAGGTCCTCCTGACTCTAGGGCCGGTGCTCTACTCACTGCGCCACCTAGCTGCCCCAATCCTCATCCTCCTTGACCTATGTGCTGCTGTGACACTGCTGGTACCCTCTCACCTCCTGGATGGTCTCTCCTCTCGGGGTTTTTGTGACACTGCTCTATTTTAGTTTGCCTTCTACTTATCTGACTGGTGCTTCTCAAGTGCCTTTCCTGGCTCTTTCTCCACATCATGACTCCTCCTCCAAGATTCTGTCCTCAGCCCATTTTTCTCCATTCATGCTTTTTTCTATTACCCCATCAGATCTCATGATTTTAACAGTCATTTTTATATAAGTGACTCTCAGTTCTCTATATTTTTCTCCAATTTTCCCCAAGCTTCAGTCCTACATTATTAATTGTCCATTGACCTTTTCAAACTGGATATCTTAGAGATATCGTTAATATGGTTAAAGCTGAACTCGTATCTGCCCCCACCCTCAACCCCCAATTTGTTCCTACTTATGTCAAAGGTACCAACATTCTTTCAGTCTCCCAGGTTTAATCTTGGAATTATCCTAGACTCCTCACTCTTTCCCACTTTACAGAACCAATCAGGTGCCAAATTATACCAATTCTACCTTTACCTGTTACCTTGTAATTCTTACATTCAACCCCTTCTTTCTACTCACACAGACACCAGCTTGGTCCAGGTCCTCATCATGTCTCACCTAGATTGTTGCAACAGTCTCCTAATGGATTGCCCTGCCTCAAGTCTCTCATCACTACAATTCATTCTACATATTGTTGCCCAAAGCAAAGCTGACCATGTGATAAGCTGACCATGTGACTCTCCTATTCGACCAACTCCAGTGGCTTCCTCTCACCTTTCAGATAAAATATCAATTCCTCCATTTAGCTTTTAAAGCCCTTCACAATCTGACCCCAACCCATATTTTCAGCCTCACTGCACATTACTCTGCCTCTGCAATACAGCCAAATGAGGCTTCTCTCTATTCCTCACTATGATGTTCCATTCCTGTCTCTGTGTCCACATTGGCCATCTACCATTCCTGGAATACAGTCCCTCTCTTCATTGTAACATCCTGCTCAAGTACCATTTTCTTCAGGAAATCTTTCCTGATCCTCCACTAGTGCCCTCTCTCCCAAACTACCTTGTATTTAATTACTTTGCAAATATATGTATTAGTCATCTTTATGTTTATGCTGTATGTACTTTTATTTACTTGTATTCTCCATTAGAAGGCAAGTTCCTTGTGAATAGGGATTATTTTGTTCTTCATACTTGTATCCCCAGAACCTAGTACAGGGCTGGGACAGAAAAGCTTAATAAACACTCTGATTGATTGAATTTCTGTGGCATTCTCTTCCTTCAGCTACAAATTTGGACCTTGGATGACCTCAAAGATTTGTTGAAAGTAGCAAAAAAGTTAATGTATATGAAATACTATGGTAAGCATAAACCATGTGTTCTGCGCTAATGGATAAACCATACCACTTACTTTTTTTCCTTTAACTTTATATTCTAACTGACTTTAAGAACCATCAGTTTAACTTGATTTATACTATAGTTGGTAAAATACACTTTGTGCATATTGGTCCTTAATAAAACTTAAATAATGATGAAAATGACAAGATTCCTAGGCTTTTCCTTGGTCTCAGATGTAAGCAGATATCTCATTCTTATCACTTCTAACTTAAGAGACTTGGTTTTTCCAGTAATGCCAGATCTGTGAGGCATGTGCATTTTCCCACAGGTGATAATGACACCTGAGTATTGTTCTTGGTCAAATCTATTAAGGCTTTAGGTCCAGGGAATGCTAATTAGTGCAAAAAACTACAGATGTTTACAAAAGTCCTGTAATTCCTCCCAATATCCCAAGCTAATGCAGCTACTCAGAGAGAAGTACAAATATATAACCTTGCTGTTTCTTAGAACCATCAGCCTTCTCAACTTACTAGGAGTCCTAGACATCACTGTGAATGCTGACATGGTGGCTCTAAACAAGTCTGAGATCTCTGTTGAATCACCCATTCAGGACTGACGAACCCATCTACATATTGTGCCAGCCTCTTTCTTTTCCTCTTCTGTTTGTCCTGCTTCTTGCAGAGTCTGTTGTATTTGTGGGAGATGGAATGCCTTTAGAGATCTGCTTGTTTGTTATCTCTTAGTGCACAACTGTGGCTGAACCTATGGTCACATGTTAGTTCGTCCTCAGACCTATTGTGGGTAATCTGACTCTACTGAGAACCCACCTGTATCTCGATTAGAAAGAACTACTGAGAAGAGTAGCAGAAATCATCACAAGGGCCAGGAACAGTACCTTGTTCCTAAAATACGTGAAAAGGGTTGTGCTTCCCTCAGAGGGAGGGCAAGAGCATGGCAGTGCTCAAAGCACTGCACTAGGGAAGCAGTGACTGGAGCTCTGGCCTTGTGTCTCTCACTAGGTCATTACTCCATCTATCTGGGTTTCAGCTTTTCACCTTTCAAATGAAGGGTCTGGACCAGAAGATCTATCTCAAAGCTTGCTTTACTGCTACATGCTTTGGTCTATCTGTTACTGAGAATAAGCACCAGCTCTTAAAGGCCAGCAGGTGTGGCTTACTGTATTAGGTGATGGACTTAAACAGTAACATTTCTCAGCTAGACCAGATCAGTCACCTTGAATACAGATTCTTCCTCATAAGTTTACAAAAATATATTCCAAATGATATTTTGACTTTCTGGGGAAGAGAGGTAAAGATATGTGTAAACCTGGACTCACCTCCTTATGACAAACTGTACATAGAGTCTGAAGGTTTTCCAGAGAGCATTGCCCTCCTCCACTGTAGACTGGTTGGATGTGATCCACCTGCCAGAACTGCCCTTCTACGGGGTTTATCACCATCTCATTTAACTGCAATAAAAACATAACACATCAGCACTTTTCAGCCATACACCATACACTAGAGTAATTGTTGGCTTGGCATTGTGCAATCATGTTTATACAGCAAAATCCTAGGGAAAATACATTACTGTGGCTTTTTATAGCTTTTATTGTGCGCAGAAAAAAACCTCAGGGTTAGCAATTTGGTTTATTCCTCGTAGGCAATAAGAAATCTGTTGTTGAAAGAAGGATTTTTTTTTTCACCTAACTCATTTTGATAGAATTTACAAGGAAGTATAAAGTATCAGACTCCCAACAGATTGGAAAAATCACTTGCAACTGCACCTTTGAGTTAGTTTACATACTTATTGAAGCAAAATTCTTAGAAAAGAAAGGAACAGATTGGAAATTAAATGCTTTTGCATATAACTGACCCAAGTAGTTTTTAATTGCTGACCTAAATGCCTTGGCTATTTTATCAATGACAGTTTAAATATTAATAGTTTTTAACAGAAGTAAAAGTGGCCTCAATTCTAGCCATCTGTAAGATAAATTCAGAGGCATACTATTCACTAGGAAACCAAGGAAGGTCGATTAAAAAGGTATATGGGTTAGAACCTCATTTTTAATACAAATTTCTTTAGCATCCTTGTTTGAAATATACTGAGTTTCCCATTTAAAATAACCTCCATTTAGGCCACCCCATATATGCACACTTTATATTTAACCAACAATGACCTACATTGAAATAGTATGCAATATTACCATCTTGCCTGGGGTAGCAAATCTAAATCAGAGCACAGCAGTGGTGATGTTTAAATATAAGTAAGATGACTATTAAAGGTAGTTTTTATTTTCTTCCTCCTCAGCCAGGAAGAAACTAAAATTAGAAAACTAAAATCTGCCATTTCAGCAGCCGTGACATTCTTTGGCACAGTTCTGAAGGACTCATGAGAAACTACATTACAGGTGCGGAATTGGGCAATGGCTTGATCAGTAACAGTTGGACCCTAAGGAGCCCAGGCGGCACGCTTGAGTTGAATCAGTCAGAGACATTCAGCTGTAGTGCTACAGTCTTCCACTATTTTCTACACTAACATTTTCAAATTCTGTAAGATCACACACACACACTTCATATGTTCACATGGGTCAATCTCCTGTGTGTATAAGCTGGCACTATCAGAAGCAAATATAAAGGACGACATTATGGCCCTTAGCAAAATGGCTTATTTTCCTTTAAAAAAAAAATCGGTCTGGCCTTTGATTAATTCACATTTCTTTGTTGTGAGCAGTATCCAATTAGACAGAGCCTTCTGATCTCAAGGCATTCCCTTACTGCTCACTGATATGCTCTCACTGAGGCACATTTCTTCATAATGGTCATAGAGTCAGAGAATCCAAACCTTAGAGCTGGAAGGGATGACCTCAGTCCCTACTATTTAGTCCAACTCTGCCTTGAAGCAAGGTTACCCTCTAAAGCATCATTGACAAGGAGTGTACCCACTTTGCTTAGTCAAGGGATAATAAGGAATGCTCTAACTCCAGGGGTGTTTCATTCTGTTTTCTGACAGATCTAACGAAGTCGTCCCTCCCCCACCTTAAGCTGGAATGTGACTCCCTTTCATTCTTGCCCACTCGGCTTCATTGTCTTTTCTGGAGCCAACCATAACAAATCTAAGTCATCTTTCAAGACAGCTTTTACAAGACTCTGGGACTGCCTGATGAGGGCAGAAATGAGAAGGAGGAAGAGGCTAGGAAGGCAAAAGGGAAAGATGGCACTGATAGGAAGTCTGGGGGAAATTCTATCAAAATACAGTATTTCATTTTTCGGCTATCTTTTCACACTTCTGATTGGCACTGCCATCCACTAAAGCTACCAGGTCTTTTTAAACTTAGTTACTCCCAAGCTGTAGTTTCTCTATCCTCTCTCTATTTGTACAAACTGATGTTCTGGGCCCAAATACAAGAAGGGTTGAGATTCTTCTTTTTTTGCCCCTTCTCTTGTTATCTAATGTTTTAGCCATAACTCCCAACTTTGTGTCATCTAAACTTTGAGAAGAATGCCTCTTACGAGATCCTCAAAATAAACTACTAAATGACCATGGCCAGCAAATGCTAGCATTTTGCAGTAAGCTAAACACTTTACAAAGGTCTCATTTTATCCTCACAACAACCCTGCAAGTGGGTACTATTATTATCACCATCTTATAGATGAGGAAACTGAGGTAGACTTGCCTGGAGTCTGAAGCTGGATTTGAACTTAGATCTTCCTGACCCCAGGTCCAGTGCTGTATCCACTGTGTCACCTGGATGCCTCTGGAACCTACTTCCTCCTTAGTGCCATTATTTTATCAGAAACTTTTAACCTAGATTCTGTCAGCTGTAAAATATTTTTATTTATATGGCCTAATTTTTGTACTTTTTGATGTTATTTTACAACTATTTTTATGTTATTTTTCTTTGGTGTATCTCCTATGGTAAACCTGGCATGACCCTCCCCCACCCCAATTAAGTCATGTCTTTCAGAGACCCATAAGGCCAAAAATTCACATAAAAATTCCAGCTGAGATATTTTACCAGATCTCAGGGTCCATTTTATTTTAATCTATCTGTTGAAAAATGTTTATCAACTAATCCAATTACAACTCAATATTATTAAGTAAATGAGAATTATTCTTTTTTTTTTAATTAAGCCTGAAAAAAATTACTACCATTTTAGTCAGCAACAAGTGGTTCATAAAAGGGTAATCGCTATCTAGCCATACACATAGGCACACATAATAAAGTACAAAATTTTGTTCTAGATTGAAATTTTATATTAGTTACTGGCCTTAGAAATCTGATTGAACTATGATGATAATGTGTCAAAAATAAGACCCTTTAGGATCATAAATGTTTCAGTTTTATTACATTTTATAACAGAACAGAAACCCAGCCATGTTCAGTATAATGCTTTGTACTTTGAGCTTTCATAGGTTTTTTTGCTCCTACATCTTTGTATTTCAAAATGCTGCCAAAGAGAAGTATGCTGCTTCCCCACCCCCATGCACCACAGGAGGATGGTATTTTTATGTTTTACCTGTTCTATGGAGAGTTTTGAGATCCAAGTGGTTTGCAGAAGATTCTTCCGCTGATTTTTAGGAGCATCTCTGAGAGAAAGGAAGAGTTCCTGGGCATTCAGATTACAGAGCTGACATATACCATGCTCAATTTCAAATACTTTAGCACGTAGGTAGCTGTTATTTGATCGAATCCAAAATTCCTCCTGACATTTCTGAGAACAAAACCGTGAATCCCAAGCACTCATTTTGTACTGTTGGCCAGACTGACAAGTAGGCTGTTGACAGTGGAGACAAAGTGGGTTTCCTTCAATATCCACAGCCTGCAAAAATCCCTTAGATGTAGAAGGTTGTGTGGTGAGATCATCTTGCACTGGGCTAGAATGAAGAAGTCAGAGAAACTTTTAGAAATTTCTTTCAACTGAACAAATACTATAAGCTAGAACTCTCATCTTCCCTGTAAAGTAATATTGGCTGGCTCCTTATACCAAAGAGATGACTGGACCCTGGGTGCCCCAAGGCTTTGCCAGCTAAGAAAAGTTCTGTCAAGCCCTAACAACCTGTAAAAGCTGGCAATGGACTCTGGCTGTCCTTCAAGGTTGGGCCCACAGAAGTCTGGACAGGCTCATCAAGGAGGTGAGTCATGTGATGCATTGGGTGGGGAGGGATACACAGCAATAGTCTAGTAAGTTGCGGAAGGGTTGGAATTTATATTGCTCTGACTACGTCAATCCTCTGTCCAAGAAACTTCAATGATTCCCTATTGCCTTTAGGATAAAATACAAATACCTCTGTTTGGCCTGCAAGGCCCTTCTCCAGTTGGCTACAGCCTCTCTCGGCAAACTTAGCAAACATTTCTCCCTCACACACTTGACATTCCAGCCAAAATACTCTTCTTGCTGATACTAATACCAAACATTCTGTCTCCTGCTTACATGCCTTTCCATAGGCTGTCCCTGTGTATGGAATGCTTCTTTCTCCTTCATCTGTCCCCTGGAACCCCTAATACTCCCTTCAAAGGGCAGCTCCAGTGCCTGGAACATAGTAAGCACTATATAAATGTTAACAATAACAATGTTATTATTATACCTGTTCTATATTATTATTTCACCTGAATGAATAAACCTAGATTAAATTCAATATTCTTGGGCACAGTCAGTGAACTAGCATTTATTAAGTACCTCTAATTTGCCAGGAACTGTGCTAGTTATCCTGTGGGACAATCTATAGCCAATTTTTCATTATCCTGTACCAAGGAAGGTAAAGCAGTGCAAAATAATAATGTTTAAAATTTCATTTTTAGCTTTAGAAGCTGCTTCTATTTACATTTGAATTATTAATTGGGTATTTTGGGAGTTAAAACATTTTGAACCAAATAACAAAAAGGATTAAGACAGAAGAAAATTTTCAGTTTCTGCTTCTGGCCCCTGTTTTCCTTTTCCATACAGAAAAAGACTCTCTCCTTTTAGACTGATGCATAACAGTAGCCAACATTAAAGCTAACCTCTCGAATTCTCCCTAAATATTCTGGTTCACACTCCACACTTGTCAAATTGGAAAAAAGTAACTGCATAGATTTTGGAGAAATTATACTCATACTTAATGGCAGAACTGCAGATGGGTAGAATCTTTGTGGAGGACTCTCAGGCAATAGAAATAATAAGTCACAAAGATAAACCCCTGAACCTTATAATTGTGTGTAATTACAATGAACTGGAAACAAACCAAATATTCTACAATCTGTGAAATGGTTGAGTAAACTTTTGCATATCAATATAATAAAATGCTACAACCCTATAATAAATAATAAATATGATGAAAAGAAATTTAGAAACTGTATTTTCTGCTTCAAACCTTCCCAAAACAGGATTTGGTTTCTTTTTTTTTCTTTTTTTGGTTTAAAAACCTTTCTTTTTCAGCTCCTTAGTTCCTTCAGCAAAGTTCCTTTTCACATCAATAAAGCAATTAAGGAAGATGGCAATATTAATAAAATTTAAAAGTAAGATGTGCCAATGACTATCAGTCTATTTGTAAATGACTTAGAGTTGATTGTACTCAAGTTAGAAACTGAACACATTTACTCATCTGCTCAGTATATTAGAATAAAAGAAAAAAATATTTTCTGATTACATTTTAAATTACTGAATAGGGGATAACATCTACCTGAGCTCCTCATACAAGGCATAAGGCTCAAATGAGCTAACATAGATAAAATTACTTTGAAAAACTCCACAGAAATGGTAAGGTATGATGATGATGATGATGATGATGGTGATGATGATGTATCTTATTAGCATTAACAACCTACTTTATAGTAGTTTCCCATGTTTCTACGGTAGAAGAATTTTGGTTTTTAGAGGAAAACCTGGATTCCTTTGTGATCACACGGATGCTGCCTCCATCATTCTGCACTTTGTTCACAGTAGCTGCTGCAACATCTTCTTTAGTTATGTATCTAGAACAATGGAAAATTACTTAATTTTTTTTCTCTTTTATGATATCACAATTTAAAACAAATAGGCACTTCTTCTATCATGTTTAGATTATCCTTGCAATATCAGTGATAGAAAAATGTAAGGCAGAATATTACTAGGTCTAAAATATGAAACTGGAATTAGGTTAATATATAGATATATGTATGTATATGGTATATGTATGTGTACGTTTGTGTGTGTGTGTGTGTGTGTGTGTACACACACACACATCTTTTCTTTCCAAACTGTCCTTTGCATGATTTCACACCTAATATATCTAAATACCATTTATACCTACTTGACAAATGTTCATTTAGAAAAACAAAAAAGGGCAGAGGAATCACTAAGAAATGTACCATTTAACTTTATTGAGTACACAAAAGAAGCCACCACTCTTGGGTGTCCAATTTTCTGTGCTGTACATAAATCCTCTAGCTTCAGTTCCTGTGCCTCCTTCTTGACCTTCCTTTTTAAGCTTTGCCAGATTTATGTAATCAAATGTAATGAGGGTATCAATCTGTTATAATATAGTATTTAGTTCCTTTTTTAGTTTACTGACTTAAATCCTATCTTCTGAAAACCTGAAGGTCATTTCCATAATTACTAGCACATATAGGGCTCACTGTACCTTCCATTAGAATACAACCACCCTTGAAACAGGATTCAGAAACTTATTACCCAGAACTTTTGATACCACACAACAGTTTAGAGACCGGAAATGAAGAAGAATGTTATTCTCAATTAAAGCAACAGGGGAATTTAAGTAGGTGGAATGCAATTACCCAATTAATTCCTTTTAATTAGCATGCCCTAGTTTCTCTGGGTAGTTTACATCTCAGATTTCTTCCTTTCAGAAAATTAGTTGAAACTTATACATTTTATATAATTTGGACTATTACCATATCTTATAAGTCCAACAAGTTAGTAATAATCTTATAAAATCAAATCATAGTGGGTCTCTCTAGGATTCCCTAAATTCAACTCTTTCTTTATCTTAATTTTTCCCCATTGATTCAGCTATTTTATCCCCTAGAGTAGCACTTCTCTGCCATATTTGCTATAAAAATAAATTCAAAATATCTCTTGCTGGTAATACAAAGAATTCTTAATTCTGAAAGGAAGAAGGACGTTATTAAGCTCTGCGTCAGGTTTTATTCAACATTTACAAAGCTTGGAAACCAAATTCGATGACTTTAAAAAGGTAGGAAAGTATCTATTCAGAGGCTTGGGAACCAGAGTATTTTTTTCTATAAAAATTCCATGAATAAATATCGAAAAATCATATGAATCAGATCAAATCAGAGTATCTAAAGGTCCTCACAGAAGCTAGACAAAGCCCTAGACTCTAGGCAGTGCTTCTTAAATTGTGGGTCGCAACCCCATAGTTTAAGAGCTGAAGGGGTTGTAAGCAGAAAAAATTTAAGAAGTCTCGCTCTTGAGCACAGTTACCACATGTTTGAGTCATGTGGCATTGTAAAAAATTTAGGAAAATATAGACAGGAAAAGATTTAAGCTTTCAGAAATGATACAGGGCAAAGCTAAGAAAAAGAAAATAGAAATAATTAAGATTTTAGAACAATATTTGAGAACGAAAAATATACAACATTGAAAATACTGAATCTAAATTATTAAAGGTTGTATCAACTAAGGCTATGTGATTAGAGGACAGAATGCTGGATATGGACTCAGAAAGAACTGGGTTTAAATCCTTCTTCTGACATTTTCTAGTGACATGACAATGAACAAGTCATGTATCCCCTCTGAGCCTTAGGCAACTCTCCAAGATTATAAATTAAAAATTAGTTGCGAACAAAATCATAGGTTCTAAAAGTACTGACATGTAACCAACAAATTTTATATTTATAAAAGAGTCAGCAATATTTCAAAAGCAGGACACTAAGTCACTGATCCATGCTTTTTTAATATGTTGCTAGGGGGTAGCTATAAGGCAGCTTTGGCAAAGGGGCCATTCTGGGGTTGTACCAACCCCAATCCCTGTGCCACCCATCACTACACCTCTACTCCCATGTGGCTGACTAGTGCACCACAAGTCACACAACTGCACTGAATGGGTTCATGACCAGTCTACGTTGTCTGCTCTAAAATGAGCTGTCACTGTGGTAAAGAAATCTTTTATTCCTCCCTATTTTATTATTTAACCCACTCTCCCAAGATATTTGGGACCATAAAAGAGAATGAAAGTGATTAAGTGACATCCATAGCTGACACTTACATGGTGTTTTAAGGAACTCAAGGTACTTTATGTAGATGGTCTCATTTGATCCTCACAGGAATGGAGACAGTGCAGAAGAGTGGGTAGAATGCTAGACTTGGAGTCAGGGAACACTTAGGTTCAAATCCTAACTCTGACATTTATTAGCTATGTTATGGATAAGTAACTTAACCTTTCTTAAACTGTTTTCTCATCTGTAAAATGAGGAGAGCAATATACGTAGTCTCTAATTTACAGGGTTGTTTTGGGGAAAGCACTATAGAAATGTGAGCTGTTATTATCATCAACTTTTGGACATAGTGTTACATGAATGGCTCTCACTGTGACCAGAACCGGGCAGGTTGCCCTTTTCTTTTGTTTCTGAGAAAATTTATAAAATATCCAATCATATAATTATAAAACAAGCTGTTGGGGCAGCTGGGTAAATAAAGTGCTGGGCCTGGAGACCAGAAGACTCATCTTCCTGAGTTCAAATCTGACCTCAGGCACTTAATAGCTGTGTGACCGTGGGCAAGTCACTTAACCCTGTTTGCATCAGTTCATCACCTGTAAAATGAGCTGGAGAAAGAAATGGCAAACCACTCCAGTATCTTTGTAAAGAAAAGCACAAATGGGGTCATGAAGAGTTGGACACAAACAAGCTGTTAATGTACAACTTTCTATTATATTACTTATTGCTCCTATGGGAATGATCATAAAAAGGGAGAAAGAACGTAGGGGAAAATTCGTACCTTTTGGTACTATTTTGTTTAGTCTGTTGCTTTGTTATCTCATCCAAAGTGAGAATAGGGCTACAAAAGATACGGCCACTTCTCCTGATGATTCTTTGCTTCATGGCTGTGAGACTATTCCATTCTCGCACAAACTTCAAAATCTGGTAGAGAATGAGACATTGAAAAGAGCAGAGGAGCAGATCATAAGCCCAATGAACATCAAGCAGTGATCCTTGTTAAGCAAATTAGCCACATGAAGCAGTGGAAAACCAATACTTTAATGTTATCTTCAAAACAGTACTTTGAATGCAATGATGACAGATTTATTTGATTAAATATATTTGAGGGGAATTTCCCATGGCCAGCTCTGTGACACAAAAGTCTCATTTCCCATAAGTTTTCTAAAGGTAAATGTATAGGCAGGCCACAGCAGGCTCCAGAAGCCTGGGAATCAGCAGGGAAAATCACTTCCATTCACAGGACCTTGGTTTTCTGCAGAATGAGGAAGGGGGATTACATGACCCTTAGGTCTCTTCTAGTTCTAAATGTACAATCCTGTCACCACCATCTCAATACAGGACACTTGCCCAAGTCTAATCTGGCTATCTGAACACATACTTTATAATGGTCAGGTCAGAAATGGTCAAAGCAGGTGTTGTAATGATGGTAGAGGTAATATTTAACAAAGTGTTACATTTACCAGTGAGTTAGAATTTAATGGCTTTGTTGCACCTAGATCGAATTATTCTTCAAATAAAAAGCCATCAAACAGATAAGAGGGAAAAGAGTATTGGGGGTACCACCCATATTTTAGTCAACAACTGCCTGGACAACACTGGCTATTTGCTAAAAATTTGAGAGGCAGGGATTGAAGCCATCAGAAGATATCACAACTATTTTCTCTTTTAAGACAGATGTGTAGCCTCTGTCAACTATGTATTCTAGGGGGCAATATGCCATTTTATTCAAAGGGTAAAAAACATATCGTCCCCTTACAGACTGTCATTATGCTTGATACTTTATAACTTACAAAGCACTGTCCTGCATGCTGGGATCAGTTACCAAGGCAAGCTAACCTCTCTTTGCAAGAAAGATAAATGCAGCCAAAGATCAGACTGAAGGCCTTTCTGGGCTGCACCTGGCCTGAAGCTGCACTTAGATGATCCTTACAATTAATTGAGAGTCACCCAACATGAAATTTCTCCCAGTCTCACAATGTGTCACTGTTAGAGCCTAACCTTTGAGATAAAACGTGATTCTGTCAGAGACAAACACCACAGTTGCTAATCCTGTAAATGAGAAATAAAAAGATGTGACGATGATTCTTTCCACAGAACACTAACTGTAGGTGTGATCATTTGCCAAAGAAACAGATTTTGTGTTTATTATTAGCACCGGTGGTAATTAATAATGTGCCTGAACTGATGAAAATGCAGCTAACAATTAGAATCTGCAAGAGTGTCACAAACTGCTCTACATTTATTAAACTCAAAAGGATCATTAAAATGATTAAACATAAAGTGTATTTAGGTGACTGTTTAGGACTATTATTCTTACCAAGGAACGGTTTTGTTTCAGTTGAAAACATGCTGGTAAATCTTCCCAGAGGTCTAATTTTATATCCAAAGGAATGAAATTGCAGTTCATTTGTTCACCATCCTGATTAACCATTGAGAGAAAAATATTAGTCAATTTTTGTCCCTGAGCATTAGGCAACTCTGTTTTGATTTGGCATTACAATATGGCATAACATTTCCAGCAGTTGCCTAAAGGATAAACTAATACAAGCCTATTTTGGAAAGGGCTCCAAAAAGAAGAAGCCATAAAAAAAGAGTGCTTCCTGAACCAAGGTGGTGAAACCAGAGTCCATACTGAACACTACGTCTATACCAGCTAAATCCACACCAATGCTTATGAAAGGAATGCTACTATGGTAGCCCACGTATAATTTTATACTCTCCTTTTTGACATGAGAGGCAGCAGGGCATACATAGCATTAAGAGAGCTGATCTTGAAGTCAGGAAGACCCGAGCTCAAATCACTCTTCCCACACATATTAACTGTCCAACTCACAGCAAGTTACTCCATTTTTCAGTGCCCCAGTCAATTCCCTATGGTAGAGGAGCTTCCTCAACCAGTTGTTCCCTAGGCCAATGGAATCAGTGGTCCAATACCCATCCTTCCTTGACATTCTAGGGAAAATGTGTCAAAATAAAGGGCTTCAACAACATAAGAATATTATCTCATTTTTTTTGGGGGGGGAGGTGAAACAATTGGGGTTAAATGACTTGGCCAGGGTCACACAGCTAGTAAGTGTCAAGTATCTGAAGCTGGATTTGAACTCAGGTCCACCCGATTCCCGGGCAGTGCTCTTTCCACTGTGACACCTAGCTGCCTTATCGCATCCTTTGAATTAAATACGGATGGAATCTTGACACTTTCATAGGCAGACTTCCATGAGATAAAGATTTTGATAATGGAAAGTTCATTGGAGTCAGGAAAGATCTGATGTCTACATTCAACTGAGTTAAAGTCCTAGCTTTGCAGCTTATGCACAGGATAGGGCAACCTTCGGCATATTACTGAACTCATTTCTTTTTCTATAAAATAATAAAATCTGTATAAATATAATAATACCTATAGACATATAAACACCTACATAATAATAATACCTATATAAATACCTATATTTATCTCACAGAATGCTGTTAGGATGAAATGAAATCATACACATGAAAGGACTTTGCACTGAATAAAGGGCTATTTGAAAGGGAGTTATTTTTATCATCATTCAAAAGCACAACACAATGGCCGGCTCTTGATTCTCCATCTTCAAAAGGAAAGAGTGGGGGCAATAGTCTTGAAGAATAAAAAAAATGGCAGTTATGAAAATTTTACCTTCATTATAGTTGTGGCTTGATAATTAGCTCACATAACAATTCTAATAACATAACAAAAAATCACCTTATAGAATATTTTACTGTTTACAAAGTACTTTCCTCACAGCCATGGGAAGGAAAGCATTTTGGACTTTAGAGATGATTTATAGTGCATATGCAATGCAATATAGACAAATGGGAGTGGATTACCTTTGGAATCCTGAAATTTCTAACCAACTAAGGAAAAATGGGATTGGTACTTAGTTCTTAATTGTCCGATGAAGAGAATTCAAGAACTCAAGTGATTAAAAATATCACACCTGGTAAGGAAGTTAGCTGAAAATCAACGGTGGCATTTTTTTCATAAAGAAAGAAAAACCTACATATATGAAAACTGATTGTACAAATAACAGTAAAAACCAAAACATTTTACATAGCTTAATAATTCTTCCTGGTACGTATTTGACAAAAGTTACACTTGTGTAAGACAATCTGACATCGTGGATAAAGTGCTAGAATAAGAGTCAGGCAACCTTGTGTTTGAATTTTACCTTCAGATACTTTATTAGTGCTAGATATTGGGCAACTCACTTAATTTCTCTGGCCACAAACAGCCTCATCTGAAAATGCGGGGCTGAACTCTGTGACCTCTAAAGTCCTTTTTAGATCTAAACCTCTGATTCTATGAATATTTAAATAATACTTTTAAGTTTTGTAAACTATTTTACATTCATTAATTTATTTGAGTTTCACAACAAGTCCATGAAGTGGTACTTTCTTTTTCCGGCCAGATCTTAAGTTAAGGAGATCTCAGTGAGGAAATGCCTTCCAAAAATGATGAACAGAAACTCTTCTGCAACTTACAATAACTGTATGGAACTATACAGCTAGGAAATTGTTTAGGGCACTGAGAAAAGCCCAGAGTTGTGTAACCCATGCTGGAAGAGATGTGAACTCAGAATATCCTTTTGCAGTTCTGAAACTGTACTCTACCAGTCAGAAAAAAGGGAGTTAGTAATCACTAGTTAGAAAAAAAAGGAGCTCTGTGCAGCTGATCCCAAAGTCCAATGCCCTGCAGGGAACCCCATACAAAGGGGAAAATTCAGTTTATATTGGGGTACAAATCTCCCCACCTAAGTGTATCCATCTGCCCCACTTGCTCTCAGCATCTCCACAGTGAAGCTGTTAAAAATGACAAAAATAAGGGCAGCTAGGTGGCACAGGGAGTAGTGCACTGGCCCTGGAGTCAGGAGGACCTGTGTTCAAATCCGGCCTCAGACACTTGACCCATTTACTAGCTGTGTGACCTTGGGCAAGTCACTTAACCCAATTGTCCTGCCTTCCTCCCTCCAAAAAACAAACAAAAATGGCAAAAATAAAATAAATAATAATAGTAAGGCTATTTTAATTGAGAAAATGTTATGTAAATTTTTAGGCCAGTCATGTAAGTGAGCACATGAAATTAGAGACAAGGATTTGAATTAATAAGATTAACTCAAAATAAATGATTTATGAATAAAAACAAAAAATACAATAGCAACTCTGGCTACTTTTAAAATGCTTGATAATAATAAAATTCAGCTAAGAGAACAAAAGATCTAGAATCTCATAGAAAATACAAAAAAAATGAGAAACAATGAAGAGAGAATTGGCGTACTTCAATTTATAACTGTAATCATCAAAACGACTTGCTATTGTTAAAAACAAAAAAGAAAGGCAGATCTTTGAAACAGAGTAGATAAGGAAGAGTCTGTAACATTAATACAATTTGAAGATCTTCCTCACCCCTTAATAGGCCTAGGTGACCTGCTTTGAACCTGAGTCACATGAGCCTGGGTCACAAAGGTTGTGATGCCCTCCAGCCCTGGAGAAGGGCCACTACTCTGAGGTTAGCATTTTGCTTTGGAGCTCACTCAATGCAAGAGTGTTCATGTGATATAGCCAGATGAGACTCCAGGTAGCTGTCCAACAGATGTTGGTGCTTTTCTCTCTGGTAACCATGTATGTATTGCTTTTGGTAAGACAGGTGGAAGCTCTGTCTGCTGGTCTTTGGTGCTTGTATTTGCTCTGTTTATATAATTTCTGTTTGTATTTTCTCTGAAGTTCAGGGTTCTGATTTTTCCCCTGAACTAAGTAAATGATACATACATGCATACATACATACATACACACATACATACATATACATATATATATATATATAAACATTAAAGTAGGATTGTTGACCCCTTTAAAGTTGCTTTCCTTTAGAAAAGCAGATCAAAGAACCTGTGCTAGCTGCTTGTGTTATTGGTCTTATATCCTCACATTGCTGTTACAGAGTCAGATAAAAACTGAATTCAATAACCCAGTGTTTGATAACTTCCTGGAGAACGTATATTACTTGCAGAAGATCTTATTTTATAAGAATTGCTGGGGGAAATGAAAGGCAGTTTGACAGAAATTAGTTTTAGACTAACATTTTACACCATCTACCACAATAAGCACACAAAATGGATATGTGACCTGAATATTAGCCATACCATATAAAAAGTTAGAAGGGAACCAGATCAAGAACCTTTCACAGCTAAGGCTATGAAGATCACTGTTAACCAAATAGGGGCATCACAAAAAATAAAATAATTTTGATAATATGAAATTGAAAATTTTTTGCTTCAACTGGCATGATATGGGGGGGAACCCCTTTGTATCACATTTTTTTAAAGGGACCTTTAAAAAAGTTTTTATTGCTTTTTATTATCTTTTGTGGGTTTTTTAAAATATCACTATAGTTTCTCCCTCAGAACCATACCATATAAGTAGCACTTTTTTAGAAAAAAAAAAAAGAGAAAATCAATATTATTAATACATTGAAAAAATATGAAAACCTTAGCAGTGTACAATATTTGTGGACCTCACACCACATATTTTTTGTAAAGGTTGATATCCAGGATATATAGGGAACACAAATAAATAAAATTGACAGTCAGTACCTAATAGATATGAACAAAGAATTCTCAAAAGAAGAATTATAAACTATTAACTACTATTAACAAAAGAATTATAAACTATTAAGAACTGTAAACTATTAACAGCCATATGAAAGAATGTATCAAATCACCAATAATAGAGGAAATACAAATCACAACAACTTTGAAGTTTTACCATATATCCGGCAAATTGGCTAAGATGTCAAAAGACAGGAATGTTGGAAAACTTATGGAAAGACAAGCAAACTAATTAATATATATTATTGGGGGAGCTGTGAATTGTTGCAACCATTTTAGAAAGCAATCCAGAATTATGCTAAGAAAGTGACTAAAAAGTCCATGCCTAAAACCCTATTGTTAGGCATATACACCCTAAAGAGGTCAATGATAAAAACATTCCATACATGCCAAACTATTTATAGCAGCACTTTTTGCAGTAGCAAAGAACTGGAAACCAAGTAGATGCCCATTGATTAAGGAAAAGTTTGTAGAACATGAATTTTACAGAACATTAGTGCACTGCAAGAAATGATGCATATGATGCAACCAGAGAAGCATGTGAAGACCAGTCTATATGGTGACTACAATAACGGAAATGGAAAAACAACACCAACAACAACAAAACAAATAAAACTGAATGCTGTTAAATTATAATGAGAATACATTTCTCTTCTTTCTTTACATAAACAGTAAACAATCGGCGCCAACACAACATGTGATACTTGGGAGGATATGTTGGTTAGTTTTGCTGAACTTTTTCCCCCTCTTCAAATACTTTATTTTAAGAGATAACTCTCTGGGTAGGGGAAGAATTCATTAGGGGTCAAAGGTGACAAAAAAAAAATCTGTATTTTTTTTAAAGGATACTTATGATGCCAGGTAAAGTAGTACTATGATTATAAAAAAAGGAATAAACATGTGATTTCAATTGTATAGGGAGCTCCTTGGACTTGGTGAAGTGCCTTAGTGAAGAGCACTAAGTGGTTAAATGATTTGTCCCAAGTCACACAGCCTTTTAGAGGATGGATTGGAATGCAGGCCCTCCAAGGCCACCTCTCTATCTACTACGTTGCACTGCCTCTTGCTATTTCCCAAAGAGTTAGTCAAAATTTTCTAAGTTGGGAAAAATATAGATGTCAAAGCAAAGCAAAACAAAACAATCTGCAATGGAATTTCAGATCAGCTACAATGCCCTATTATAGATTATCAATTTTAAAAATTCATAACTCTAATATGTGGCTAATAAAAAGTAAAAGCAATCCAAATTGTTAGGTACTGCATTTATAATTAGTTGGTAATTTGAGATCTAAAACTAAACAGGAAGCATCCATACTATTGGTATGTTGTTACAGACAAAAGATCACCTAAATACACACAGTAGTAATAGGTAGTTTGAGAACATTTGACTCATTTTAAGACAAGAATTTGAAAGAAGAGAATCTCAGGCAACATTATGTAGTGGAAAGAGGGCTGGAATTGAAGTCAAGGGGGTACCTGGATCCTAATCGCACCCCTGACATTTAGCAGTTGTGTTACCATGGATGAATAACTTAACTGCTCTGAACCTGTTTCCTTACATGTACAAGAAAGATAGCAAAAACTTCAGTGTTTATCTGTAAAGAGTTGTCATGGGATTTAAAAGACATTTTTTAATTTCAAACTTTTTGTAAACCTTAAAGGGTCAAACATAGACCTATTAATGGTAGAAAGCATATCAGGCATATTTGCTAAAATGTGAAATAAAGTAAGACTTAAAAAAAATATCCCAGCAAAGCTTACCTTAGTATAGAGGTGAATTCTATCTGTATTCTTACTTGCACAAAACATTAGGACATCATATACAGGCAAAGTGCCTGAATTCTTCAACTGTTCTATAAAGAAAAAGTAAACGGTATTGGAAGACTTTTCTAACAGGAGTGAAATGTGTTATAATGGAGAAAACAGTAAGTGTGGAGTCTGACAACCTAAGTTCAAATCTAAGTTCTGCTATGTAATTACTGGGTAATTAACTATCTTGGTAATTGACTTAAACTTCCTGGGCCAAGATTCCTCATCTGTAAAATGAAGAGTTTGGATTAGATGACATATCTGGTTCTTCTTAGCTATAATGTCAATGGCTCTATAGCTTAAATTGTAGCCAGGAAAATGTACACTGGGAATAAGAAGAAACTTGCTGCCAGCAATTAGTGTTAAATACTGATATTGAAAGAGACTTTGGGGGCAAAGAAAAGGCAATAATTTGCCTAAGCTCTCCCAAATTCCCTTCTAAACAACTTTAATGGCTCAAAACAAATTCTGGAGCAGCAAAACACACAAAAGGGCAGGGAGAAATAATTTTCGAGTCCAAGACAACCTAGGAAAGGTCTGTCTCACTTGAGTAAAAGGGGAGCACAGCCCAGTGCAGAAGACATCCGAGCAAGGCAGCAGGAGTCTCCTAGCCCCAGTACAGGTCAGCAACCTAGGCATCGTAGACCTGACACAGCAGGCCAACAGTCTAGGAGGCCAGTTGTGAAGCCTCCAGCCTCTGGTGCAGCAGGTGAATAGCCAGGCCCAGCACACCTTGTGGCCCTGATGCAGCAGGCAAATGTCCAGGCCCAGAGATCATGGTGTAGCAGGACAGTGAGTCAGGCCCCTGGTCCCCAGTGCAAGAAGTCTGGGACAGTGACCCCTGTACCCCAGGAGTACAGCTCAACTTTAAAAGTCATGATATAGGTTGGAAAACGAACAACTCCGCCCCCCCAGAATCCCGCCCAAAAAACCTGACCATACAAAGCTACTATGGTAACAGGGAAGAGCAAAACACAGATTCAAAAAAGGACAACAATATCATGCAAAGCCTCAAAAAGGAATATAAATTGTTCTCAGACCCAAACAAAACTCCTAGAAGAGCTAAAAAAAAAAAGCATTTCAAAAATCAAATATAAGAGGTAGAAGAAAAATTGGGAAAAGAAATGAAAGAGATGTAAGAGAATCATGAAAAAGAGTCAATATCTTAGTAAAGGAAGCACAAAAAAATGGAAAAATGATGTACAAAAATTCACTAAAGAAAATTTCCCAAAAAGTATAACTGGTCAGGTAGAAAAGGAGTACAAAAATCCATGGAAGAAAAGAATGCCTTAAAAAGCAGAATTAGCCAAAAGGCAAAGAAGGTACAAAAACTAAATGAAGAAAATAATTTCTTAAAAATCAGAATTGGGCAAGTGGAAGCTAATGACTCCATGAGACATCAAGAATCAAACAGACAAAATCAAAAGAATGAAAAAAAAAAAGAAAATATGAAATCTCATTGGTAAAACAACCAACCCAGAAAACAGACTGAGGAGAGATAATTTAAGAATGATTGGACTACCTGAAAGCCATAATCAAAAAAAGAACATGGACAGTATCTTTCAAGAAATTAATGAGGAAAACTGCTTTGATATCCTAGAACCAAAGGGTAAAATAACTGAAAGAATCCACCCGCTACCTCCTGAAATAGATCCCCAAATCATAACACCCAGGAATATTATAGCCAAATTCCAGAGCTCTCAAGTAAAGGAGAAATTATTGTGAGCAGCCAAAAAGAAGGAACTCAAATATCGAGGAGTCACAATCAGGATTACATAGTTTCAACAATAAAGTAGTGGAAGGCTTGGAATATGATATTATGGAAGGCAAAAGAGATTGGATTATAACTAAGAATTACCTACCCAGCAAAAATGAGCAGGGAAATATTGGACATTCAATGAAATAGAGGACTTTAAAACATTCCCGATGAAAAGAACACAGCTGAACAGAAAATTAGATTTTAAAATACAAAACTCAAGAGAAACATAAAAAGATAAACAGGAAAGACAAAATATAAGTTACTCAAAAAGGTTAAACTGTTTATATCCACAGACCAGAATATGATACTTATAACTCTTAAGAATTATAGGAGTATACACAGACAATGAGAACCAGTCCAAATTGAATTTTATGGAATGATACAAAAATGATATAAAAAAATTAAGGGGTGAGGAGGAGGACTCCACTGAGAGAAGGGAAAAAGGGAGAGGTAGAATGGAGTAAATTATCTCATATGAAGAGGCACAAAAGACTAGTGGGGGGAAAGAAGGGAGGGAGAGTACATCATTTGAACCCTACTCATTCAGTTGAGTAAAGAAATCTATCTTACCCTATAGGAAAATAAGAAGGGAGGGAAACAGAAATGGGGGGGGCTCATAGAAAGGAGGACAGAATGAAGGAAGCAGTGGTCAGAAGGAAAACACTGGTAAGGAGGGATAAGAAGAAACGGGGGAGAGAGGGAGAGAAAGAAGAAGGGGGGGGAGAGAGAGAGAGAAGTATAAGCAGGAGGAAAATAGCAGGGAGAGAAATACATAGTTCGTAATCATAACACTGAATGTAAATAGGATTAACTCACCCATAAAATGTAAGCAAATAGCGGAGTGGAATAAAAAACACAATTCCACAATATGTGTTTTCTTTTTATAAGAAACATATTTTAAGCTAAAGGTAAAGGGCTAAACCACAGTCTATTATGCTTGAGCAGAAGTAAAAAGAAGCAGGGGGAGAAATCATGATCTCAAACAAAGCAAAAGCAAAATAGATCTAATTAAAAGAGAAAAGGAAGGAAATTACATCTTACTAAATGATACCTTACTAAATGATAAAATGAAGGAATATCAAAGCTAAACATAAACTAAATTGCATAGCACTCAAATTTTGAAAGAAGTTAAATGAATTACAGAAGCAAAGACATTAAAACTATACCAGTGGAAGACTTCAACTTTCCCCTCTCAGAACTAAATAAATCTAACCACAAAATAAATTGTCACAAAAATTTCAAACAAAATACTAGCACAGAAATTACAACAATTTATCACAAGGATCATATACTGTGACCAGGTGTGATTGATACCAGGAATGCAGAACTGGTTCAATATTAGGAAAACTATCAACATAACTGACCATATAACAAAATCAACAGAAACCACAGGATTACCTCAACAGACGCAGAAAAAGTTCTTGACAAAACACAACACTCATTCCTATTAAAAACATTAGAGAGCATAAAAATGAATGGAGCTTTCCTTAAAATTATAAGTAAAATCTATCACAAACAATTAACAAACTTTATCTGTAATGGGGATAAGCTAAAACCTTCCCAATAAGATCAGGGGTGAAGCAAGGATGCCCATTATCACATTATTATTCAATACTGTACTAGAAATGTTAGCTTTAGCAAAGAAAAAGAAATTGAAGGAATGAGAATAGGCAAAGAAACAAAATTATCATTCTTTACAGATGATATGATGGTATAGTAAGAGAATCCTAAAGAATCAACTAAAAAAAATAGCTTAAATAATTAACATCTTTAGCAAAGTTGCAGTGTATAAAATAAACTCAACACAAATCATTGGCATTTCTATATATTACCAACAAGGTCCAGCAGCAAGAGATAGAAAGAGAAAATCCTTTTAAAATAATTGTAGACAACACAAAATACTTGGGAGTCTATCTGCCAAGACAAACCCAAGAACTATATGAACACAATTACAAAACACTTTTCACACAAATAAAATCACACCTAAATAATCATAAAAATAGTAACTTCTCATGGGTAGGCCAGGCCAATACAATAAAGAGGACAATTCTACCTTAATTAATTCACTTATTCAGTGCCAAACCAACCAAACTACCAAAAAGTATTTTATAGAGCTGGAAAAAATCATGACAAAATTCATCTGAAAGAACAAAAGGTCAAGAATATCAAGGGAAAACAACTGTGAAGAAAGGTGGCCTAGCCGTGTCAGATCTTAAATTGTATTATAAAGCAGCAAACATCAATACTAGCTGGTACTGGCTAAGAAATAAGAGTGGTGAATCAATGGACTAGATTAGGTACACAAAACATGGTATTAAATGACCATAGTAATCTGTTTGATAAACCTGAAGACCCCAGCCTTTGGGACAAGAACTCAGTATTTCAAAAAAACTGTAGGAAACACCAGAAAACAGTATGGCAGAAACTACGTACAAGCCAACATCTTATATCATATACCAAGATAAGATAAAAATGGGTACATGATTTAAACATAAAGGATGATACCATAAGCAAATCGGAGAAGCAAGGAATAGTTTACCTGTCAGATCTATGGAGAAGGGAAGAATTTATGACCAAACAGGAGATAGAGAGCATTACTAGATACAAAATGCACAATTTTAATTATATTAAATTTAAAAGGTTTTACGCAAACAAAAATGATGCAGCCCAGATTAGAAGGAAAGCAGAAAGACAGGAAAAAATTTTTAAAGTCAGTGCCTCTGATAAAGGTTTCATTTCTTAAATACATCAAGACAAGTCAAATTTATAAGAATACCAGTCATTTTCCAATTGATAAATGGTCAAAGGATATGAATAGGCAGTTTTCAGATGAAGAAATCAAAACTCTCTCTAGTCATATGAAAAAATGCACAATATCACTACTACGTCTATATCCCACAGGGGAAAAAAGGGAGAAGGATCTATTTCTTTTTTTTTATGTTTATTTTTTCAGCACTGATTTTCACAGGAGTTTGAATTACAAATTTTTTCCCCATTTCTACTCCCCCCCCCACTCCAAGATGGCATACACTCTGGTTTCCCTGTTCCCCAGTCAGCCCTCCCCTCTGTCACCCCACTCCCCTCCCACCCCCCTTTCCTTTCTTGTAGGGCAAGATAAATCTCTACGCCCCATTGCCTGTGCATCTTATTTTCCAGTAGCATGAAAAAAAACTTTTTTACTTTTGAACATCTATTTTTTAAAACCTTGAGTTCCAAATTCTCTCCCCTCTTCCCTTCCCACCCACCCTCCCTAACAAGTCAAGCAATTCAACATGGGCCACATGCGTATCATTATGTAAAACCCTTCCACAATACTCATGTTGTGAATGACTAACTATATTTTG
>CM053622.1:578164884-578256344 GCA_028646595.1 Phalanger gymnotis
AAAAGGGGAGAGAATTTGGAACTCAAGGTTTTAAAAAATAGATGTTCAAAAGTAAAAAAGTTTTTTTTTTTCATGGAACTAGAAAATAAGATGCACAGGCAATGGGGCATAGAGATTTATCTTGCCCTACAAGAAAGGAAGGGAAAGGGGGATGGAAGGGGAATGGGGTGACGGAGGGGAGGGCAGACTGGGGAACAGGGCAACCAGAGTGTACGCCATCTTGGAGTGGGGGGGGGGGGAGGAAATGGGGAGAAAATTTGTAATTCAAACGCCTGTGAAAATCAATGCTGAAAACCAAACATGTCAAAAATAAATTTAAAAAAATAATAAAAAAAAAGGTAATAACCTAAAAAAAAAAAAAGATAACTGCCCAGAGGTCCTAGAACCAGAGGTAAAACAGTCACTGAAAGAATCCCCTGATTACCCCCTGAAAGAGATCCCAAACTGATAACACCAACAAATATAGCCAAATTTCAGAATTACAAAGTCAAGGAGAAGGGCAAACAGCCAAAAACAAACAATTCAAATATTGTGAAACTGTAGTCAGGATCACGCAGGATCTTTCAGCTTCTACATTAAATGACAGGAGAAATTGGAATATATATTCCAAAGGGCAAAGGAGCTGGGACTACAACCAAGGATCAACTACTCAGCAAAAATGAGCATAATTTTTCAGGCAAGGAGATGGACATTCAACGAAATAAGGGAATTCCAGACCTTCCTGATGAAAAGGCCAAAACTCATTGGAAAATTTGATCTTCAAACACAAAACTCAAGAGAGATATAAAAAGGTAAATGGGGGAAAAAACACCACAAAACTTATTAATCAATAATGGCAAATTATTTACAACTTTATACAGGATTATGTCATTTCATGTATGTGATATATATATATGTATGTCAATCTTCAGAATAGTACAGTTATTATGACGATTGAAAGAGATAAACACAGACTGTGGATGTATGTATTAAATTACTGACTATTGTGTAAATAAGTTCTATACAAAGTTATATGTAGAAGATATATCGGATTCCATGCTGTCTTGGGGAGGGAGGGAAGAAAATCTGGAACTCAAAATTATGTGGAACTGAGTGTTGTAAACTAAAAATAAAAAAATTTCAAAAAAACCAAAAAGCTGAAAACTGCCTTTGGGCAGCTACTGCTCACTGCTCCTAGTTAGACCTTTTGAGACCAAGTAGAACAAATTTAATCTTTCTTCTACTGGATAACCCTTCAAGTACTTAAAGAGAGATACAAAGACCCCACAAAGTCTTTTCTCTAGGCTAAATGTCCCCAATTCCTTCTGCTGATCCTAAGGGAATGGTCTCTAAGTACTTCACCGACCTGGCACACCCTCCTTTGGATACATTCCAGTTTGGCAACATATGTCCTACAGATGATGTTAGCAAAAAACAGCATAGCACAGAGACAAGGACTGCACCTATGATTTCATTAGTTCATTGGAACTCTCAGATACAAGAAGTCACCTTCCTGTAAATGTACAGTCTTAGACAGTTGTCCAGAGGTATCAAACATGAGGAATGCAGGCTGCTACAAAATTCCAAATGCTGCTGGAACGAGATAATATGTAATTGGGAATATTTAACAAAATTAATTTTAAAAACACAGTATGATCTACATAATATTAATAAGTGACTTTCTAAGTCAATATGTAGTGGCAGGGATCCTTCTGTATGGTTTAGTGGTCCCCTTTTCTATTTGAATTTGACACCATGGGCCCTTGAGCACTGAGAGTTTAAGAGACTTGACTAGTGTTACACAGCCAGTCTGTGTCAGAGGCAGGACCCGAATCCAGGTCTTCCTTGCATTGAGGTTAGTTTTCTATCCATTTTTCTACACTGTGTCTCAAAGCAGAGCATATAAAGAAAATTTCCATAATGAACTTACTCTGCCTTTGCAGTGTTGCTAGGCAAAGAGATTCAGGTTGTTTCTATACTAGTAAAATTATGACATAATACCACCGGCTCTCCCAAAATAATACAAAACCTTTACCTTGTGTAGCTCTTTTTTATATGCTATTCAAACACATTTCAAATCAGCTGAAAAATTTTCAAAATTTATGTGAAAATATAAAACAACAGAATATAATCAAGGGAACCGAATAAGTTAGGAAAGATAATTTCATCTGAGTTTTAACAAAAGACAGAATGCTAGAAGAGGGATACAGAAGTATTTCAAATGTAGGATCTTTAATTGAATAATATATCTTAATAAATATACATATTTATAATAAAAATACATATTTATATATAATAAATATACATATTTATATATAATAAATATACATGTGTATTATATACATATACATATATATAAATAAATAAATATACATATATATAATATACATATACATAAAATACACACTTCTAGGTGAAAAGAGAAAAGGAAAGCAGTAGTAAATAGGCTAAACTAGTTTGGTCCTGAAAAGAAAAGTAATAGATAATCAAAGATAATGTATTACACTTACGAGAAATGTAAGGAAAAGATGAAACTATCTGAAAATCTACAGCAATTTTGAGTGCATATTTAGTATCTGCTGTTTCTAGTTAAACTACATTAAGTTATTTTGGTAGGCCAATTTGCCACTGACTTGGTTTAAGTGACATGGTTCACAGAGCAGGCTGGATTGCCTTTGGAAAAAGAAAACTTCTTATAATAAACTCCAGTTTCTCTGAAACAAAGGTCTATTATTTGTATACCAATATTCTTCCACTGATGTTGTATGGCTGCAAGACATAGAACAGTAATCTTAGAAAGCTATTTGATGCTCCCCAAAGGGCATTAGCAAAGTGTAACACGTTACAAAACAGGTATTATGCTGCAGAAGTGGTATAAATTATGTTAGCAAAGAAATGTATGAATGAAAACAAGATAGCTAGCAAGAGTGAGGAGAAAAAAAATGGTTAGGGTGCATGCTCCATTAGTATCCTAGTGATGTCAAGAAAAGCAGTCTACCCAGCATGGTAGATGGAGCAAATAAGGTTAACTTATAGAAGGGCAGGGAATAGACACAAAAGATGGGCAGGCATAGATTGGTTATGATTTGCATCACTGGAGGGAATACTTTATATAACTGAGATCACAAATATGTTTCTGTTTATAATGAAGACTGTTATTCACTGTATCACTGTATTTTATAAATTGGAGGGAAACTCTATGGTCGGGTTTGACTGACTTAAATGCTTTAATGTAATTACATGGGTTGTAAGAGTAAGGACATTTTGATAAGTAATTAAGAGAACACAGGGCCAGAAAATATTTATATATCCTATTTTCCTCAAGATGAACCCTTTCTGGTTTTCTGAGCAAACTACTCTCCAGGCAAAATCTGACCCAATGCCTGTTCTTGTACAGTTATCGTATTTAAAAATGTGAAAACCAGTCACTTATCTTGGTCTGTGGAAAAACATTCACGAAGTAAGTTGACTGTAAATAAGATTAAAAGGGGAAAGGTTTAATCTACTTAGAACTATTTGTAATCACTTATGAAGTCTTCCTTTATATAAAATTATTTAGCCTCTCCAGACTTCATTTTCTACATGTCTCTCCCCATTCTAGTTTATTCTTCACTCAGCAATCAAAAGGAACATATATGATCATGTCACTCTCCTATTAATTCTAGTGGCTCCCTATTACCTCATGGATCATATATCAATTCTTGTGTTGGAATTTTAAAGCCCTTCACAGACTTCTTCCTGTCTTTCTAAGTATTCTTACACTGGACTCTCTTCCACATTCATACCTACTCTCGGATCCCATCATGCTGGCAGCCTTCATGTTCCTTGCACATGACACGCCTTTTCACTTGTCTCCATTTTTGGAATTCTCTCCTTTTTTATCCCAGTTTCTCCAGATTCCTTTAAATCCCAGCTAAAATCCTACCTTTTGCAAGGAGTTTTTTCCTTTAATGCTACTGTCTTTATCTCCTATTTGTCCTGTATATAGCTTCTTAGTACATACTTGTTTGCCATGTTGTCTCCTCCATTAGATTGTAAGTTCCTTAAGAACAAAGAAAAAATGTTCCTACATATGAAATAAGGCAAGAGAATCTCATACACAGTTTATGTGACAGGGTTTTTTTTAAGCAGATATTTCATTTATCATTTTAACAGGAATAGAACTTTAATTTCAATCTGGTCTTTTACCATTTCAGGAACACAGGAAATATCTATGCAATAAAACCTTTGTTTTTCCTTTTCTATGTATCTCCAGTATTCAGCACAGTGCAATAGTTATTTAATTAATGCTTGCTGACTTGTCTTGAAAGAGTTTAAAAAACCACATTCTTTAAAACATATTCTAAATTCAGATTTTCAGCGACCTCAGACTGGTCTTCCCTCCAATTATTCCAAATTAATGAGGTTTTATTGCATACATATTTCATGATATCTTCCAGAGGAGCTAAAAGTACAGGTTGTTAAAATTTCTATTCCTGGTAAAATGATAAATGGAATCTCTGCTAAGGAGAAAAAAAGACCACTGTCATATAAGCTGAGTATGAGATTCTCTTACCTTATTCCACACTTAGGAAGTTTTTTTTTCTTTGACAAAGTTTGAAGTTTTAAAAAATTCTATTCTCTACCAAATGCTTGCTCAGGATTTATTAAAATAACAACAAAGTACATTTTCAGTATAGGATTCTTACTGTCTTTTAAAAAAAAGCAAGTATTTTCAGTCACTCTCAGTAAGCTATCAAATCATTTTTAGAAGAACTTCCTTTCCTATTTAAACAACATCTAATTTAGGAAGTTTTCACTTGAGACACTCTGCTTTATATGCTGGAGGGCAGTTTAGAGTAAAGGGTAGCAATGATTGACAGTAATCAGACACTGATGCTTGCATCTGCCACCATGGGGATTCTACCTGGAGTCTACTGTGCCATCAGAATACTGAGGATATTTTGGACCTATACTGCTACGTAAGAGATATGTGATAGGATGTGCAGAAACTAATAGAATATGGTAAAGAGCCATTACGTACTGGGAAGAGGTGGCAGAGATTAATTAGCAGCAATGTCAATAATTCATGGGATTCTAGGTTAAGAGTTAGAAGGGGCCTCAGAGCCCATCTATTCCAAAGCCATCATTTTAAAGATCAGGGACTGAGGACCAGTAAGTTTAAGTGACTAGTCCACGTTGAGCCGGATAGTAAACGGCACAGCTACAATCTAAAGTGAGGTCCTTCAGATGCAGGGGTCTTTCACTGCACTGCCTGCCTCCAAATTCAGATGATGATGGACAACAGTGAATAATGTGGCAAAGAGTGAGCCTTAAGAGAGAAAATCCTAGTCAAGACGTGGTCAGTAGCTATAAGGCATCAGTAACTTGACATAGATCAGGCTTTTGGAACCTGGCCTCTTGGCAATCTTAAACCAAGAGTTCACTTCTTTTTTTTTTTTTTTGGATGGGGGAGAGCAGGGCAGTTGGGGTTAAGTGACTTGCCCAAGGTCACAGAGCCAGTAAGTGTGTCAAGTATCTGAGGCTGGATTTGAACCCAGGTCCCCCTGACTCTAGGGCCGGTGCTCTACTCACTGCATCACCTAGGTGCCCCCAAGAATTCACTTCAAAGTGCACTTAGCACTAAGCCCACTGATTGTCAATCTTGACAATTTTGTGCTACAACTGACAAGGGGAAAAATGTAGGAAAATTTTTCAAGAGATGATCTCACACTTTTAAATGTGAGATGAAAACACTAAAAAGACTCAGTGTTTTGCTATCTACTGGAACAAAATATCTGGCTTTAAAGAAATTCCCATTAAAAATCAACAATGGGTATGCTCAGAACATCTAAATTTTTTGCCTTAATTGTCTGGCACGAACTTGTTCTGTGACCATGAGTAAGTCATTTATTTTCTTGGTGTCTTTGGAAATTATCTAAGTATAAATTATAGGTAAGCTGCTGATTAACAACAGTGGAGGGATATTCCATACTAGGAGTTCCTAACAATAATGAAGTCATAGGTCTGGACAAAAAGGGAAAATACTGTGTTGACGGAAGAATAGTGTGTGTACTTTTAGCCTTACTGTTATGAAGAGAAAGATGAAAACATCTCTAATTAATCATCCTCCCTCCCAGGTCTGTCCTAAAATTAGAATACTTTTAAAATAGGGCAAATAATGATACTACAGATTAATATGCATGGGATTAGCATTTATTCCAAATCGACCTAGCTTTTATTCCACAGAGTTTAGCATTAGATAGCCAGAAACTGCAGTGTGAAAGGAATTTCTTCATGGCAACTCAGAGAAAAGGCGACCATTCATGAGGTAAGCAGAAGAAATGAAGTCTATTACGGCAATTCTGATAGCTAGGGATGACAGAAGACAAACTGTGCCAGCACGACACAAAGGGACGGTAAATCAGTTTGACTCCAAGTATATTATCGAAGATTCTTAAAGAAAGATGCTAATATGAAAAATAATCCTATGGCAGCAACTCATGCTGTCAACCAAATGAAAAAATAACAAAGTAACATCAGTCATTTCTAGACATTTATACATAAGGGAAATAAATACAAGTGTTTGCATCTTATTTCCCTACTAGATCAAGAGTACTTTAAACTGAAAATGAAGGGAGAGGGAGAAAACTGTCTACATTTTTTTACCAAGTCACACACTGCGTTGCAGGTATAACCTATTACTAGAAAGGACAATTCACAGGAGACAGTATTCAAGAAGATAACTAGCAATAAAACCTGCAATCTCAGATGTACACGATACGAGTAACAAACATTAATGCAAGAAAGAAGATGCAGCTGCAAGGCATTACTGATATTTGATGGTATGGAATCAGGGACAGCACAGTGAACCTGACACAAATGGAACAAAATAAGCAAAGAGGAGTATGCATGCACATTTTATATTAAGATGATATATTCCTATGAAGCCATCTAGGAAATAAAAAGGGAATCTTGGAAAGGAGATCTTGGAAAAGGACCAAAGGAAAGAGAACAGAAGCAATATAGTCATGGGAATTATATTACAGACCACTAGGAAGTCCATGAAAGAGATTATGAAGGTGGTATGAAAGTATTATGGATAGTTTCCACTTGTCATCTTGTGCCCTCTCTCTCTCTGGACATGGAGTTCAAATCCTGCTTCAAGACCAGTTAGGTGACCCTGGGCAAGTCACTTAACCTCTCTGCATCAAGTTTCTCAAATATAAATGCAGGAAATGGGCTTGATGATCTCCACCTCTGTAAATTTATGATCCTCTCTCTGTCAAAATCGAGCAAGCACACAAGTTCTTCAACTAGATTTGAAGTTAAGGGATTAAAGTAAGGGACTTAGAAAGGTTGGATTCAAATCTTGTTTCAGATATTTAATAGCTGTATAATCCTAAGTAGGTCATTTAACTGCTCTTATGCCTCAGTTTCCTCATCTATAAATTAAGAAGGCTGGATTTGATGACTTCCAAGGTCCTCTTAGCTCTAACTCTATAATTCTACGATCTTATGTAAGGAAGCAACAAGAACTGCTATTGTGGATCTCATATCTGACCAATGAAGATGCAAAAATAATAATGATGCTAATATTGTGAGGGAGTGACCACAACATCTTAGTTAAGGACAAGTAAAGAGAAGTCTGACAAGTACCTTAGATTCAAAGAATTCAGAGTCCATAAAGGGGATAAATTTATTCTATTTTCATGGAAGCTGACCCAGGATGGATGGTAAGTTCTCGAGAATGAAAAATATGAAGGCAAAAAAGACATGATTCAGATGAGGAAGAAAAAAGAAAGGAGCCATCCAAATAATTTAATGTGTATACATAGTGAACTTGTATTTTTATTATTTTTGGGGGGGGAGGGGAGGCAGGGCAATTGGGATTAAGTGACTTGCCCAAGGTCACACAGCTAGTGAATGTGTCAAGTGTCTGAGGTTGGATTTGAACTCAGGCCCTCCTGATTCCAGGGCTGGTGCTCTACTCACTAGCCACCTAGCTGCCCCAAACTTGTATTTTTAAATTAAATTTTATTTAATTTTGCATTCTCTCTCATCTTCAACCCTCCTTTCTCTGCCCCAATTGAGAAAATAAAATAAAAAAAAAACAAATCCATTATAAATATGCAAAGTCAAGCAAAACAAATCCCTGCAATGGCCATGTCCATACACGCATATTTTATAATTTAAATATATGGACATGGAAATATTTATACATATAAGTATGCCTGCAGAATCCCCCACCCCAACCCATACTGTGTGTCTATTGCCTCTCTATCGGGGGACGGGGTAGGAAAACCATATATTTTAAAAATATATACAGAAGATTGAAGTGTAGATAACTGACAATGTATACATACAACATAAATTGGTCAAGAAGCACTTATTAGTAAGGATCTACTAAGCTGCCAGGTTTTGAGATAGGTTCTGGGGATAGAAAGACAAACAAGACACTGTCCCTGCCCTCAGGGAGCTAATGTTGTACTGAGGAAGTCTACAGGTGCATTTGTATAAACTCATACAAGGCACACAAAAAGAACATAAAAGGAACCTTGGATGTGAAGGCACTGGCAGCCAAGGGGAACAGGAAAGGCCTTCCCAAGGAAAGTGGCAATTGAGTTGAGATTTCAAGGAAATCAAGAACAATAAGAAGTCAGTCAAATGAGCATTTATTGGCCATTTACTAAGTACCAGACAAGAAGCAGCAGATGTGAGGGAAGAGAACATCCCAGTCCAGGGAACAGTCAGTGTAGAGGTAAAGCAATGGAATGGAGATCTCTATGTAAGAAACAGCAATGAGGAGAGTACAGCTAGATCCTAGAGAGCACAGAAGGGAATCATGAGTGATAAGACTGCAGAGATAGGAAGGGCCTGGTTGTGGAGAGTTTGAAATGCCAAATAGAAGGGTTTATATTTGGTTCTAAAGTAATAGAGAGTCACTTGGAGTTTACTGAGGTGGGGAGAGCAAAAGCGGGGAAAACCACTGTTGGGAATGGGGAGGAACTTGAGACAGAGACCAATTAGGAGGCTACTGTAATTGCCCAAAGGAAAGGCGATGAGGGCCTGAATTATGGTTGTGAGAAGTGGACATATGTGAGAGATCTGTGGGGACAGAAATGACAATACATGGCAACTGAATGAGTGTGAGGCATCACAGATGACACCTGGGTGATTGTAGGGATAAAGGGGGTCTTCACAGCAATAGGGAAGTTCAGAAAGATGAGTAGGTTTTGGCAGAAAACAAAATGAGTTCTATTTGAGAAGCCTATAGGACATCCAGTTTGAAATGTCCAACAGATGCTCAGTGATATAGGACTGGAATTTAGGAGAGCTTGGGGTTGAATGTGTAGATTTAGTAATCATCTCTATAAAGATGATAACTATACCCACTGGAGATAATGAAGTCATCAAATGAGAAAGAAGAGGGAAGAAACAGAAGAGTCCCAAAGACAGAGCCATGGGGTACACTCAGTCAAGAGAAGTAACACAAATGATAAACCAGCAAGAGAATGAAAAGGCACTCTCAAGTAGAAGGAAAGCAACATTGAAAGACCCAAAGAAAAGAAGAAAATCCAAGAGCAAAGAATAGTCAATACTGCCTAACACTGAAGTGTCTGGAAGGAAAAAGAGTGAAAAAGGCCATTAGATTTGACGATTAGGATATCTTTGGTGACTTAGGAGTGAGTAGGTTCAACTGAGTAGTGTGGTTGCAAGTTAAATTATAGATGGTTAAGAAGAAAGTGAAAAAAGAACAAGTGGAGATGCTGCTAAATTCTTTTTTTCAAGGAGTTTGACTGAGAAATGGAGAAGAGATACAGGACGACAGCTAGCAGGCCAAGAGGATTATAAGTCTGGTTTATAGTTATATTTACGCTTAAAATCTCTTAATAGTTTCAGCAGACTTCTCAACTTCTATAGCTCAAAACTTCAGTATATGAGTCTTATATTCAGGTCCTCCTGACTTCAAGTCCGGTGCTTTATTTACTGCATCACATAGCTACCCCTCTTACAACATTTTTAAAGATCTTTACTTTGCTCTTACCTATTCTACTATGTATGATACTTCATATTCCTGCATTATTACATGTACCTCTAATTGCCTGTAAACTTCTTGAGAAGAAACTAGTTTTGTATCTTTGTACATACTCGGTACCAAGCACAAGCCTTGGCACATGGTAGGTGTCCTATGATCAATTGAATATTTAAATATTAACTTCATTTTATGATCTATTTAGCACATAATGAATAGGGAATATGGAAGGGAAGGGAGCAATGTAGGTTAATCAAATAAACATTATATACCATTATCTTTTGGTAGTTAATGGCAAAATTAAGCTAAAATGTGTTATTTTCTAGCTGCATTCTTTGTAACTAGAAATAACTTCTTAGGACGCCAAATGGTATGAATATAAGACTCTAGCTAATTGAGTCCTGTTATTTTCTTAGAAATAATTATTTTAAATGACTTTTTAAACTGTCAAACAAAAAAATCAAATGAAGATTATTCTAAAATTTAAAGTGTTATATGAATGTGGCAAAATATTAATTTTCAGCATGAAGTTTTTTGGCAACAAGGAAATACGATTAAGAGAATGTGTCCATGTGGTAGACTGAACATGAGAAAGCTGCATTTTTATCCATTTATACAGTTGGCAACTAAGTCATTGCTTTGCTTTTCATTTATTCAATATTGCTTTTTGTTTAAAATGCTAGGAATAAAAACTGTAAAATGCTTAAGATGTTGTATTTTTTCTGAAAGGTTCAGGGACCTAATCTTTTTTCTCTGTTTTATGCTATAGTAAACTATTGTTCTTCTGAGATGATTCTCTTGGCAATGGTGAAGATAAACATAAGGTATTAAAACTGAAGGAGAGCAAAAGGAAATCTAGTAAAACCAATAAAAGCAAGACAAGCATTTGACAGATTACTATGGTTATAGCTGAACAAAAACCACACAAACAAAAGGAACTGATCTCAGTATATGACAGATTCCTTTCAAATGAATATCTTCATTCATCAATAGTATACTTCTAATAAGCTGAATTTCAGTTCCTAAAAAGCTTTACCCTTATGTCACATGAAAATTGGAACAGTTACTAGTACACGTTTATTTAGTTCTGTAATATCTAACAAGCCCTTTCCTCCTTGCAACTAAAAAATCTTTTAAAAACATATCCAAAAAGGTCCATAAGAATGTATTTTTAAAATAAAAATATCTTCAGTTATTTAATTCACAAAATAGCTGTGATTTCCCCTCAAAAGCAGGTAATTGAATGTATTTTTCAGTCACATCCAAATGTCTGGTGTTATGCAGACAAATCTTTTGACAGTCTGTTGCATTCACAAGAATAGTCAATTTTTCCACAATAGAAAGCTAATTTTCTTTGAGAGTAAAATTATGGTTTATTTTATTATTTAATTTATATTATATTTAAATTATTTAATTTTATTTAATTTAATTATTTTAATTTATTAAATAAATTTATATTATATTATATTTAAAATGATTTTAAAATCATTAAAATTTTAAAATATTAAAAACATGATTTGTTTTCTATTAGATTTAAAGATGACCCTGTAGACAATAAAAATGAATATTTTGCATTCTTTTCCACGATGATCTGAATTCTCATAGTCAGCATTCAGTACAAAAAGTAAGATTACCTTACATATTTATCAATTTGTCAAATAGAATATTTCAAAAGGTTTAACAATTTGAAAAATTTACTGGGGTGCTACTGTATGCGGGAATGGTGTTTTGGATTTTAGTTATATGAATTCATTATTGACTCATATCAGATAGGCTGAATGACTTTAATCAATCTGAATCTTGATAGATGGACTGATCAATTTCTAATCATATGATCAACAAGGTAGAGGACTAGACATTTTCTCTTATACCCATGACCTCTCAAAAGCTTTCCAAACAGAAATTATGCGCCTAAGATAAAGCAATTTCAGCTATCTCCATGGCCTAGGACACCAGGAACCCCAAAAGACTTAAAAAACGAAAACAAAAAACCCCGTGAACAATTCCCTTCCCTGAACTAACTCAGCACTCCCTACCCCAACACTTGCTGGGCTACCTGCAGCAAGGCTGTACCAGCAGATCCAACTTATGGCCTTGCAACAAAACCCAACCCTACACTCCAGTCCCTACAGAAAGAGAGAGCTTCCTCCAGTGCCTTGGATATCTGGGTTCCAGAAGTTTGCTGGAGGTGGGAGAGTGGGGGAGGGTGTGCCTTAGTAGCCAGTGCCACTGCAGCATTTTATTTGACAAAAGAACTCTGCATGACCCTGGAAGAAGAGAGGGAACAGGGCAGAAAATGTGTCTGCTCAACCCCATAACCCAACTCCCACCCCCCTCCTCCCAAAGCCAGAGAGATACAAACTACAAAAAACAACGCCAGCTGCAGTAGCACCATTATGAAGTACTCTGTACTGGGGGCGTAGAGAACTGAGGAACAGGGGGAATGGGACAGGACATAGTGTGGGGGTGGGGGCATAGAGTCCTCCTGTAAGCCTGACAGAAAGGGCTCGACATTCAGCTGAGGCCAGTTCTGCCTCCCCAAAAGTGAACTGGAGCAGAGATCTAGACTGGTGAACTGTGAATTACCCAATGGGGAAAGAGACTGAGATGTTTTGAGATCCGTCTCCCACGGAAATTATTATGAGAGTTGAAGGAGTCAGAAAATGAGTAATAGAGGAAAAGAAAGGTAAAAGAGACTGAAATTACCAAAGATTTCAGGAGGAAGAAAACTCAAAGACAAAATCAAAACTCAAAGACATAAATCAACAGGGAAAATATTAACAGCAGAAAGAAATATGGCCTCCAGATCTAGTAAAGAAGTTTATGAACAAATACTACAGAAAAAGGAAAATAGCTCAACAATGGATGACACAGAGAACACAGAACTACAACAAACTGTTTCAGAGTGGATTAAAAGAGAAATAAGAATGATAGACACAGAATTAATGGCCTACAGAGTAGAAATAATTGGTAAAATAGAAAAACTTAGATCTGTCTTGCCAAGTCTCAACAAAGACACAAAGGAGAGGACAACTGATTAGGAATGCAAAAACATGGAAGTGAAAGACAATCTTGAAAAAGAAAAGCAATAAGCAATAACTTTAAAAGAAAACATGGTTTCAATTCAAACAAAATATAATGATCTTGCAGACAGAATGTGCAAAGACAGCCCAAGGATCCTAACCTGAACAATATAATTCAAGAAATAAGACAAGAAAACTGTAAGAAAATTTCAGAATACAGAAAAAGGAAATATCAATTAAAAATGCATAGGTTTCCTCCAGAAAAAAAAATACCCATAATGCAAACTCCAAAAAACATATTGGTTAAATATAACAATTCAATTTAGAAATATCTGTTTGGTAGCTGTGTAGAGGAGTGAGAGAAGAAAGATTAGAAAACAGGTGACCAATTAGGATGCCATTGCAATAGTCTAGGTGAGAAGTGATGAGTGCCTGTAATAAGCTGTGAGTAGAGAAAAGGGACAGAAAAGAGAGCTAATTGTTGAGGTAGAATCAAAAAGACCTGGCAACTGATCAAATGATTTATTATTTGGAAGGCACTTAGCACAGTGCCTGGCATGCACCACACACTTAAAAAATGCTTGTTTCCTTCTTCTTCACCCTTCTCCCCTAACTGGCTATGAGAGGTGACAGAACAAGATACAAGAATGACAGTAAGATCCAAGTACATGAAAAAGTTTTGACACGCCTACGTTGTTTGTCATGGGGAGTGAGGGTGGGAGATGAGGGTGTGGGGGAAACTGACGTGGTGCTACTTCAGAAATTTATAAAAAATACTGAGTTCCCACACAACTGGGAAAAATCAACTAGGACTTTTTAAATTCCATAATACTAAACAAAATGCTTTGATTCTTTTAATTACTTAAACTGAATTGGCAGTCTTTTTGGCATAGGCACAGCCTTAATATTTATAGTTAACTTTGTATTATTTTCTATTAGAATCCACCACCCTGATGACGATTCAAACACCAATTTTCTGAACATGGGAACTGATGATCCCCTACTTACAATTTCCATTCTTGCTCAAACAGCTGCACTGCTGCCTCATCCTACTATGTTTTGATTTTCTATAATGATTTCCTTACAATTTACTTAGTGGAATGACCATGTGGGACTCAGAGCTATTTCCTATACCATTTCCTTGACTACTATATTTCTGAGCCTAGAATAATTACATCTAATGAGTATGCTTCTTGCTAAATAAAATCTGGAAACACAGTCAGATTCCATGCAGTTTTAGTGACCTAAACTTGAAATATATTATCAGAATCGAGAGTGATAATTTAGGGTCAGAGTGCTGACTAAGGTGGGATGGGGAGGGAAGGGTGGGGTACCAAATATTCCTAAAATAAAGGGGATTGGGAAAATTTTGGAGAAAAATGAAGAAAATTAAAACCATTGCCATAATGAAAATTAATACATGTAGAAATTTTTTATTTAAATATAATGTTGTTTTTAATATATTAGAGGGAAAGTGGCTGCTAGCTTTAAAATTTTATCATAGAATCTTTATCTAATGTCAACAGAACACAGGATATTATGGAACACCATTTGGGGAAAATGATCTAAGTAAATATCAGTGATATTTGATAGCTGTCTTTCTTGGAAAATCAGTGAGCTCTTTCTATACTAACAGGAATTTTTGGTATTCTTTGCTTCTTCTTATCCATATTTTCCTTATCAATATTTGAAGCTCTTCAGCAACTAGGTGGCACAGTGAATAGAGTGCTCAGCCTGGAGTCAGGAAGACTCCTCTTCCTGAGATCAAATCTGGCCTCAGACACTTACTAGCTATGTGACCCTGGGCAAGTCACTTAACCCTGTTTGCCTTAGTTCTCTGTCAAATGAACCAGAAAAGGAAATGAAAAACCACTCCATTACCTTTGCCAAGAAAACCTCCAGTAGAGTCACAAGAGTTGGACAGGACAAAATTTGACTGAATTTCATTAACATAGATAATAGAAAGTGCTGCCTCATTTGGAAAACTTTTGCAAAGTGGCTGTAATTTCAACACAGATGGGAAGAGAGTTTAAAAAATGCAAAGGTTAGGGTAACCTTACATGGGTGAACAGAACTTCATTTTTCATTTCTTCAAAATTTTCATTTGGAGTCCAAGCTTCAGCAAATTTCAGGAAATCCCACTTCTCTTTGTCACCTTCTTCTGCCTCTAGTTTCTCTTTCCTACCATTCAATGTGCTACCAGTCACAATGGCCTGCAGGATTGAGAAACAGGTGACTTTTTCAGTTTCACATCTAATTTTAGCTGTGAAAGTTAATGAAATCTTAACTTTATCTTACACTTAAATCAGACACTGTAGACCATAAAAGATTTCTTTATGCTTTAATGTTAATAACATGACCTGTAATATTTTCCAAAATAATTAAAATACCTACTCAATGATACCTATATTTGATAGACAAAAGGTCTCAGAGAACAACACCAAGATTTCTTTAAAAGTTTTTTTTTTAATTTCTTAAGAATAGAATAATTGTCCTGCTATTCTGTTTGGAGTCTAAATAATATTCTATTTTGGGTCTTTTAGAGTGTCTGCACCCTTACCTTCAACAATCTATAACTTCATCAGTGTAGACATTTTCCCCAGAAATGCAGTTCAGAACACCTCTAGAACTCAGGAGGCCTTCTTCAGCTGTGTCCAAAACCCTCCATCATATAGTAGCCTGCATTCTAGACATGAGCTTCTTCCCATTTAATCGGACTGGGCTATGGCCAATAAATATGTACAGACTTATACTTACAGCTTTTTCAGCCTAAGAAGACCCATCATCTCTAAGCTAAGATGAAAGAGATCATCAGAAGAGGATTCTAGGGATGAGCTATATATTTGAAAAACTGTCATAACTAATTTCCTTAAGGTTACTAGAAAACTCTACTACTAAATCCAGTACCTTTTTCTCCACAGTCATTCTACTTGACCTCTGTACAGCTTTTCACACTGCTGACCAAGCTTTCTCCTTCTGGACACTTTCTCTTCCTTTGGCTTATGTGGCACTCTCTCGGATATGTCAAATAAGGAATTGATTACATTTCCCCTAAAATCTGTTCCTCTTCCAAATGTTCCTATTTCTATTGAGGTTAAAATTTTTAGTCACTCAGGGCTCTTCTCTCTTCTTCAACCCCCAAAACCAATCAATTGCCAAGTCTTGTTAGTCTTACCTACCTGACATTTACCTCACCTGTTCCCTTCTCTCTACTTCCAAAGCTCCTATCTTTGTTCAAACTTTCATATTCTCTTGCGTGAACCACTTCAAGAGCTTCCTGACTGGTTTACATACCTATGTATCTCCCCTTTCAATCTATCCTCCATAATTCCCAAAGTGTTATTCCAAAAACACAGAGTTGATTACATCATTCCCTTACAAAAAATTTCTAGATCCTCTATAGTTATTGCTATTTTCTTCTTTAAATTATCATGTATATACTTATCTATTTACATTTTCTATCTACTCTGGATATATCTAATTTGTACATGGCTATCCATATGTTGTCTCCTCATTAGAATGTGAGTTTTTTGAGAGCAGAGCCCATATTTTTGCCTTTCTTTGCCCAGGAAAGGAAAGGAATAAGTATTTATAGAGTGCCTACTATGTAGCAGGCAGTGTGCTAAGCATTTCACGAATATTCTCTCATTTGATCTTCACAACAAGCCTGAAAAAGGTAGGTGCTATCATGATCTTCCAGCTTCTGCAGGTCTGAGGACAGATTTGACTCAGGTCTTTCCAGCTCGAGGCCCAGTGCTCAATCTATCATATTGTTTAGCTGCCTGGCACAGTGCCTTGCACAGACTGAGAGCTTAATAAATGTTTGTTGACTGACACCCATAAATGTTAATAGGACCTTTGACTTTGTTGATTTAGGAACTCCCTCCACAAATGCAAAACTTCCTGAAGCTCAGAAAAGTTCTGTGGCTTGTCCCTAGTCATTCAGCAAGTGTAGGAGCCATGCCAAGAACCTAGGTGTTCCTGACTCCAAATCCGGAACTAGAACCATTGGGCCATGCTGACTCTTAAGATTCAGATATTAAGGGATTAACAAATGTGTGCTGGATTAGACTGGAGTAGGGGAAGAAGCATTAGACTAGCTAAACTGGGATGATTCTCTTCCCCCAATTCAAGAGTGGGGCATGAGGCTACTGGTGTACTCGCTGATCTTCATCCCAAATGAGAAGCAGAGGCAGAGATACAAGAACCCTTCCAAAGAAAGCACACTGTGGGAGGAACATAACCCCTTAGAAGCCTCTACTGTGGTATGAAAAGAATCTTAGTAGAGAGAAGTTGTAGATAAACCTTAATGCCATGGTTTCACTCTAGGTGATAGTATGCTAATTAACATGACAGGAATTCAGAGTGTGATATATCTTCAGAGATCATTTTCTTACTCCATACCCTAGTTACAGTCATCTTGGTTTGCTTAAGCCTCTTCTGGAGGTCAATCATCGAAAAAACCCCTCATATTCATGAAGGATACTATTTGTAACAAAGTAAGTTGGTAACTTAGCTGGTTTACCTTGCGGTTCAACATCCCCCACATCAAAGTGTCCAGTGTTCCGTTAGCAATAAGATAGTGGATATTTACAGAATTGCATTGTCCAATTCGGTGAGCACGATCTTCTGCTTGCTTTATGTGTCCTGGGTCCCAATATAACTCAGCAAATATGACATGAGTCGCTGCGGTGAAAGTTAAACCCTAAGCAATACGAGCAAAAGAAATGGTGATTTATTATGGCTAAGATACAAGCATATTATATAGGAACAGCAAAAATATCTGGAAGGAAATCAACATTGCTCAGTAACACCAAAAAAAATTGCATAAATTTTCCAATAATATTGTTTGAATAAGGGGTCTATAGATTAAAATTTTGACCTTTATTTTAAGCATCATATGAAATATACAAAATCAATTTTAAACATCACACAGAATATACAACATCAATGAAAAGGTTTCAGAGACTTCGTGAAGTCTTATAGGTACTTTACTAAGAATCCCTTCCCGTTTGAATACCTCCAGTGAGGAGTAACTCATTACCTTCCGAGGCAGCTAAATCTATACTCTCCACACGCAATGCTCCTAATTCTGTCCTCTGGGGCCACAACCAGTCAATCAAATATCTCTTCCACAGAAAAGCCCTTCAAATGCCTTGAAGATGGCATTTGTGACATATCTACCTCCTGCTACCCCTAAGTCTTCTCTTCTCTAGACTACACATCCCTATGTCCTTTAGCCAATCCTTGTTTGGCATGATATCAAAGCCCTGTACTACCCTGGTTATCTTTTTTTGATATTTTCCAACTCGTCAATGTTTTTCCTAAAATAATGGCATTCTGAATGGAACAAGATATAGCTCTGGATTGCCAATGCTAGAGTTCTAGAGGACTGTTATTTCCATAGTCTGATGCACAAACCCTATCTTAACACAGCCTGGCATCATATATTGGCTTCTTTGGCTGCTGTACCACACTGTTAACCCATGTTGAGTTTTGAGTCCATGAAAACTCACAGATTTATCTAGCCGTGCCTCTTGTACATGTAAAACTGAATTTTGTTTTTGTTTTTTTTAACACAGGTATGGGATTTTGTATTTATCTTCATTAAATTTCATTTTGTTAGATTTGGCTCAAAGTTCCAACCCACATAGATCTGTTCAGATTCTGATTCCATAATGCATCACAGGAGCGATCCCTCTCAACTTGGTGTCGTCTGTAAATTTATTTGGCCTGTCAAAATGTATAACTATTACTTGCTCTGGGCAAATGGAAAAATGATTAGAACATAAAAAATAAATTGCACACAATTATCTAATAAAATATGCTAAAATTTCTTATCAAGATATAATGATACTACACACAAATCTATAAATCACTTGTGTGTGTGTGTGTGTGCGCGCAGCTGTAAAAATAATATATACACATCTATTTATCTATCTAGCTACCTACCTATCCATTCCAGATCTCTGATTTCACTGGTGTGGGGAGCTCATGGTAAGAAATTGTCTATATTAATGAAGACTGACAGCTTTTCTGCAATGTATAATCTTAGAGAGTGGCTTGAATCATTGAAAAGTTAAATGTGCCCAGGTTCATAAATGTGCCCAGTAGGGATCTGAAGGGAGTACTGAACCTAGGTTTTCCTATGTTTGAAGGCAGCTCTCTGTCTGCTCTATCATGCTGCCTACCATCTCTATATTTCCTTTTTATGAGTATAATGAGGCTTTGCTTCATGCCCAGATTACATGTGAGAGATGCCATTCTGATTTAGCCTATCGTGTAGCTGGAGGCAGCCTCTTCCGTGTTTGCTGCATGGCTAGGATCATCTGTCTTTAAATCCACCCAATTGAGGCATAAAGTTCTCTTGCAAGTGGCATCTAGGGGTGAAGGTCTTAATTCAGGCACAGTGGGGGGTGCCAAGCAGTAACATGGGAGAAAGGGCCTTCTTCCCTTCCTACTAGACAAGATGGCCCTGAGAAATGAGCTTGGGGTTTTGGTCTGTTTTGTTTTTCCTTTTCAGTTCTAAGTATAGAGCATAGGTTGAGCTATGAGAAGCCTGGAGTCTGGGGATACCAGGTCAGATATTACAATTAGCCCAGCAGGGAGGCCCTAAGAAGCCAGGGTCCCAAGAGGCAAGCCCACGGGGGCTTTTGACTATAGTTTTGGCTATACAGGAACTGAGCTGCCTTTCTGCCACCCCCTGGGGTGGGATGAGGTATAGGAGGTATTATAGTAAAGCTACAGCTGGCCTGGACCCCTTAGAGAGTCAGATTTAGGTGGGCAAGACAGTAGTTATGATGAGAATTATGACCAGTCCACACCATCAACTAGTACAGAGACTGAAGATCAATAGGTCGTAAGATTAGGACTATTCTTCTAATAGTTCTGTTAATCTTGGGGGTTTTAAAGGAAGAACAGAGTGGAAGAAGAACATACTAGATGGGAGAAGAAAAGGAAAGTTATGGAAAATAATCTCACATAATCAGAGTATACAAGGAGAAGTCTACACAAACAAGGAGGAAGAGTGGGGGAAGTAGCTGGCAACTGAACTTTATTCAAACCTGAATTGGTCAAAGCAGGAAAGAATTCACGCAGAGAAAAATGTATTTCATTAATAGGGAAATGGAAGAGAAAGTAGATAAGGGAGAATGAAGAATTAAAGGGATGGTAGATTAAGAGAAAATTGGTCCTAAGCAAAATAAACTTTTAATTGAGCATGCACAAAAATATTTGAAACTCTCCTGGAAGTCACTAAGAATTGAAATCTGAAAGGGTGCCCATTAACTGGGGAATGGCTAAACAAATCATGATTTATAAATGTTATACATTGTACCATGAGAAATGATGAAGCAACCAAGATTAGGAGGGAAGCAGAAAACTAAGAAATAGAGAACCGGGTCAAATTCATAAGAATACAAGTCATTCCCCAATTGACAAACGGTCAAATTACATCAACAGTTTTCAGACAAGGTAAATAAAGCTATCTACAGTCACATGAAAAAAAATGCCCTAAATTACTACTGAATGGAGAAATGCAAATCAAAACAACTCTGAGGTACCACCTCGCACCTATCGGATTGGCTAACATGACAAAACAGGAAAATGATAAATGTCAGGGAAGATGTGGGAAAATTGGAACACTAATGCATTGTTGGTGGATCCAACCATTCTGGAGAGAAAAGGCGTATAAAAATGTGCTTACCATTTGACCCCGCAATACCACTTCTAGGTCTGTATTTCAAAGAGATCATACAAATGGGAAAAGGACCCACTTGTACAAAAATATTTAGAGCAGCTCTTTTTGTGGTGGCCAAGAATTGGAAATTGAGGGCATGCCCATCAACTGGGGAATGGCTGAACAAGCTGTGTTATATGAATGTAATGGAATACTATTGTGCAATAAAAAATGATGAGCAGGCAGATTTCAGAAAAACCTGGAAAGACTTGAATGAACTGATGCTGAGTGAAGTGAGCAGAACCAGGAGAACACTGTACACAGTAACAGCCACAATATGTGATTAGTAACTTTGACAGACATCTCTTCTTGGCAATGAAAAGATCTAAGACAACTCCAAATGACTCAGGGTGGAAAATGCTGTCCACACCCAGAAAATAACCATGGAATCTGAATGCAGATTGAAGCATGTTATTTGCTCTCTCTCCTTTTTTGTTGTTTGTTTTTTCTTTCTCGTGATTTCTCCCATTGGGTCTAATTCTTCTTTACAACATGACTAATGAGAAAATAGTTTCAAATATGAATGTATATGTAGAGCGTATATCAAATTATGCACTATCTTGGGGTGAAGGGAGGAGAGTGATGGGGAGAAAATTTCAAACTTCAAATCTTATGGAAGTAAACGTTGAAAACTAAAAATAAATAAATAAATAAAATTTTTTAGATGATGAAGAGGATGGTTTTAGAGAAACCCAGGGAGACTTACATGAACTGATACAGAGTGAACAGAATCAGGAGAACAATATACAAAAGAACAACAATACGGAAAAGGCAAACAACTTTGAAAGACTTAAGAATGCTGATTAGCGTAATCACCACCCACAATTCCCAAAGACTAATGACGAAACAGGCTACCCACCTCCTGATAGAGAGGTGAAAGGCTCAGAGTGAAGAGTGAGACTTAATGTAGTAGGGAAAGATGGCAGATCTTTAAAAATGAATTTTAAAAAGCAAAGAAAAAAGAGCACATTTCCTAGATTTAATATTTTTTCATAAATATCTGTGATCAGCCCTGTTCTTACATTACTTGGTGTTTCTTTTTAGCATGAGGACTCAATGGAAGCCATAAAGGAAAGAAGGACCCTTCCTAGTGAAAAGATTAAATTGATTTTGTATCTTTTTTTATTGATCTTATTTACAATTAATTGATTTTGTCTTATAACAGCTTAAGTCATGGTTCCTTGTCTCTGAATTTAGTTCAGAATTCAACTGGCCTGTAATGGGTTAAGTTTAGAAATCCAGTTCTCTTGCCAATCACTGTTCTATTCTTGCCCCAAGGAATTTTGCTGCCCCGGGGGATGTGGCTTGCCATAAATGTTAGCCAGGATTAATATCTTTACACCACCAAGTATTCTTCAAGGATGTCTGGTTTGCTATCCAAAGAAGTCTGGGCAACTATCTTGTTGATGGACTTAAAAAAAATCAAATCTTAGTCACAGGAAGGAGGGAAAGAGGGGGATTGTTGCTAGCCCCCATTCTCAACTTCCAATTAATCATATTGTTTCCCACGCTTCAGCTATGTAACCAATCATGTTGCCCTCAACTCTGTCGTGTCACCTACCCTGTTCTGTTCTTTGTTCTGTACTCCTCAAAACCTATAAAAGGGGAGCTATCCTTTTGCTTGAGGTCTTTGGCTGGAAACTGAGGCAGCCATTGACCCTTTTATTCTCAAGATTCCTGCCCTGTGAATAAAATGTTATCTTGCTTGGAGAAAACAGACCTTGGTCTACATTTGTTGAATTTCACTTGCAACAATAGTACAGGGCTATGAGGTCAACGTCTACATACTATTAGAGAGTTTTGCTCATTAAATGGGGGCATAACCATTTCATAACTGCACTTCCAAGTACAGAAGTATTTCATTTTATCTACCTTAACGACATGAACTAATGTCACACACACATATGAATGATTCTACGTATTTGTAACTTTCTGTTCCTCCTAATTGTTAACCCCAATCCAAAAGATATACATAGTGGCTTTACCACAGCGGTTCACACTAAGCTTCTTGTTTTCATGGTGTTGACCTTTTAAAAAAAATAACATGAATACTAACAATCGCTGTTGAAACTTATAGTCTTTAAGATTTTCAATATGCTCACATATCCATCACCTTAATTATCTTCACAAAACCTCTGTGTTTTAGATACTATACATAGGGTAACATTTCCACTTTACAAATGAGAGAACTAAAGGAGAAAAAGGTTAAGTGACTTACTAAAAACACACGGTTAATAGGTGATGGAGGGAGAATTCAAATATAAGAATCCCCTGACTTTAAGTCCAATCTTCTTCCAGGGATTTGAAGATGTTATTATTGTTTGCAACTGAAGAGTGGTAGTAAGTTATTTTCCACTGGCAAATTAAGTTCTGTTACCTTCACATTTTGTCTTACCTGGCCAGCAGCCTGAATGCTTAGGATAGCCACTCGAGTATCAGGATCCTTCTGAAACTGATTCACCAGATATATTCTTTCTGAAGAAGGAACACCTCCATCTATTCTAATGTAACGAACCTAAGGTTTGCAAGGAAAGTGGCAAAGTCAAGGCAAGTTCTTGTGGAGCTACATCACATAATGAGATCAACATTTTTCTAATCCTTTATAAACTTATCATAGTTCATAGTTGACCTATATTCACGTATGATTTCTACATAGAAGACTCTCAAATGTACACATTCAGCCAACTGACTGCTGAACACCTCCACTTATATGTCCATTCTATAATTCAAGTCAACTTGCCAAAATGGTATTTCAACTGCCCATTTTCCAAATTTCCCTATTTCTAACAAGAGTACTAACATCTTCCCAGTGACACTCAGATTCATAAAAATGGCATCTTTTTTGACTCTTCCTTCTTCATTAGTCCCCAAATCCAATCACTTAGTCTAAATCTATTCTGGACTCTTCTCTCTTTCACAACTCCCATGTCAAAATAGTTGCCAAGTTCTGTTGGTTTCACATGTACAACATTTCTTATTTCTCTCTCAATTCCAGCTCTCTGAACTATTCCAGCTCTACCCCAGAAACCTTCTCATCATTAAAGAAGCCTCTGCCCCTTCCTATGATTGGTGAGTTCCTCCTTGGACCTACTATTTGAGGAAGTGCCTAAACCAGCTATGTTCATTTGTCTCTCAAGTCCATATTCACCCTAAAAACTTTCTCATGTTGGAAGATGCATCTGCTGCCACCTCTGATTGATGAGGCCCTTTCTGGAAATTTCATTTGAGAAGTGTCCAAGATGGTTATGCTCATGCCTCTCTCAGGTCTGCTTCAAAATTTCTGGACTTCTCCACACTGCCCCTGTGCAGGTAACTCCCTCCCATGACCCTTCTCAGCTCCCTTTTATGTGTTGTCTTCTCCCATTAGAATGTAAGCTTCTTGAAAGCAAAAACTGTCTTTACTTTTGCTTGTATGTTTATTCTCAATGCTTACAGTGCCTACCTGACATACAGTGAGCACTTAATATATCTCATTCACTCTATCTAGCTGTCTATTTATGTTTCGTCCCTTCCTCTATACTCAATCTGCCATTATACTGGATTATACCTTAGCTATGGTCCCTTCTAGTGGTCCCTAATACCTTACATTTCAAAGAACGAGTCCATTGGTGTGGCTAATCCCTTCTACAAAGTGTATCATAACCTCTCTATAACTTGGTAGGCAGTTTGAGGAGTGGTTGTAGATAAATGATTCACCATAACATGTCTAGCCTGGTGATAAACCTCTGAATTTAGGATGGACCTTGAATCACATACATTTATTTTGTCCCTGATCCTATAATTAAAGTCCTTCCAATTTGAAGAAATTTAATTTTCAATTAACATAATTTTCACCATAAGGTAAATTTAAACAAACTGTTATTCATAAGCAATCTGCATTAGAAGAATGTAAAAATAGTTTATATGAAAACTAAACATACCTTGCTTTCTATAGCTGCTTCCGTACAAGCTTGGAGCATGCTTAAATGATGAGCAAAAACTAGAAATTTAAGTGAATCATTCTGCAGCATCATTTTAATATAGTCCTTTGCTGCACCTGCCTAAATATAAAAAACAACATATAATTAATCTCATAAAAATTATTACAAAGAAAATTCAGCCATGTTTTTTCAAAGAAAAATGAAAATTTCTTGATAGGTCAGGGATATTCTAAGAATTAATTTATATGAACTTTGTAACTGTTATATGTTCTTCTGAGCCTTTAAGTAGCATTGAGAAACGTAATATTTGCACACGTGATATAAATTAATGCTTTTAGGACCATATCAGTACACTTCTTCAGAGAAACATACATACTGTATAAGCAATATTAGGGAAATTACATATTTTTAACTATAAGAAAATCAATTCAGAGAGAAAATTGTGAGATTTTAAGTGGAGAAAACCAGTAATCACAATTTCCACACAGTAAAACTTTAAAGTAATGTGACTTGTTCCACAAGCTATATTTTGTATTTCCAAATATTTTAAATAGTAGAAATTTGCAATCTAGATACATAATGCCTCAGAGAAGCATGATTAAACACTCACAAAACAAAAATTTTAATTTTTAAAATTCTAGCTATGTTGTCATTGCAAACAGATTTACTTAAAAGTCAATAAATTAAGATTTACTTAATTTTTTATAGGTCAAAACCTGGGAATTCATTTATATAAGGAATTCCTCGTGTGGAAACTTTAACTCACATAGGTTGGCAATTCATCTGTAACCTGTAGCTTTGGTTTTTTATATTTGCCTAAATAAATTTATTTTGATAAATATATAAAGTACATGTCAAGTTTAAAAATTTAACCTTTAAGGCTATTTCCTTTACCTACTCAGGGACCCTTTTAATTTATGAAGGGGCTTCTGTTAGCCCAGGCACTTCGATAGTATCCTAGCTCTTCCCTAATACTGCTATCCTCTCATCTTGCATCACCAAAATTATTGGTCCAGAATGCCTATCTTTATTGCTCCTCCATTAAATCAGAACATCTCAAGAAGGTCAGGACCACAACCACAACTAATTAGCCTTCAGAACACAAACTTATCATACGTTTCAAACTGCATGTGTATATACATGCATATTTCAAAGTATATACATTTTAACAAACATTAACACTACTACTTTCCTTTTATTGAATTATTGGTTGTACTATCACATTTTAAAAGTCATTCATGAAGGAATTTACTTTAAAAACACACATCACATGGTAAAGCAGATTCTGGTGATGATCAGACTTATTAATGCTAGTTCAGTGGCAAACCTAGTAAGACGTATATGAACTGACGCAAAGCACAAGCAGATGAAAATTCCAAACGGTAATAGCAATATTGTAACAATGATCAACTGTGAAAGACGAAACTACTCTGATCAATACAATGATCCAAGACAATTCAAAGGATTCATGATGAAAAATACTATCCACTTCCAAAAAGAGAACTAATGAACTCTGAGTGAAGACTGAAGCATATTTCTTTCTTCTCTTCCTTCCTTCCTCCCTTGCTTTCTTTCACAACATGGCTAATATGCAAATATGTTTAGCACAACTTCACACATATAACGGGTATCAAACTGCTTCCCTTCTCCATGAATGGGGGAGGGACTGCAAGAAAGGAGAAAATCTGAAACTCGAAATTTTTTTAAAAAACGAAATGTTAAAAATATACTCTCTCCCCTACCCCCAACCCTTTTCAGCTTCCTTATTTGTGTTGTCTTCCCCCATTAGATTCTAAACTTCTTGAAGGCTGGGGCTGTCCTTCTTTTACTTATTTATATCCCCAGTGCTTAGCATAGTACCTGGCATAGAGTAGGCATTTAATAAATGTGTTCTGTCTTATATTGTAATACAAATACAGCATGTGACAGATTCTAAATACACCTGTGTATATGTCTATTTATAATCTGTTTGCATATAAATATCTATATATAAAAACACCTATCCACAATGATGACATTTTGCCTGAAAATTATAAGGTATGCAAAAGTATACCATTTCATCTCACCACATGCAATTGTGTATTGTTTTATAAGTATGCTAGAGGTGTACTAGAGGAAAAGATGAAAAGAACAGTTTACAATGAAGAAAGAATTCACCTGTATTTATTGCTGATCATTCAAACTCAACAGATCCCAAACTTAATTTATTATTCTCCCTCCCCAAATTACTTCTCCTAAATTTCCTAATCATTTTTCAAGTTAGTCTGAAGAGTTTAGTTATATTTGACTCTATTCTCTGTATCAATATTTAGTTAGTTGTGTAGCCCTGTCAATTCTACCAGCAGCATCAATTGCATCTATACCCACCTTTCTATCACTATCATGATCTTGGATCATGATTTTATTATTTTCACCAAGACCATAGCCATGTCCTCTTAATTGATCTCCCAGTTTCCACTCATCTAAAATACTAAGATAGGTTAATTTTCCTAAAATGAAGTTCTGATAATACACTCAACTATTAAAAAACTATCACTGGTACATATTGTTATCCAAATAAAGCTGAAGCTCATTAGGGTAGAATTAAAAGCCTGACTTGGTCATAATTTACATTCTAGCCTTATCTTCTAATATTCCTGGGAAAATGTTCCAAAAACATCACTTTCATGTTATGCTTCAGAACCTATTACAACCTGTAGCTGAATCTAAATTAATATATTCAAAGACTGTTAGAAATGGAAAGGTCCTTAGAGATCTAGTCTAACCCACTCATTTTACAGATGTGGAAAGTAAGGTCTAGAGGAAACTAACTTAGGTAATTTGCCCTAGTTCACAGAGTAAGTGGCAGAATTTATCTTTAAAACTAACACTCCTGAATCTTGTCTCATTATGGATTAACTCAGAAGTTCCCAAAGTGGAGGATACCAGCCCCTGGGGGGTACTGGATGATCTAGGGAGAGCAGTAATAGCCTCATGTTCAACTGGGGGGCACTAAATAAAAATAAGGGGGTGGTGGAAGTATAAGGAAAGAAGAGAAGAGAATTTAGAAAAACCATTTATACAGGCTTTACCCATTGCGTAACAGAGTAAGAGTTATAGTGATTACATTATTTTCCAAATAAACACACAAATGCAACTGAACAGTGGTCAAGTCAGCCAATAGGTCTTAACAAGCAAATGTTGGCAAGTGAGCATGTTGTACATTGTGGGTAATTCCAGCATGCACTGGCAGGAATATGTGCATGCAATGATTTGTTTACAATACAATACTATACAGTTACATGATGCAATATTGCATCACCAAAATTTCAATGCAGGAAACAAACCACAAAGTTATAATAAATTATTAAACTTAAGATGTGTCATTTTTAAAAAAAGTATTTTACATTTTTTTTAAATGATGCAAATTTAAAAAAAAAACATTAAAGAGTTAAAGAAAGTAGATTTCTGGGGTGGGGGAGGGTACTGAGTAATTTTTTTAAAAGGGGTGGAAGGGCAAATAAGTCTGGGCACCTCTGGACTAACCCATATAGTTTAAACAGTTTTGACTTAAGGGCTGTTCACGAAGACTGGTCACAGGAATGAGATACTCATATGATCCAAAAACCATACTCATCAATCACACATTCAAGTACCACAAGTCTTTTTGCTGGAATCCCGCCCCCTTGCTAAGTTTCCTGCCCATTCTCCAAGGGGAGCTCAAGAATCTGATCTGCAAGAGAGAAGGAAGAGCCAGGAAGAGTTACCAAGTTGCTGGTACTTAGAGGCTACTTGAGACCCTCTCAAAGAGAATAGTTATGAGAAGCTTATGTTTACACTAGAGTTTTGGTAAGAAGCTGTTAACTCTCCATCAAAGGCTACTGAGCAAGCTAGTATTATATTATGGGGAAATGGTGGGCTTTCTACTGTAAATAAAGTTTTGCTAAGGAATTCACAATTAATGAGTCACCAATACAAGAAAAAAGGAGAGCAAAAGGAGTGATTTGCTATGAGTTAGCTTTGGAAATTACCAGTAAGAATGAGAGAGGAATTAAGATTTTGCTTTCTGCAAATATGGAGAATGAGGAGAATGCTGTAGTGACCTTCATCTAAGAGAAGGTGAATGGGCTACAAGAATACCTCTCTATTCAAAAGGTTAAAAGAGAGACTACAGTCTTCTTTGAAGAAAAAAAATAAAATATTTCAAAGAGGAAAATCAAACAATCAACAAGCATTTATTAAAGTGTCTACTATGTGCCAGACATCATCCTAGGCACTAGGAATGCAAATACAAGAACTAAACAATCTATAGTCAAAGCTGCTTTAGTTTCTAATAGTGAGTAAGGAAGTAATATGATCAGACCTGTGCTTTATTACTCCGGCAGCAGTACATAGGATAGATGGGAGTGGTGAGAGACATGAGGCAGCACAGAGACAAATCAGGTTACTGCGATATCTAAGTGAGAGGTGGCAAGAACCTCAATTAAGGTACTGGGTAGGTGAGGAGAGAGAAGGGATCAGATGGCAGAAATGTAGTGGTAGAAAAATCAAGATCTGACAAATGATTTGGGTTTGTAGAGTAAGGAAGAGGGGAGCCAAGGATAAAGGTGAGGTTATAATCTGGGGCAATGAAAAGAATAATGGTGCCTTTGAGAAACAGTGAAGTTTAGAAGGGGGGTATATTTGGGACTAAGATCGTGAGTTCAGTTTTGGACATATTGAGTTTGAAATGTCTCCTAGATATCTAGTTTGAAAAAAATTTCCAACAGATAATTGGTGATATGAGACAAGCTCAGGGGAGAGTTGAGGACTAGATCTGTAAATTATCTACATAGATGATAATTAAAGCTATTGGAGCTGATGATATTTATACCAAGAGACAGAACTGGTAGAGAAGAGGGCCCAGGACAGAGCACTGGGAAACACACACAAAGAGGCAACATGATAGAGGTGATGAGCCAAGAGTGAAGAGTGCTCAGACAAGTAGGAGGAAGACCAGGAGAGGGTAGTGTCACAAAATCCCAGAACAGAGAGTATCCAGGAGGAGATAGTCAACATTGTCAATGGAGGAAGGAAAACAAGGTGAATAGGCAGAGATAAGAAGGCAAAAGAATGTCACAGGAAAGGAAAAAGGACCATAGTAGCTACATAAGTGTGCCTAGAGAAGGTAGAACTTGAAGGAGAGGGCAGAGCAAAGGGCTCTAGGACTTTCGTGTAAAGAGGGGCCCCAGCACAGTCTTCTCCCTATTTCCCACCAGCTATTCTGCTTTTGAACTTACTTGTACTTTTTCATCATATTCCCATTCTGGTTACCTTCTCCTCACCCATTCCCCTCCCTCTGGCTTCCTTTTCCCTGCTTTTCACCTTCCTTTTGTATATGATCTTCCTCTGTGAGATTGTAAGCTCTTTGAGGCTAGAGACTGTCTTTCTTTTTATTTTGTTGGGAGGATCTAATGAGATAATAATTGTAAAGCACTCAGCACAGTGCCTGGCATACAGTAAGTGCTATAAATGTTTTAAATTATTATCATAGACTTTAAAATAAGAATGATTTAGGACAGATGTAGTACCCTTAATGAGAATGGATAAAATATATATTTACCTAGGATATCATGAATCTGATCAAGAGGTCTCTGAAACAAAATGGGAGAGAGAAAACTGTCCATGTGTATCTTCCAAGCTAAATACCATCAAAAGTAGCAGGTATAAAAAAAATCAAAATGTCAGTAAGGGCCAGTAAGACCAGGGATTCCAGCAGACAATGCCCAGTTCAAACTCCATCTCTGCTGCTAACTGTGTGACTTAACCCCTATGGGTCTCAGTCCTCTCCTCAGTAAAATGAAGGAGTTAGCCTAGATTATGTTTAACGTCTCCTTCAGTTCTAAATAATATGACCACAGAAGAATGACAGCAGTAAAATTCATGGCCTCATGTATTTATACATAAATACACAAAGCTTGAGTAATAAATAAACTGAGTCAGAACTCTAATGCAAGCAGGCAAAACTGACCTCATAAGCTATTATTGAAACTTAGTGAGATGGGACTCATGACTAGAATAGGCACCTGTAAGAAGAACACTGTATATTAAGAGATACTCTAATAAGAAAATCTAGCAACTGGAGGTGTAGGGAGGCAGAGGAGGGAGAAGCATAGTAATAGGCACGTGCACAAGTGTTAGCGGAGGTAGTATACATCATCAGTAGGAAGCAACATGAGGAAGTCAGGAAACAATACAAATCTGGTATGATCTACTTGAGATGGGGGTCTTCAATTGCTTGGTCATTTGCTAGAAGTCTCTTTCTTCTAAAGGCAGAATAAAAGATAATTTACTGATTTGCCTTAATAATAACTTCATTCTTTATAAGGTGGAAGAGGCAACAAGTGGAACTGCTCTTTTGGACCTGATTCTGACCAACAAGGAGAAACTGGTTGCTGATGTAGTAATAATGGATCTTCTCCATCATAGACCTTTTCAGTGAAACAATTGGTCTGGGGCAGCAGCTTTTCTCATCTTTGTTGTCTTTGGTATCATTGCTATTTTTTTCATGCAGCACACTGGAGACTTAGTCTAGAGTTTAAATGTAATCTCTTCACCATCACAGATGAACAAAATAATGTGTCTACGAAATAACAGATCTTTTCCATTTTTTGTTTGTTGTCTTCCTTCTATGTTCACCTACAAATTGTCTTGCAATATCCTGCTTTAGTTGACTATCATACCAAGCTTTCTATGATCTAATTTTTTTCCTCTACCACTTCTTTTTTATTTTGAGTGGATACTGTATTCTTTCACAATTCATTAAAATGAATGTAATTTCCTAGGCAGTATGGACTGTCTCATTCTTTGTAGTTATATATGAAGCATTTAGCACATGCCTGGCACATAGCAGATGCTTAATAGTTTTTGATGTATCTTCCTAAGTAAAATGCTGTACATGAGTTACAGTACAAATCAGATCAATATTGAAATGACATATCTTCTTACAGTATGTTCACTTGTTAGCCTTTTGGCATGAATTCACATTTTAGATTACCAACAATTATTGTTTAATCATAGATTATATATGGCATTAAAAGTGTAGTTTGTAAAAATAAGATTTTATTATAATGTTATAATCTTAGGCCAGCTTAACCTATATGGATCCTAAGTTCCCTGGATAGGATCAGTTTAATTCATGTTAACCTGCAAGGAAGTTCAACATGGTAACGAAATGACATTTTTCTCCCTCAACAACCTGAGATTTTTTTTTTAGTATGTGATTTTTCTTGTAATAGTTTATTATTTGTCATTTACTTATAGCATTGTAATTTATCATTATACTATGTCTAACAAATTTTAGGGAAAAGTCTAAAGTTAATAACACTAAAACTAAAGATAAAATATATTAATAGGATTTTTGCTCCTAACATTTTGTAAAAGCACTTATTTTGCTATCTATTCAGCTATCTTATAAGACAGAGACATACATTTTTAGAAATGAGAGCTGTTATATCTCTGTCATAATTGCCAGAGTCTAGAACAGTTAATATAACACTGTAATAATGTTAGCAATACCAATAGTACTGTTGGGCTTCCCTCTGCCTGAAAGGTATTGTGAGGTAATATGGAAGAGAAGGAAAAAAAGATAATGAGATACAGCAATGTCCTTGGAGAGCTAGAAAAAATAGACTGGAAAGCCATTTATTTAGACTTTAATAGACAATGCTGGCTGGAGGAAAGGAAACAGATAATCCCAGAAGTCCTTTTTGGGTCTATCATTCTATAATGACAATTTATTATCATTGTTAAATTAGCCATACACATGAAAGCAAAATTTATTCAGTGATTCAAAATATAAGATAAGAAAAAGATTTTTCATATTCATTTAGTGCAATGTTACAGAGAACATTATTCTTCTTTCATTAAATGCAATAAATAATAAAGATATTTCACCAGCAATTTAATTATTAAAATAATAGAATTTTTGTTTTGGTCACTTATTATTAATAATAACAGTTGCCATTAATAAACAATAACACACTAAAATTTGCAAAGCTCATTTGATTTTTACAGCTCTAAGAGATCAGTACTACACCAGTACTATCCTCATTTTTCAGGTGAAGAAAGTGACCCTGAGAGCTGGTAAGTGACTTTGCACATGATCACAGCGTAAGAAAGTTTAAAGACATAATTCAAACCAGGTCCATCTCATCTGACTACACGACAAGCACTTGTTTCTGCAACACGCTCCCTCTCAGGCAAAGTAGCCTCTCTTCCAAATAGATATCTCAAAAATCATTACATTTTTTAGGAGTTATATCTTTATACTTTAATATGGTCGCTACATACTTGAAAAAACATGCTTCTTTTACAATCGACATTCCCTATTTCCATTATTAATAATTTCCAAAATGAACTAAAAGCAGAACATCGAATGAGATGTAGCTATTAAGATATGATGGCATTATCAGGCATAAAGTTATTTTTAAATTGATTAATATGAATTCATTCAAAATTATTTATTTAGTGACTACTATATATGCTTGGAGGTTTGCTTAGTGTTGTCTGAAAAACAAAGATTAAGACAAGATCTCTGTCTCCATGCAGCTTATGTTCTATTAGAAATCATAATTTGATTCAACAGACTGATGAAAAGATTAAGAATGGAGACAATCTCTAATTCATGAACCAATTGTGTTCCAAAAGTATGCATAAAAATTGTTCATTTGAGGGTCAAAAAGGCCAAGACAAATAACCTATTTAATCCATCATGTATAACTAATATAGTACGATGAATTTTATACAATATAGCCATCATACAATAAAATGTTTTTATGGGAAATATGGGTTTAGAGTAATAGTTTGGGGTGCCAGACCACCAGAAGCCTGAGAGTAAAATCAGACCCTTTCATTCTGCCAATCTCCATCACTGGCCTGCAGAAGGATATGTAATATCAAATAATGAGCTAGTGGCAAAACTGAAAGCAAAAGCCAGGTCATTTGGCTTCCATTTTACTGCTCCTTTTCCTAAACTTGCTAGAGAACAAAGAAAAAAGTTTCAGAGAGATAATTTGAAAAATATGGGGGGGAGGGGGAACACTTAAAACTATCATACTTGAGTTTGTAATGTTTGCTAAAGGATAAAATATTTGCAATTAAAAGAAAAAAAAGGAGAAATCAATAACTTGATTCATGAGCCATTCAGGACGATTTTTCCCAACTTGGTAGTTTTTGGCCCATTTGGTATGTTCATATACGCAAACTGTAGGCAGTATTTGTAACCTCAGATTTACCTAAGACCACAACTAAAAAAGAGAAATGTTATTTTGCTTTATAATATGACAAAGTTTTAAATACCTGAACATGATTTTTATATTATTTCTAGTTATGCCTTAATCAAAAGAATATTTAAAAGTTGGAAAAACAAAGGAAAAACATAAAGAACATTCCAAAAGATCTACCATGAGATTTTATGGTTCCTGTGATGATGCTATTACTATGAGCAAACAAAATATATTAAATGATCTCTTGCTGTTAAAGCTTCATAAGAGCAACTTGTTCCAATTTTTTGCAAACTTATTTTCTAAAATTACTAACCTCAACATAAATATATAATAATATGTAAATGAAGGTAAACTAGATCTGGGGTACTAGGTTCAGTTTTGGGAATTATATTTTACATTTTAGGAAGAGAACTGATATGCCGGATGGTGTTTTAAAAATCAAGAAGACTGAGTAATTCCCAGAGACAGGGCTAAGTTTTAGAACAGTTTTTGGTTTTAGAGAAACAACATAGTTCAGCAACAGATCCTGTAAAATACATGAAGAACAACATGGTTTTTAATAAAAAGGAAAAAAAGATAAGACATTACTACCTCACTAATAAAACTCACATTCTAACAAAGGTTTAAAATGTGCATAAATATGCATTAACCATACAACAATTATAACGGAAAATGGAGGAAATATGAAGAATGCATAGAACAGTACATACAAAATGCTATTTGAGGTTCAAATAGGACAGATCATTTCTAATTAGCTTGAATTAGAAATGTGGGTGAATGAAGATGAATGAGAGACACAGAGAAAGCATTTATCAAGTGCTTCTTATGTGCCAGGCACTGAGTTATGCCCTGGAAAAACAACTACAAGAAAACAAGATGGTACCTACTTTTAAGGAAGTTACATTCTGATGGGGAAAGTTAACGCATAAAGGGGCAACTGAAAAGGAGTGGAGTGAGGAAAGTGAATGAGGATGGTTGGGATCCTTCTTAAAAAGATTAAGTAATAGCTGATTAAAAAAAAAAGGATTTAGGAGTTTCATTTGACTATGACTTCAAAGCAAAACTGAGTGGCCAAAAGAGCTAATAAAATCTTTCATTCTGGTCTGGGGAAACTGTGATTTTATTTGCACAGGGAAACCCAAGTGAGGAAACTCCTTTGACTAATATAGATAAGAAATTGTTCTGCAACTTACAGTGTCTGAGAATTGTCTAGAGTATTGAGAGGTTTAGTACCCCTAGGCTGTGTCAGAGGCAGGATTAGAACCCAGGCTTCCTCACTCTGAGCTGGAAGTCTATGTGATCTTGGGTTGAATTAAGAGGAAGACATTGTTCAGAATATAGTGTGAATTCCATCGTAATCTGTAATGGTAAATCCACAATTGGATAGTGTATGCAATTTTAAGTACTCCACCATAAGAGAGAGAGAGACTGAAAAGCTAGAGTCCATTCTGAAGAGGAGATCAATGTGATACAAGAACCTGAAATTATAATTCACATAAAGAATAATCAAAGATATCAGAACTTTTTAGCATGGAGAAGAGATTTACAGAGGGTACATAATAGTTGTTTTCAAAGACTGTAACACAGAAGAAGAATTAGACATTCTACATAGTTAAGGTGAGAAAAACTAGAATAAGTGAGTATAAATTACAAGGAAGACAGATTTCACCTCAAAACCAAAAAATATGGCAGTAACTAGATAGATGAAAATTAAATGGACTTAATGAAGTAGAGTCATTACAGGTTGGAATATCCTCCCTGGGATGTTTATAAAAGGAACTAATATTAAGGTAAAAGCTAAGATGACATCTAACTCCTCTTCTATCATTGGATTTCTGTAACATTCTGTGATTCATTTAGATTTATAAATTCCAGTATGATAGGAAAAAAAATCCCAGCGTCCTAATGTAGAAGTTAACACGATGCAGTGCCATGGAATATGAGTCACAAGGCTTGGACTTGGTTCCTGGCTTGGCCACTGTAATACTGCAGAAATCACATCTCTCCATCTTACTTTTCTCATTTGTGAAAGAAGAATGGTGGACTAGACCAGAGGTGTTGAATTCGAGGCCTACAAAACTACCAGGTACATCCCAAACCACATTAAAATCTAATTGGGAAATGTTTAGCAAAATAAATAAAAATAAAATACAACACAAATGCTCTTGATTTGTGGTTTTCTATATCATTGTTCGGCCTGCAGGGATTTCTTTCTATATGAGTTTGACACTACTGGACCAGCTGACCTCTAATCTAAGTTGCCTCCAGGTCTATGACTCTACTTTATAATCACAATTTGTAGATTTAAATAGCTTCATTTACAATAAAAAAATAAGCAAAGTGAGGTGTGTTTACACACACGCATACATATATGTATGTATATACATATATAACACATGCATACATACACACATTTATGCATACATACATACATATGTCTATAGAAATATATATCTATATATATTGAAAACTGAAGACAAAAGTATAGCTACATTTAAATGAGAGACAATTTGACATAAAGATAAAATGAAACCACCAGAACAGAAGATAACAAAGTTGTAAGGTTCAACATGAGTGGGTGCGAAAGCATAATATATAGGGGTGAAGTAAACCAGAAGAATGACACAGAGGGAAGTCTTAAAAATAAGATGTTAAACTAATTAAATTATTTAAAATAATCTTCATCAAGAATAAAATAGAATTACACAGAAATTTCAAGAATACCTTGGCAATAGCTGTTTGTTTAAACATGCGGGTCATCAACCCCATGGCTTGAAAAAAGTGGTTACCAGTCTTGGTGGCACTTGAATGTGAAGCCCTCATTAATTTCTCCCACTCTTCAAAGCTAGTATTCAGTTCCTATGTGGGAGGAAAGAACAATGTTTAGAAATACAGCATAAAGGGCAGAACAATTAATGTAACTGTGAATCATGTCCTACTTTTTTCTGCTACAGAAAGGTACGGAGAAAAGAGAAAATTCCCAAAGATACCAGCCTGCTCATACAAAAACGTCAATGCAGAGGTAGGTCAGTCACATGTTCCTACCAATTATAGAAACCAATGACAAGCTGTGGGTGAAAATACAGCACTTTGCTAACATCATAAATCAAACACAAAGAGCTTTCTCTTAAGGAGAAACAATTTGCAAAGCAAGAAGAAAAAAATCTAATTATATAAGAAAGGAGGACATAGAAAAAATATATGGTAACGAGTTACTTTTACAGCAAAATATAGTTTTATTTAAATAGGCATAAAGACGTGGGGAATGTTACTTAATTTTTTAAAAATGCAGTAGAATCAGATACTGACTTTCTTCAATTATATTTTCTTTTGCACTGTTGGAATAACTGAATATAAAGTCACTTTATTCTTATTTTAGAAAGAATGTTGGAAAAATGTTTGGCATAAGTCTACTGAGATTGGAAGATGATGCAGTATCTGTCAGAAAGCCTCTTATATAAGCCCAGATTTAAGCAGATTTAACAATATGAAAACTAAATTCTTCAGACATAAGTGCATATGAGGTTTTAGTGTAATTTATTTTTGGTTTTCTAGTGTGATGATTAGCACATTTCACAGGGTGATAACAGAGCTGGAAGCAGATCTCTGGAGCAGGACTATACCCAAATTATACAAGTAGATAGTGGACTACCCTGTCCTCAAAAATCTCCAGAGGAGAAGACTCCACAACCACCATTAATAATTAATTTCAGGGTTTCATAAAAGCTCTGAGGAAATAAATCTTTCCTTAATGTTCAAGAAAAATACTTCTTGCTATAATATTTGTCCTCTTATTCTGTCATCAGAGGAAAAAGAGAAAGATTATTTATCACTATTTATAGAATGATGCTCCACAAGCTTAAAAGCTGTTATTATGTTTCTTTTCAGTCTCCATGTACCAAAAGGACACAAAAACCAGTTTATTTTCTCTAATTTAGTATCCCCTAAACTCATTTGACCCTGAAACGCTTCTGGGTTTGACAAAACTCATCAACACTGGCCCAGAGAGCATAGGATGCCAACTGGATAAAGGCTGGGGAAGGAGATTTTAGAGCAAAATAGTAGAATTCTGCCTAATTTTATATATGAAAAAAATCCAGCATCCAATGTTCTTAAAACATACAACTTCATGTTTAATAATTTAGTATTTCAATGATAGTTACAATATTGAAATTTTCTCAAGGAGCACCTATTCACTTTGAACAGCAGGGTTCTACTGTACAATGCGTTGGGGAAATGATGCCCTAATTAATTACAACTCTTTCAGGTAAACAGCTTTTTACAATAGCAAATATTTTTAAATGCGCATTTTGAAATAACTATTATTTTTAGAAATAACTTCGGAAATAATTTTCAGAAAAGTAAGGGATCCTCACCTTAGCTGCTGCAGATGGAAGATCAAATGGAATACGTTGTCTAATTTTAGGGGGTAGCTGGGTTAAAACTTCAGCCTTTAATCTCCTGATCATGACGTTATTTAAAAGATGATGAAGCTCACCTAGATTTGATGCACCTCTGCAGTCCCACTGAGCTCTTTTACCAAAATACCTGAAAAAAATGAAGGAAGAATGCTCCAAAGAATTGATTTAATGTGGACTTATTTTCAGAATGAAGGGCTAAAAGTTCTTCACAGCTATCTCTCAATACAATCTAGTTACAAGAATCTCATCCTTTTCAATATTATATCAAATATTACACTCAGCTAGTTATAAGGAAGCAAGAATTATCCATTTTCCCTTTGAATTAGCTCTCTAATCACTCCTCACCCTTTCCCCTTCCACTGCCATGACCCTAGCTAAAGCCTGCACTGCTACCATGGTTTTCAAATTCTGCTTTGACCCATTAAACACAAAGCTACTAGATTAATTTTTTTCAGGCAAAATTCTAATCATTTCACCCCACTGCTCAAAAACTAAGAACAGCTTCTTCACAACCTTCAGAATGAAATATAAATGTCTTCTTCTATTCACCAAGCCCCACTGTAATTTGGATCTAACTATGCTTTCCAGATGTATCTCACATGCCCCCGCCTAATACTAGCTAAACTGGACTATTCTCTACCTTGTAAATAAGCAAGCGCTTAGCTTGTGAATAAGTGTAACACTTTCTCACTACTTCTTGCTATTTTTGCTTAGACTGTTCCCTAGGTTTTAAATGTCTTCTTTCTTTCTATAGACTTAAAGTCCCGGCTTAAATACGATCTCTTCCATAAAGACCTGTAAGATCCCTCCTTCCTATGCAGCTGATAGTGATCCATATAATGACCTTTTCCTCATCTGTATTTATAGTACAGGTCCTTGCCCATCAGTTTAAGAAGAAAGCTTTGTTTATATGTACTATTTTTAAAAAGGGTTTTTTGTTTGCTTTACTTCTCATAAGCCCACATTTTATTCAATGGCTTCCTTTGTGGATGGGGAGGGCACAAACCATCATGTAACTTGCTGAAAGCAAGTGGGCATTGCATGTATATTCAGTGTCTATTAACCTGAGTGAAAATCAGTTTTTTTCAGTTCAGTCCAAGTGCAATATACTAAGGGTATATAACCAAGGAATGCAGGGTCAAAATTCATTTTACTTCTCCATTAATTATCTTTTATGAGGAGGTGGAGATAAAAGGTCTTGATCAATCACTCAATAAGCACTTATTAAATAACCATTATGTGCTAAGTCTTGTGCTTGGTATTGAACATATAGAATCAAAAATGGAAGTCTTTGCACTCGAGGGGCTGATGTGTTATTAGGGAGACAACGTACATATATAAGTATCCCCTATTCAGGATGCTTAATAGGCAGTTAATGATGCAAGACTCAGGGGTGGGGCAGAAAAGAAGTTAGGGTTAGATTATTATATTTGATAATCCACTGCAGAGGGATAATAATTGAGCTCATGGGAGCAGAAATAATTAAGATCCTGCAAAGAGAGAAGAGGGTAGATCCTTGTAGAACACCCATAGTTAGTGGGCCTGACCTGGGAAAAGAAATCAAGAAGGTACAATAAGATAGGTAGACTGTATCATCAGCTATTAAGTAATACAATGTTCAAGAGAGAAAAATGTCACAAAAATCTGGAAAGAGCATACAGGAAAAGAAGGTGATCAACAGGGATAAACAGGCTATGAGAGAGGGCAAGAATGATGAGAATTGAGAAAAGGCTATTAGATTTACCAATTAAGAGATCATTAGTAATTTTGGAGAGAAGAGTTTTAGTTGAATGAAGACGTTTAGACATGAAGAACTAAGCAACCTGGGATTGGAGTAAACTTGAGTCTTACCTTTTAAATTTTTTTTAAAAGACAAAATTGCTGCTCTCTCCCTATATTTCTGTGTATATTATAATCAATTCCCCCAACTGCCCCCCTCCCCAAGTAGAATACTCTCCAAACTATAACATCCTCAAAGGCAGGTCAGTGGAAGTTATTAATAAATGCTTGCTGAAAGGAACAAGGTAGAATTTGCTTGGATAACTTAATGGAATTCTTTGAGGGGTAAATAAAGGAGAAAATTAGAGATTTACTTAACCTTTCTAAAACCTTCTTCACAAGGTTCCATGCCAAAAATTAAAATAGTGATTCAGTTACAATGAGACTGAGGAGGAGGATTCCTTATCGTGGATATGGAACTGTGCTACAGACAGGAAACAAATGATAGGGATAAATGATACTTCTGTGAAAGGAGAAATTTAAAGTACTCAATTCCTCAGAAATCATTGGTAGGTTCAGTCTTATTTAACATTTTAATAAATGGTCTGGAGGAGGGAATGTGCAAATTATTAGATGACACTAAATTCTTCCAAATTGCAAAGAGCAAAGACAATGGAGATAAATGATAGAAAAAAATCTTTATGAGTTTGTGAAAGTGGGAAGAAAAGTGGCATATGAATTATAATTTGAGAAGAATCATGATACTTATAAAAATGAAGGGCTCTGAGCTAGCAATTAGAAAGTAGAAAATAAACTTGAGAGTCTCTGTAGACCAGCAATTCTTAAAGTGTGGACTGAATCCCTGGGGGTCTCAGATGTCAAAACTATTTTTACAACAAACTAAGACATTATTTACCTATCAAAATATTCTTTGTTTTTCCAACTATGTATCTGTGAGGCAACATTTTCTTCACATATTTCAGCCAAAACACAAAATGAATAAAAGCGGAAGCAGATATGAAAACCTAGCTGTCTTCTATTAAGTCAGACATTAAAGGAATTAGGAAAAAAAAAGTGAAACAATGCCACTCTTCAATTTTTTTTTTGTTTTGGAAGATTTTGTTATTTTCATTAATTGTTATATATGTTAACATATAATGGGTTTATTATTGTTAATTTTAAATGAATAAATGTCTTAAAATTTTATTGGTTAAATTTCTAATACAGTAAATATTGATACAATAAACCCACATAAACAAAAGCTCTTTGGGGTCCCTCAGTAACTTCTAAAAGTGTAAAGCGGTCCTGAAACCAAAAAGTTTGAGAACAGCTGCTGTGAGGGCATCATTCCACTGAACTGCTGTGTCCAAAAAGGGCAACAAAATTTTGGCCATCACCAAAATGGTATAAGAAAAAAAGAAAACATTATCCTACTCATCAATATCTGGTGTACTATTTGTTATTATGGTGAGGCATTTATAGTCAATAGAATAGTAACCTTCAACTTCCAAACAGTGCCTAGAATGATGCCAAATGTTGATATAGAGGGAAATTAATTGATTTTAATGGATGATTGTTGATTTTCAAACTTGAGAGGAAAGACAATTTTGGAACTGTGTATTACTTAAAACAAAAAGAATATTTAATTTTCCACTTTGTGTGTGTGTGTGTGTGTGTGTGTGTGTGTGTATGTGTGTGTGTGTTTTGAAAGCCTAGAGAAGGGATTAATTATTATAGTGGCCAAGTCAGTACTCATTTGAATTTACCATCACAAGCTGATTTCATTAAATGAAGCCATTCAGCATCGAGAGAAAATAATTAAAAATTTTAAGTCAATCCATAACCATCTAAACTGAAATTATAGAACTATAATCTCTTGATATATTCAGCAATAGACCAAGGTACACTACAATTGTTCTTCTGGTTAACTTTATTTTAATTAAAAGAGCAAAGCTGGAATACAGGAATATAATGACTGTTACCACTTTTATTTGCCTTATTGTTTTTCTGGAATATTAAGAAGATTCTCTGTTTTCCTATCGACATCTATCGACTATCGACATCTTTGGGTTGTGCAAAACTGGAAAGTCATTAAGTTTATTGTTATACTTTCAAAGGTAACTACGCTTAAATGACCTTAATAACATTTATTCCATGTGCCTTAGGACATAAGACATTATTGTTTTTAAGATCCCTCAGAGTTAGGATCCTAGGTCTGAGTCATATCCATCAGCTTATATGTGAAATTTAATGAGATTGTAATTTATTGCATCATTCAACAATTCACACCAATGTGAAAACCATTGATACATATGCTCTATTTACAATCCTACAGCATCTGTATAACTCAATCTATAGATGAATACGTGTATATACATGTGTATTTATATGTATCTATATAATTAGTGTGTATATATACAATGTAAAACATATGTTTATAAGAGAGAGAGGCAGAGAGATACACAGAGAGAGATGTTTAAGAGCAGGTACCTGACATGAGCATTACAGTATCTTTTTGCATATTCAGTCCATGTTCCAAATTGTTTTGGGGAGAGTGCATCAATCTGCATAAAAAGCTAAAAACAACAACGAAAATATTTTAATATAGGCATATACTTTTAATTTAACTTGAATTACTTTTAAGCATATTATGCTAACAGTATTTTAAATCTCTTCAAACAATAACTTAAAAATTTTCCTTCATCAACCAAATACATGGCATTTTAATAGCAGTCTACCAACAACCATTTATTATGTGAGATCCTACTTTATATCCTAGGAACTAGCGATACAAAGACAAAATGAAATTGTCCCTCTCTGCAAGCAACTCACATTCGATTGAGGAGGGGTGGGGGAAGAGAATCATGTACACATATGTAGGATATACACAAAAGAAACACAGAGCAATTCAGGGAAATACATTACGAGCTCAGGAGTATCAAGAAAGGCCGCTTGTAGGAAAGAGTCAGTACTTGAGCTGAGCTTTGAAGGAAGCTAGGTGGAGATTCTAAGAGGTAGAGGTGAGAAGTGAGTACATCTGGGCATGGCAGGGCAATCTGTGCAAACATATGGACACTAAAGATGGAATGCTGTGTGGGAAAAATATCAAGAAAGATAGTCTGACTGGACCACAGAGTACAAGGAGAGAAATGTGCAACGTCTGGAAAGGTAGGCTAGAGCCAAAACATAAAAGATTTTAAATGTCAAACACAGGAATTTGTATTTGATCTTAGAAATAATGGGAGCCACTGGAGTTTACTGACGAAGGGAATAACATGGTAAAAACTGCATTTTAGGAAAATTACTTTGGTAGCTGTGTGGAAGACAGTCTTCCAACTCAATACAGGCAATAGCAATAACTCAGGTAAGAGGTGATGAGACCCAGATCTAGGGCAGGAGCTCCATGAGCTGTGGGTAGAGAGGAGACAAAAACAAGAAATGTGAAAGCCAAAACAAAGAGGCTTGGCAACTGATTGGATATGTAAAATTAGGTAGAAATGGTAGTTGCTGATAGAGTTAGGTGGCTAACCTGGGCCACTGGAAGCACAGTGGTGTCCCCAACAGAAATAGAGACATTAGAAAGGAGTGTTTGAGGAGAAAGAGAATGAGTTTGGTTTTAGACATGCTGAGTTTGAAAATGACTATGGTAGAACAATTTGAAATGTCCAACAGACAGGTTTAGTGATATGAGACTGGGGCACAAGTGAGAGACTGGGGATATATAGACTACAAGATATATAGAGACTATAGGATATATAGATCTTGGCACCCTCCACAACTGTGAAGAGATGATAAATAAGCCTATGAGAGCTGATGAGCTTATAAAGACAGAAAGCATAGATAGAAAACAGAGTTGAACACTGAGCCTTGGGATATACCTAGAATTAGAGGCCAAGATATGGAGGCTATGATCCCAAAGGAGACTCAGAAGGAACAGTCAGCTGAGGAGAACCAGGAGAGACTGGTGTTATGAAAACACAGAGAACAGGAGGCTGCTCTCCTGTGTAGGAGAAGATGGTCAATAGTAGTAAATGCTATAGGGATCAAGGATAAGAATTGGCAAAAGGCGCTTAGATTTGGCAATGAAGAGATCACCGGTAACTTTGGAAAAGTAGTTTCAGTTGAGTGACAGGTTGGAAACCAGAATGCAAATGGTTGAGAAGTGAATAAGAGAGGGAGCAATGGAAACAAGGAGAGTAAATGGCTTTTTCCAAAACTTTGGTTGTGAAAGGGAGGATAGCTTGGAGTCAAGGTAGGATCAAGTGAGGATTTTTTTTTTGAGGGAGTAAGGCAGGGCAATTGGGGTTAATTATTAACCCCAATTAATTGGGGTTAAGTGACTTGCCCAAGATCACACAGCTGGTGTGTCAAGTGTCTCAGGCTGGATTTGAACTCAGGTCCTCCTGACTCCAGGGCCAGTGCTCTACTCATTGCACCACCTAGCTGCCCCCAAGTAAGGATTTTTTTAATGATGAGGAGACCTGGGGATGTTTAAAAGCAGCCTGGAAGAAGCCAATAAATAGTAAGAAATTTAAAATGGGTGTCTTAGGGCAATGGTTATAGGGGAAATCTACAGCAGGAGACGGGAAGTGATAGAATCAAGGACACATGTATTAGGGTAGACCTTAAAAGAAAAGGAAAAAGGACTAACATGTTCATCAGAGAGTAAAGGAAGAGAGATGAGACAAAGATGTCAAGGAATTGTGAGATACCGAGTAGAGAAAAGAGGAAGCTCAAGGTTAATGGTCTCTATTTTCTCAGTATAGTATCAGGCAAAGTACTCTCCCGTGATGAGGGAAGGGGGGGAAGGGAGTGGAGGAGTGGAGGGTGGGAAGATGGTGAGGGATACATAAGGGGAAAACAAAAGGTTTAGAATAGATTCTCTGGGTAGTGATACAGAGTATTAATTAGAGAATAGTAAAAAAATCATATTCCTGCTGGAAGGGCTCAGTCAAGATCAGATCATGTAAATACGTAGTAAAGCCAGTCAACATAATTATATGACTTTCTCTTGCACTACTAAGTAAATTCAGGAAAAAACAAATGGTGGAAATAATTCAAAATTGGGGTTGGTTGTGGACTGACTTGACAAGGGGACTGGTTATGTATAGGTTAAGAGTGGGAAGGGAATAAAATAAAGCCAGAAACGAGGTGGTAGCCTATTAGAATAGTAAGAAATTGAGGCATTGGAGGTCATGGTGAGGATGAAGAATTAGGTTTAGGAGGAATGAGGCACAGGCAAGATGGACTAATGAGATTATGTCAGACAGAAGAATTTCAGAATTCTTGCTCCTGGGAGTGAAACAGTTATAGGTGATAAATGATGAAATCAAGAGAGTGATCTTCCCTTTGTGTATGGCCCAGCATACAATGGAGGAGGTCATAGGTGTTGAGGACCCGAAAGGATATGGCATCTGAGGGAGCATTGATGTGAATGCTAAAATTCCTTAGCATAGGGATAGTGGTTGTCAGCTTTTCGAAAAAGGAAGGAAAATGACATGGGCGGCTGGTCCTTAACTGCCATCAAGACCTAGATAGAAATATCTTGACAAAGTGAATGTCAAAGAAAGCATGGAATTTTTGATCCTAAGATGTTCCCTTAAGATGATGGGACTGTTGCTGGAAGTATTGGTCCCACAGGAGAGGGGTCTGGGCCCCTGATCGCAGAGTTAAGAGACCTAGTATTTAAGACAGATAGGTACTTAGGTCTAAGGCTCACGTCCTGAGCTGAGTCCTCGAAGTAAAAGGTGGGATGTATGACACTGTTTTTGGTCAAGTCCAGCAATAAGGCCTTTTTTCTGACCACAATATGGCTGTGAAAGAGCCAATCTTTAGTTTTGAAAGAATTGTAGTAGATCTCAGGGCAGCAAATTGTTGGGGGAAAGTTAGGGGAAAAGTAAAGGAAGACATTATCTCTGACTTTGGCAATGATAACTAACTTGAGCCAGAGGCTCATCTATACCATGAAGACACTCTTGAGACATTTGTGGTCCAAATTAACTCTGCGAGAGGAGGGAAAGGTACGCAGAGATCTCTGCCAATGACCTTTCAAGGGGCTGATAGCTATAGAAATTTCAACAATAAGCAGCAGGCTGAAGAAAAGATCATGTTTCCCAGAGCATCCCTTTAGTAAGACACCTTAGGAGCCTGAAGGCTTGCAGTCCTGCCCCTTTCCTTCTCATCCAATATCATCCCAAACTCAATTATGTTCCAAAGTTACTACCCTTCACTCACTACTCTTCTTTTGACTCCCATTTAACATATGCATTAGTTTCTGGTCCCAGGTACCCTGTACAGCAATAATGGCACTGTTCTCCCAGTCACTGACATCTGAAATGATCTTTGATCCACGTAATCCTGCTACATAACTCATACTTATATGCTATGAGATTGCTCTCTCACCTCAAAGTTAGGGTCAAACAACATTTTTTTAATCACTAAGCAAATTCACTTTTTTTCACAGATTAATTTATCCTAATACATGAAAAGTAGAAACTAAAATGACTTTAGCTTCATGCTTTTAAAATGCTTCATGAAGCATGAAGAATACTTCACCAAAAATTGAATGAAAGGTATTTCTAGCACTTAAAAGTCTTTCTTACCAAGACACCAAAATGTTTTAATCACTACAAATTACAGAAAATGTTTTCCATGTATGCTGAATACTCAGATATGCTTAGATATTCCGAACGTGTATACAGTGCTCTATACTTTCATATTCTTGAGAGGGTCTTGGCTTACAGTCATTCTTTGGCTGATCTATATTGAAAAAAAGCTTTTAAAAAATGGAATGTTACTATAAAGAAATCTCTAAGTATTTACAGGATGAGCAACAGTGATACTTTCCTTTAATAGGTTGGTTTCACTAGTAAATGATACATATTGTATGACAAATTTTTTTGCATACCATCTCCATTAAAATGGAGCTTAGCAATACATCTGGTATATAACATGCCCTTAATACATGCTTGATGACTGACTCACTCACAATTGCCATCTCTATGTAGATGATTCCCAAATCTATGAAACCCTACTCTCTCCTTGGACTTCAATGATCTATCAACAACTACTGGTATCTCAAATTCAACACGAACAAAACAGAACTCATCGTCTTTACTCTTCAATCAATTAAGTCTTTATTAAGGACTTACTGTGTTCTAAGCACAATGTTTAAAGCACTGGAGATACAAAGAAAAGGGAAAAAATTCTTGCCCTCAAGGAATTTACATTGTAATGGAAAAGCCAACAAGCACATAAATTGTTATAAACAACAGACATATTAATTAGATGAAATGGAGCTTGAGAGGGGAAGGCTATATTCAACATACAGACCAGGTAAGGCCTCTTACAGAAAATGGTGCTTGAGCTAAGTCTTACTGGAAACCAAAGATTCTGAGGTGGACTCTGGAAGAAGAGTACTTCAGACATAGAGGACGGCCATTGCAAAGGCATGGAGTCAAGAGATGGAACACTGTGTGTGAAAGACAGCACACAGACCTGTAAAAAACATGGAAGTTCTATATAAAAAGACTGAAAGGGGCTAGGTTGTGAAGAGCTTTAAATAACTAACAGAGTACAGTGTATTTGATCCTAAAGGTAACAGGGAACTATTCGAGTTGGCTGGGGGAGTGGGGGAGGAAGAGGGCAGGGTTGATGGGGAACTATGGGCAGACCTAGGATTAAGGTTATTATTTCAGCACCTACATGGAAAATGGATGAGAGGGGGGAGACTTGATATGGTGTGAACTACAGTGGCAACCACATGAATGGGAAGAAGTTGTGGAGAAAAAATGGCAAGGTTTGGCCATGGTTAGCTATATAGGTTGAGCAACAATGAGGAGTCAAAAATAATACTGAAACTGTGATTTTGGGTAACTGGCAGGATGGCAATGTTCATAACATAAGAAGTAAAATTCAGAAGTCACAATTTTTGGGGCGGGGGGGGGTGGGTAGAGCAGACAATGAATTCTGTTTTGGACACAATGAATTTGAAATATCTAACAGATACCTAGTTTGAAATTTCCAATAGATAATTGGTGATGTGTACTACAGGCTCAAGAGAGTTTGGGGAGATTAGATAAGATAGACAGGCTTTTTATTCACAAACACACATACATCTTTGGATCATCAGCATAGAGATGATAACTGAACACATGGGAGGAGATAAGATCACCAGGTGACAAAATGTGTAGAAAAAAGAAAAGATGGCCCAGGACCAAACTTTAGCTCTTAGATGTGACATGGATGAATATCCTGCAAAGGAGATTGAGGACAAAGAGTCAGTCAGAGAAGAGAACCAAGGGAGGGGTCAAGAAAATCTCAAGAGAGTATGCAGTAAGAAAAAAAATGGTCAACAGTGCCAAAGCTGCTTACCTCCTCTAAGCTTTTTTATTTGTGTTGATGACATAATCATTCTTCTAGTCACCACGCTTGGCATTGTTAGAGTCATCTTTAATATTTTTCCTCTCTTCTCCTTCTCCCACCATATCCAGTCAGTAGCCAAATACTACTTACTGATTGTACCTCCACAAAATCTCTTTTGTCTCTGCCACTCTCCTCATTCACATGGCTATTCCTCTATGCCCAAATTTTATTATCTCTCTGATAATATACTGTCATAGTATCTGCATTAATCTCCCTGCTTCCAAAATATTCCATCTCTAATATATCCTCTATACAGTTGCCATCATAATCTTCCTAAAGCACAGATATGACATGACTGTCACTTTCCTGCTCAAAAGCTTTTAATGGTTCACTATTAATAATAAAATAAAAACTCTTCTACATAATACTTAGGGTGCCCAGTAAAATGCCTTCAATTTTCCAGTGTATTTATTCACTCATGTTCCAGATAAAGTTGAATATTTGTTGCTCCTCAAACTCAGCACTCCAACCCCCTTTCTGTCTAGTGTGTGGAATGCACTTTCTTCCTCTTAAAATCTTTAATGTACTTCATAATTAAAGTAAGATACCACATTGTCCATGAAACCTACTGTAATCTGCTGGTTTGTTGGTAATTTCTCCTTCCATAAATTATCTTGTGTATTATCTCTGTATGTAAAACCCATTTTCCTCCTGCTCAATCTCCACTCCTGCCTTCACCTCACCCCAACTGCAGAATGTATGCTCTGTGAAGACAAGTACTATTTAAAAACAAAACACAAAACTGTTGCATTCTCAGTGCCTAGACACAATGCCTTATGGAAAGTAGATACAATAAATGTTTGCCTGTACCACTTGTGTAGGCCTACGTGCCACATCTATTTATGTTGATTATAAGATACTTATAAATCATTACTACTTCTCTAGCAAAAGCACTAAGGAATTCTCTCTGAGTGTCTAAGGTATATAAACTCGAAATAATGTTACGAAAACAGTAGGTCATTGATTCAACTAACTTTCCTGGAAACACACACACACGCACACACACACACACACACAAAACGACTATTTTTAATACCTCTTCAGGTCTTCCCAAAGCTGGAGTCCCCGTGAGAAGAATGGCTCTTTTAGAATTCTGTACTAATGGCAACAAAATCTTGCTTCGGGAGGCACTTCTGGACTTCATGTAGTGTGATTCATCTATTATAACGACTTTAAAGTTCTGTTTGTACAGAGTATCTATCAGAAGCTTTGCATCTGTGGTTAATAGACCATAACCTAAAACTGTCACTTTACTGGTCGATATTCTCCTAGGAAAGAAAATAGAGGTTTAAAAAAAATGTCAGTTACCAATTTATCATGGAAAACATAACTATTGTTGGGGGGAAGAGAAATAAATGGGAAGGGAAAAAGAGAAGAGAATAAAAGAAGAGGCTATAACATTATTTTTAAAAAAAGATTATGAAGACTTTATGTATCCTTAGTCTAAGAGAAAAGAATGTAAAATTGGAAGTTTTGATTGCTTAATGGTATGCTTCTATTTGCATTCATACTCCAAAAGTTCTTTCTCTGGATGTGGATAGCATTTTCCATCATGAGTCTTTTGGAATTGTCTTAGATCCTTGCATTGCTTTGTCTATGAAAGTCAGTCATCACACATTGTGGCTATTATTGTGTATAATGTTCTCCTGGTTCTGCTCATTTCACTCAGCATCAGTTCATATAAGTTTTTCCAGGTTTTTCTAAAGTCTGCCTGCTCATCATTTCTTATAGCAAAACAGTATTCCATTACATTCATATACCACAACTTGTTTAGTCATTCCCCAATTGATGGACATCCCCTCAATTTCCAATTTTTTGCCACCACAAAAAGAGCTGCTATAGACATTTTTGTACGTGTGAGTTCTTTTCCCGTTTTTGTGATCTCTTTGGGATACAGATCTAGAAGTGGTATTGCTGGGTCAAAGGTTATGCACAGTTTTATAGCCCCTTGGACATAACTCCAAATTGCTCTCCAGAATGGTTGGATCAGTTCACAACTCCACCAACAATTCATTATTGTTCCAATTTTCCCACATCTTCTCCAGCATTTATAATTTTCCTGTTTTTTCATGTTAGCCAATCTGATAAGTATGATGTGGTACCTCAGAGTTATTTTGATTTGTATTTCTCTAATCGACAGTGATTCAGAGCATTTTTCATATGACTATAGATAGCTTTAATTGCTTCTTCTGAAAACTGCCTGTTCATATCCATTGACCTCTTATCAACTAGAGAATGATTTGTAGTCTTAGAAATTTGACTCAGTTCTCTACATATTTTAGAAATGGGGCCTTTATCAGAGACACTGATTGTAAAAACTGTTTCCCTGGGAAATATTTTTAAACTATTCATTTAATCACATGCTTAAAATGAATTAGTTCATAATGACAAAAAACTTACTTCTGTTTCATTTTCTGTTTTTAAGAAAACAGGAAAAACGTGATAGCTGTGCATAGATGAAATGTGCATAGATTGTGGCTAACTCTAAACGATGGATACTACTTCAACATTTTTTCTTTATGAATAACAGTGAAAACTAACAACAATATTATTCGGCTCTCTGTTTTCTAGTAGTTAAAGTAGAACGCATAATTGGCAATGGCAACAAGGCAATCAGAATTTTTGAGTTCTGACTGGCTATAGTAAGAAGATCTGTGATTTTCTCTTTCTACTTAGGAAACAAAATGCAGAAGAAATTTTAAATAGTGACTTCATATACAACCAGGGCATGTCTAGAGGGAGGGTAATCTATATGTAAATAAAATAAAATCAGCATTACCTCTTCTTTAAGCATTATAGTATATAAACATATGATCATATGACTAAAATGACTAAGAAGAAAAAGACATTTTAATGTTTTTAACAACAAATATAATTTATGTTGGCTAGAAGTGACCAAAGTTCCTTTGATCTTTATGAATTCTGCAATCTTTCAATTCTTTGTACCAATTTTTAAAAAACTAATAACCAATTATGCAGAAAATAAAAAAGCCATGTACTATATTTGTTTTTAATTCTTTTTTTCCTCATACTCTTGCAATCTTGTATATAATTTTAAAAGCTTTTTGGCTTCATAATGAAATGTATATTCATGTTGTTAAATTTCAATGAGCTCTATGTATTTCTACAACCCTTTAATTATTATGCCTTTTAAATATTCCTCAAGTAACCAGCCATATAAAGTTGGGAAAGGTATAAGCTTCCACACAGGCCCTGTTATGTAAATTTACACGGCGACTTTATTTACTTTAACATTAAGCCAGATTATTCACAGACAAACTTAATATAAGTGGATGAAAAATAAAATTAGGAAAGGAGGTTTTATGATAAAATGAAATAAAATAACCCTTAAGATACTAGAAATATTTGTAAACATTACTGCATAAATACTTACATTAACTACATATGTCCATCAAAAATCACCAAATAAAACTCTCAGTCATCCAGAACAAGTAACTTAAATTTTTTATGTGAATTACAACGTAAAGACAAATGTACATGCTGATTATAAAAGGAATACAAAAGCACTGAATTAATTTTATAAGTTACTCAGAAACATTTTATAAACTTTATAAAAAGCATATACTTCCTGCACATTGAAAAATATTTAAGTTGTTCTTACCCAACATCAGTTTTATTCTGAATAATAATAATCTCTTGTGGTCCTAGTTCTGGAATCCATTTCTCAATCTCCTCTGTCCAAGGGTATCTCAGAGATGAAGGAACAACTATTAAAAGAGGCCATTCGTTTTTGTAAAAATAAGCTATGGCAATTGCTTGAATTGTTTTTCCTAGACCCATCTAAAGAAAGAATAAGGAAAAAAGTGTACAAAATCACTAAAAAAAAAAAAAGGAAAAAATATATATATTTGAAAACTATTAAAACTGCACAATTCTCAGGATAATTATTCAGTTGAAATCATAGGCTGTATAAAGAATATTTTTCAAAGGAAATAGCACATTTTCAAATAGACTTGCTTATTAAACTTAAATTGAAGTGACCACAACAGCAGGAAATCTTTTATTTTTAAATAACAGAGAACTGCAAAATTCTATAGTTGCAATACTTCTTATGGGCTGAATTAAATGAAAATAATTTATTTGGTAAAACAAACAAACAAAAAGGACGACCTGAGTTCAAATCATGGCTCAGACATTTACTAACTGTGTGATGCTGGTCAAGTTACTTAACCTCTCTAAGCCTCAGTTTCCTTATCTGTAAAACAAGGATAACAATAACACATTATAGTAGGAAGGCTGAATTTATGATCTCAAAAAGGATCATATATATCTGAATGGTTCAAAATCGCAAGGTATATAGAATTCTCTAAGTGGAGGGCATCAGAACATTTATTTAGGGCCCACAGTGACAGATTCATGAACCAGCCTCCCCATTCCAATATTGTGATCACAAGCCTCCAGGCCCACCTCACAAGAGTAGCCAGGAGGCAACAGAAAAACAAGATGGCATAAATCATATACACTGGCCTCAAGTCCTTGCTCAAACTCCTGGGTCCACACAGGGGTCTGCTCTGCTTTGCCTTTTTTCAGCTGTAGTTTCTCGCCTCTCCTTGCAGGCAAGCCTCTGGCACTCTCAAGCCCCACCTCAACGACCAGAGACCACTGGTTTTCAAGTTGGCCCCTCTTAAGTCATTAATCTATGCCCACACAGGTTTCACACCTGAAAGGGCTTTGGGCCTGGGGCTTAGCACTTAACAGCTGAAAGTATTTTCACTCAAGGTAAACAAAAGCCAAATTCCTGAAGTGCTAAGGAGCCCACTCAAAGTAAACAAAAGCCAAACTCCTCAAGGGCACCCCCAAACTAAGTACTAAGGAGCCCATTTTGCCTTAGGGACACACATGTACATCACAGGGTTATTGTGAGAATCAAAATAATATAAATAAAATGCTTTATAAACGATAAAGAGCTACATGTTAGCTATTATAATCTGCTATTAAAGATCACTTTTAATTACTTCTTAGGTTTGGAAACCTAGACAAATTTTTGATTGAAAACAAATTACCATTCATGCTATAAAGATTATCTATAATGACTATCTCAGTATATTTAAAATGTGGTTTAAATCAAAATACACTTTAGCTAGAAGTGTAACAGAAAAGTAAGCAGTGTAATAAGTTACACAAACTGAATTATGTTTTAAATATTCTAGTGAGTTTGCTATCTAATAGTGGTGAGACATTTATATAATGCTTTAACCTTTAAGAAGCAATATTATATTTGTATTCATTCTTTTATTTGTTTCTCATATTATCCCTATAGCTGTAGGTAACTACAGGCCTTTATTATGCCCTTTTTTAGATGAAACCGAAGCTCTGAAGGGTAAGTGACTTGCTTAAGACTAACAGCTAGTAAACGAGAGATACAGCATTTGAAAAAAGGTCTCACAAAGCTAATAAGTAGTAGAGATGGTGATAGAGGTAGGCGACTCACATGTAAGTGGCTACCAGCAATCAAGAGAGGTAAGAGCTGAAACCAGGTCAAAGAAACTAACTCCAAGAACACTATAACATGCTGTCTATTGTCAATAAATACACATTGAACTTGAGAGTAAACTCCTAATATGTTTAAAGGAAGGATGTCAAAATGGGCTTGCTAACATATTTAAGGTGATAGTATCTGTGAGAGGATATTCTAATAAGAATACTAAAGTACTATGAGCCTGAAAAAATGGCTATAGAGCATAAACCTGCAAAATATCAAAAAGGGCATTTATGAAATTAATTTACAACATAAACCACAGGCATTTATAGGATATACCAGTCAATCTCAACGACACTATTTCTATAAGATCCAGACATATCATCTAGCCCATAGTAGCCACTTAACAAATGCTCATTGACCAATTGAAAATAAAATAAGGAACAGAGTCCGTTAGGCACAAGAGTGTACCTGATGGAATTAGAAAATCACCAAAATCTTTCCCAGGCTACCTTTCTACCCATCTCACAACAAAGGGTGTTTAATTATAATTAGTAACAAAGATTAATCACATAAAAATCAAGGTTAGAAATGGAAAGGATCACAGGAACCTCTCTTCTACTATCCCTCCATTTTAGAAATTAGGAAACTGAGGTCAGATAAGTTAAATAACTTGCTCAATATTATGGAATTAATGGCAAAACTATGCCAATAACTCAGGTCTCCTGTTCCTAGGTTAGTGTAACTTTGGGTGCTACCTCTCACTGTTCTACAAATATAGTGCAAAGGAAGAAATGAAAAAAGATGGATTGTCATGTATGAAGAAGAGCAAAAAGGCTAGGTTGTCTGGTTTATAGAGTGCAGGTAAAAGTGTAAGCATAATAAGGCTGGGAAGGTAGACTGAAGTGAAGTTGTACCAGGTTTTAAAAGCCAAAATGAGGAAGTTATATTTAGTCCTAAAAGAAACGGAGAATCACTGGAGTTTATTAAGTAAAGGAAAGGCACACATCGGAGATGGGGTTTTTCCTCAATAAGGAAAAAGCTGGAAAGACATCTTAAGAAGAACAGCTACCACCAACTATCTCAATCTGGAAGAGCTGCCACACATCTCTTCCCAACTCCCCCAATCTGAACATGGACTTGCAGGATAGAAGCTTCCCCTCCAGCTGGCTGTAAAGAATATCCTTTACTAAATTTTATGTGAACATTTAAGTCTCATGTGTGGGTTTCTCCTTATCCCTCCACAGAATGGATGCTTATTTACAACATAATCATTCATTTGGAAAGGTCTTTGCTGCCAAATGTCAGAACTGAAATTGATAAGAAAAAGTGATCAAGACTCCTTATTTTAAAACTCCTAGAACTTAGAGAAATAGCTGTATTCAAAATGATACAGAAAGGCCCTAATTCAACATTTCAAAGGCAACTCAAAATCAACATCATCAAAATGGAGCACATTATGTGTTCCCCAGAGCTTCTCTTCTCTAAACTTCCCTATTTCATTTTAGAAGTCTCAAAAACCTTCAGTAGGTTCCTACTGGCTCTAGAATAAAATAGAAAGTCTTCAGCTTGGTCTTCAAAGCTATTATTTGGGTCCCATCTACTTTTCAAATCTCATTAACTATTATTCTCTGTTCCATCTCCCTCTAACTTCTGTGCTGTCTCTTGTATCTGGAATGCATTCATTCTCTCTAAGGCAGAGGGTCTTGGAATCTCCAGCTTCCTTCAAAGCAAACTTCAGGTACCACCTGACAATGATGCAATTTAATTAAACAAGAATTAATTCAGCTCTTACTATGTGCCAGGCACTGTGTTCATCACAGGAAGGGAAAAAAAAAAGGCACAACTATCCCTACCCTCAAGGTGTTTACATTATACTAGGGAGATACAACATGTACAGAGGTAAATGTAAAATACATAAAAAATTAATTTCAGGGATGAAGGTGAGCATTAAAGACTGAGGGAGGCTTTCTTCATCCCGCCTCCACCTTTGAGTTGGTAATGAGCATTACCTTCTTACTTAGTAGCACTTTGTACATTCTTCCTTTCAGCACAGAGTTAAAGAAACTTACATACTTAATAACACATATAATATAGGAATCTAGTTAACTGTGGATTTTTAAAAGCCAAATTTGACTAACAAATTTGGTTTCTGTTAAGATTTTTTTTTCCAGTAGTAAAATAAGAAAGTTTAGATGACTGTCCAGCATAAAAAATGGTAGAAAAAAAGATAATTTACCTATTTTGAGTACCCAATTTTTTTGAGCCAAAATAGGTTTGATTCTTAAATTTCATAAGAATAAACTATCAAAAGAGAATTATAGGCCAGTAAAATCAATTAATAATGACATAAAAATATTACATAAAAGAAGAGATTACAGCATCATATGAAGAAAATTACAACCAAGCAGGATTTATATCAGAATGTGAGAATGGTTTAAATATGGGTAATTAATATATTAAACCATATCAATAAAAAACATGCTTTTGAAAAACTACAAGCATACGGCCTTCATATTCTACCTTGGTCAGACATTTCTGAATTCTGTGTTTAGTTTTATCTTATCTAGGAAGGCAATGATAAACTCCAAAAGATGGTGGCCAAGATGGCAAAGTGCCTTAAGATCACATCAAGGCCGGATGAAGGAACTGAAGATGTTTATCCTAGAAAAGAGAAGAATTGGAGTATGTGTGGAGGAGGGAGGGGGGCAGCGAACCTCTCTCTAATATCTGAAAGTACCTGAAGGGTCATTTAATTCTGCAGAAAAGGGAGTAAGGAGTAAAACCTAGAGAGAAAAGATTTGGACTCAATAAAAACCCCTCGACTTCCTAATAATTAGAGCTAACCCAAAGTACAAGAGGCAACCTTTAAAAATAGCGAGTTCCTTCTAACAAGAAGTCTTCAAGGGAAGGCTGGAAGAGTACTTGTTGGGAATAGAGAGGACTCTTCTTCAGTTACAGGCTAAATTAGATGGTTCTGAGGTCTCTTCCAGTTCTTAGATTCTGTGTTTCCATGAACTCCAGAACTTGACATTTTCTTTCTTTTTTTTTTAAATATTATTTATTTTATTCTGAACTTAATAAAACAAGTGTTTCCATAACATATAGAATAGAAAAAATATGATCGTACATGAAATTGCATATTTATTATGTATAATTTGTGATTCCTTTTAAATATATAATAAAATTATCATGTAACTTTTTTAGTTTTGTCCTTCTCTTCCCCCCCTCCCCTACCCTAGAAAAGTTGTGGTATATAATTGTGATAGACTATTACTATGCTAGAAAAAATGAGTTTGATGATCTTAGAACTTGACATTTTCAAGATCAGTTTTCTACATTCCAGAAAAAAATGGCCTTCCTGCTATTTCCTGAATAGGACATTCTTTCTTCCATGTATGGAGGCCTTTCCAAGGGCTGTTCCCTGTCTGGAATGTACTCCTTCCTCACCACAGATTCTTAGCAAACAACGTCCTTCTTAGCTCAGCTCAGATGTCTTTCTTCATCTCCCCACCTGCTGGTGCTCTCTCCTTCCTTAAATTATTGTGCCTCTCTACATGGATCCCCAAGTAGAATGCAAATTCCTTAAGGGAAGGAACTGTTTTTGACTTCTGTCTTTGTTGTTGCCTCAACATATAGCATATAGTAGATGCACAATAAATGTTTCTTGAATTCAGTATAGTACTGTTGGGCATTATAGAAAGCACAGTAGAAAACATCAAATGCAGAAAAAATATAGATGAATTTTTCAAAATTGAGCAACAAGAATTGACCAATTACAGATGCAATTAATGTAGCTGCATTATGTACCAAAAACTAATAAGAAATGTGAATTGTTCTGGTTATACGTATTCAATAAAGCTCCTTGAAAACAGGTACTGACTTTCATTGTCTTTTGATCTCTAGCCTTGAATATTCCACATAGGAAGTATTTAATAAATGGCTGGCTACTGAAGAAAACTGAATCAAATCCTCTTCCTGCAGCCTTCCCTATTAGAAACCAGAACTAAGAATTCTGTCTAACCTTCAGAAAAAATCTATTATGAGTTTATGGTCACAACAATCTTGGAAAGAAAAACCAAATTCAAAATTATAAATAATAACCTGGAAGGTGGGAAATGATGAAAAATGATCCTCTAATATCTTATATTGTCTAGAGAAAAGAAGGCAGGCCACTAGCACATTGGTAGACCTCCTGGTGCAAAGTTATGGAAAGACATAGAAAAAGTCTCAAAAGCTGAACAAGCATGAATGGCTTTGTAATGAAAATTTGGGTTTGGAGTGAATATTCAAATCATTGAGATCAAGATTGATTTTGATACTGAATATTGAGATTAACAGTTGAATCTGGTGACAAGAATATTAGTTTGTACTTGGGTATTTGCATTTCTTTAAAACAATCTAATTTATGTATTTCTGTAGCATTTTTATACTTTCTAATTTATACTGCTAATAGAGAATTTGATTTTTATGAAGAGGGAATAACTGGCTATTTCTACTTTCAGTTATTTATGCTTAAGGAAAGCCTATCTGATGGTCAGGCATATTCAAAGTTTTACCTGGTATCAATTCAAATAATTAGTCATAGTGCCTAGGATGGAATCATCTGGTTTCGCAGGCATGTTCTCCCCAAACGTTTCCTAACAAATGGAAAATACCAAACTGTGCTAACAGTATTTCTCTGCCTGCTGCTATACCTTCTGGTCCACTGGACCTTACTTTCTAACCAGTAAGAGGTGGTTGGTTTTTGTCCTTTGTGCTCAAAGAGGGCCAAAATGACATCACTATGTCAGGGTCAAGGTACAGCGTGTCCAACTATGGCTGATCAGATCAATATGAGCTTGGAAGGCTCTACGACAGGTCAGACACAAACAGTCCATGTGAACAACTAGAGGTGGAGCTGTCTCTAAATGTATGCTTCTCAGGTTTCTTTTGAGCTACTGCTACTCTGCTTTGCCCACAGAGCACAGCACCTTCTTTGATACTGGCACATCACACTGTAAAGTACTGTACTAGCATCTCCCATATCTCACAATCAGTTCCAAAGTTCTTTAGCATCAGGCGTTTTGCCACACAAAAAGAGCCTAATGGCATTCAAAACTTCTTCAGTTGAAAGTCTGGCTAGAGAGGTTGACTTCATCTCGGGATATACAGTCAGCATTAGTTGATAACAGTCTGTTGAGAATCGCTCATCTCTCCAAGAACATATCCTTATCACTAATCAATGTAGCTCCATCAGCACTGAGTTGGTTGGGATACACCATATATCTTTGGCCCATAAACTGTCTTCACGATATTATAAAAATGCTTTGGGTTGTTAACAATCAGTATAAAATTGAATTTCATCTACCTTCTTACTTGGCCAAGAATCCTCATCTCTCTAAGCTTTGCTTACACGTTATTTTTGATTGAGTTAAATGCTGCCATCTTAGAGATGGATGAATTATCCTACTGGTAAAACCTGTGGAGTTCTTGTTTTTTATCAGCTTATGAATTTCCCCATCATTTTCATCAAACCAAAATTGACCTCTGTGAGTGTTCTGGCTCAGATGAGTAAATGTAGTGCTACACACCAAATCTATGAAAGCTGCCCACTTCTTTTCTGCTCCACTGTTGCCAACTGTGTATTGGCTCAGTTTCCCCTCCCAGTTAGCAATGAATCACTCACACCGAAAGAAACATTCTAATCTATTGACATTAAGTCTTCTGACAGTCACCTTATCTTGAGGCTACTACTTTTATTGAATGTGAATGTTTAATTAGCTTAGATAATCCTATGATTGGTCCAGTACTCTGACCTACACTTCACCTTCATCACTCTCACAATCCATCTTTCTCTTTTACTTTCAATGATGTAGTCTATTAAATGTCAGTTTTTGCTGTGAGGGTGCATCCACAGAGTTTTACTGTGCTTGGGTAAATGGAAGACAGTGTTGGTGATGAGAAAGTCATGCAACACACAAGTCTTCAGTGGTATCTGACTGTTATTTCTGTTTCCAACTCCATTCCCACCAAGGACTCCCTGCCATGTCTGATAGTCTATGCCTACTCTGGCATTAAAAGTCACCCAGAATTACAAGCTTTGATGATAAAGATCTCCAGGTGTTCATAAAAGTTTTCTTTGACCTCATCAGGCTTTGTCGTGATGGAAGCATATACACTGATGATGGTAGCATGGTGCTTTCCTGCAAGCGACAACTGCACTGTCGTGAGCCTGTTGGTTCACTCCTTTTGGGAGGCATACACTCTTGCTGACTAGATTAGCTTTGATTGAGACACCTATTGCCAGCTTCATGGTGTTCTCCATCACTGTGGCCCCTCCAGCAAAATGTCTAACCAGTTCTCACTTAGGTAAAGGGGCCTTCATTTGCCAGCCTTGTTTCACTCAAGTCTGCTGTTCGGATGCAATACCTGCTGAGTTTTCTCGCAACAAGAACTGTTTGTCTTTCAGGTCTGTTGGATTTTGTGTTGTCCATGAGTGTGCACACATTCCATGTACCAATGGTGAATGGAATCATCTCTGCAAAAACTGTTGTGTATTTTTTGTGTTTTGACCACAGGGTAGGAGCCCTGCCTGTTGCAGCATATAGCTCAAAGTTAGATTGTATGAAGCAAACAATTTTTAGGGCATTTTTCTAGCCTCTTCCTCACACCAGGAGGTAAGCGGTACGGTACTTAAAAAAGGCTGCTCAGATACCCAGGAGGATGCTGAATCCCACTGCTGCTTCAGTCCAGTGAGAAGATGACCCTATAGTCTGGCCTGCCTTTGTGCAGGGTTGTGACTATACCTACCAGTGTATCCACAGCTGCTGCTTCATCACTTGCCCATCACCACAGGTCTTTGAGGTAGATAAAACTAGTAAAATGGTATGAGTGACGTCTTTGACTCCCGCATAAATTAGGCTTAAGTGAGGCAGAATTGCACAAAGTCACTGGCCTCACTTTCTCTTCCAGAGTAAATGGAGTCCAGGGATAAGACAAAGGTCAAGATGACTGGCAATGGCAATGTGACCTTGGGACCTGTGATGTTTAACCAAGCTCTAAGTGCTCCACAGCACTTGCTTCAGCCAGCTTTATGGCCATTGGAACAAACTGTTCTCATGTACCCCTTCCACCGCACTCAGTCTTCACATGCTTAGAGTAGACACCCTCCTAACTCACCAATGAGTTTGAGACCCTGGAGACCCGTCGATCACCCTCAACCTGGTTTAGCCTGTGTGCTGAAATGGTTTACCAGAGAGTGGCCATTGCAATGCTACAGCTCCTTGGAGCTACGGATGAGAGTTGGGTGAATCGAGTGGGATAATAAAAGTGGATAAGCAGCCCTGTAAAGGGCTCACCAACCCTCACACCAGAAGTACTAGTCTTCCCTGAATACCCATACACCCCAACCTATAACAAAGGAGTCCCTGTGGTACTCCTCACACCTCAAATTCTTTCCCTAGGGCCCATACTGTCTTGATCAGTAATTGCATCACAAGGCCCACTACATCTAGCTGACCTCAGTTATGCTTGACATTCCACACTGGCCAATATTTTATCTTCCTTTTCTCATTCACCTTTTTCTTGGACCACTGGAACTTGCCATTTTCTCTGCTCCCAAGCATTTACCCTGTTTCTTCTCCTCAACCTTTTCTAGATCTGGAATCTTAATCAAATCAATGATACCATAAATTAAGGGGAAAGGTGTGTCAATTAACTCTCCTATTAGTCTGCTCACTATCACTGTGACTTTCCAAACCCAGAAGCCCCTTCCTAGTCACCAAATATATTGTTTTTCCTTATTATATAAGGTTCTCTAGAGCAGGGACTTTTTCACTTCTCTAATTTCTATCCACAGTGCTTTACACATAGTAAGCACCAAATAACAATTTTTAAACCAATTGTTAAAATTTCATTCACGTAAGTCATAGAAAAGAGATATCCGGGGTGGAGTCATCAGGGCAGTGAAATTAAGTAACTGATTAGGACAGCCAGTCACCATAGGAATTGCCCAAGGAGATGATTTGGAGTAGGAGAAAAATTAGAGGAAAAAGTCAAAATCATGAAAGAAAATTTAAAAATTTAAAGAAATGTAAAATACTTAAAAGTACAGATAGTTTCCAACTTACATTTATTTGACTTAAAGCAATTTGCTGCACTTGGCCAATTAGCCCTACATTATTGCTGGCAGACTGGCAGTACACAAATAATCTTCAATCCATCTGCCTCAAAGTAAGGCTTTCTAGGAGCTTCCAACTTCAGGCCAAGATAAGATCCTTCTGCTTCTCAAAACCTCCCCTCCACCCCCACCCTCATCCCCACATTTCTATGCTTCTGGGTAGCAAAAACAGCCCACCCTCTGGGAGTTCTCAGGCTATTGTTTCACAGCAACAAGGAGAAGGAGTAAATGAGAAAGTAGAAAAGGGTAATGGTCCAAGAAGAAGTGTCCTGTAACGAAATGTCTGATGTTCTCATTGTGAGTGGTAAACTGGCTCTCCAGGCAATCTCAAAAGAGGATCTCAAAATATATTTTGGACAATTGCAACATACCAAGGTGATGATTCATTTAGATGCATAGGTTCTAGCATATTTGTTTAAAATTCAGCCTTAAATATTTGATAGTCACAACTCATATTCAGTCTATTAAAACAGCCAGTAAAAGCAGTGCTTTCTTACACTATATGACTTGTAATGGACAGCAATCCTCATAATGTATTTATTAATGCTTTTAAGGTTGTAGATTCAGTATCAAACAGAGTTCTGTGAATCTGACCACCATTCAAGTCCAAGCTTTGAGGCTTTGATCTTTTGTGAAGACACAATGACAGGAACAATGTGAGGAATCAAAGGATGGAAAATTCAGTACAACTGAGGATTGGCTCATGTATTTGAAAAGGCTTTTAAAAAAAGACTTCCATAAAACCAAGGAGCTACAAATGCTGATGATATGATGATATGTCAGGTCAGAAAAATCAGACAGACTTAGAGTAACTTCATTTCTAATACTGATACTGGCCAGAGGGAAAATGACAATAAGAGTAGAAAAAGTAGTTTGTTCTTAGTCTCAGTAGGCCCACCACCTAGCACAATGCCAGGAAGCATTTAGTGCTAGTTGACTGACTGAATGACAAAAAGAGGGCAGCAAAACCTAGTTTTGGATTCTTTTCTTTTTTAAATTAAACTCCTCAGCATTTATTTTTTCTTCTCCCTCCCACTCCCACCCCCACCTTCTTTCCTTCTCTCAAGGAGAAAAATAAAATGAAATAAAATAACAAAATCTTTGTAACAAATATACAGTCAAGCAAAATCAATACTCATACTGACCACATCCCAAAATGTGTGTCTCATTTAACATTTTTCTCTTTCAGGAGATAGGCAATATTCTTCATTATCTGTCCTCTGGAACTGTTGTTGATCAGTACACTTAGCAGCATTCTTAAGTCTGTCAAAATTGTTTTTTATGATGTTGCTATAATTATATAAGCTGTTCTCCCGGTTCTTTTCTAAACTTATTATGCATCAGTTTATATATGCCTTCCCAGTTTCCTCTGAAACCATCTTCTTTATCATTTCTTTTAACACTACAGTACTCTATTAACTTCATATTTCATAATTTCTTCAGCCATTTCCCTCCCCCTCCTCATTTTTCAATCCTTTGCCACTTCAAAAAGAATTGCAAGAAATGTTTTGTGTGCGTGTGTGTGTGTGTGTGTATATATATATATATATATATACACATATATATATGTATATATATATATGTATAGGACCTTTTCCTCTTTCTTTTATTGGGTTATAAACCTAGTAGAATCAATGGATCAAAGGACATGCAACAGCTTTATAATTTTTGAAGCATAGTTTCAAATTGCTTTCTAGAATGGCTGAACCAATTCATAGTCCCACCAGGAAGACATTAATGTGCCCACTGAGACCCACTTTAACATTTGTCGTTTTTATTTTTTATCAAATTTACCAATCTGATGGTAAAGGGTTATAGCTCAAAGTTACTTTAACTTGCATTTCTATAATTATTACTGCCTTGGAGAATTTTTCAAGAATTTGTTACTGATTAAATTGGTTTATCAGAACAAATTAAGCAATATGGTAAGTGCTTTACAATGATTATCTCACTGCAACCTCATGACAACCCTGAAAGCTAAGTGCTATTATTATCACCATTCTGTAAATAAGAAAACTGAGGCATACAAAAAGGTAAGTGACTTTTTCCAGGTTGCAAAACTAGTAAATGTTTGAGGCCAGATTTTAACTCATGTTCACCACCAGCCATCAAATGATTATAAAATTTCCTCCAATTTTCCGGCAATATGCCTCTTAAGACCTCTCCAAAGAATGCCTTCTAAATGTCACACTGCTTCAACAATCTGGCTGCTGTGGGGGGGTGTAAAATCAACAATAACCAGCTCACAGAACGCTGCAAAAGCCCAGGTTCTTTTGATCTGTTTTTACTAAGGAAAGCAACATTAAAGTAAGCAACAAGCTTACTTTAATTCAGCATACAAATACCATTCACTTAGTTCAGGGGAAAAAGCCAGCGCCCTGAACTTCAGAGCAAATACAGACAAATTACAAACATCGACACACAAGCCAAATACAATTCATAGTTACCAACATCTAAGTTCAGCCTGGGAGTTTATAACAAGGGCTGGCTCAGAGTCACTCGTGCCACCACAGCTGTGGGTCACAGCTCCAAAAAAGAGAAAACCAACCCCTGGTTTTATATCTTTTTCAGGGTCAAGGGTGAGTCACACATGGAACTCACTCATGTGACCTAAAATCGTCACAAAGAGGCGAATTAAGCCCACGTGGTCTAAAAGCCCTTGATGTCACAAACATGTCACTCAAACCCATGTAAACTAGGCTTTCCCTTGAGGCAAGGAGGTCATCAAGGACTCCTAATTTAATCAAGGAAATAAAGGCCAAACTCTTCAAGGGCACTTGGTTGAACTAAGTGCTGAGAGCTCATTTTGAAATATTCATTTTAGTTGAGCAGGTGAGGGAATGGTGCATTGATAAGGGAGACCCCAAGTTGGGTCTTGAAGAACAAGAAGGGGTTAGATAATAGAGATGAGGTTTGGGAAGGGCATTTCAGATAGGAAAAGTCTAAACCAAACTTGTACTTATTTTGTAGGTTGTGGCCATACTACTTTATTTTTGACTTAGAAATATTTTTAAAACTTTCATTGTGCTGTCCAAGTGTGTGTATTACTTAGTTCATGTAAGCTCAGTGTTCAGAAACAAGCAGGCAACACATCAATACTTTATAACATTTACTTATCAACCATTTCTATGGTGTTTAGGCAAAATTTGTTCTCTGCTGTCCATTACACAGAAATTCAGGAGTAGGGAGCTAAGCATATTTAACATAATTCCTAATTCATGAAAATCAGTGTACAATGAGAAATGATGATTGTGACAAGGTGTTTTGAGGTTTTTCAAAAATAAGTGTGAAGCATAAACTAACTGAGTTTGTAATATTCAGCTTCCAAACTTTATGAAACTCTTTGACATATTTTTTGTTAGCTTCTCAGAAATTAAAACTTTAAAACGTTTAATTCTATTTCAAAACTCTGAATATAAACTTACCAAAAAAAAGCTTAAATTCAATTATAAAAGCAATAACATACTTGAAGTCATTTAAATATGCAGAATACATAGAAATTCCTGGTTAGAAGTACTTGGGATTAAAATTGAAACAAATTTTGCTTAACTGGAACATTCTAGTATGTAATCATAATTAATGTAAAATCTTCAATTAGGAAAGACATTTTGCTTCCAAATAATGGTATTTCTTTTTTTAAATTTATTTTTAGTTTACAACATTCAATTCCATAAGCTTTTGAGTTCCAAATTTTCTCTCTCCCCCCCACCGTCCGTGCCTTTCCCCCACCCCAAGATGGCTCTATATATACATTCACAATAAACACATTTTCACATTAATCATGTTGCAAAGAAGAATTATAACCAATGGAATGAACCATGAGAAAGAAGAAACAAAACAAAAAAGACAGAGAGTAAATAGTATGCTTTGATCTCCTAGCAGACTCCATAATTCTTTCTCTGGATGTAGATAGCGGCTGTAACTGCATACAGTGTTCTCCTGGTTCTGTTCTCCTCACTCAGCATCAATTCATATAGGGCTTTCCAGGTTTTTCTGAAGTCCTCCTGTTCATCATTTCTTATAGCACAATAGTATTCCATTACATTCATATAACTCAACTTGTTCAGCCATTCCCCAACTGATGGGCATCCCCTCAATTTCCAGTTCTTTGTCACCACAAAAAGAGGTGCTCTAAATATTTTTTGTACATATGGATTCTTTTCCAATTTGTATGATCTCTTTGGGATATAGCCCTAAAAGAGATATTGCTGGGTGAAAGAGTATGCAGTTTTATAGACCTTTGGGCAAACTGCTCTCCAAAATGGTTGAATCAGTTTACAACTCTACCAACAATGAATTAGTGTTCAAATTTTCCCACATCTTCTCCTGTTTTGTCATGTTAGCCAACTTGACAAGTGTGAAGGGGTACCTCAGAGTTGTTTTGATTTGCATTTCTCTAATCAATAGTGATTTAGAGTATTTTTCACGTGACTACAAATATCTTTAATTTCTTCCTCTGAAAACTGCCTGTTCATATCCTTTGGCCATTTATCAACTGGGGAATGACTTGTATTCTTATAAATTTGATTAAGTTCTCTACATATTTTAGAAATGAGGCCTTTATCAGAAACACTGGTTGTAAAAATTCTTTCCCAGTTTTCTGCTTTCCTCCTAATCTTGGTTGCATTGGCTTTGTTTGTACAAAAACTTTTCAAATTTAATGTAATCAAAATTATCCAATTTGTATTTCGTAATGTTCTCTAACTTCTGTTTGGTCATAAATTCCTCTATTCTCCATAAATCAGACAGGTAAACTATTCCTTGCTCTCCTAATGTGCTTATAGTACCAGCCTTTATATCTAAATCGTGTACCCATTTGTACTTTATTTTGGTACATGGTGTAAGATGTTGTTCTGTGCCTAGTTTCTGCCATACTATTTTCCAGTTTTCCCAGCAGTTTTTCTTAAATGGTGAGTTCTCATCCCAGAAACCGGAGTCTTTGGGCTTATCAAACAGTAGATTACTATAATCATTGACTACTGTGTCCTATGTACCCAACCTACTCCACTGATCCACCACTCTATTTCTTAGGCAGTACCAAGTAATTCTGATGATTGCTGCTTTATAATACAATTTAAGATCTGGTATTGCAAGGCTACTTTCCCTAGCATTTCTTTTCATTAATTCACTTGATATTCTGGACCTTTTGTTGTTCCACATGAATTTTTTATTATTTTTTCTAACTCTATAAAATACTTTTTTGGTAGTTTGATATGGCACTGAATACATAAATTAATTTAGGGAGAATTGTCATTTTTATTATATTAGCTCAGTCTAGCCACGAGCAACTGATGTTTTTCCAATTATTTAGATCTGACTTTTTTTTATGAAAAGTGTTTTGTAATTATGTTCATAAAGTTCCTGGGCTTGTTTTGGCATGTAGGCTCTAAAATATTTTATGTCTCCAGTAATTTTAAATGGAATTTCTCTTTCCATCTCTTGCTGCTGGGCAAATAATAGTATCTTTCCCTACCTAATTAATGATACAGAGAGAAATAAGTAATAGGCAATAACTTCAATAGGCAGAAATTAAGGATTTAAAAAACAGTAATCTTTTATTAGAAGATTGACTTTTAGGGTTCCTAAATAGCTTATCTCATCCTAAGTATCTAAAAAGGAATTCTTTCTACAACACTGTCCTCAAGTGATCACTCAAATTCCACTTAAAAAATTTCAATGAAAAGGAACCCACTACTTCCTGAGTCCACCCATTCCACTTTCAAAGAATCACTCTGTAAGGAAATTTTTCTTTAGATCAAGTTTCCTTTCTTGTAACTACCATTGTTGATAGTTCTACATTCAAGGCCAAGCAGAACAAATTTAACATTTCCCCAAAATAATTTAAATGTTTGCAAACATTTCTGATATCATATCTAACTTAAGTCTTCCCTGATCCAAGGTAAACACTTTGGATCTTGTTCCAATTCCAACCATCTTATGGCAGTCTTAGGGCCATCAATATCTTAATCACCTTACTCTAAATGTGTTCCAGCTTATCAATATCCTTAAAACATAATACACAGAGATGACTATGGTGCGTCAGAGGTATTCTCAACAAGCACAGTACTTACTCTGGGACTATCACCTCCTTCATTGTAAACACTATTCCTCTCAAAGCAAGAAAAGGGTAGTCGTACTGACATTTTCTTGAAACAATCTTCTGAACTCTCTGTATATGACTTGCTTACTCTCTCTAGACTATCCTAACACAATAGCAGCATTGATACCCTAAAGGCTATGAGACACAAGGTAGAAGAACCAAGAAGTGGAAATTTTATTCTAACAGATTCTCATAGGGATAGAAACAATGAGAAGCTAAAGGGAAAGGAGTACTCTATTGTAGAAATTATGATGGAGAAGAAGAAAACTAAGAATAAGCTGACATGTAATCTGGATTTTAGGTGATTAGATTTTCAAGGATTCAGAGATAGAAAAGATAATGCATGAAGCTAAAATTGAATGGGGATAATTTAGCTTACAAGGAATGCATAACTCTTAAGAATGAAATTCTGAAGACAAAGATCAATGGCATGGTATAGGGGACAGAGTGTTAGACACAGAATCAGTAAGGCCTGCATTGGGATCCCACCTCCAATTCTAACTGTGTCATGCTTGAACAAGTAACAAAAACTCCCTGAGCTCTGTAAGCCTTTTATCCTTCTATAAGAGGGGGATAACAATAGCACCAAGACATAACACATGAAAAAAATCTGAGACCATTCATTGAGAGCTCCCACTTCACCCCTCCTCAAATCACACAAAAGATGTTCCCCACTATCTCTTCTAGTACCTTTGTGTCCATTGGATGGGTAGTCCTTGACAAGTCAAACTCCTCAATAAGCACCCTTGATCCCATCCTCTCCCATGTGGTCAATAAAATTTCCTACATTATTATCACTACTCTCATTAGTCTTTAATTTTTGTCAATCTGCTGACTCATTCCCTGCTATCTACAAACACAGCCACTCCTCCCCAATGCATAAAAACCTGATCCAGCCATCTTTTTAGTTAAGATAATATATCTCTTCTTCCTTTCTAGAATAAACTTCTTGAGAAAGTTATCTAAACCTGGTGCCTTCACTTCCTCTCTTCTCACTTGCTTTTAAAATCACAGCAACCGGGTTTTCAACCTCATCACTCAACTGAAACTACGCTCTCCAAAGTAACCAGTGACAAATTGAGGGGATGTCCATCAATTGGTGAATGGCTGAACAAATTGTGCTATATGAATGTGATATAAGAAGTGACAAGCAGGTAGATTTCAGAAAAACTTGGGAACTTACATGCACTGATGCAAAGTGAAGGGAACAAAACCTGAGCACTGTACCCAGTAACAGTAACATTGTACAGTGATCAACTATGAATGACTCAGCTCTTCCCAGCAATACAATGATGCAAGAAAATTCCAAAGGTCTCAAGAGGAAAAATGCTATTTGTATCCAAAGAAAGAATTGATGGAGTCTGAATGCAGATCAAAGCATGCTATTTTCCCTTTATTTTCTCTGTGTTATTTTTTCTTTTGGTCTGTTTCTTCTTTTACAACATGACTAATATGGAAGTACATTTTACATGATTGCAAATATATAATCTAGATCAAATTGCTTACTGCCTTAGAGAAGAGTGAGGTGAGGGAGGGGGAAAATTTGGAATTCAAAATTTTTAAACAAATGTTAAAATTTGTCTTTATATGTAATTAGAAAAAACAAAATACTATTATATCACCCCCTACTCGGTAAGCTCCAATGGTTTTTTATTGCCTTCAGAATATAATATAAAATCCTGTTTGGAATTTAAAGCCCTTCACAACTTGGCCAATTCCTACCTTTTCTACTCTTCCTACAACTTAGTCCCCTCCACACACTCTACAATCCAACAACATTGTTTCTCACACTTCATTTTCACGACATTTATATCAGTCAGCCGCATGCTGGAAATGCTCTATATCCCTACTTTTGACTACTGGCTTTTTGGCTTCTTTCAGGGGAAAATTCAGTGTGAATTCCATTTTGTACATTTCCTGGCCCTGCCCTCTGCAATGCCTTCCCTCTGAGATTACTTTCCATCTACCCTGCATGTATCTTGAATGTAATTATTTACATGTTGTCTTCCTGATGAACATGTAAACTTTTTGAAGGTTGAGATCCATGTTTTTACCTGTTTTTATATCCCCAGCACTTAATAAATGCTAAACTATATGAAAAGATTTATAAGCCTTAAAGTTCTAAATAAATGTGAATTATGAGAAAGAATTATCACGAGCAAGAAAATGAGGTTTTCTAAGAAAACTGTTTTTGACATGAAGGGAACTGAATGATGAACATAGATTTTAAAAAGATCTATTCTGGAGATGGAAACAAGGGCAGGCAATGGAGGATGCCTGCAACAACATAAGAGATTCTTAAAAGAACAGTGCTCAACATGCCAGAATTCAACCTGGGGTGAAGCTGGTAAGAAAAGTCAAGGGTAGCCAAAAGGAATTTTAAAGACATATGAAGTAAAAGAAGGAAAAAGATGAAAAGATAAGACTGCTATCAGGGTGGAGGGTAAATGATAACTGATAATAACAAAGAGAAAGCACTCAGAGTTGCCCAACTCTAAGTTTGCTTCTCTTTTTACTGGCAAAGACAGCCCAGGTAATGCTATAGATATAATTAATCAGTATTTTAGCAAAGTATATATTTGATAATCTCCTATGCCATTCTTGTAGAAAAGATGGAATTGTGTGCTAAGTGATTATATAGTTTCAAAATCAATCAACCTACCATTATTTATTAAGCATCTAGTAAGTTTCAGGCACTGTACTAGAAATGCAAAGAGAAAAAAAAAGTCTGCCTTCAAAGAACTTTACATTCTACTGGGGGAAAAACACATACACATATAGATAAGTATATAATATATCTGAAATAAATATAAGGTAACAAGCTCAGAAAGAATTAGGTCTTTCTAAACTAAACAAGAGTAGGATAGTATATAAAAATAAATCAAGGAAAATAAATATTAAAAAAAGAGTAGGATTAAGGAAGGGTGCTGGTAAGGACAAAAGAAAGGAAAGGTTCATTCAAAGGAGAAGCAGGAAAAAAATCAAAGGTAAACTTCTGCTACTTCACAATTGTCAAGGGCCAGTCAATGCATCTCCTTGAGAGTCTTCAAAGTTCCCAGACTTCCTGATACTGAAAGAGCCTCAAGGAGTACTGGGTTTCACTTTACTGGAAATAAAGTTTAAAAAAAAAAAAGAAAGAAAAAATGATCCGTTGTTGGGGATAATACATAGGAATTCCTATACAGGTACAAGTTGGAATAGATAACTTCTGAGGCGCATTCCATTTAGACCCTGAGGGTATCACAACCATGCAGTCACTACTTTTAAGGGAATAAAATTACAGAAATAGACTCTGGATTTAACTTAAAAGTCAACAGAGATCTAAAGAATGGAATTTTCATGAGGGAACTAAGGAAGCTGGAGGAGAGAAATCTCAAGGCAGTAGTAACAGAGAATATATTAAAGAAACATAAAACAATGGTAATTTAATGACTGCTGTAAAATGCTAAATATAGATTACTAAAATGATCTAGTACACATAGTCTTTCTTAGTCCAGAATAAAGTTTCTTTAATTTAGGCAAAGGATTTGGAACCAAGAAGATGTGGGTTCAAATCCCACCTCACACACTTATTACTTTGTGACCCCAAGGAAGGAACTTTGCCTCTCTTCGTTACATGATCCACAAAACAAGAAAACTGGACTCCTTGGCCTTTAAAGTACTTTCCGGTTCTAAATCTATGATCCTATGATAAAATTTTATTGATAAATTTAACAATATTGATTCAATACAAAAATTCCTAAAATAAAATGAAAAAGAATTTTTTTTTAAATCCCAATCATTAAAGAAACTGGCAAAAGATTTAATTTGATTTAATATGAATTCTTTCTCAATTACTGAAATAAAAACTAGAAGAATAGATGAGTAAATTAAACAAAGAACCATTTGATAACAATTGTTATGAAAAATGAAAAAGGTAGAATGTCATAGTTAAGTACTGATTGGAGTATTTGGATTTTTTATTATTTTACATGTATGAAATACAAATTCACAATGACTTTTTTACATTCATAGTGTTGCCTGTGGAACAACACTTAATTATGCTTAACCAAGGGAAAAATAAAATGGAAGCAATTAAAATTATTCAAGCTAGGATCGCCAAAATTAATTTTATAATAAGATTTCAAGTCTGTTGGTTATTTGAAGTACCTATAACTGAAACCAGAACTATCTTTCAATTTCATTAGACTATCAGAAGAATTAAGTTAATCAAAACTAATCCCATAATGGAAATTAAAAAGTAATGACTGTCTTATATGTAGTCCAGTAGATGGATTACAATCTTAGCAAGAATGAATGAATTACTAAAAGATAATGCTGGGGAAAAAAATAGGAAGAAAGTAGTTGGCGGGGGAGGTCAATACTGGTAAAAGAGGAACTCTGGTTCTAAAAGCTAAGAAAGCAAGATTAAAGCAAACAGTTGAAATGTAGAATATTCAGAGTATTTAAATTGTATAAAACATAGGTTCAATTAAAGATAGCTGCAGAAATACTTTAGTAATCCTCTTACCAGTTTAATGAGTCACAAACTCATTACATCAAAACATATCCTTCTGCTGTAATTTTTTTTAAAATATGACTTTCAAATTTATAAGCTGTTTTTTCCCGCTCTGATTTAAGGAAAATAAGGCACCTAGTTGGCACAGTTGATACAGTACTGAACCTGGAATCAGGAAGAACTGAAATCCAATCCAATTTCAGACACTGTGTGGCCCTGGGACAGTTACTTAACCTCTTTATCTCTGTTTCCTCATCTGTAAAACGCGGGTGAAAATAACAGTACATATCTCCCAGAGCTGTTGTGAGGATAAAATTAGGTAATATTTGCAAAGTGTCTTGCAAATTCTAAACTGATATATAACTGCTAAATAAAATAGCTAAAATAAAAGGATAAACTATGTGCCAGAAAGGGAGAAGACCATAATATTTAGAAAGAGAACAAAGGAAAAAAGACATTTCACATAAATACCATGTAGTCATTTAATTTTTATGCTTTCTTTTCAGTAATATCTTGGCAGTTAGTTGGCAGAGTGATTAGAGTGAGGGGCCTGGAGTCAGGAAGACTTATCTTCCTGAGTTCAAATTTGGCCTCGGGCACTTAATATCCATGTGACTCTGAGAAAGTCATTTAATCTTGTTTGCCTCAGTTCCTCATCTGTAAAACAAGCTGGAGAAGGAAATGGCAAAGCACTCCAGTATTTTTGCCAACAAAACTCCAAATGGGGACCCAAAGGGTCAAAAATGACAACAACAAAGGCTTCTTATAGGTAAGATTTCAGCTGAGACTTCAAAGAAGGTAGGGAATCAAGGAGACAGTGATGAGGAGAAAAAACATTCCATACATGGGAGTCAGCCAGTGAAATTCTGAGTCAGGAGAAAGAGTGTCGGGAGAGAAATGCAAGGAAATCAGTGTTAATGGATTGAAGAGAGTACATTGGATAAGTAAGGTATAAAAAGATTGGAAATGCGTCTGGGAGGGTGCTACAAATGGGCTTTGAATGTCAAACAGAGAATTTTATATTTGATCTTGAAGCGATAGGGAACCAGCAGAACTTACTGAATACAGGTGTGACATGGTCAGATCTATGCTTTTGGAAGATCACTTTGATTGGTGAATTTAATCATTTTGATGGGCTGCAGAGGGAAAACATATGTGGCAGAGACTGATTTAGCTAGCCCACAGAGCATATAAAACGGAATAAAGGAGAACAAGCCTGGAAAGGTAGGCTAGAACCAGATTATGAAGAGCCTTAAATGCCAAAAAAAAGTTAGTATTTGAACCCATCAATCAAACATTAACAAGCATTTACTAAGCACCAACTATACACATCAGGTTATGTACAAAGCTCTGGAAATACAAAGTCAAAAATACTTGCTCTCTATGTTTATATTCTATTAGAGATTCAACATGTATACATATATTATCTAAACAAAAATATAAAATAAATACCAGGTAGTTTAGGCAAAGAAGATACTAGCATTAGGGGTGGTAATACAAAATTAAGAAGAAAGAAAGATAAAGGGAGTTCTGTTTTGGACAAGCTATTTGTGAGATACTTATAGGTCATCCTGTAAGATCTGAAACACCCAATAGGCAAATGGTGATATGAGACTAGGGAGGGAGGGAGAGGGACAGAAGGACAGAGGGAGAAGAGGGAGAGAGGGAGAAAGAGACAGAAAGAGAGAGAGAGAGAGATTGAGAGAGTAGTTGGCATAGAGATGAAGGTGAATCTACAGAAGCTAATGAAATCAGCTAGAGAAAGAAGAGTTCTAGGAAGAAGCCTTGGGATACATGCATGCAAAAAGGGTGAGGCAAGGATGACAATCAGAAAAGAACACTCAGAAGCAGAAAGTTAGAATAAGAAACCAGTAAAAAGTAGCATCATGAAAATCCCTGGAAGAGAGAGGGGTAACTAGCAAGAAGATGCTCAGCGGCAACTAATACTGCAGAAAGATAAAAAATCATAACATGAAAGAAAAACTAGCAGCCTTTAAATGCTATTATAATCATGTATAACTATAACAACTATAATCATAACAGCATTTATATATAGCTTTAAGATTTGAAAAGTGCTTTACAAGTATCTGATTTTATCCTCACAACATGCTTCACAAGAAGGTGCTATTATTATAACCATTTTACATATGAGGAAACTGAGGCTGGCAGAAGTTAAAGACTTGCCCAAGGTCCCAAGGCTAGACAGTGTCTGAAACTGTATATATAGTAACTCAGTTATTCCTGACTTCAGATTGCAATGCCTTTCCCAAACCCCTCCTCAATACCAGTGCTATCACTTTGCCGATCATCTCCAATTTATCCTCAATAAGTCTTATTTGTACAGTATTTTCCCCTATTAAAATGTGAGCTTCTTGAGAGTAGGGACTATCTTTTTGCCTTTCTTTGTATCCACAAAGATTGGCATCATTCCTGGCACACGGTAGGAGGAACAGAAGGAGAGAGGGATACTTAAATCCTTGTTGACTTGTTCATTTATGAGCTATTTTGTAAAATTTATTCAATTATTATTAAATAGCAGAGACCTTGAAGACCTAGTAATGGTTTTTTAAAAAAAGGTAAGACTAATGGACAAGTGACTCTATGATAATAAATCTATTTGTGACAGAGGTTCTACATATTCATAACAAACTCAGATTCTAATCCTCTTTATTTTCAATGCATTTTGATATGTACAAGTGCAAAGTATCACTATTGTTCTTAATGGAGTAATCAAAAGCATCATCAGGTTTCTCAGTAAAATTTAGAATCCAATTTGGAATTACAAAATAAAGAATTTACATTTCTATGAGACATGTAAAAAGGATAATAACTTCGCATAAGAAGCTCTGAAAATTCCATTTTTACTTGCAAAATCCATCGAAAAAGAGGTATCACATCAATTTAGCAAGCTGTTTATGGACTGTAAAAATATCTACGAAATCAGATAGAGAGGTCTATTGTAAGAAAATATGATAATGGCACTTCACTATATCTTATATATGAGAAACAACTTAAAATGATCTTTCAAGTAAAACTCACAGTTCAACTTCTGAGAAATATTTTAATATATATGAAAGATTTCTTTTCATGTTTTTTTAATTTTAGTCTTCTTTTAAAACCATGTCATATTTTAGTTAAATATTTCTCTAACTTATCTAATCAATACTTTTGGCCTTGAAATATTGTGACACTGTCCAAAAATGTTGATGTACAGAGAAGCATGGGGTGACATAATTGGGGAACAGAACAGAAGAAATTAAGCCCATTTTCATTTTGGAAAAGCCGATATGCTAAATAAGTATTTTTGATCACAGATCCTTTATAGGAGAAATTCTTAATCTTTTTTTCTGTCATGAATCCGTTTGGTATTCTAGGGAAGCCTATATGGATCCTTTCTCAGAATAATTTTTTAAAATTCAAACAATGAAATTCATGGGATTCCAGAGACAACCAATTATGTTGAAGTACAACTATCAAAACAAAAAAAAAAAAACAATTTCACAGAGTGTACATTAAGAAGCCCTGCTTCATTTGGAAAATTGGAAGGTGCCTTAGAGTTTATCTAGCACAACTTCTTGATTTTAGAGATGAAGAAATCAAGATCTAGATCTAGAGTGGTCAAATGGTTTGTCTGTAAACTGCAGAGTTGAGATTTGAAACTAGGTCCTGATATGGGTCCATATATGGGTTGACATATATAATTTTATAGTTAACATTTTAGAGGGGAAATGATAATATCCACATTTTTTCTCAGAACCCCTATTTAAGTCATGCTGAACAATAAGATTCTATGAAACATATAATTTATCAGTTTTTACATAACATAAATTTATAATTATTGATGTTGATATAAGATACTAGAACAAAGAAACATCACTTACTTCGTCAGCAACCATACACCTAGAAAAAAATACAAACAAATTATTTTTAATTTTTTAAAGCTATTATACCTTAAAATTATGATTTTTCAGAATTTCTCAAATTTATGATAGTTCCAGAAAGCAGTCTTGACCAATTAAGTGAAAGCCAGAAGAAAGTGCTTATGTGTTTGCAAGACAACACAGGGCAATTTTGATTGCGTGTCTTTCCAAGAGCCAAATGCACGTGGCCATACTGGAGTACTGATAACCTGATGCTTCACACAGCCCTTTCCCAAGAATGGTATCAATGGCATACCTACAAGGTATAGGAAACCTTCAAAAGCTATGTACAAGCAGCTAGCTAATTTATAACCTAAAAGGCTTCTAGATTGTTTCTTCAATGAATATTAAAGGCTACATAAGTACCACAAATGTCTAAATCCAAGATATACATGTTCCTAAATATGCTAAATCACCTGTACCAAAGCAGTTACTTTTCTTAGATCCCCCCCCTTCTTTATTCCTTTTCATTGACTTATATTTATCCATGAATAAAGCAGTGTGTGTGTGTGTGTGTGTGTGTGTGTGTGTGTGTGTGTGTGTGTGCAATATAGTGGAAAGAGCACTGGTCCAAGAGGCAGAAGACCTAGGTCAAAGTCTGGCCTCAATATTTATTGGCTCTGAGTCTGATTAAATCTCTAAATCCCCCTTACTTTTAGTTCCTTCCCATGTAAAACGTGAACAACAGTCCTAGTGTGGCTTACCCTACATTGCTATTTTGTATGTGGACTTTTAACTGTTTTGTAAAGCTCAAAGCCATTATATTCTTAGTAACAACGAATTTGGAGGCAGCAAAGCAAAGGAAAAAGAATGCTGGGTTGAGAGTTAAGAGGATATGGATTCGGCAGAGCCAATATGGCAGCTAGAAAGCAGGGACTTGCGTGAGCTCCCAGCCAGGTCCTTCCAAAAACCTACAAAGAATGGGTATGGACAAATTCTAGAACTGCAGAACCCACAAAATAGCAGCGGGAAGTAGGGCTCCAGGCCAGGACAGCCTGGATGGTCTCTGGGCAAGGTCTATCACGCACGGAGCTGGGAGCAGAGCGGCGCAGAGCCCACTGTGGGTGGCGGCAGGACCAATCAGAACTCAGAGTGGGAGCTGGGAGAAGCGTGCCCTAGAGCCCTGAATCAGTGAGCTGAGGCAGTTACCAGACTTCACAACCCACAAATAACAAAGACAACAGAGGTTAGTGGGAAAAGCTTCTGGACCAGAGTGATAGGAGCCGTTTGGCCACCACCCAGGGATCAGAGGGGGTAGTGCAGCTACAGAACTACAGCTGCAGTTGCTTCCTGCCCCAGGCCCACCTGGTGGGAGGAATTAAGTGGCTGATCAGAACAGGAGTGCAGAGCCTGCTGAAGATCTGAGTCTAATCTGGGTTGGTGGTTCTTGAGGAACGAGGAGTGCCGGTGTGGCAGAGCTGGTTGTATAGAAACAGCTCTGAGAACGACAGTGCATCCCCTCAAGCTTAGAACAAAGTACTCTTTACTCTACAAGGAGTCATACCCTGACAAAAAAACTCAAGTCAAGTAAGTTGTCTTGGAACATGGCCAGGCAGCAAAAATGAACTCAGATTCAGTCTCAGACTTTGGAATCTTTCTTTGGTGACAAAGAAGACCAAAACATACAGCCAGAAGAAGTCAATAAAGTCAAAGAGCCTACATCAAAAGCCTCCAAGAAAAACATGAACTGGTCTCAGGCCATGGAAGACCTCAAAAAGGAGTTGGAAAAGCAAATTAGAGAAGTAGAGGAAAAATTGGGAAGAGAAATGAGAAGGATGAGAGAAAACCATGAAAAACAAATCAATGATTCCGTGAGGGATAGACCTTACCCAGAGACTATCCAGGCTGTCCTGGGCTAGAGCCCTGCTTCCCTCTGCTACCCTGTGGGTTCTGCAATTCTAGAATTGGTTCAAAGCCATTTTTTATAGGTTTTTGGAGGGACTTGGCGGGGAGCTCACGCTAGTCCCTGCTTTCCAGCCGCCATCTTCACGTGATCTGAATATTAAAGAATATGCCATAAAAAAAATTTAGAAGAGAACTAGATCAGATAACTTTGATAGTTACAGAAAAGGCAAATTTTTAAATAAACAAGAGATAGAGGCAATAGTAAAAGAGTAAAATATTTTCAATTACATGAAATTCAAAGTATATTTCAAGAACAAAATTAATGCAACCTAGTTAAGATGGGAAGTGGTCAACTAGGAAAAGTAAATCTTTGTATCAAATATCTCTGATTACAATGTGATCCCCAAGAAATGTAGGCAAATAACAGACATATTCCAGATCAAAAGCTATTTCCAAAAAAGAAGTACTGCAAACAACTTAACAAGCACATTGAATGAATACTGCAAAATACAGGTTATAATAACTCTCAGGTTTTATCTCCAAGAAAAAATAAAGATGGAAATAATGACTGAACTTTTCATTTAGTTGGTACATGGAACACATAGCTAAAGAAATTCCTTTTACCTATGCAGATCTGTACTTTCTGCTGCTGAAAGCAAAAGAAGTTAAGGGTCATGCCACCAGTATATATATGTTGGCAGGGAGATTTGAATCCAGATGCTCCTAAATTTGAGATAAGATCTCTAACTATCACATAACAATGCCTCACAATTATAATTAGGAATCTACTACATAAGCATAATGACAAAGCAATTAAAATGAAAAGAACGACAAAATAATTAAAACCAAATGCTGTGAAATTATAATAAAATGGTCCCAATACACATGAAAAGGCAACTCCCCCTCCTATTTACAGAAGAGGAACTATAGGTGTGGAATGCAGTATGTGTGAGACTTTTTTCTATGTGTTAGTTGGTTTTATAGGACTTTCAAAAAAAATTTTTTTTTTATTTTAGGGCATAGCTCTCTGGAAGGGAAGAGATTGGAAATTATAGCAGATATAAAACAAAAGATGCCAATGAAATATATTTTTAAAGCATATCTCAGTTTTATTTTGTTTCTTTCATCTTCTTTGTGGAAGGTAGGAGGAGGAGACAATGGGAGGAGAGAAAGATCTAATAAGGAGACAACTATACCTAAGATGCTGGAAAGAAAAACTAAGCTAAGAACCAGAAGAGGCTGAGACTTTCCAATAGTACCAATATTCCAGCTCAGTTACTGGCAACTTAAAGATTTTCAGCAAAACACCAAACAATACCAAGGGTCCAGGAAAAACTTCACAACAAAGTTCTTTTCTGCTGCCTCTAATCTTCCATATCCTTTCTCTTCCTGAATCCATGCCTAAAGTTCTCATGTTCCTTTTTCACAGCTGCCCAACTAGTCCATTCATGTCCGTCACATACTCAAATTTTACTTCTACTCCTATTCTTTACTCTCTCCCATATCTCAGCAAAATCTCCATTCACTAAACCATTCCGGCTAGGCACTGAGCTTTTGTAAAGCACTGTGTTCTATAACAAACATCTAAACTTAATATGAATATGATAGATGCTTAGTTTTGGTAGAATATGAAAGATACTTAGTTTTGAATAAGAGGCCCTTTTGGTCTTCCTCCTTGCTTACTCCAGGGGCAAACCAGGAAGAAGGGGGTGAACTTAATGTCTTTCATCTGGAAGCCCCAGGAGCAACAAAGATCTGAAGGAAAACAGGCCAGTGGAAGAGCTGGGAGTGGTTTCCCAGGGGCCTAGAGCAGAGGCCCTGGGAGATAATCCCTTCTTCCAAGGGCTTCAGCTGATAGATAAGCCCGGCTGTGCTGAAGGACTGAATGCCTTGAGATTATAATGTATGACAAGTTTTGAAACAGGAGTGGAGAATAACTTTCCTGCAGAATCGACAGGAGCAGGAATCTCTGGTGAGGAGAAAGAAGAAGCAGAAGATGGTGGCAAGGAAAACTGCCTACATGAGAAGTTTGGAAAAGTGAGATTTGTGAGCTGCCTGCATCAGGATTCTAGCAGAAGGCAAGAGGGGCAAGCTGGAGCTGGAGGACCAGGAACCCAGGAGCTTGGAGTTCAGCCCTAGGGCAAGATGGAAATTTTGCAGCAAGGGGTGGAGTGTGCTTTTTTCCTGCCTTCCCCAGCTACAGCAGAGAACTCTGAGGTGAGCAAAAAGGTAGAGAATCACCTACATCGAAATCGAGATTCTGGCAGAGGCCAGAAGAGGCCAGCAGGAGCTAGACAACCGGAACCCAGGGGCTTGGAATTCAGCCCTGGGGCAAGACGGAAACTTTGCAGCAAGGGGCTAAGTGTGCCTTTCTGCTGCCTCAGATCCACGAGGGAGGGATAATTTGTTTATGGTTGGGTGGGGGAAGTGCCTTGGACCCCCAGGGACCCCACCCTGTTGGCTGTATCGCCCAGCCGCCCCTCAGGACATGGAACCGGAGACTAGAACATAATGGGGAGAACAGATCCCAACAGAACTTTGTTTAGACTCTGGGTGCCAAGTGGAAGCCTGCAACGGCAGTTTGGGGAGCAGGAGACATCCCCAAGAAGAACCCTATTTATTTGTTTGTTTGCTTTAACTAAAGTATGCCCCTGCCTGAGGGTACTGGAAAAAGCCTGCAATAGCAATGTGATGCTCAAGAAATACTTTATGAGTATGAGCTAAAGAGATTAACTTGTTTTGACCTAGGGATGGACATCTGAATTGTAAACAAATATTTTGGGAATGATTGATTGAAGAGATTAACTTGCTGGGACCTAGGGGTGGGTCATGTTTGTATTGTAAACAAGTATTTGGGAATAGTACTGAATGATATGTTTTGCTTTGGTGTGAATAATATGTTTTAGTTTCCTGCTTGATTGAATCACAATGAATAATGCTTACATTTATTCCAGGATCTATGGCTATTTAATTTAAATTAGGCCATGGAACCTGGAAAGGGGTGGAGTGTACTGGGGATCCTTGAAGAGTTTCCCTTTGTTTCCTTTGATTAATTCAGTGTATTTCATTGAGTCCCAGGCCCAAACCCCTATTATTAGGTGCTAAACCTATGTGGATGTGGATTGGTAACTAAGGTGGGGCCCAAGGTGGGGCTAAGGGAGGCCTGATTAGATCTTGGCTCCTAAGGTTGCCCCAAACCCCTAATTACCAGGTGCTAAGCCTATGTGGGTGTGAAACTTCCAGGGTCCTAAGAGGAGATGCTAACTCCAGAGCCAATCATAGCAGCCTAAATTCTGGTCATTCACATGACATTTGATGACGTCTGAAACAGAATAAGAAGAGAAGACAGAGCTATTTGCTCAGGGCTCTCACTCTTGGTGGCTTGCTGATGCGGAGATTCCAGGCAGCTGTAGATAAGAGTCCTCTAGCTGATAAACCCGGATGCTGGGACTTTGTTAAACTCTGGTAACTATGTACTGGGATTTGAACCAGACAAAGTCTGTCTGTCAATGTTTGTATTTTGTTTGTATTTTGCTCCGAAGTTCAGAGTGCTGGCTTTTTCCCCTGAACTAAGTGAATGATGTCTGTACACTGGATTAAAGTAAGCTTGTTAACCCCTTAACGTTGCTTTCCTTAGTAAAGCAGATCAAAAGAACCTATGCTGGCAGCGTTCTTGTTGTTGGGCTTGTATTGGTTTCTCAGTCCCACAACAGCTGCTAGCTGGATTGTTGAAATAGAAAAGTATAGAAACACGGAGAAAGACATAGGGGGAGTGGGTATCAGATGAACTTCACTCTTGTCTAACATAGTCAAAGCGTTGAATTTGCACAGGCACACAGAGTTTGGTGCACAAACACATCAAACATCAAACTTCAAAAAGAATGGAAACACAAAAAGAGTAGGTTAAGAGAGGAGAGAGAAAATTTTTCCAGGAAGGAAAAAAAGAAAGAAAAGCAAAGAACTAGAGCCTGAAAGGTGAGGGTGTGGGGGGTGGGGGGCATTGAGTGTACAAAATGAGGTTCTTGATCTCAAAGAGAGTATTAAAAAGGGAGGTGAAAGAAGAATCTTTATAGTTCTTTATAGGACATGATTGGTGGATTCGAGCATTATTTTGCCCTTCGGTAAAGTAATATTTAAGCCATTCTTTCTTTGTCAGGAAGTAAGTAGCATTTTTCATCACTGGTCTTCTGAAATTATGGTTGATCACTACGTTGAAAAGTGTTTCAATCTTTTTAGCTTATTTTTATAATATTGTTGTATAAATTGTTCTCTTACTTCTACTTCACTTTTCAACAGTTCATAAAAGTCTTCTTGGGTTTCTCTAAAATCATCTCTTACAAAGTTAGGTGCCATAGTGCACAGAGTATTGAACTTGGGGTCATGAAGACCTGAATACCCTAGGTGTATGCTTTTCCAATGAAGAATTCCATATGTGTGAACTCTTTCTAAGTTAACTTACTTATAACTGGGCAGTTATAAATTATTTCTTGAAATGTAATGTTTAAGTTTTTTAATCACAGCTTTCAGAGAGAGAGTCCATTGATTATTACATTATCTCTTCTTAAACTGTTTGTTTTTAATAGCAGAGCTTAACATTTTCCTATATTTTTCCAATATTTTAATTTTCTTCTAATATTTCTTGCTGTCCTGTCTCATGAAGTCACTGATTTATATCTGGTTTATTCTAGCCTCCAGGGACTCCATTTATTGGGCAAAAATTATCATTTTGTCTTCTGAGCTATTTATTCTCCCTCTTTTAAATTCAATATTTGAAAGCTTTTATTTCATTTTTTTAAAAATTCTCTTACTTCATTTCTCCTAAGTATTCATGTAGTCCTTGAGGAAAATCCGTATTTTTCCTTATATCTCTGCTTGCAGTTGTTATGGAATCATTGGAAAAAAATTTTATACTTGGTTCTACTGCTTTAATTTATTCATTTCTCCTGATGAGCAGGGAGACTTCAGAAAAACATGGAAAGACTTTAATGAGCTGATGCTGAGTGAACTGATAAGAACCAGGAGAACATTGTACACAGTAACAGCAACATTGTGCATTGGTCAACTTTGATAGACTTACCTTCTCTTAGCATGAAGGATCTAAGACAACTACAAAAGACTCATGATGGAAAATTCTATCCACATCCAAAAAGAGAACTTAAGACAACTACAAAAGACTCATGATGGAAAATTCTATCCACATCCAAAAAGAGAACTATGGAGTCTGAACGCATATCAAAGCACACTATTTGCTCTTTTTTTTGTTTCTTCTTTCTTGTGGTTCCTCCCATTGGTTCTAATTCTTTTTTACAACATGACTAATGTGAAAATATGTTTAATATGAACATATTTGTAAAGCCCACATCAGACTGCATGGGTTCTTGTGGTGGAGGCAGGAGAAGGGGGACAAAACTTAGAACTCAAAACCTTATGGAAATGAATGTTGAAAACTAAAAATAAAACAAATTTTAAAAAATTATTCGCTTCTCTGATGAATAGGCAGACTTCGAAAAAACCTGGAAAGACTTACATAAACTGATGCTGAGTGAAGTGAGCAGAACCAGGAGAACATGGTACACAGTGACAGCCATAGCGTGCTTAGCCCTTGTCAGCAATACAAGAACCTAAAACAATTCCAAAGGACTCGTGATGGAAAATGTCATCCACATACAGAGAAAGAACTGTAGAGTCTGAATGCAGAGCGAAGCAGACTATTTTCTTTTTCTTTTTTTTAAACTGTTTTTTTTCTTTCTCATGGTTTCTCCCACACATTACAATTCTTCTATGCAACATGACTAATGTGAAATATGTTTAATAGGAATGTATATGTAGAGCCTATTTTGGATTGCAGGCCATCTTGGGGAGGGACGGAGGAGGGAGGGGAAGAAAATTTAAAATTTATGGAAGTGAATGTGGAAAACTAAAAATAAATAAACTAATAAAAAAATTCATTTCTCTTTAGTTCCTAAAATGGGGCTTTGTGCCAGGGCCAAGCTTTTCCTCTCTACTCTCCTCTTTACAGCGTGGCTGTCCCTGTTTGGACTTATCCTGGATCCCCGTGGTTTCTTGTGCTGACCTCTACCTCCAAGGGTTCAGCTCCCTTGGATCTTTGATGTTCAGAAGATTTGATCTTCAAGTCACTATCTGGCATTTCAGGACAGTGTTAAACAGCTCAGAGCCCCTGGGCCTGAGCCACCCAAATCTGAACATTACTGCACCACAGAGTCGGGCACAATGCTGGCTGCTGTTCTTTGTTGGACTTTCTTAGGTCCCCATCTTGAAATTTTCTCACCAACCTGTTGCTTTCTCAGGGACACAGAGCTTTGCTAGCACTTGCTTTGAAGAGAGGTAGAGTAGCTTTTTCTATTGTCTGTGGGCTACTACATTTTCATGCAGTTCTGGGATAAAAGATGTCATTTACTGTAGTTTCTTATTAGATTAAAAAACCTTAAATGGTATTATTAAAAAAAAACTTTAGCAAGCATTTATTTTCTCTCCCATCACCTCCACCTCTCCCCCTACAAAAAAAGCTTTGTAACAAATTATTCCTGTACAAACAAAACAAATTTTCACATTGCCCATGTTCAAAACTGTCTATGATTCTATATATTTAGATCATCCTGTCCCTGTCAGGAAGTGAGCAGCATTCTTCTTCATTGGTCCTCCAGAAGTTTAGCTGATCAGAATTCTTAAATCTTTTAAGTTGGTTTGTTTTTATAGTACTGTTGTCATTCCACTCTGGAGAGTAATTTGGAACTAAGTCCAAAGGGCTATAAAACTGCATATTCTTGACAGAGCAATACCACTACTAGGTCTGTATCCCAAAGATAAAAAAGAAAAGGAAAAAGGAAAAGGAGCTATATGAACAAAAATATTTATAGCAGCTTTGTGATGACAAAGATTTAGAAATTGAGGGGATGCTCAAAACTGGGGAATGACTGAACAAATTGTGGTATATGAGTGTGATGGAATACTATCATGCTATAAGAAATGACAAGCAAGGATGCTCTCAGAAAAACCTGGAAAGCCATGAACTAATAGAGTGAAATGAGCAGAACCAGGAGAACATTGTACATAGCAACAACAATATTCTGAGATGATGAACTGTGAATAACTTAGCTATTCTCAGCAACATAATAATTCAAGACAATTCTGATGAACTTGTGATGAAAACTGCTATCCACCTCCAGTATGAATGCAGATCAAAGCACACTTTTTAAATTTTATTTTTCTTCTAATTTTTTTGGTTTGTTTTATTTCACACGACTAATATAGAAATATGTTTCATATGACTGTACCTGTATAACCTACCAAATTGCTTACCTTCTCAATGAGAGGAAGGGAGAGAATTTGGACCTCAAAATTTTAAAAAGAAATTTTAAAATGTTTTTACATGTAATTGAGAAAAATAAAGTATTAAATATCTCAAAAAATATTATTGTTGTCATACAAATTGTTCTCTCCTACTCAATTCACCTTTCATCCAACCACATAAGTCTTCTTGCATTTCTCTGAAGCCATCTCTTGAAAGAGAAAGCTAGATGGCATAGTGCATAGAGTACTGAACCTGGGGGGTCATGAAGACCTGAATACCCTAGGCATATGCCTCTCTAATTATGAATTCCCTATGTGTCAAATCTTCCCAAGTTAAATAAAACAACATTTATTAAGCACTTACTATGCAGTGGGCACAATGGTAAGATCTGAGAATATCAGAAAAAAAGAAACAGTCCCTTCCCTTAAGGAGCTTATACTCTCATGGGGAAAGACAATAGATAAAAGGAAGCTGAAAAGTGAAGGTATGGGGTGAGGGGGCATGATGAAAAAAATATTTCAGAGAATTAGGAATGGAGCCCAGAAAGGAATCAAGGAGTAAAAATAGTTGACCTGGGCCCTCCCTTAAAATAGAAGTTTGGAGAAGAAACTGACTAATCTGAGGAAGAGGATACAGGGACAGAGGTCTCTTCCAGGGTGAGAAGGGTACTAAAGCACGGTGGTAAAAGCATCTTCTAGTGTAAGAGGGATACAGGGACATGATAAAGAAAGAAGGCTGGAGAGTCAGAAGAAGGGCCCAGTGAAGAATGAAGGAGTGAAGGGCAAATGTGCAAAGGCTGAGATGCATGCATAAATCTAGTTCTTGAAAAGGAAACCAAGAAAGGAATAAAGATGAAACAGAGGATATTCACAGAGTCACAGCAGTCAAGTTTAGCAACAGATTTGTCCAAAAAGGCAGTTAGGTAGCATGGTGGATAGAATACCAGGACTGGAATTCAAATCTGGCCTTAGACACTTACTACTTGTACGACCCTGAGCAAATCATTTAACCCTACTTGATATGGCCATACATTACATTTCCCTCATCCCTCCCTGTTTAATGTACTGCAGCTGTTTTGTAAGTCAGCTTTTATAGCTTGCAGCAAACATGGTTTCTCATTTTTCTTTTAGATCTAAGATTTAATTCAAAGATGCTCAGTTATCTATAGGCACTTTGAAATGATATGTAATTCAAATTATTTTTTATTTCTGATAGTTATGATTAGCATCATCCAAAACCTTTTAAAGTAATTTCATTTAACTAGCTTCTTTTGTCTAAAGGCTTCTGGATAGTTCAGACAATCAGGATATAAACTAGGAAATAGTTTACCTCTGATAAATATCACAGCCTAGCACCCCAAATGGATGTTGTCAATGTCCTGAAAGCAAAGAGCAGCACATTTATCTTATATCAGCATTTCTGCAACTTAATTTATTATTCTTAGGCATTTTTCAAAAAATGGTTCTACTGAGGATGATAAATGAGCATAAATGGGAGCCAGTAGAGTGTAGTAGAATAAGCACAGGGCTAGAAGTCAAAAAGTTTGGGTTCAATTCTAGTCTTGCTATTAAGTAGCTGTATGACTGTGAGCAAGTCACTTGACCCCCCATGCCTCTAGCTTTCCTCATCTGTAAAATGAGAACTAAAACGATGGTTTTCCCAAAACTAAAAACAAGAATCTAAAAGTAAACAATTCAGGTGCTTACGTTTGAGCTTAATTACCTGAATGGTAATTAAGACTTACTATAATAATCTATAGTGAAAATAGTGATGGCTCCTTAGGAAATGGAATACCTTTCATAACTAGATGGAGGAAAAGTTCTTGACCAAAAAAAAACACAGGAGATAAAAAAGAAAATTTTGATTTACTGAATTATACCAAAGTACAAAAGAATGCTTCAAATTGCCAATTAGAGAAACAGAATTTAAAACAACTCTGAGGTTCTAAGATATGCCCCTCAGATTGTCAAAGATGACAAAAAAGGAAAATGGAGACTGCTGAAGGTGCTGTAAGAGTAAAGTCAACTAAAGAACTACTAGTGGAGCTCCAGGGTGGTCCAACTATTTTGGAAAACAATGTGCAATTATAGCTAACATGTTACTATACTGTGCATACTGCTTGATCCAGCAATACCATTGCTTAGCATATATACAGGGCAGTTAAGAGCAGTGGGTATAGTGATGTACCTGGAGTCAGGAAGACTCACCTTTCTGAGTTCAAATCCAGCCTCAGATACTTACCAGGTGTGCCACCCTGGGCCAGTCGCTGAACCCTGTTTGACACAGGTGCCACAGTAAAATGAACTGGAGATGGCAAATCACGCTAGTATCTCCGCCAAGAAAACCCCAAATGGAGTCACAAAGAGTCAGACACAACTGAAGCAACTCAACAACAATAAGCAGCAGTTATACCCCAAAAATCCAATAGAAAGGGAAAGGAGCCATATGCATAAAATTTTAGAGCAGCAATTTTTACTGTAATAGAATTGAACATAAAATAGGCATCTATCAATTGGTGAATGAATAAATCATGCTATATGAATATAATAGACTATCATCATACTGAAGAAAGGGTATCAGAGAAACCTGTGAAGTCTTGTATAAACTGATGCTAAATGAAGTAAGTACAGTTAGAAGGACAATTTTTTTATTTTTATAAATGACTTCATCATCTTAAAGGAAAAAAAACTCTAAAAGATTTAGGGATTCTAATTAATAAAAAGGCCAATTATGACTCCAGAAGACTGATGGTGAATTATACTTCCGACCACTTAGCAGAGAGGTGATGGACTAGAGGTACAGAACGTGACATATATTTTCAACACAGCCAAAGTGTGGATTTGTTTTACTTGCCTACGTTAGATACGAGGGAGGGCTTTAAATTTTTGGTGGGGGATAGCTGGTGGGGTGTGGGGTGGAAGAAGGAAAGGAATGATAATCAGGTCAAAAAAAATGAACATCGATGAAACATTTTTAAACCATACAGAGGAAAGAAGCTCAAAAGGGGCTCCAGAAAAGCAAGGGAGTGTTTTTATGACTGAAGCAAATTTATTATATACTTACAAACAACCAATCTGTATGTTTTAAAAAATACCTATTTTATTGAAAGAGAGATGGCAAAGTGGATAGAACACTAGATCCAGATTCAGAAAGAGTCAAGTTCAAAAGTGTAAAACTATGCAGATCACTTAATCTTTATCTGCCTGTTTCCTCACCTGTAAAAGAGGGATAATAATAGTACCTATCTCCTAGGGATGCTGTGAGGATAAAATGAGTTAACGTTGGTAAGTTACCTAGAAGGAATACAAGTATGCAAAGGTTCACAAGTTAGGCAGTTTATTACTCACAGATATGCAAGCCTGCATCTCGGCAGCTGCTCAGTCCCACAGGCAAGCACATGTATAGTGGGCTGCATACTAGCATCAAGAGCCCAGAGCTCAGGGTCTCTGTGATCATGTCTGAATGTTGTTGTTCTGAAGATTTACAATGACTAAGTGGGATGGGAACCTTGGGAGGAGTCAATCAGTAGGTTTCTCAGCTGACTAGGGACTGGGAGTACAACCTTATCATACCTTATCAATCACAAGGACATTATTTCCAGAAAAGTTTGCTAACTTTTGCACACATGGACTAGGTAGGGTTTATAAAATTGATCATTATCAGAAAAGCCTTGTGTTCCTTGCCTAAATGAAGCTGAACAGTAATGGGTACATAGGAACTTCCCAGTACATAGGGAGGTCAGTCTGTGGTCAAATATGAAGTCACATCTGTCAGCTAAAGCCTTGCAATCAGCCAAAACTTGAAGTTTGTAAAACACTTTTCAGTTCATAAACTATCTTTGCGAAGAAAACTCCATAGACTGTATGTTCCATGGGGTCACAAAGAGTTGGTCAAAAGTGAATGACTGAACAACAAAAGGGTTTTTTGGACCTGGATTCAAATTTTACCTCTGATGTATACTACCTGTGTGACCTTAAAGGAATCTAATTTCACCATCCTAAGTCTCAGTTTCTTCATTTGTATAAAAAGAAGGGCTGGACTAGACGGTTTCTGAGGTCTCAGTCACACCCAGACTTTCTCAGAAGTGAGATAAGGAATTTCAGGGCCAGACTAGCATGTGGGCATATTCCATTTGGGTGTTTCCCAGATTGATCTGGTAATGTGTAATCCCACTGGGCTTGAAGTATACTGACAGGAATTAACAAAACCCAGGACTGTGTAATAACAAAGTTGCGCCATTTGTGTGACCTGTTCTGAAATTCTTTTTTATTGTTTTTTTTCACAATTTCACATAAAATCTTATTTTTGTTCTTTTTTTGTATACTGAAATATTAGTGCTTGTTAATGACTCCTAAATAAAATACAGCAAAATGGAGTTTTGAGATTTCAATATCCTCAGATTGCTGCATGTGTTAAGCATTGTCTATGTGTATATGAAATTTCATATTTAACATTTTATCTAATATCTATCTAGTATCAAAATTTTCTGCTAGAGGTGAAAAAGTCAAAATTGGATTGACTAGTGGCTAGTGATGTCTTCCCAATATTGTAAACCAATCACTATTGTTTATAGAATTTTGTTATTTTCCTCCTTTCAGATAGATGACAAATGAATTGCTCAATGATTCTCAAATCTGATCCAACTCCTCTTTCTGACCACACTGTTCTTGGTGCTATTTCAACTTCTTTATATAACACAGAAATGAATGAAGTTTTAGATTCCATATATGTTATTTTCAACTGTGATTTATAATTAAATTTAGATTTTCAAAGAAATTCTAATTTACTGACTCTATTTTTAAATCTATTTTATTTATTTTCATAACTCACATGGAAGACTTCTATGCCCTCATTTTCCCTTTTACAACTCTTCATTGTGAGGCGATATTGCTTGTAATCTTCCTCTATAACCTTCTGCAAATGAGTTTAGATCCTAAAACTACTATTTCCCTTGCTGTCACCTTCTGTTTGGCAAGGAGAGAAGGTATTTGCTAACACTCATTGATTCTAAGCTTTTCTGGCTTACTTATTGTGAAAATCACTTGGAACTTTTAAAAAAAATGTCATCCATAGTCTACCGGAAATATGTTTTACTTTATCTATTTCCCATTTCTCATAACTGATAACTCATTTGATTAAGCAAGACTCCCAAACTCCATTATAATTGCACACAGCATCTTCTCTTTATTTTTTTTCATATCTTTGCAAAATAACAAGTTAACATCTGACTGATAAACTATTTTAACACAACTCCAAAATCAGTAATGAGTTGCTTTGAACCTCTAAAAAGTCAATTTCTTTTTTTTTTTTGGCCAAGTGTTTTGGTGTTTGCCATACCTAATACCTTCTGATTCTTTTACAAAAAATGATTCAAGGGGGCAGAGCCAAGATGGCAACTGGAAAGCAGGGACTAGACTGAGCTCCCTTCCAAGTCCCTCCAAAAACCTATAAAAAATGGCTATGAACCAATTCAAGAACTGTAGAACCCACAAAGTTGCGGAGGGAAGCAGGGCTCTAGCCCAGGACAGCCTGGATGGTCTCTGGGTAAGGTCTATCCCGCATGGAGCTGGGAGCAGAAGGGAGCAGAGCAGAGCCCAGCATGGGCGGCATAGACCAACCAGACCAGGAGCCAGGCAGAGCGTGCCCTAGTGCCCTGAATCAGTAAGCTGTGGCAGTTACCAGACTTCTCAACCCACAAAC
>CM053622.1:578256844-578277310 GCA_028646595.1 Phalanger gymnotis
TGGTCAGTGGTTTTTCCAATGAGATATTTCACATTGTCTTCCATTTTTTCATTCCTTTGGTTCTGTTTGATAATATCTTGATTTCTCATCAGGTCACTAGCTTCCACTTGCTCCAATCTCATTTTTAAGCTAGTATTTTCTTCAGTGGTCTTTTGGACCTCCTTTTCCATTTGGCTAATTCTGCCTTTCAAGGCATTCTTCTCCTCATTGGCTTTTTGGAGCTCTTTTGCCATTTGAGTTAGTCTACTTTTTAAGGTGTTGTTTTCTTCAGTACATTTTTTAGTATTTTTTGGGGTCTCCTTTAGCAAGTCATTGACTTGTTTTTCATGGTTTTCTCTCATTCTTCTCATTTCTCTTCCCAATTTTTCCTCTACTTCTCTAACTTGCTTTTCCAAATCCTTTTTGAGTCCTTCAATGGCCTGAGACCAGTTCATGTTCTTCTTGGAGGCTTTTGTTGTAGGCTCCTTGACTTTGTTGACTTCTTCTGTCTGCATATTTTGGTCTTCTTTTTCATCAAAGAAGGATTCCAAAGTCTGAGACTGAATCTGGGTGTGTTTTTGCTGCCTGGCCATGTTCCCAGCCAGCTCACTTAACCCTTGAGTTTTTCAGCAGAGTATGACTGCTTGTAGAGTAAAGAGTTCTATGTTCCAAGCTTGGGCAGATGCGCTGTTGATTTCAGAGATATTACAGCCAGCTCTGCCACGCCAGCACTCCTCCTTCCCCAAAAACCCCCAACCTGGATTGGACTTAGATCTTCAGCAGGCTCTGCACTCCTGCTCTGATCAGCCACTTAATTTCTCTCACCAGGTGGGCCTGGGACAGGAAGCAACTGCAGCTGTAGTTCTGTAGCTGCCCCACCTCCGCTGTCCCCGGGGTGGTAGCCTAACCACGAACTCCTTCCACTCCCCTCAGCTTTTCCCACTAACCTTCTATGTTGTCTTTGGTGTTTGTGGGTTGAGAAGTCTGGTAACTGCCACAGGTCACTGATTCAGGGTGCTAGGGCACGCTCCACCCGGCTCCTGGTCTGGTTGGTCTGCGCCACCCATGCTGGGCTCTGCTCCACTCCCAGCTCCCAGCTCTGTGCGCCAAAGACCTCACCCAGCAACCATCTATAAGCTATCCTGGGCTGAAGCCCTGCTTCCCTCTGCTGTTTTGTGGGTTCTGTAGTTCTAGAATTGGTTCAGAGCCATTTCTTATAGGTTTTTGGAGGCACTTGGTGGGGAGCTCACACTAGTCCCGGCCTTCCAGCTGCCATCTTGGCTCCACCCCTCTTGATAGGTATTTCATAAATATATTTGTTTCAAGTGAGGATTTTATTGGAAATTAGTCACTGGGAAGTGATGATGACATTTTTTAAAAGGATTATTAAATTAGTTAATTTAATTTATTTAAAAGATTATTGAATCATTAATAAAACATTTTTTAAAGACAAGCTATAGCTAGATTTTGAGAAGCTTAAATATACTAGACAGAAATCTTTATTTTATCCTAACACAAGGAAGCACTAAATGCTCCAGGAACATTAACTTGGCAGCTACATGGAGGATGCATTAGAAAGGAAAGAGACTAGAATCAGAGAGAAAAATTAGGGGGCTACTATTGTCCAGGTGAGAAGTAAAAAGGACATGAACTTGTGAGAAAGGAAGCAGAGGTAAAAGTAGCAACATTTGGCACTGATTACAATTTAATAGCAAAAGAGAGAAGAGTGTAAAGTCAAAGATGACTCCAAGGCTGTAAACCTGTCTGACCCATCTGAAAGATAGTAGTGTCCTCGACACAAATTAGGAAGTTCAGAAGAGAAGTGGGTTCCAGGCAAAGTCCAGTTTTGGATATGTTGAGTTTGAGATGCCTATAGGACACAGGAGATGGGTAGAAAGACTACAACTGGATATAGAGATCTGAGTATCATATATATGTGTGTGTGTGTACATGTGTGTATGTACATATATAATATATATATATGGATAATAATTAAACCACTAAGTTCCAGTGAGGTCACCAGTAAGAGAATATAGAAAGACATAAGGGCCAAAAGGCAGAACACAGGTGATGACATGCAAAAGAGATTGAGAAGCAGGTAGGTAGGCAAGAAAAGCACCAGTAGAGAACAGTATCACGAAAATTTAGGACGGAAAAGTATCAAGGAGGGTGATAAACTATGTCAAAAGATGCCAAGCTAGGTCTAGAAGGGCTGAGACAAGGACACTAAATTTGGCAATTAACAGATCACGGTAACTGGGGAGAATGGTTTCAGCAATCAATCAATAAATGTTTATTACACACCCACTTGGTGCCAGGCACTCTCTGCTAAGAGATGAGAATACAAAAAAAGCCAAAAGGCAGTCCCTGCCCTAAAGGAACTCACAATCTAATGCGGGAGGTAACATGTAAACAAACACATACAAACAAGGTAAAAGGAAATAATAGAGAAAGCACTATTAAGAGTGTTTGGAAATGGTTTCTAACAGTGTAAAAGATGGGAATTCAGTTGGGACTTGAAGGAAGTCTGGGAAGCCAGGGGGTGAAGATGAGGAGAGTGTTCCAGAGAAAACACCGGGAGATGAGAGATGGAGTGTCTTGTTCAGGGAACAGCCAGGAGGTCAGTGTCACTGGACTGAAGTAGGTGGCAAAGAATAAGGTATAAGAGGACCAGAAGGTGGGGGGAAGGGTAGGTTATGAAAGACACAATGCTAAACAGGATTTTGTATTCGAGACTAGAAGCAAGAGGGAGTCACTGGGATTTACTGGGTAGGGAAGCAACAGTCAAATCTGTGCTTTAGGAAAATCACTTTGGAGGATAAATTGCAGTGGAGTCCTCTACCAGCAATAATCCAGGCAAGAGGTGATGAGGGCCTGCACTAGAGTGGTGGCAGTGTCAGAGAAGAGAAGGGGCCATATTTAAGATACATTACAAAAGGCAACTGATTGAATATGGGAGGTAAGAGAAAGTGAGAAGCTGAATCCGAATGACTCCTATGCTTTAAGTCTAGCAAACTGAGAAGATGGTGGTGCCCTCTATAGTAATAGGAAATGGGAGGAGAGACAGGGTTTATGGGGAAATATTAAGTCTGTTCTGGACATGCTGAACTTAAGATGTCTACTGCACATCTTTTCAACATGTCTGAAAAGAAGTTTGAGATGAGGTCAGCAGAATGGGGCAAGAAAGGCAGATTTGAAAATAATTAGCATAGAGATAGTAATTAATTACACAGGAGCTGATCAGATGACCAATTAAAGTAGGAAGAAGGAGAAAAGAGGACCCAGAGTGACACTTATAGGCAGAGGGCATGATCTGAAGATCTAGTAAAGGTGAATGAAGTCAGACAGTCAGGAAGAAAACCAGGAGAGTGGTGTCCAGAAAATGTGGAGAAAAGAGAGTATCAAGAAGAGGGTGATCAACAGTTTCAAGACTATAGAGAAATCAAAGAGAATGACGATTCAGAAAAGGCCAATGGCAACTAAGAGATCACTGGTAACTTCGGAGAGAGCAGTTTTGGTGGAGAGGTAAGGTAGAAGCCAGATTATAAGGGGTTAAGAAGGGAGAGGAGAGAAAATGGAGACATCTATTGTAGACAGCCTTTTGAGAAATTTAGGTACAAAGGAAAGAAGAGATATAGGATGACAGTCAGCAGGGATGAAAGGATTAATGAGGATTTTTTAAGGATGAAGGAAACATTGGCATGTTTGTAGACAAGAAGGAAGGAGCCAGTAGACAGGGAAAGATTGAAAATAAGTGAAAGAGTGGGAATGACAAAGAATACAATCTGTTGGAGGAGATAGGGTAAAATGAAAACACTTAAAGAAGTAGAAGGGTCGAAGGAAGAAGGAAGAAGGAAGAATGAGGAGTAAGGTCACCTCATCATGTGAGACAGGAGTGATGGAGGAGAAAGTGGCAGAAGGAATCTGAGTGATAGGAGATGAGGAAGAGAAAAGAGAAAGCTCATGGTGAATGGCCTCAACTGCAAGGATCTCAGCTGGGGGCAGAGGGGGTACAGGGCAGGAGGGGAAGCCATGGGAGGTTTGAAGAAGAATGAAAAGAACCAGGAGAGCATGGCAGTGAACTGATAAGTAAGCAAGAAATGTTTGGCAGCAGTGAGGGCCCAGTAGAAGCTCTGTAACATCAATCTGTAGAGGACCCAGTCAGAAGGGCTGAGCCTTGGCAGGGCCTAATCAATGAAATGATAAGGAAGCTAGGAATTCAAGATAGGAGGACAGAGTAAAGTTGAATTGGTTTACCAAGGGGTAAAGATGGGGAAAAGAGGAAAGAGAGGCTAGTGCAGGGGAGATAACCTGGGAGAAAATTGAGGGGGTCAAGGCACTGGAGGTCACAGTGTAGACAACAGTAGGGTTTGGAAGGAGCGGTGAAAAGTCAACAGATTATGGTCAGATAAGGAAACTTCAGAATCCTTGAATACGGAATTGGTACATTTGTGGTTGATGGCAAGATCAAGGTTATGACCTTCTTGGGCTGAGGTGAGGTGAAGCAGGTCAAGAAAGGAGAGTCAACATGTATAAATTCTCCTAGAGGACAGGATTTGGAGAAGAGAGAAAAATTGTGAGCCAGGTATCAAATTCATTGAGTAGAGCGGTAGAGTTGGAAGTCAGACTGGGAGGGAATAAAAAGTAAGGAAATGAAGTAGAAGCAAAGATTTAACTTCTGTGAATTTGACTATGCAAGCAAAGAGATTTCTCTAGTAATAGCTTGAGAGTACAGCACGGTCAAGTGAAGGTTTTTACTTTTTTTTTTTTTTTAAGGAAGGAGGAGTGCTTGGGCATAAGAAAATACTGCAGCAAGGAAGACGCCAGAGAAGAAAGAGTTAATAAAGATGCAGGGCAGAAGAGGAGAAGGGAATAGAGGGGACTGTCCTGAAAGTTCATTTAATAGTTTAATTAACAGAAGTCTATTGAGCGTTCCTTTTACTACCCACTTCACTGGGGGAAAAACAGAAAAGAAAAATTTCTTTGTAACAAATGTGCATAGACAGGTAGACAGATTCCTACACTGGCTAAATGTAAATATATATGTATATACACATTTCATTCTGCCCTCTCAATCCATCATCTCTGTCAGATGGCAGATAATATGTCTCATCATTTCTCATCTAGAATCACGGACAGTCAATGTACCGATCATGGTTCTTAGAGCTTTCAAAGTTGTTTGTCTTTACATTTTTTATATAAGTTATTCTGGTTCTGCTTACTTCACTCTGCATCACTTTATGTCTTTTTATATCTCTTTGATATCATCATATTTCCTCATTCGGGCAGCTAGACAGCACAGTGGATGGAGCCCTGGGCCTGAAGTCAGGAAGATTCATCTTCCTGAGTTAAATCTGGTCTCAGACAATTACTAACTGTGTGATCCTGGGCAAGTCACTTAACTGTGTCTCAGTTTCCTCATCAATGAACTGGAGAAGAAATTGGCAAACCACTTTAGTATCTTTGCCAAGAAAACCCCAAAAGGGGTGACAAAAAGTTAGAGTGTGACTGAACAGCATTTCCTAATTTGTTAAAGCACAATAATACTCCATTACATTCATAATACAACTTATTCAGCCATTTCTCAATTGATGGCTATCTTTTTATTTTCAAGGTTTTTGTCACCACAAAAAAAGCTGCTATAAATATTTTTTGTTTATATAGGACCTTTTCCTCTTTCTTTGATTTCTGGGATATAAGGTCTTAGCAGGGAAAAGGTCTGCATCTTCCTCAGAGTGAGAAACAAAGAGAATGGGTTTGCTCATATGGCTTAAGGTATGGAACTGAAAAAAAAAAAAGAATTTATGCTGAATAGCCTTTATCTTCTCAGAAAAATGTAAAACAAAGTCCTATGCAGAGAGAGATACATGAGGAGACGATGTGGATGGTTTGAAGAAAAAAGCCATGCTACTATGGTGAGTGCAATAGCAAGCCAAATAATACAAATCTATATCACATTCCTTATTCAAAAAAAGATGCATGTAAAGTAAGTGTATGTAAATGGAATTATTCAATGTATGTATATCTATGCATTATATGAGCTTGTTTTCAATGTGAAATTCTCACATAAAGCAAAATGTTATTCTCTAATACCTTAATTTATGTGTTTTATAAGGTTAAATGTTCCTGAATCTGATTTTCTTAAATTGGGACAAATCTGTATTTAAAGAATTATGCTGTGCAAGATACTAACATCTGATGTATATTCATTAAATTACTTCAGAATTACAGAGGTTTATTTTAAAATACTAAAATTAATTTTTAATCAGATAAATTAACATCAACTCTAATTAACATAGCCTTCATCATTTGATTTCCAGATAAAATTTTAGTTACCAAATGATAGAAGAAAAAGATGGCAACGAAACTACTTTACATCATCTAGCCCCACATTCTCTGCAATAAAACATATATTCCCTACAACTATATTAAAATTAAATGCATTATGTGAAAAATGCTGAAGCATTTATTTTAATTGGATTCTGTTGTGCTCTGTACTATGACCATCAACACTATAATGTTAGAATGTTTCAAAAAATAGCAGGATAAAGTATGTACTACTTTATGTACCCTGGCTTATAACTCAATCTAAAAAACTTAGTTCCAAAATATTGTGTCATTAGAGACTAATTTCCTTTTCTACTTACTAATAAAACTTAATAGCAACCTAAAATATATTTCTATATAAACAGATATAATAGATACATATACACACAATTTCTATCTATGTAGATATAATATACAAAATATATCTATAGTTACAAATTTTTTTCCTTGATAATTTCTTTTCTGTTGTTGTTGTTTATTTTTTATTTTTGGTTTACAACAGTTCCACAAGTTTTTGAGCTTCAAATTTTCTCCCACTCCTTCCCTTCCCTCCTAAGACGGCATGGAATCTGATATATGTTCTACATATACCTTCACATTAAACTTATTTACATAATAGTCAAGTTGTAAAGAAGAATTACGACCAATGGAATGAATCATGAGAGAGAAGAAACAAAACCAAAAGAAAAGACAGCAAATAGTTTGCCTCAATCTGCATTCAGACTAAGTAATTCTTTCTCTGGATGCGGACAGATTTTTCCATTTTGAGTCTTTTGGAGCTATGAACCTTGTATTGCTGAGAAGAGCCAAATCTATCAAAGTTAGTCATCACAGATACTGTGTGTGTCGGTAATCACGTATAACGTTCTCCTAGTACTTTCTGGGTTATTATGAAATCCATCTGTTCCTCATTTCTTATAGCACAATAGTATTCCATTATATTCATATACCACAACTTGTTTAGCCATTGCCCAATTGATGGGCATCTCCTTGATTTCCAATTCTTTGCCACCACAAAAAGAGCAGCCATAAATATTTTTGTACATACAGGTCCCCTTCCCACTTCTATGATCACTTTGGAATACAGCCCCAGAAGTAGTATTGCTGGGTCAAAGGGTATGCACATTTTTATAGCCCTTTGGGCATAGTTCCAAATTGCTCTCCAGAATGGCTGAATCAGTTCACAACTCCACCAACAATCTAACAGTGTTTCAATTTTCTCACATCCTCTCCAGCATTTATCATTTTCTTGTTCTGTCATGTTAGCTAATCTGACAGTAGAGATGTGGTACCCTGGAGTTACTTTGATTTGCATTTCTCTAATCAATAGTGATTTAGAGCATATTTTATATCACTATAGATATCTTTAATTTCTTCCTCTAAAAACTGCCTATTCATATCCTTTGACCATTTATCACTTGGGGAACAGTTAACACACTTTTACAGATTACTCCCATTCATGAGAGATGGGTCTCTTGTAACAAATAAAACAATTAAGGAAAAAAATAGTGACCTCTCCTGAAAGTACATTTAATAATTTTTTTTAATCAGCAGAATTCTATTTAATCTCTCTCACCTCTCACTCCACTGAAAACAAAAGAAAAGAAAAACAAATAGCTTATAACAAATATGCACAGACAAGCAAAAATCACATTGTCTAAATACTAATATACATACACACATATACATATATACATACACATACATATCTATATATCTAACTCTGTAGTCTCTATCTATCACCTCTATATCAGGAGGTTAATAATAAATTTCATCATTAAGCCTCTAGAATCATGTCTGATAACTGTACTGCTATATATGTTCTTAATATACATTATACAAATTTATATGGATTAAACCTTTATTATGGGAGCTGAAGAAATATTTAAGAAAAGCACATGTAAATACTTGAAGAGCAAATATTTCTTTCATCATACACCTATGACCTAATGTAGGGGTGGGGAACCTGCAGCCTCAAAGCCACATGTGGCCCTTTAGGAAGTACAGCTCTTTAATTGAATCCAAACTTCACAGAACAAATCCTTTAATAAAAGGATTTGTTCTGTAAAACTTGGACTCAGTCAAAAGACCATACCCAAGGACCTAGAAGGTCACATGTGGCCTCAAGGCCACAGGTTCCCCCACCCCTGGATCCTAATGTCTTCACTTGGGTTACATTACTTAACTAAACTTACATTTATAAATCAAAGAGAAAAAAGGATCAATTTTATCATATAATCTAGACAGATCAAAGCAAAAAGGGGGCGAAAATCTAAGATTCAATCAAAAGGAAAATTTCTTTTTAAGTTATGGATTGCTGAAATGATAAATGGCTCTTCTTTATCCACTTTTATACTAAGAGAATTACTATCAGCCTTTAATATCTTAAGACAATTAAGCAGGCATACAACTAAAAAAAGGAAATAATGAAACCTCCAATTGGAGACAGGAGAGAAGATGGGATAAACAAAAATAACTTGTAATTGTATGCTACTTTGGGGCTTTTTGGGGTCTAGGCCATCTTACATGCATTATTCTTTTCCTTTCAAAGGCCTTATCTAATGCTTGGAGTACTGGTGCTGATACTTAGCCACATGACCACTGACAAATCACTTAACCTCTCTAAAAATCAGGTGCACAGTGGACAGAATGCCGGACCTGGAAAAAAGAAGATCTAAATTCAAATTCTGTCTTAGAAATATAAGTTGTGTGTGGCCTTGGGGGTGCAGGGGCGGGATATAAGTCAATTGACTTCTGTAGATCTCAGTTTCCTTATCTATAAAACAGGATAATAATAGCAACTACCTCTCACAGGATAAAATGGTAAAATGAGATAATATACTTTTAAAGCACTTATCAAATCTTTAAAGAATTATATAAAACCTAGCTAGCTATTATTAATGAAGGCATTTTGCAAACCCTAAAGAGACAAATAAATGCTATTATTATTTATTATTATTATCATCATTACTGTAAAGAACCAGCAGCTAGGTGGCACAGTGGGTATAGTACAGGACCCAGGAACACATATCTTCTTTCTGAATTCAAATCTGGCCTCAGACATTTAGTAGATATGTGACCCTAGGCAAGTCACTTAACCCTATTTGCCTCAGTTTTCTCATCTATAAAAAGAACTGGAGAAGAAAATGGCAGACCACTCTGGCATCTCTGCAAGGAAACTCCAAATGGGGTCATCAGGTGTCAGACATGACTAAAAATGACTGAATAACAACAAGAAAGAACCATAATACTTGTATTGCCTATGCAACGGGTATTATGAGGAAAGCTGTAAGTCCTAAAGCACTATTTAAATGTGAATTATTATTATTATTATCAAAAAGATTTAGCAAGAAAGGCAGTACAGTATGGAGGAACAAGTAACAGGAAGCCAACACAGAACAAAAAGCATAAAGAGGACAGGTGCAATTATTGCTACAGACACAGAATATTGTGGTAGGAAAGTCTGGATTTGGACTCTGAGGATCTATGTTCAAATCCTGGCTCTGCTTGTGCAACCATGGGCAAGTACTCATCTTGGGCCTCAATTTCCTCATCTATAAAATGAGAGGTTTTGACTTGATGACTGCATTTTGATTTGATGACTGCTTCCAACTCTAAATCTATGAACTGCCTTTCTGCCCAGCTTGGGCCTTCCTGTAGATGGCAGATTTGTATAAGAGGTCAATGAAATTAACCCTCACAAAACTGCAGGCACAGAGCTAACAAGTACAGAGATAGGAAGAGGAGGTGTTAGATAGGATTCCCATTGTCAAGGCAGCACAACTAAAGCTGTCTCAGGTTCCTAGTTTAGGTGTTTTCCCTCCTACATCTGTGTAATCCTACTGTGCCACTTATTTTCTGAATGAACCCAGGAATGTGTGTATGTCCTTCTTGGGAGGCGGGGGAGGGGGAATGTACATGTCTCACACTAAGGGCATTTCACACATTAATGGTTGTGCTATCAAACTACTTCAAGCTCTGTGTGTGTATGTATATCTATCCATCTCTCTATCTAATCTCCAGGACTTCAGGGAAAGCCCTACATTAACTTAGGCTCAGTGGTTGTCGAGGACATTCTGAAGAAACCTTTGCATGTGAAGCACCGTGTAACAATAAGACATAGTGTGAAAAGACCCAAGTTCATGTCTAGTATCTATCACGTACTTGTTTGTGATCTCATGCAAGTCACTGGACATCGCCAAACTTCTCCAAACATCGCCAAAATGAGTTTATCTACAAACTGAGAATGTCATTACTTGCATGACTAACCATATAACAGTTGTCTGAACTCTAGAATACATTCTCTAAGGAAGCATGAACCAATACAAAAAATTATTGGATATTTGAGTTCAACTACTCTATAAATGTGGCAGCTAGAAGACACAGAGGATAAAGTGCTGGGCCAGGAGTCAGGAAGATTCATCTTCATGAGTTCAAATATGGCCTCAAACACTTAGTAGCTGTGTGACCTTGAGCAAGTAACTTAACCCTGTTTGCCTTAGTTCCTCATCTGTAAAAATAAGCTAGACACAGAAATGGCTAACCACTCCAGTATCTTTGCTGTGGAAATCACAAATGGGGTCACAAAGAGTAGGACAGGCGTGAACAACTCTACGAATAGTCAGTTTTTGACAAAACAAAGTTGAAATCTCATGCAATGTAACTGAAATTAACATGGCAAACTGACTCCAAATGACAATGAATAGAGCATCAAATAACATCAAATAACCAATACATTGTGTGCAAAGTCAAATGTGAATAGATACTCAATACAAGCATGATTTGCTACTCTATGTCAGCAGTCATAAGTTCATAAATCACTGAGTTGCACACTCCAGTGGTTTCCTACATTTGAGGTACATGAAGATAAACAATCTTTGTGTGGAAGCTGGATGTACCATATCTATTATATTGCTCAATGTTACTCACTTTGCTAAACAAAATAAGCTGGTTTCCCCCCCACCAAAAAAATCTGAAAAATATGAGTCATAATTTTTAATTTTATATAATTATTGAAATGAAACAAAAGCTTTATAATAGATAATTATTTAACCACTTTGAAAACTCTAGCACAACTAAAACTATTCCAAACAAAAATAAGAGGGACAACTAAAATAACAGAAATGTAGGAAAAAAAGGAAAAATCTCAAATCTAAAAAATATGATCTATTATTTATCAGTGTGATTCACAAGAACTGTTATTGACAGAGAGGAAAAGCAACTTTATTTGCTCTGTACTGATTTTTTAGCCCCAGATGACACAGAATGAATATAGTGAACTGAAATCTTGAAAGTTTACATGAATGTTGGCAAGACAACAGAATTTATCAAAAAGGAAATTTCAAGTTTATAATAAGAAAAAAAAACCTTTCAAAAACCATGTCTGACATCAAAAGAATCATTTATACTGTATAAAGTTGCTTAATAAATTGCTAAGTGTCAAAAGCTTCATTTGATAAGAGAGCTGTGAATGCTATAGGCAGCTAGTGATAGAGTCAAAATGATGTTGAGGAAATCCTATGAAATGGAGCTTCAAATGGATCCACTTGCACTAGTAAGACAAAATGTCCACAAGTCTGAAAACTTTGGTGATCAATTCATACAGAAACTAAAATCTTAATCTGCACTTTATAACTGTTATGGATGGTGTTTCTAGAACTCTATCAAGTATTAGTGGTGACATGTATGAACAAAATGAAATGAGAAGAACCAGGAGAACAGTCTATATAAAATGAAAACATTGTAAAGACAAGCAACTCTGAAAGACTTAAGTACTGTATAATATCTGAAACATGGTAGGCATTTAATAAATGCTTACTATCTAATGATGAAGCATTCTACTCACCTTCTGACAACAATGTACTCAAGATGCAGAACAAAACACACATTTTCAAACACAGCTAATGTGGGAATTTGTTTTGCCTGACTGAATTATTTGTTAAAAGAGCTGGGTTTTTCTTTTTTCCAATGTGGGGTATGGTGTAAAAGTGGGCAGGGATAGGTAACAAAAAGAAAAGAGTGTCACTGAGGCTTTTTTTTTAAACATAGAGAACTAAAAGTACAATCAGGATAGCTTTTAATGGCACAGATTGAATTTGTAAACTTCTTTTGAAAAGCAAGTTGCATATGATAAAGATCTACATTTCATGTACAGTCCTTTTTCTGTTTGACTACGTATATGGCAATGCCTCCCCTCTTTTTTTGATGTTTAAGTTAAGAATAAAAATAAAATTCAATATAAGAGGTCTCCTTCCTCTTCTGCTACTACTATTTTTCTAAGAGCCCATAATGCTGATTCCTAGTATTACTTCTAGGGTTCAATAACAGAACTTTGCTTTCAGGGTGTTTAGTCATAATTCTAAAGGCCACTGAATGTAGTTATGAAAAAAAAATTTGTAAAATAAATGTGACACTAACAATTTGAACTGGCATTTAAACAAAGAGATTAATTCTAATGGGTTTGTTTTTTTCCCTTTTTGTATAGACTCAATTTTAAAAGCCAGGTCTCTGATCTACACACTTTATTTTATTTTATTTTTTTTGCTTTTTGGCAAGGCAACTGGGGTTAAGTGACTTGCCCAAGGTCACACAGCTAGTACATGTGTCAAGTGTCTGAGGCCAGATTTGAACTCTGGTCCTCCTGACTTCAGGGCTAGTGCTCTACTGACTGCACCACCTAGCTGCCCCCCATTTTATTTTCTAATAAACTTGACAAGACTGTCAGGATTTCATTAAGTATTCTACCCTCAAAATATAAATTTGACATTTTTCAGTATTAGTACCCAGTAAAACTTAGCTAGAGAACTGACTTGTACCTGCTGGCCTCCACTCTGAACTTCCTTCCCTCCTCTTGTCAAATGATTTGGGTATACTTTAGGGACCACATATGGCTATTCCACAGGGAGGGGTATGCTATAAGCTACAGTGTAAAACTAAGTTAAAGTTAGTTTTTATTCTCAAGTGCTCCACTATCTTCTACTGTGGAAGAAGCAAGGAGGCAGAGGCCCAGAGAACATTCTCTAACAAAGGATTCCTAAAATGCAGAAATGTGAAATGATCACAAAATATTTTGATCTGTGTATTCATTTTGAACTTCTGCTTGGTACCCCATCTATCAGATAGCTAAGCTGAAAGTTTACAAAAATCAGTGGTTAAAATGTTCATTATCCTAACATGTCCTATAGACACATCATATGAGCAGCTAACAATCTCTTATTTCTATAGCACTTTATACAATAATTTACAATAGATTGTGTTCACAATAACCTTTCATTATCTGAATTTTATAGCTAAGGAAACTGACAGAACAAATGACTTTTTCAAAGTAACACAACTAGTTAGTGTTAGGACTTTTGATTTCCAAAGTGTTCCTCTACTATATAAAAATGCCTTTTTGTGTTATATTTATTTCTAAAATTCACACTTTTTTGCTTAGGAACTGCTTGGATATTAAGTGGAAGGCTTAAATAGTAAGTGAAAGTGTGAAACCTCATCTCTGCTGTCAATTAGTATTTGCTATTAAGAACTGAATAAAAAGAGTCATTTTACTTTTAGAATGAAAAAAAGAATAGTGTCAATGAGCAGGCATAGCTATTTAAACTGGGAGATGAAGGGGGAAGTAAACTTGTATTCCTAATACCGCAGCATAATCTTTTAGCGTAAATTATGCTCTGCTGACAGCACTGTAGCCAGGTAAAATAAAACATTTATTAAAAATTTGCTAAGTACAAGCCTTTTTGTTCCTCCCTTCTGGAATACTTATTTCTTTTACACCCATCTGAATCATTGAAATGTTCTGGACTGAGCTGTTGCTTTTTATTTATTAACTCAAAATCTATGGTTTTTTTATTCTTTAAATTTTGAGGAAAAGAAAAATAGAAGACATTTAAAGTCAACAATCATTTAAGTATTTTTCCTCCTAGTATGAATAATTATTAGAAGAAAATTCTCTAAATTTTCATTCTGCTGGCATGCATTCTCCCATCTTGCAAATGATTAATAATTAATACTATTAAATGATATAAGCAACCTATGGCACTCCACAGTAGTAAAGTCTTAGAACTTCAGAGAAGTAAGCCCAACTGGGTAATTTACAGACAAAGATGCCAAAGCCCAAACAGCCTGAGTGACTTGTCCAAGCCAAACTGTTAGGATGTTGATAAAAACAGGATTGGAATCCAGGTCTTTCAATGTGCAATTCAATATTCTAATATGGCATGACAAGGAATAATCAAAGAATGGTCAGAGGCCAGCTCTCAAGCACAGTGGTCCATAAGCACCTTTCACAGTTTTGAGCTATTTATGTTCCAACTATTCCCACCCTTCTGAACAAGCAAGAAAGCTGATGGCTCAAATTGCTGGAGCTAAAGATATGACAATCATTCATCAAAATGCTGAGTTCATAACATCTAATACATACTTTAAGGTTGAGCTATACTAAATATTCACTTTCAGCTTGAACAACATTACAGTAGCATGGTCCCAGAAGCACTAATTCAGAGAATTTTCAGGATTTATACAGACATTTGAGAAAATTCCTCAAGTAGTTGAGTCACAACTAAAAGCTATGTTGAGAATAAAGATGAAGACCTGGCACAGAAAATCAAAGAGCCCATTGACAGTTTTTATTTTTGTCCCCATTGAAGCCAGATGAGGGAAAACCTATAAAAAGTACTGAGCTTAAAATCTGGATTACATATAGAGATTCACAATCACTAAAAAGAAACTTCCCATTAGCCTACAGCAGGGCTGTCCAAAATGTGCCCCAGGCCACATGCCCTCAGTGTGATTTATGCAGCCCGCCTACAAGCACAGAAATTTACATAAACGCTCTAGTAAAGGAAGCTGAGCTACCACAGAGCTCTCACTAAAATGGCAAATCAAAATATATTATCTATTGTTTCAATAAAAACCTAAGGTTGGATAGCCCTGGCCTATGGTAATTCAATCTTTTGTTCCAGCCAAATGACTGGATACTTAACAATCATGGTTTTCATTGCTGAGATTATTGCAGGTGGGGAACCTGACAGTCCCAACTGAAACTTGACACTGCAAGCATTCCAGAACTGTGGCAAATGATATGGCTCCTTTTCTGGAGGACTTCTTGTAGCTCAGACTACCTCAGAGTAATTTTATCACAACAGATAGCTATAAAGACCATATCATTCTTCAGAGAGTTGGTGTCACTTATGAGTTATTTGTAATAGCTCTTGATGTTTACAAGGTGTGGGATGAAACTGATTCTACCTGCTACACACAAAAATCAATGTACCTACAAAAAAATACCATTAGGAAAGATCGCAAAAAGACAAGATATTTTCTACTTTATTTAAAATGCCTCAGTTACTGCCACATTTATATTCCTTAAATTTTTGTCTGAAACAAAGTTGGCTAATCAAGTGGTTTTTGTTTCATATTCAAGAACAAAACAGTGTTGCAAATTTTCTGACAGTAACAATAAATTCAGTTTGATTTAAAAATCACATAAGAAGGGAAAAAGTCATCCAATTTGGATTGTTGACTGCAAGAAACTAAATATCAATAAATCAACTAACATTTATTGAGCACCTGCTATGCTCAAGGTGCAGTACTGGCTAAAGAAATGAGACATGGTCCTTGCCCTCAAGATATTTAAAATTTCACTAAAGAAAGAGAAAATATATTTTTTTTCTTTAAATACAAGGTCACTTGTAAGTACTAAATGCAAAAAAAGCTAATCCATGTGCCAAAAGAGAAGCTGTCAAACAGTTTCTTAGTACAAGATCCTTAAGTCTAAGGTCAGGGGTTTTTGGTTAACTCAATTTTACAAAATTGTACTAAAGAAATTTAGGGGCAGTTAGATGGAACAGTAATAGAGTGCTGGTCCTGAAGTCAGGAAGAACAGAGTTCAAATCTGGCCTCAGACACTGACTGCTGGCAAGTCACTTAACCCTGTATGCCTCAGTTTCCTCATTTGTAAAATGAGCTGGAAAAGAATATGGCAAACCACTCCAGTATCTTTGCCAAGAAAACTCCAAATGGGGTCATGAGGAGACAGACATGATTGAACAACCAACGAAAAGAAATTTAAACCTATGGAATAGATGATCCTGAATCATTACCTTCATTAAAATATCTCATAAGGTAGCCAGCTCAATCTTGTGTACCTGTATTTTTTCTAGGTAGTTAACAGAAAATTGCTCATATTTCTATGTAATTTAGTTTACAAATCACTTTCCTTAAATCTGTTCAATAAGGCAAGCAGCTGAGGTATTACCATGTATCTATTTCACCAATTAGGAAACTTAGATCCAGAATGGGAAAGTAACTTGCCTAAGATAACAGGGCCATTAAATTATACCACTGCTACTTAAACACTTTAACTCCCAATTCAACTCCTCATTTAACTTTTTACTGTATTCTATTACTTCTGAAATTTCAAATTTCAACTGGTCTCACCCTAATCCAAACTCTTATCAATTCATAACAAGATTGATTTGAGATCAACCCCCTAATTAGTCCTTCCCTTATAATCTATCCTCTATATTACAGTCAGATTAAAACATCAATATCTCCTTGTTAATAGAGAAATTCAATGTCATTCTAGGAACTACAAGGAATACTGCCTATTGGACAGACTCTAATATATCCAGCTTCAAGACACTATCAGAATCATGGAGATCAACAAGAAGAATCTCTACAACATCGCTAACAAATGATCATCCATCTTTAGCTTGAAGATTACTAATAGAAAGGATGAAATCTGGTTCTTCCTGAGGCAGCCCATTCCACCTTGAGGCAGCAATAATTAGGAAGTTTTTCCTTATGCAGAGATTAATGTTGCCTCTAGACCCAAAGGTGAATAATTCTTAACTCCTCTTCCATATGACAGCCCTTCAAACACCCACAACCACGACTCCACAAAGTCTTCTCTTCTCTAGGCTAAACATTTCTATATCCTTTAAATGATTCTTGTATAGTATGGTATCCAGTTTGCTACCCAGCCTACTTATTCTAGACCAGGATAGGTTGGATTTAAGGGTTTTGATGAACCTAGATGGGGAAAAAAAAAAAAATTACATCCTTATTTTCACAGTAACTTCTGAATGAAATTCAGCATTTCCTTCAATTATTACTGTAGTCATAAAAATATTACCCTGAGAAGGGGTCATACGCCTCCCCAGGGTGCCAAAAGGATTTTAAGAGTGTAAGGACCCCTACTCTAGATGTACATGAGCTTGTTATGCCATTTAAATGGCATAATAATAAATTTGACATGATAGGCCAAATAAAATGTGCCAGAGATAATCAATACAGCTGTGCCTAACTTTGGCAGAGTATGGAAGGACTATCATTCATAGAGATGCTGCATCTCACAGCAGTCTAAGATAAGATCTCATTGGTTTTTCTTGCTGTAATCTTTCACAACTGACTCATGTGGGGCTTGCAATTCAGTAAGAACCATATCTCTTTTTCATGCTCACTACTGACTACCTATGTGTCCCTCATTTGTAATTGTGAAGTCTTTTTTTAAACTCAAATACAGGACTTTATATTTAGCCCTATTAAATTCCATCTTATTAGTTACTTTGTCTTATTCCAACTTTTCAAGGCCTTTTTTGCATGATAATTATTACCTAACCTACTGGTTAATCTTCCCAAATTTGCACCATCTGTAAAAGTAATAAATTATTCTGTCTATGCTTTCAGCCAAGTCATTGATAAATATATCAAACTGTACATGGCCAAGAAGAAACCCCCACTAGGTTCCTCCCTCTAAGCTTACAGAGACTCACTAGTATCTACTCTTTGGGTCCAGTAATCCAACTAGTTTCAAATCCACATACGCACTAGATACTATTACGTAGCATATATTTCTCCACAAAGATAGTGTAAGAGATACTGTCAAATGATTTTCTAAAATATAGGCATACTATATTTTTCTCTCAAGCTCTCTCTATGTATATATAGCTAGATATCAAAAGAGGAAAAGAGGCAGGCAGGAAGGGAGGAAGGAAGGGAGGAAGGAAGGGAGGAAGGAAGGGAGGAAGGAAGGGAGGAAGGAAGGGAGGAAGGAAAGAAAGAAGGCAGGAAGGCAGGAAGGCAGGCAGGCAGGCAGGCAGGCAGGCAGGCAGGCAGGCAGGCAGGCAGGCAGGCAGGCAGGCAGGAAGGAAGGAAGGAAGGAAGGAAGGAAGGAAGGAAGGAAGGAAGGAAGGAAGGAAGGAAGGGCAAGCATTCTCTCCATCTGTCAGCCCTGTAACCTTATCCAAAAAGGATACCAAATTAAATATGGCAAGCCCTGTTCTTGATAAAAGTACAATGGTTCTTGGTGAATTTTAGTTTTTCAAACATTACTTCCAGAAGCTTAGCATTCAAATCCATGATTTTCTTTTTTTGTTTTTTGTTACTGTGCAAGAACACCGTATGTCCAAACCTGGTGACTTGAACTCAATGAAGGCAGCTAAGAACTGGCTCTTTTACTCCTCACTTACCCTGGGTAATAGTCTCTTTGATTAACCTTTTTTGATCAAATCTATTCCCTGGTAAAAATCCCATCCTATTCATGCATTTTTTTGTTCCTATATAGACCATAATTATTCCTTTCTTCATGTATTTGAACATATTTCTCCAAATCTTTGGAATATCCCCTCCTCCTCTACTCTTTCATGACTTCCTACATACTATATCCTATGACTTTTTTTCCTTAATTCCTATAGGATTTATAGTCTGCACTACAGTCTAACAACAGTTTTAATATTCTTTAGCATTTATATAATGCTTTAAGGTTTGCAAGGCCCTTTATGTATATTACTTCATCTGAGCTTCACAATAATGCTGTGAGGCAAGTGCTAGTGATGGGACTATGGTGCTGTAGTATGAAGGCAGAATATATGATTTCAAAGAGAATCATATATATGCCTGAACGGTTCAGAACCACAGGATATAAGGAATTCCCTACGTAGAAGGCAGAAGAATTAAAGCATTTATTCAAGCTCCAAAGTAGCAGACCCATGAACCGGCATCCCCCATTTTGATATGTTGGTCAAAAGCTTCCAGGCCCGATAAGTCCGCCTCACAAGAGTATCCAGGAGGCCACCGAAAAACACGATGGCATTAAACCAAATTATATTCATGCTTCCCCGCTCTGGTAAGAAAATTACCCACTGGCCTCAAGCCCTTGCTCAGCACTCCTCAGTCCACATGCAAGTCAGCTCTGCTACCGGAAGCTCCTACTTCAGCTTTATCTTCAGCTTCGGCTGTAGCTGTCTCTGGCTCCAACAAATCTCAATCTCCAAGCTGTCTTCTTTCCTCTTATAGAGTTTTTGACCTCATCAAGCATTGTCTGAATGAGGTGACTGGTTCTTGAGTTGGCCCCTCCCTTTAGGACCCTGGGAGGTTCACATCCACATAGATTAGGTTAACACCTAATAGGGCACGGCTCTGGAGTTAACACCTCCCCTTAGCCAGCCCCACCTTGGGCCCCACTCCAGTCCCCAATCCACACCCACATAGGTTTCAGACCTAATAGGGGTTTGGGCCTGGGGCTTAGCACTTAGTAAGGCTTAATGAAATACACTGAAATACTCAAAGAAAACAAAGGCCATTTTGCTTACCAACACAGGTGCATAGATAGATTTTCATTGTCTTTTATTATATAATAACTGAAAATGGACTATAAACTTCTACAGGGCTGGGGCTATTTCTTATGCATTGTCTTTTATTATATAATGACTGAAAATGGACAGGGCTGGGACTATTTCTTATGCCTGTGTGTCTGTCTGTGTTGTTAAGCAAAATTGTCTCATTAGCATGGCTTTTGTTTCTTTTGAGTGGAAGTACTTTCAGCTGTTAAGTGCTAAGCCCCAGGCCCATGGCCCTGTCAGGTGTGAAACCTGTGTGGGTGTGGATTGGTGACTTAGGAGGGGCCAGCTCAGGAACCAATGGTCTCTGGTCATTGAGGCGGGGCTTGAGAACGCTGGAAGCTCAGCTGCGAGGAGGGGTGAGCTGGGAGATAACTTCAGCGGCGGCGGCTGTGGCGGAAGGTGTGGAAGCCAGAAGCTGCGGAAGCCAGAAGCTGCGGAAGCGGGGCTTACCTGAGTGCGAGCAGGAACGTGAGGCCAGTGAACATGATTTGGCTAAATACTCTCTTGCTTTTCTGTGGCCTCCTAGTTGCCCTTGTGA
>CM053622.1:578277410-578295493 GCA_028646595.1 Phalanger gymnotis
CATTTATGTAACGCTTTAAAGTTTGCACAGCTTATATATTATCTCATTTGTGAACAGTATCCGGTACACAGGGCATCCAGAAAATACTTAGTAGTACTTGTTGATTTCTAACAGTATATATATGTTGAATATCTAACAGTATCGATGCCTACACCCTACAATATAGAAATATAAACAGCTGTAAAACATCTATTTAGTTCATATTCTATAATTCCAGTCCTAAATATTCTCCCAAGCTTCAGTCTTGCACCATCACCTGCCTTTTGGACACTTTCAATTCAATATCTCATATGCATCTCAAACTTGACACGTTCAAAACAGAATTCATTATTTCCTCCTCCCAGTTTCTAGACTTCAGAACCAAAATTCTGCTATGCACTTGCTGTCTCATCCAGGAACTTCCCTCAGCACCTAGGACCTCATGGCCCTGAAAAATTCAATACTCTGCTGTCTTCTCAACACAATCCCTCTGTAAGGCCCACCCTCTTTTCCCACTGGTGAGTTCTTCTTGGGAATTCCATTTTGTGGAAGGAACCAGGCTGGTCTACATTCCTCTCTCAGCAATGTTCTAGACTTCAAAATCAAGACCCTAGACAGGTAGTGTACCACCACCACCTCTTTTTCAGTGCTGTCTTCTTCCATTAGAATGTAAGCTTCTTAAGGGAAAGGAATGTATTTGTATGCCTGGAACTTAGCAGAGTGGCACATAATAAGTGTTTAATGCTTGTTTCCTTCCTTCTTTCCTTTCCCTCTCCCCTCCCCCATTCTTCTAAACTTTGTTTTTTCTAATGAGGACATCATCATTTTGTCACACATTCACAACTTTGGAGTCATTTGTCTCAAATAGCCCTCACCACCCCAACACCACCTCCACTGAATCTGCTGTGAAATCCTGATAGCTCTTACACATGTCCACATGGTTACTTCCCTATAGTTCAGGTTCTCATCACCTCTTGCCCAGATGACTGCAATACCATCAAACTTGTCTCCCAGACTCAAGTCTCCCTCCTCCAATCCACCCTCTACACAGTGATTTTCCCAAAGTGCAAGTTTGACCACATCACTCTACTCAAAAAACTCTCATGAATCCTTATTACATCTAGAATCAAATACAGTTTTTGATTTGTCTTTTAAGGTCCTCCATAAATTGGCTCCAACCTACCTTTCCAGTTCTATTACATATTATTCTCCTTCATGAACTCTATGGTCTAGCCAAACTGACCGTCTTTCTGTTCCTCACACAACCTCCATCTGCCATTTCCATATCTAGCATGCTTGAAACACATTCCCTCCTTATCTCTACCTCTTGGAATCCCTAGTTTCCTTCAAACTTCAGCTCAAAAGGCATTTTCTACTTTAAGCCTTTCCTAATTCTCTTAATACCTACCTCCCCCACTTTATTTTATATTTATTTTTATAAATGTATAAGTATCCAAAAGAAATTTAAGATCCTTAAAGGCAAAGACTGTTTCCTTTTTGCATCACTGAGTCTAACACATTATTAATAAATACTCACTAGGGGTAGCTAGGTGGCATAGTGAGTAGACGACCCCCCCACCCCACCCCAGCCCTGGAGTCAGGAGGGACTGAGTTCAAATGCAGCCTCACACACTTGACACACTTACTAGCTGTGTGACCTTGGGCAAGTCACTTAACCCCAATTGCCCTGCCTTCCCCCCTAAAAAAATAAAAAAATAACAAATAAATGCTTACTAGACTGAAATGAGAATTGAAAGCTCTGTAGAAATCATGCAATTCTACTCTCATTCTTCAGATGAGCACTTTAGAACATGCTGCATGTGTATTCCATATTTTAAAAAATTAAAGATGGAAATAATGAGTGTGGAAAGAATACTGAGAATAAGTATTATCCTGTCAAGGCTTTTCTCTATTAACTAAGCCCTGTGAGGAAGTTATTGTCTCAGTTACAGGGCAGTAAGTAAAGAATAATACATCTTATTTATCCTTCCATCAAAAGGATCGTGTGAGGCTGTTAGCCAAAGTATTATCAAATTGATGGAGCTATATTGACACTAATTTGGGATGTAGAAACCTCCTGACAAGCCCACGCCTCTATCATTATTTCAAGATCTCTGGATTGGCAGAAGAAATATGCATATTCTTCTCCCTCTCCTGCTGAATGATCCTTAAGGCAAAAAGTTTAACAGACTGCACCTCTAAACTGAAAGTATTAGATATCTTAGGTCCATTCCGGTTCTAAAATTCTTTAATTCTAGTTTACTCAACACTCAATGCCTTAATACACTGAGTACTCAACATTCTCTGCCTTGGAGAACAGGGAAAAATTTAAAGAGGTTTACATCACATTAGGTAAGTATGAGCAGCTAAGAAGTCCATCATGAGTTACTATATAACATTGAGGTATCTGAGTGCAACAGTCAATATGGAAGTTACAATACTACAAAAATAAGAGTTGTTATTTTCAATTCAGATGCCTACAATCTAGGGCAAATGAAATGTGAAGTACAAAAGGAAACAACTGATGAAGGAAATAAAATTATTGCAGACATGAAAGCAGAAGGTATATGGCAGAGATGTTTGGGATGAGGTAGAACAAAGTGAAAAAGGGGTAAAATGAGCAGAGAAAGTAGTGAAGACAAAAAAACACGATGAAAGTCTCAGAAGTGAGCAGAATGTGAAAAAAGAGGAGATTCCAGTGTTAAGTTTTCTCTCTCCAGTTGCATCATACGATGAAGGGCAGAAAAGATGTCTGATATTCAAAAACAGTTAAGGTACAGTAAATCAGGGCCTCCTTTTCTAGGTTGTCTCAAGGAGAAAGCAATTTCTTAGCTAATGCTGAAGAAGTCCTAAGGGTCACACAGCTGAGTCAAACCACCACCAGGCCCTTTCTTACCATGGCAAAGACTTCTATCCTACCCTCAAACTGCATATTGTATTTTTGTGACTTTTTCCCTTCAAATATGCCTCTGACGTTCATATAACCTAATTTCATCCATATAAAAATTTTAGGGGAGGATAAATTCACAGGATCATAGGTTTAGAACTGAGAGAAATCTTGGCATCTTTCATCAAGTCTAACACCTTCATTTTCCACATAAGGCAACTAGCTTGCCCAAGGTTGGACAGGTGTTAAGTGGCAGAGACACTCCAATTTCTGGTACAGACTTCTCTCCATTGTTACTATGCTGTATCCAAAATCACTTTGTTTTGGCTTTATCTGACATGTCACACTCATGAACAGCTGTTTACACACACAGACCTCAAAAATTCTTGTGGAACACCTACTGTGAGCTTTCTAAAACCCTTTTATATGTATACACGTATACACATATACACTTTAAATATAGAGACAGTTGGATATAGGGCTAGCTTGGAAGCAGGAAAAGGCTTAGAGTCTTACTATCTGTGACCTTGACCAAATCTCTTAAACTCTGCCTCAGTTTTTTCCACTGTAAAAGAGGAATTAATAATAGTGCCTACTTTCCACGGTTGTTGTGAGGATCAAACAAGATATTTGTAGAGAACCTTAATAAATGCGTTTCCTTCCTAAATTGACTAAACTGACCATGTACTAGCCTTAATGGTAGTGCTTTCCTTCTGAATTTATCTTCTAGTTATCCTGTATCTATCTTGTTTGCACATAGTTCTTTGCAAACACTCGAATGTCTCCCCAATTAGAATGTAAGTTCCTCGGTGTCAAGGAACATGTTTTTGCTGGGGAGTTTTGTTTCTAAATCTCCAGCCTTTAGTACAATACCTAGCCTACAGTAGCATTTAATAAATGCTTGACTTATCGGCCAGGAAGGAAGAAAACAAATTTTATTATATGTGACGACAAGTCTAGGGGTGGAAACAGCTAGCATCTACATTGCTTTAAGGTTTGCAAAACGCTTTACAAATATTATTTTATCCTGACAGCAACCTGTGAAATAGGTGCTATTATTATCCCCATTTTACAGTTGAGGAAACTGAGGCAGGCAGAAGTTAAGTGACTTGTCTAGGGTCACAGAGCTACCAAGCGTCTGTGGCTGGTTTTGAATTTAGGTCCTCCTGACTAGAGTTCCAGCACACTCTCCACTTCGCAACTGGCCATAACAACCCCGCCCCCACCCCGCCCACTTCCTTCATTCTCCCCGAGAGCAACGAGACGCTCCTCCCCCATCTCCCCCTACTCAGCCTCCACTATCCCCTTCCAAACCTGGGCAGCAGCAGAGGTGGACGATACCTGTCAACCACACGGAACTCAGACCCACACCTGGCCGGAGGAATACTGAAGCTCAGGCTCCCGCCAAGGGTTTGGGTGCGTGGGCCCGCCCCTTACCGGACGTGACGTCAAAGAGGCGCGGCGAAAGGAAAAGAGGGGGTAGGGGTGGGGAAGACAACCCCAATCTCATTTCTGAGACTGTCTCCTGAGACAACTTTCCTTCCGTTCGCCTCACGAATCTGGGGGACGAGAAATGTTGGAAGGGAAAAGTCCACGATATACCCTAACCACACCTGAGAAAGAGCGGAGTGGGGGAGGGTTACTAGCTTCCCGCCCCCATGCATTCTCCCTTCCCATTGGCCAAAGTCGCAAGCCCCTCCTGGAAACTGCAATTCCCATGATGTTCAGCGGAAGGTAAAGGAAGACTAGTTTACAAGAATATTGCAGGCCATGATGGGAACTGTAGTTTCCCGCTAAGAAGTGTGCGGGAAAGGTGGGGGAAACCTTCGCCCTTAGCTACTGAATCCAGGTGTTGAAAGCTCCGAGGACTGACACTCCCTCTTACTGCTCAAGGACATTTCCTCATCTCTAACCATAAAAATCTCACTAGCGAAAGACCTTTTTTTCATACTCGAGAATGATTTCTCACCCTAGCCCCGCCACGGTACTGAGTCTCAGGGTCCCACTCGTGGGAAAAGGTGGCCTCGTTACAGGAGAAGGAAAAGCCTTATCACCAGAACGACCCAGCGATTGGCCAATGGCCACGTCCTTCAAGCGGAGATCCCTGAAGGCGATTGGTTCTTTTTTTCTCCGGGGCTGAAGTAGGGTTGGCACTTAGCTCGACCGCGGCCCAGGAGGGGCACAGCGGGGGGGAGGGGGTAGAAAGGGGCGGATTCCGAGAATTGATTGGTGGGGGTTGGTGTCTTTCCTCAGCTCTCCGAACAACAATTGGCCAACTTCCCTTTGGTGGAGGTGGACGGGGGCTAGTGCGTGGTGGTGGTAGGCGGGTCTTCCTTAGCAGCGGTAGCCGCTGGAGCCGGTGTCCGGGGCTGGTGATGGGGTTAATTCTCTCCCGTGTGACTCCCAGTCGCGCCCACCCAACCCCGCTGTCTCCCTGCTGCGCCGCGCTCCGACCGCCTCCTCCTCCTCCTCCTCCTCAGTAACTCGGGTAAGAGACATTTCCACCACCATCCCTCCGTCCCCCGCTTCATATCCCCAGTATACCGCTCCTCCCTCCCCCGCCCGCCAACCGGTAGCTCTAACGGAGAAGGTGCTTGGTCGAGGAGGAGATGGGGGGGAGGGGGTGTGTCGGGAGTGGGGTAGCCTTCCCAGATGAGCCGGCCGAGGTCCGGGGACCCGCCTGCGCCCCTGGCCCCGGCCGGCGAGGTTCGAAAGACGCGCCCCCCCCACCCCCACCCCCGGCCGCCGAACCTTGGGCCGCCTTCAGCCCTCCCCCTCCCCCCCGGCCCAGGGCCATGCGAAGACCGAGTCCCCATAGGCCTAGTGGAGGAAGCAGAGGGGGAGCTCCGTCTGCGGTGCCCCGGTCCCTGCCATGGCGGCGGCCGCGGCAGCGGCTGCAGCTGCTGTAGCTGCTGCTGCCTCCCCGAGGACTAGGAGAACAGAAACAGCAGGCCCGAGAGACGCCGATTTTTCTGTGGGGGGGCCCGTGCCAGTGCACCCCGACTCTCGGGGCCCAGGCAGTAGCAGCGGCCTCACGGGGCAGGGGGAAGCTTTTTGTTTGTTTTGAAAAAAATTTTTTTTTTTTTTACATTTAGAGCGAATGGTAAGCCCTTGTCACACTACTTTGAAGGGAAAAAAAATGTTGAATGTTACCCCATACATACACACACATACACTCACTCATTCGCCTCCCTTATTTAGGAGGGCAGTGGGACAAGTAGTGAGATCTTTTCTCTTCATCTTTCTGTCCTAAGAAGCACTAGGGCAGGTTGAGTATATGTAAGAGCAAGTTGAGCGACGCTGTCAGTGTCAAATACCCCTGGCAAGGACTGGGCTTTTCTCCTGCTGGTGGTGTGTTTGAAGGAAGTGGTCAAGAAAATTAGCGGTGGGGTGTTTGAGGTTGGTTCATCTCGCCCCCCCCCCGCCCCGCAAAGTTCTCTCTGGTCCTTTGTCCCCAAGGTGGTTTTCTGTCTGAAGCCACCTGAGTACTTGAACTTACCTTTTCTGTGATTGGCTTGTTTTCAAGTTTCTAATAAAACACTGAAAAGACGCTTCGCGATGTAAGTTTAGAGCTTTTGGTCAATAGCCACTTAAAAAAAAATTTTCTGGTAAAATGTAACATAAAAATTGGAAAATATTGTCAAACTCTAAAAGCCCACATAAAGTTAAGTTGAATGGAGTGAAAGTGCAGTACAAAAAACGATTGTATACTTTTTTCCAAATGTAGGGGAAAGTAGTTTGTATAATCGAATTTTATTTTCTCTTATTTTGATAATAGAATCTTATATTTGTGCAGGGGTATTTTTAATTTATTGTCAGTAATAGTAAATATTAAGCACCTACTGTGATAAAGGCTTATTGCTCTTTGACTAATTCATTTAGTCTCCAGAGTGGGGATTGGATGAAATCGAATTTTCCTTTGGCATGTGGTATCTATCTATCCTTAGCACCACGGAAGTAGTCTTTGGTGGTCTATTTTAATTCCAGGACCCTGTCCTAAACTTACTTGCGCTAGGTTGCTTTAACACCACCAGTTCAGTTTAGAAAAAAGCTAGTGGATACTCAGTATACATCAATAGATGGTTTTGTGATTGGTTAATCTTTTGATACTTTTAGCTACCAATTGCCTTAATGGGAGGGGATGGGGAAGGGTGGAGGGAGTTAAACGTATGCTGGGCTCAGCCTATACACTAAGTAGGATTACTTAGTCACACCCATTGTAGTGTTTATGCTATCAGAACTGACTGGTAGTTTTACTTATAGTGTGACCGTTGAAAAGAAAGTACAATTTGACTCCCAACTTTTGTCATTTTTAAAAAGAAATAGGAAATAGATCAGATATCATTAATTTATTTTAAAGAAGATTGACGGTAACTAATTTGATCTTAGAAAATGCCTTTTGCTACTTGATGCTTGCTTCTTTTTGACCACCAAATAACAGTATTAAAAAGTCATTCTTTCATTAAATTAAATTCAACCTTAATTTCAACCTTAAGAATAAAATGATAACCAAAAATTCATAACATCAAGGAACACTGCATTGGAAGGGATTACTTAGTCAATCTGCCTTACTTTATAGATAAGTAATCATAATAGCTGACATCTCTGACATTTTAAGAGTTGTGAAACATTTTATGCATATTATTTCATTTGATCCTCACAACAACCTTGTGCTATAGGTGCTATCGTCCCCATTTTTAGTTAAGGAAACAGGCTCTGAGGGGCCCAGTGCTACACAGTTAAGTTTCTGAGGCTGTACTCAAACCCAGGTCTTCCTAACTCTAAATCGAATAAGCTCCCCACTCCAACACAAAATTAAAATTTTAAGAAGGAAATGGTCAAGGTCATACAGGTAATAAGATTCACAACCATTCCTGTTGCCTTCAAATACAGTGCTTCACTAGGATTCTCATTCCACAAAAGCTAAAACTTTATGTGAAAGGCATTTTCTAAATGACTCTGAAGCTTACAAAGATCGTAGGTCATCTCTGCCCTTCAGGGGCTATTATTCTAAGAGCCACCTATGGATGGAATAACAATAACAGAAGACATATTGGGCTATGATACCTTCACCGCAGTAATATTCTCTAATTCCTGTTTAGATTAAAGGTTGTATCTATTAATTTGAACAGTCTTACCATATAACAATTTTATATCCACGTTCAGTACTTCATGTTACAAAGTAGGAAGGTGAGTCAGTAACTTAGGCAAATCTAAATATATATCCAAAATAATTTATTTCAGAAGCATAAAATACTGTCAATTTTGCAGAAATTGAGTACTGCATTTCTTAAAGTATAGTTCTAATATAAGTCATGCCTATAGGTAATACATAATTATTTTTAAAAGCCATAATTATCAAAAACATAAAAGTTGTAGCTTTTTTCTCCAGACATTCTGAGTAATCAATTTCAACCTTTACTGAAGCCTTATTATAAAGGTATCATTAGGATAACTGCCAACTGGACCATGGTACCCATGAAACCCTTCTAATGAGGTCCTTTTTGGTACTCAAAGTAATTCCTTTGGTCAGTGTCTAGATCCTGTGCTATAGCAGATAGTAATCTCTTTCATCCCCCCCACCCCATATAGTCGAATGGTCTATTAGAGTTTTTAATATGATGGTAACAGTTCAAAATACCCATTATTACTGAAATAAACTTTCATAATTTTTGGAGAGGAAAGGGAGAAGTATTTCCTTTACTAGCACTTGTGAATATCCTTTTTGGTAAACATTGAGCTCTTGTCCTTTAGTCATATAGCTGTAATAGTTAACAGTTTTTGCCAAGTAATAGTATTATGAATATTAAAATTAAAAGACTTTCTAAAAGTTGACTTTTTATGGGGTAATTAAAATAATAGTAATCACTATTAGTCAACTCTTTCAAGGGAAGCTTCTAGGCAGATCTTGTATTTTTGTTACAAATAGTTCTGAGTATTGCAAGGAATTACAAACCATAGAACAATATACCCCATCTTTAGAATGACACTGTACATGTAAATAACTATAAATTGTTTCATAAGGAAGGATTTATGTCAGTTCTTTGGTAATTGCCTTTTAAAATAAGCAATTCTAGTAAATTCTAAGTTTTTTTTAATATGTGCAAATAACTTATGTAATTAAGTTAGTAGATTATTAGACTGTTTTTAGACTGTATTCTTTTTGTTGTTGTTTTGTTTTGGGCAGGGCAATTGGGGTTTAGTGACCTGCCCAAGGTCACACAGCTAGTAAGTACATGTGTCAAGTGTTTGAAGCTGAATTTGAACTCAGGTCCTCCTGACTTCATGACTGGTGCTCTACTCACTGCGCCACCTAACTGCCCCAGACTGTATTCTCATGGAAGTAAATTTTACCTATACCTGATAAATCTTTTTTTAAGCAAAAGTAATTAAATTAGAAAATTGTCTCAGAGAATTGAGCAAAGTGGTTAGTTTTTTTAATTCTGTTTCAAAGTCATTTCTTCCTTTCCTATTCCAAAAGACTTCCCTTCATCCCACGCCTTGTCCCTTAATGTTCTGGCTCTTTCCCCTTGCAAGTCAGTCTTATTTTTGCCATCCACTAATTTTCCGTCTTCTTCCTTCCTGCCAGCTTCTAACACATTTTTATCTCTCATTTGGTTTCCTCTCTATGCCTCCTGCAGCCTTTAAATTTATAACTCTTGTCTTTTACTTGAGCTCCTTTTTATTTTTTAACACTTCTTGTTCAGAAAAAGTTAACCTGTAATGTCCTGTAGCTTAGGTTTGTTCCTTTTTCATAAGGCCAGAGTTAGACAAGTTGCAACTTCTTGATGTAGCTTTGACTAAACATTATTTCTGTACATAGCTATTCCCGTAACCAAGAAAAACTACAGTCATTTGTATTCTTTATCCTTACCTTTCCTTGAATACTAGCAATTTGAAATAACAATATCTAAGACTTATGTATAGTTAGGTGATGTCACCTTAAAATTTAGCCAGTAGTAGAGTAGTATTTCAACCTGTAGGCTAGTTATGATTGTACTATTACCTTTGTTCCTATGCATGACTTGTATATAAAGAACAGTTGTACTCTACCATTTTACTGTACTACTGAGTCCCAGGTTACTTTTAGATAAATTCAAATTTATTTTATTTTACTACCTACGCTGACATGTTTCCTCCCATCCAAAGTCCTCCCCCCCCCAAAAAAAAATATATATATATATATTCTGTGCACCAGTAAATTTCTGTATATATGTGCAGAGCTGTTATAATGTCTTTAATTAGAATCTGGTTATTCAAGATCTTCTAAAGTCATCAGAAGCAATGTTGTAGTGCATATATACAGCTTAATAATGATTATAATAGTGAAGATTTGTAGCTGTACTAAACAAAAATACCTCTGGGAAGAATTGTAGCAGTTGGTTGTTATCCTTCATGCTTGAAGAGGACCAAAATGACGTCATTCTTTTGGGGTCAAGGTGCAGTGTGTCTGACTGACTGATCAGACCAATAGGAGTTCAGAAGGTTCTAACACAGGTTAGGGACAAATAGTTCGTATGATGATTTGGATTGGAGATGTCTCTAAATTTGTGCATCTTATACTTGCTTTGAGCTATTGCAATTCTGCTTTGCTGTATTCACACATTAGCAAAGGTATACAGAAAAAACTTTTAGTAAAACTGTGAGGTCATCTCTAAGCCTTCTTTTTTTCTGTCCCCTTCTGCTTCCCCCCTCAGATTTCATACATGCCAGGTCCCAACCCTTCCTCTCTTTTTCTCTTAAAGAAGAATGGTTGAACAGGATGAGTGTCTTCATAACTCTTTCTCTCTTCAACAATGCAAAGGACATACAATCATTCAGTTTCATTTCCTGGTTGATTGACAAACTAACTCCTTGCACCAGAGCAATTGAGTTAGTATGTTACCTTAATCAAACATTGGTATGTTTTGTCTCTAACTGAAATATAAGAGACTTATTATGAAAAATATTAAAGACCCAATTAAAGCAATTCTAGGGATCAGCATCCAAGTATAGTTGGGAGGAGGGAGTAGAAGGGCCTTTGAAGTCATCATGACCACTTACAAGGTTGCCTCTAAAGTAAAAAAATTGTTGTTTGAGATCCGTTGGAAAAAGAGTAGGAAGTAGAAGGAAGTTGTGCTCAGCCTAACACTCCTGGAGAGGAAAAGATGGTGCTCCTTTAAAGAAGAGATCGTGATTCTTATCTTCCTTAGCCTTAACTTCTCTGTGCTAAGATTCCAAAACCACATTTTGTATTTTCTTGCACATCTTATATTTTACTTAGCCTTTAGTTATGTTGTGTACTAGCTCTCCTTTTATCTTTTCCTAGACTTCATATTTTATTTCTACTTCAGATAAATGAAGTTTCTATCAACAAAGTGTATTATCAGAACACATTCTCTTCTTTAATAGATGTATTACAGTAGATGGATTATTTTTAGGAATGGAAAATTAGATGTATTGGGTCAGCATAGACAAAAAAACCTAAAAAGATACATGTACTGTTTAACTGAAAAGTATACATGAAATCCTAAATGCCAACAATATCCTACCAGACCTCTACATTTGCCTTTAACTTCAGCACATTGTATTTGTTATTTATGATATTGGTATATAGCCTCTATCAATATGTTTTTAATTTCTTTAAACATTCTAAATTAACAAGACTAAAAGCAAGGAGATGAAGAGGCCTTGGTCCAGCACAGAAGATGGAAATTTAGATTATGGGGAAAGACAGGCAGAGTCCAGAAGAACAAGGTGATAGATATCATAGATAGTGAAGTCTTCTGAATATTCTTACTATCAAATGACATCGTGCTGATTGCCATAAGTCCCAGGTCACTCTCAGATAAAATGCACTGCCACTCAAAAACTTGGACCCTGACAGTCTGTACAGAAAAAGAGTGCCTACTATTGTTCTGGTTTTGAGATATGTTTTAATGAGTAGCCCCTTCACTTAGACCATCAGCATACGTGTCTTAGACATTGCCACAGAACAGTGAAGTGGATCCAAAATTGTGATAGGAGCAGGCTGATTTGCATTTGAGAAATTCTAGTACTTTGAGTAATGAAAAGATATTCCCTGACATAAACTGATCTTTTTCATACCAGTATTCTTCCTGTACCAGAGGGTACAATGATCTGTGAAAAATCAGAATTAGGGATAATCCAAAAGGCAGTGGGTAATGACACGGTAAAAGACACGGTGGGTAAAAGTGGGCTGCAGCTTATTAGCAAAAATAACTTGCATACAAAGAGAGAAGTAGAATATCTTATCTAGCAAATTAATCATAAGTAAGATAGTCATGTAGTAACAGTGAGGAATTGATGTTCAAGAACTATATTAATGTTCATTAGATTTAAAAAAACTGAAAGGAAGTCTTCTTATATTTTGGGTAAGTAGGATATTTGAGAGGTCATAGACTAGAATTATATCAAATGAGGAGATACGGATACATTGAAATCTGCACAAGTGGAACAAGTACTCATATTAATGAGATCATGGATCCATCAAAGTTTAAATTGATCTGTTTGGCTGTAACTTAATATTCCTCTCCCTGTTTTTGTGAAATGGAGCTACTATACCAACCTACTAAACAGAATTTTTTATGAAGTGTAAAGGATCAATAAGATAGTCCTGTACATGGAAGAAGCAGCTTAGTAAAAGGTCTCCCTATGATATGTCATAGTGTTTATTGAGTGCCTGCTTTTATATAGGCATTCTGAAGACAAAGACAAACATGGGTTCATTGATTTTGTTATAGGGGAGATTGGTTTGTAATGAGTTGTTTTGTGTTCAGTTGATAAATCTCCTTGGATATAAATATAAGGGAGATTATCTTATATAAAAATCTGCTTTATAGAGAATAACAATAAAAAGGTTTAATGGTAACCTGTAAGCCAAGATTTAAGTTAGGAACAAAAAGTAATGGGAACAGTTAAAGCATCATCACCCCACTTCCACCCCTAGAATGAATCCCAACCAGTAGAACGGGGCCAAAGAGGTAATTAAACATATAAATATAAGAACATTATTCAGTTCCATCTCAACACTGCCATTCATTATGTCAAAATAAAATGTAGGCTCATGTTATAGGTATACCTCAAGTCCACTGCTGTCTTATAATAAGGATAGTAGCAAGTAAGAGGTTGCTGGTTGCTAATACCATGCTCATTAAAATTTTTATCATTGGCTTTTGGAGTTTTAGAACAAAGTTCTGAATTTCTCTGCCAGTCTTTCTAGAATTGGGCAGTAACCATTTGTTTTTTGCTGTAATGTGTTTATCACCACTAACTAGACCGAAATAGAAAATGGGAATAGTGAGAACTTGGAAAAAACTAAGGAAGACCAATTATTTAATGGTGTAAATAGGGGTTTTTTTTGTTAAATTTCAAGTTTATTCATTACCCAAAGTAATAGGAAAAATAAAATGTAGATAAAATTAGATCACTGACTGACTATAAATCTGTGTAAGCTAAAATAACTTTCAAAAAGTGGATGTTTTAAAAGTCTTTACATGTGCTTTAAGAACATCTTCATGTAAGTAACTATAAGATTAGATTTAGATCTGTGATTTCATTGGTGTAAGAAACTCCCAGATAAAGAAATTCTCTACCAATGTAGGTCAGTGCCTTTTTTTTTTTCATCTTAGAGAATTGCATAGAGCGCTGACAGTTAATACTCTCAGAGAGTCACACAGCCAATGTTTGCCAGAAGTCAGACTTGAACCGGGATCTTCCTGGCTTTCTAACCACTCTGCCTTGCTACTACTGTTAGCAAGAACAAGCTTCCTAAATGTCTGGAAAATACTTTTTTTTCCCCCAAAGTCACAGTTTTTAATTAATTTACATGGTTTTCTAAAGTGCATTATTTCATCATAGTTATATTTACTTCCATGACTAGATAGTTTCTCATAGGAAGAATAATGGAAAGGACTGTCAAATGTAACTATAGATAAGGAAAGAATTCGTATGCAGGGAATAAAAGAAATTCTTAAAGACAAAATTAACAGCCTTGATTATCAAATGTAATTGCATTTAAGTAATGCAAATCACTGCAGAACATGAGAAAAAAAAGGGTTTCAGTTGGGAAAAATTATTGGTATTAAAACTCTTCTCAGAAAGTTTGATGTGCCTAATCAATAAGAAATTGACACAATGTATTATTAGAACTCTTCCTCAAGTATTCAAAGGACAGGAAGTTTTCAGAAGAGGAAATGCAAGCTATCAACATCCATCTGAAAACTGTTCAGTGTCACTAATCAGAAAAATGAAAATTAAAACAACTCTGAGGTGTCATTTCACATCCTTCAGATTGGCAAAGACAGTAACAGATGGTAAAAATCCAAAGTTGGAGAAGCTATGAGGAGACAAGCCCACTAATTCAGTGATGTTGAAGCTGTGAATTTATTCAGCTACCCTGGGAAATAACTTGAAATTTTGCAAGAAAAATTATTAAATTCTTCATAATGGTTGATCCCAAGATCCCATTTACTGGACTGTTATCCTCAGGGAGTTATTGACAACATCAAAAGAAATCTTACTTATTCCATATTATTTATGGAATGCAGTATTATTGTACTATGAAGAATATGGAAAAATTACAGAAACATGGACAGGCATATGAAATTGATGCACTAAGAAAAAGCAGTACCAAAAAAAGTATGTAACGACTACTACAAAGTAAACAAAGACAACATGAAGCTGTAAGACCTGGATCAAATAGAAGAGACACATGTTTTAGTGACTGCAAAAATGAAAAGTGGTATATCTATTTCAATTCGGACTATTAGGTGGTTGGGGGTAAAACTATTTGGTATTTTCTGGAAAGTATCTCATATTGAAACAAAGTGTGTCCACATACAAAAAAAAATGAACAAACATGTTACCAAAGGGTTCCCTTGAGCACAAAGGAAAAAAGACGATCTTTGCTTTTACTTATAGATCTTTATTATACTTTTTTAAACAGCAAAAACATTTTGAATTTATTTAAAAGAGAGTGTATCATAATAACAGGACTGCTTTTAATTTTACTCAATTTCAGAAACTTAAACTTTAATTAAGTGCATATTACATGTCAGGTGGTATATGGAGTACTATAGGTACAAAGATAAGACCTGAAACTCTTCCTTCATGGGATCATAGGGTAGGAGCTAGAAAAGATCTTAGAGGTCATTTTACAAATGAATAAACTGAGACCTAGAGAGTTGAAGTAATTTAACCTAGGTCACATAGCTAGTAAATAGCAGAGCTGGGATTTTAATCCAAGACCCCTGATTCTAATCCAGCACTTTCCCCACTACACTACTCTGCCTTCTCGAAGGAATTTATATTCTGTTGGAGAGGGTAGGGAAGTGGGGAATAAAACATTGTGTAACTAAATATACTACAAAGTAAGTTAATGAAGGGAGTAAATTCCAGTAACTTAGGGGAGAGGGGTGAGAGAGAGGGAGACCTCACAGAGGAGGCCTCCAGTGAAACCAGTGTGGGCCGACAAATCACTAGCCTCTCAGCATAATCTTGAATAGTCCAAACATGTGTAGCCTATAAGGCTCTATGTACAGAGGCAGAAGGAATAGAGGGCTCCCCCAAAAAGCCCCCTGAAAAAGTTGTCAAAAATTCACACTAAGGACATTGGAAGCCACTAGAACTGATACCAAACAGTCTGGAAAGAGGACAAACAGCCCAGGGTCTCTGATGTCTCTAGCATTGTGTCCTGAGATTCCACAACAGCCCTGAAGATCCAGATCTTAGAACCTCAAAGGTGAGGATGCTAAGCTAGAAAAGTGGATTTGACAACAAGAACCCAGGTATCCCAGGTCAAGACCAAGCAGGACAGATTAAGCAATCCAAAAGAAAAAATTATTGTTGATCTAGAAATATCTGCAATCTGGCCTAGAATGAGAGTGTCATACCATAAAAATTGTAAGTAGAGACTTAAAGGGAAAATTGAATTGTAGTTCTACAAGGTCTACATGAATATCTAGACGACATAAAGCAAGATATAAAAAAATTACAGTTCTAGAGCAATAAATAAGGAGAATAAATGTCTTTGAAGAGAATGTTATAAACGTCAACCAAGAAATAGAATTCCTAAAAACTCAAATGTATAGACTGTGAATAAAAACCAGTTACAGAGACAGCAAGAAATATTAAAACAAAATGAAAGACTGAAAAAAAATGTATAAGCTGCTATCAAAAACAGCTTATCTAGAAAATAAGTCAAGGAGAGAGAATCTAAGAATCTTTTGACTCATTGAAAACCATACATTTTATTTTAAAAACAAAAAGCCCAGCTGGACAGTTTATTTCAAAAAATCCTAAATGAAAAGTGGCCTTATCTTTTAGGATCTCAGGGCAAAGTAAAGATAGAAAAGATATACTAATCACTTCCTAAAGGAAAAAAATCTAAGGAATGTCGTAGCCAAAAACCAGAGCTTTCACTTCAAAGACAATATACTGCAAGCATCCAGAAAGAAGATGTTCAAGTACAGAGGAACCACAGTTAGGATTATACAGGCCCTGGCAGCTTCTACTACAAATTCGAGATCTTGAAATATAATATTCCAAACAGCAAAAGTTGTAAGCTTACAACTAAGAATAACTTACCCTACAATATTTAGCATTGGGGTGGGGGTAGGGGTCTAGATCTTTAAAGGAGGAGAGAATGTTTAAGAAATTCTCATGAAAAGATCAGAGCTAAGCAGGAACTTTGAAATACAGACACAAGACCCAAGAGAAACTTAGAAAGAAATTTATAAGACCACTTATAAGGGACCCTATAATAATATAGTACTAACATAAAGGCGAAGAAAGAAGTGGCCCTTTAAAACTTAGGTCTTCATTGTTATGGAGTCATTTTTCAGTCTTGTCCAACTCTTCATGGCCCCATTTGGGGTTTTCATGTAGATACCAGAGTGGTTTGCCATTTCCTTCTCCAGCTCATGTTAACAGATGAGGAACTGAGGCCAAGAGTTAAAAGTGACTTGACCAGGGTCACATAGCTGAGACATATTTGTTGCCAGATTTGAACAAAAAGAAGAATCTTCATGACTGCAGGCCCAGCACTCTGTCCACTACCACTTAGCTCCCTATTTTCAGAGAGTATTAAATAAGAAAACTAGAGGACCTGGGAGTGGGTTGTTATATTTCAATGGGTTTTACAGGAGATCGGTGACAACTTGTATGTCTTTCTAATAACTCTCTAAAGATCTAACCAGTGAAGTAACTGAGTAGAAAACTATGAGCTCTACAAACTCAGTACCATTTACACCACTTTGTAAAGTAATTTAACCTTCTTGAACCAAATAGGTATGCTTTTTTCTAACCTATGTCAATGATAAGTGATATCATTTTTAAATTTTAAAACATAAATATACATTCATAGTCTATAATTCTCTATCCTTCCCAACTTTAGTTTGCCCTCTTTCCTTTCTCTTCCTACTTTTTAATGTTTTATTTTGATAGAGACAACACTGTTTTAAGCAGCCTCTTTAGCACAGATTGGTCAGGCAGAAAATAAGTTTGTTACGATGTTATGTACTTTTTATCTGGATAAAAAGAAGGTGCTGAAGAAAAAGTACTGCAGAGCTCTTATCTGTTGTACCTATAAATTAATTAGATTTACTTTCTTCTAGTCATAGCTATTCTGCTTAAAGACTCAGAACCCGAGCTAAGCCCGAAAGATGGCAGCCAGAAACCAGGGACTAGCGTGAGCTACCCCCAAGTCTCTCCAAAAACCTATAAAAAAATGGCTCTGAACCAATTCTAGAACTGCAGAACCTACAAAGTGGCGGCGGGAGGCAGGATTCTAGCCCAGGACAGCCTGGATAGTCTCTGGGTAAGGTCTATCCCGCACGGAGCTGGGAATGGAGGGGAGTGGAGCAGAGCCCAGCATGGACCAACCAGACCAGGAGCCGGGTGGCGCATGCCCTAGCGCCCTGAATCAGTGAGCTGTGGCAGTTACCAGACTTCTCAACCAACAAACACCAAAGACAACAGAGTAGGTTACTGGGAAAAGCTTCTGGGGACAGGGATAGAGTTTGCGGTTCAGCCACTGCCCCTGGGGCAGGGGAGGTGGGGCAGCTACAGAACTACAGCTGCAGTTGCTTCTGGCCCCAGGCCCACCTGGTGGGAGGAATTAAGTGGCTGATCAGAGTAGGAGTGAAGAGCCTGCTGAAGATCTAAGTCCAGTCCAGGTTGGGGGTTCTTGGGGAAGGAGGAGTGCTGGTGTGGCAGA
>CM053622.1:578295993-578332040 GCA_028646595.1 Phalanger gymnotis
TCCATGCTGCCTCACCAGCACTCCTCCTGACCCAAGAACCCCCAACCCAGACTGGGCTTAAATCTTCAGCAGGCTCTGCACTCCTGCTCTGATCAGCCACTTAATTCCTCCCACCAAGTGGGCCTGGGGCCAGAAGCAACTGCAGCTGAATTTCTAAAGCTGCCCCGCCTCCATTGCCTCAGGGGTGGAAGCCAAACCGCAAACTCCGTCCTGTCCAGCAGCTTTTCCCACTAACCTTCTGTGTAGTCTTTGCTGTTTGTGGGTTGTGAGGTCTGGTACATACCACAGCTCAGTAATTCAGCATGCTAGGGCACTCTCAGCTCCACTCCTGGTCTCGTCGGTCCGCGCAGTGCGCGCTGGGCTCTGCTTGGCTCAGCTCCACTCCCCTCAGCTGGGGGCTGGGAGTTGGTTTGGGACAGACCTTACCCCGAGAACATCCAGGCTGTCCTGGGCTGGAGCCCTGCTTCCCTCTGCCACTTTGTGGGTTCTGCTGTTCTAGAATTGGTTCAGAGCCATTTTTTTATAGGTTTTTGGAGGGACTTGGTGAGGAGCTCACGCCAGTTACTGCTTTCCAGTCGCCATCTTGGCTCCGCCCTTTCCAATCTTCTTAACACTTTACTCCCTGCCATGGACTCTTCAATCCAGTGACAGTAGCCTGCTTGCTGTTCCTCAAACAAGACGTTGCATCTCAGCTCCACACGTTTTGTTTGGTTGTTCCCCATTCCTAGAATGCTCTGCCTCATCTCTGCTTCTTGGCTTCCTTCAAGTCTCACCTGAAATCCCGTCTTCTACAAGAAGCCTTTTCCAATCCCTCTTAATTCTAGGGTCTTCTTTCCGCTAATTATTTCCCTTCATCCATGTATGTCTTATGTTTGTACACATTTTGTTTGCTTGTTATTCCTGCCATTGTGAACTTCTTGATGGCAGGGATTATCTTTTGCTTTCTAGTTTATCCCCAGTGCCTAGCACAGTACCTGGCATGTAGTAAGCATTAATTAAATGTTTACTGACTAACCAGAAAGGGGAACAAAGATTATAGATGAGCATACAAATGTGGAGGAAAATTGAAATCTTATATCAAAGGACTTTTATATTCTCAGAAGAATAGGAGGTAAGGTAGTCTTACAGAGAGGGATATAGAATTGACTATTAGGAGTTTGAAGAGAAAAGGGAAGGCTTGAAACAGCACTGGAAAATATTCAAGACCTTCCAAAGGACCTACCAGTAAAACTACTTTAGAAGAGGATGAGGAACATAGAGATAGGTATATTGGCAGCAGCAAGAAGTGACAACTGACAGCTTTATAAATCAATCACCAAACATTTATTAAGTAGCAGATGCCATCCTGCTTGTTGCGGATATGAAGACAGGCAAAAATAGCTTGTGCCCTCAAGGAGCTTTAATGGAGCTTTAACAAGGAGCTTTAACATTTAATGGAGACAATATGTAAAATAATAAGTATCTACAAGATATAGAGTAGAAGGAAAGTAATCTCAAAGGAAAAGGCACTAGCAGCAGGGTGACCAGGAAAGACATTTTTCAGAAGGTAGGATATCAGCTAAGTCCTGAAAGCAGGAAGAAACACTTAAAGGGGTAGGTGAGAACGTGTGAGGGTTGGTCCATGCAGAGGCGGAGACAGGAGATGGCATGTCAGGTTTGACGAACTGCAAGTAAAACACAAAAAACCGAAGCATAGTTATTCAGGACCATAAAATGTAGAAGTAAACACCACATCTAGTTCAGTAGACTTTGTAGCTTTGGGTACAGTAGAATGTTGTACAGTAATTGTTTATACTAATAAATGAATTGAGAAAAAGTTAAATTTAGGTTCTGAATACTGTCGGAAATCAAAGGACAGTGTGTAATACATGTTGAATGATAAAATAAAACAATTTTTGTCACTTAAAGATAACTTTCATCTGGATAGTTTGTTCTTCTGTAATCCTGAATAATTTAGGTTTTGCTGTATGTGAGAATGTACAGTAGTGTTGAATAGTTTACTTTGAATTAATTCTGCTTTACAGTTTCTGTTACTTTTTATTTTATAACTTATAGCAAGGGCTCATAAATAATTTGTAGGTTATATATGGGGAGAGCTATTGCAAATGGAATACAACTTTCTCAGTGTAATTCTTTTGAAGTCTTAAATTTTTATCTTCACTCAATTGTATTTAAAGTTGAAAAATTGAAATGCGTACTTTATGTTACTTATGATTGATCATTTATCTTGTATTTGTGACTACAAATTAACTTTTCAGGGGACTAGAGTAACTTTTAGTATACTGACAACATACTAAGACTGTAGTATTTGGAGATGGAAAGTGCCTAGTAGGTCATATATTCCAGTCTTTCCATTTTACAGATTTGGTAACTGAGGCCCAGAGAAATTAGGTGACTTCCACAGTCACACAGATAGTAAATATCTGGAATTTGAATCCATATCCTCTGACTTAAAATTCTACGTCTTTTTTTTCCTCTTATCTCATGGTCTCTCAACTTTTTCATATTGATAAAGAACAGAAAGTTCACATGGATATGTGAAATTGTAGAGGATAAGTATGTCATAAAGATACACTGATCATAACTACTTCTTGTCAGGACAACCTTTCTGATTATGACTAAATGGTCTTTAAAATATTGAAGTACTGTCAGTGGATCTGATAGCTTGAAGAAGTACAATTTCTTTCTCACTAGTAAAAGCAAATGATGTTTTTTGTAAAGCTGACCACTTAAGATTTTTTTGTTGTCAGACCTGTGAATTGCTTCCTGGTACACTTTATTTGCTGTAAAATTTAACATTTTATATATTTATAGCTTGGTCATGATAGAGAAAATGCAGGTGTGCTTTGTAAAGATAAAATAGACAACAGAGAATTTGTTTTTGTGATTACTAAAAAATATATGAGGCACCATATGTAGTGGAAATTTGGAACCCAGCAAGAATTGGATTTAAGTCCTGGTTGTGCTCATTTGCTTTATGGCCTTTGGCAAGTCACTTTTTAGACCTCAACTTCCTCATCTATGACCTGGAAATTATAATAGATAACCTCCAGGGTATGATCTAGTTCTGATGTTCTGTGAGTGTATGTTATGTTTATATACTGAAATTTTCAACGTTCGTCTAGGAAACAACAGTGTCTTCAAGTGATCACCAGTACAAAATAGGAAAAATGTGAGATCAGGAAATGCTGTAGTCAGAGGGGTTTTTTGGTTTGGTTTTTTTAAGATGTTTTACTTTGTTTTACTTATTATCTGGGAAACGGTGGTTTTAGGCTAGTTCTAAATGCGTTTGTATCCAAAACCTTTAGATGGTTCTGTAAAACAAATGCTGCTTCTAGTTTACCACTTAAAAACATCTGCAACAGAATTTTCCAGTTTTGGTCAGGTTTTTTTCCCCTGCTACATTTAGGTAAACTCTATCTTTGTGAATAATGTTAAAATTAATTAACTAACAGTGACACTAAGTAGGGTTTCATTTATGTTCCAATTATACCTGCTACATATCATATTTTGTGCATATATAGACACAGACAGTATACTCGGGAAATAGAAAGTTGTGGTAACTTGGAAAGTGCTATTTGTTAAATTATTTCATGTTAGCATAAGTGAGTTCCCTCATATGTTCTGTACTTTTCCCTTAATAAACATAAGATCGTAGATTTAGGGGTCATTGAGTCTGATTTCATCATTTTACAGAAGTACAGGTAAGTGACCTGCCCAGGTAAGTAAATAAGTGAATGAGACTTGTAGTGGAATGAAACAGCAGTGGTTTTTTGACTTGTAAGTTGCTACTATTTGCCCAGGTCCTGGGAAGCAGTTGCGTGCCCCCCCCCCCCGCAAAAAAAATCATCAGAAACAGTAATCAACAACCTTGACACCCCTATGCATAAGGGCCAGTTACTAGATTGAATATAGTCAATCCCTAAATTATGAATTTGTTGCATTCTGCAAATCTGTTAGGACATTTTTAGATTGTTAGTTTCCCGTGCCAGTGCTCGAAGTTTAACCCATGATATAACTGAACGTTGGTACTACCAATACCATAGCCCTTAAACCATTTTTAGAAAACCATTATTTCTTTGGGAAAACATGTTAGTCCTAGCTGAATATGCCAGGAAATCATGCTTATCCCTCCAAATGTACCAGCAACATATGCCTCTTCTTCCCCTGAATATATAAGAAACAGATACCTCATCTTTCTTATATGCCAGGAACACATGCTGCTTCTCCTGCTACTGGTAAATCAGTTGGTATGTGTACTCATTCTACATCAGCAGATCATGTCTCGTAGTGTACTAGATTAATGAAATGTTATACCCCAAACCATTTAACATTGGTATCCAGACTCTGGTGTTGAGTCTCCTTGAAATTAGCTAGGTGGGTCATCATCAGACCCTTCTAATCCTTTTCAGTTTGGCATAGGATCTACCAGAGCTTATATTGCATTGCCATAACCTTTGAGAACATAGGGTCACCGACTGTGCCATAATGAAGCATCAAAATAGAACTTCAGTGTCACAGCTACCCCCAAATAATAAACCAGAAATCTCTGGGATTTTTTGAAAAGTTGGATTAGATATGCTTTCTCACATTTTTCTTAAGACAATATTAAAATGAGCACAAATCATTTGAATTTTCAGAGGAGTAGGAAGAGGAATTGTGCTGACCTATCAAAACTATGAAAAGACAATAAGAAAATAACAGATTAATCATAGACAGTCCACAATGAGTAATTTTAAGTTGTATGATTGAAAGTTGACTGTCATCATGTGACTGTGCTGACTTTGCAAAAGCTGTAGAGAAAAATACACACTTTTTTTTTTAAAACCAGTGTCAAATGAGTGCTATAAAAGTTCAGTTCAGTCATTTTTGACTTGAAGTTATTAGGAAATATTTCACAGATGAGATGAAACTTGAGAATGAAGAAGCCATTGAAGAATCCATAGAGTTTGGATAGCCCAAGAAGAGTGTGTTTGAGGCAGGAGACGTAGATTATTAGAACTGAAGAGGACCTTAAAGATCATTTATTATTCATCCTTGTTGACCTATGTTTAGCCTACTAAAAAAGTCTCCCAACAGGTTTTCCCTAATTCTTTATTTTTCTTGCACTGTAATCTGTCCTTCATACCCCTAAGAAAAATCATCTTTATTTGTTCTATTAATGTTTTTTATTTTAATTTATTTATTTTTAGTTTTCAACGTTCATTCCACAAGATTTTGAGTACCAAATTTTCTCCCCATCTCTCCCCCACTCCAATCTGCCCTCCCTTCTATCAACCTTCCTCCCCCCATTCCCATCCCCTTCCCCTTCTATTTTCCTATAGGGCAAGATAGATTTGTATACCCCATTACCTATGTATCTTAGAAAATCATCTCTCTTAACACATGGGGCAGTCTTTTCCAATATTTTAGCTTCTCCCTTATTGCATAACCAGTGATTTAATGCCTTTTATGGTCCTTATCGCTCACAAAAAAAACCCTGTATTTTCAACCTTATTTCTCATTTTACTGAATACTACTATACTCTATGCTTCAGCCAAATTGGCTTATTTTCACCTAAATACCTAGTGTTGGGTAAAAGTCTAAGAATGTTTTAGACTTAAGTGGTTTGAAGAAACAATAATACATCAAAATAGAGTATTTCAGTAAGCTATTGGAGAGAAAAAAAAAACCAGCAAAAAAATCCCACTTTGCTTGCCCTTACATACACCCATAGAGATAAATGAGACATAAAGGATGGTGCAGTAGAAAAGCACCCTGCAGAATAAGAGGAAGGTTGGAATCCTAGCTCCTCTATTTACTACAGTATACCCCATATTGAACAGGAAACTTAACCTCTCTGAGCCTTACTTTCCTCATCTATGAAAATGACGGTATTGGACAGATTAACTTCTGTGGTATATTATAGATCTAAAATCTATGACCTTCTATTCCTGTGATCCTACTTCAACCATCTCATTTTTAAGGAAGCTGAAGCTGTAACATGGTGATCACACAGCTGGCAAGTGGCATGGTGATCTAGAGGGAAGTTGGGGCTAAATTTAGATTTTTTTTTTAGGTGTTCCTTTTTTTTTTTTCACCTTAAGATAAGAGTCAAAGTCATGAAGATGGATGAAATTTCCAAGCAAGATAGTATAAGTAGAGAATTTTTTAAATTTTTCTTCTTTTATCAAGAACATAAGTGTCAAAAAATGTGGATGTTTCCATATACAAATATGAACAGAAAGAGAGATTGTTTAAAATAAGATTTAAATTGTGGACAATTACATATAGTTTGGAGTTTTTTCAAGTGTTTATCAAGTTTAACAAAATCTCCATCCGATCTGTTTTATGAACTTCCTTCTGCTCCCTTTTTGTAGGTTTTTTATTGGTTCTATTGACACTCTTTTATTCTATTGCTATCAGTGCTCACTGACTCCTTTCCTCATACCACCATTACAAAAAATAAGTAGAGTCAAGCAAAATAAATTAACACTTTGGCCAGCAGATGATTAATAAATAATTTATTGACTACTCTGTTCTCATTTTACTTTTTTTTTTCTTTAATTTTCTTCACTTGTTTTGTTTCGTTTTTCGTTAAAATCCTTTCAGGATAACCAATGCTAACCCAATGACTCTTCTTTTGTAACAAAGAAGAAAAATTACACAAAACCAATTAACATAGCAGATGGTTGTTATGTCTCAGTCTGCACCTCTCTTCCATTACTTCTCTCTCAAGAGGTGGGAGTTTTGCTTCACTGTCAGACTTAACAAGTCATGATTGATTATTGCATTGATAAGGGCCCTAAAAACCTGTTTTCCTTTCTGTTATTGTAGTCACTGAGAGAATAAGAAGAGGTAAAGGACTAAAACTTGAAGAAGGACCTCAGTGGGAACTGGAAGAAAAAGAGAAGTCAACAACTAATGAGTAAAAGCTGATGGTTACAATAGTTAAGTTAGTGCAGGTGTGCTGCTTACAAAAATAGAGCTGTAGCATCTGGAAAGTTAGATGGAAGAAGGTGAATCGTTGAACTGCCAAGTAGTTGTGAAACCTTAGATATGTGTGTGAACTTCTTACCTTTCTTTCCTGACTCCCTCAGGCTGTCTCTTCTCATTAGTAGGTATGATTTAAAGATCTCAGGTCAGGTTAGAAAAGGTATTCCCTGGGCTCCATATCACCTCCAGGATCAAATATAAACCACACACACACACAGAGAATCTGATGGTCATGAACAAACATTTCCATATACAAAAGAAAGAAAAATTCGGCACGAAACAAAGAATTCCACATGAAATTGAATCTTACTGTGTGCAGATTTTTTTTTTATACACCAAATTTAACATGGTAATACGAACACTCCTCTTTTTCCTCCTAAATTTCTTTCTCTTTTTGTACTTTTTAGAATGTTTCATTTAGGCTCCTTTTTTTCTCAAAAAAAAAATCATTATTACTACCCCTTACTTCCTGTAGTACCCCCACATAAAAGCCCTTCCTTGTAACAATTACATATGTACAAACAAAACAGATTTGTACTGTATTAGTTCATATATGAAAATATGTCTCATTCTATGCCTACAGTCCATCTCTGCCAAGAAATGAAGCTAGCATGCTTCATCATTAGTAATAGTTCATTGTATTGATCAGAGTTCTTAAGGCATTTTGTTCTTTACAGAGTAGTAGTCATTTTATAAATGGTTCACCTGACTGCTGACTTCACAATGCATCAGTTCATACAAGTCTTTCCAAGTTTCTCTGAACCTGTACCTTTAGTCATTTCTTACAGTGAAATAATATTACATTATAATCGTTTACTATAATTTGTTCAGCTGTTCCCCAGTTAATGGATTTCCCCTGAGTTTCTAGTTAACAAAAAAGTGTTACCAAGAACGTTTTTGTAAGCATGGGTCATTTCCCTACTTTGATTTTTTTGGAATATACCTAGTAATGGTCTTGCTGGTTCAAAGAGTTTCCACACTTTAGTAAATTTTGGGGCATATTTCCATATTGCTTTCAAGAAGCCCTAGACTATTTCACAGCTCTTCTGTAAGTTTCTGTTCTTCCATTGCCTTCTACAATTGTCAATTGTCATTTTTCTTTTTCATTATCTTTGGCCATTTTTATAGGTATGAGGTAGAACCAGAACATTACAGTTAGAGATGTGGAGCATTTTTTCATATCGTTATTGATAACTTGGATTTTTTTTCTTCATTGAAAACTGCCTATTAAATCCTTTGACTGCTTATTCAGGAATGGCTCCTCTGAATCAGTTCTTTGAATCAGCTCCATATATATCTCAGAAATTAAACCTTTATCAGAAACTTGATGCAGAAAATTTTTTTCTCAGTTATGTTTTTCTTCTATTTTTTTTTAACATTTCACAAATACTATGCTTTATTTTTATTTTTTAATTAAGATTTTTTATTTTTAGTTTACAGCATTCAGTTCTATATGATTTTGAGTTCCAGATTTTCTTCCTCCACCTCCCTCCCCAAGATGGCATGGAATCCGATATATCTTCATATAATTTCACATTAAACTTATTTACACAATAGTCAAGTTGTAAATAGTCAAGAATTATGACCAATGGAATAAATCATGAGAAAGGAGAAACAAAAACAAAAGAGAAAGAAAAAAGAAGAGCAATTAGTTTGCCTCAATCTGCATTCAGACTCCACAATTCTTTATCTGGATGTAGATATCTCTCCATCATGAGTTCTTTGGAGTTTAAACCTTGTGTTGCTGAGAAGAACCAAGTCTATCAAAGTTCATCATCGCAGAATCAATGTGTCTGTGGTTGTGTATAATGTTCTCCTGGTTCTGCTCTGCTCACTCAGCATTATATCATGTAGGTTTTTCCAGATTATTATGAAGTCTCGTCTGCTCCTCATTTCTTATAGCACAGTAGCATTCCATTACATCCATATACCACAACTTGTTCAGCCATTCCCCAGTTGATGGGCATTCCCTTGATTTCCAATTCTTTGCTGCCACAAAAAGAGCTGCTATAAATATTTTTGTACATACAGGTCCATTTCCCACTTGTATGATCTCTTTGGGATATAGCCCTAGAAGTGGTATTGCTGAGTCAAAGGGTATGCACATTTTTATAGCCCTTTAGACATAGTTCCAAAATGCTTTCCAGAATGGCTGAATCAGTTCACAACTCTACTAGCAATGTAACAGTGTTCCAATTTTCCCACATCCTCTCCAGCATTTATCATTTTCCGATTTTGTCATGTTAGCCAATCTGACAGGAGAGATGTGGTACCTGAGAGTTGTTTTGATTTGCATTTCTGTAATCAGTAGTAATTTAGAGCATTTTTTCATATGCCTATAGATATTTTTAATTTCTTCCTCTGAAAACTGCCTGTTCATATCCTTTGACCATTTCCCAATTGGGAAATGACTTCTATTCCTATACATTTGGTTCAGTTCTCTGTATATTTTAGAGATGAGGCCTTTATCATAGACACTGGTTGTAAAGATTTTCTGCCAATTTTCTGCTTCCCTCTTAATCTTTATTGCATTGGCTTTGTTTATACAAAAACTTTTCAATTTAACATCAAAATTACCCATTTTGCATTTTGTAATGCTCTCTGTCTCTTGTTGTGTCATAAATTCTTTCCTTTCCATAAATCTGATAGGTAAACTTTTTGTTCTGATTTTTAATACATTGAATTCATGGTGTAAAACATTTTAATTTTACATAATGAAAATTGTTGCTTGATCTTGTATGATCCTATCACTTGTTTAGTCAAATTCTTTACCACCTCTAGTTTTAAAAGATAATTTCCTCCTTGTGCCTCTAATGTGTTTGTGATGATGATATCTAAGTCATGTATCCATTTGAGGCTTATCATGGTATTTATTGTGAGGTGTTCTTCTAATTTCTTGCTAGATTGCTGCCCAGATTTTCCTATAAGTTTTGTCAAATAGTGAATCCTTCCTCAGTACCTGGGGTCTTTGGGTTCATCAAACACCTTCCTACTATGTTCATTTGTTTTTGTATGTTATGTACTTAATCTGTTCCACTGATCAACTTCTTTTATTTAAACCAGTACTAAATCATTTTAATGATTATTGCTTCATAGTCCAATTTGAGATCTGGTACTGATAGATGTCCATCTTTCCTCCTTTTTTCATTATTGCCCTTGAAATACTTGACCTTTTGTTCCCCCATATGAATTCTTTTTTCTACCTCTATAAAAATATTCTTTTGGGAGTTTGGTATAGTGTTGAATAAGTAAATTAGCTTGGGTAGTATTTTCATTTTTATTATATTAGTTTGACTTAAACCCATAAGCAGTGAATATTTCCCCAATTATTTAGATCTGTCTTTCTTTCTGAAAAGAATATTTTATAGAAGGATTCATATAATCCCTAGGTGAATCTTGGAAGATAGGCTTCGAAATATTTTATAGTTCCTGTTGCTATAAATTAAGTTCATAAAGTTGCTTGGTGAATACGTATCCGTATGTATCTGTCAGAACAATACTAATAGCTCACCTTTATATAGTGCTTTAATATTTGTAAAGCATTTTACATTATCTTGTCCAATAATAGCGCCAACAGAAAGGACACCAAATACCTTCTTCATTTGGAGATGTACTGACCCAAGTTTTTCTTCAAGCTTTTCATAAATAGATTTTCATAAATTGCCCTTTCCGGCCTTCTGGTTATATCAGAGAAGCCTCTGGCAAGAGGACAAGATCTTCTAGTCAGGACCTTGTGACTTCTCAGATCTACAGTCATGGCTGTTATGACTCCTGCCATTCACCCTATTTAAATCATTGAAATGTGCCTTAGTTATAATCCTGATTCCTTAACACTTTGTTCTCAAATTGTAGCATATGATTATAAAGAGGACTTAACCCATTCAGCAATAAACTCCCTCCCTGGAACCGGGGCTAGCTAATTAGTGAGTGCCTCACTTGGTCCTCGGCTATGCTTCATTCTTTATTCCTTGACCAAATTTTCACCAGCTGCCTTGCTGCCACATACCCACCCCTGTCCAATTTTGCAATCATGTTTGAATCAGTACTGTTATAAGCTGCTGCAGAGATATGTCAGTCTTCTCTTCTGTATCTCTATTCATCATCCTTGTGACTTTCCAAACCAAAATAACTTCCTGGCCGCTACTACTCCTAAAATATATGTTGCTTCCCTCACTAGAATGGGGGAAACCTTGAGGTAGGGACAGTCTTTGTTTTGTATTTGTATCGCTGATACTTAGCATGTAGTAAGCCCTTAATGAATTTTTTTTCATTCATTAGGGAAAAATGTGGGAATGTTGTATAAAGTTATGCAAAATGAAGAAAGCAGGCTCAGAATATACTTAATGACTACAAAAATTAAATGAAAACAGCATTGAAAGGCAGCAAAATCGTGGTCAAGTACAGTGCACAATGCCTGGACCAAATAAAGTTAAAGCTACAAAACAGTAAACTGTAAGTCAATCCCAGTTATTCTTATCTGGTTTTGCTTCACTCTTTTTCAGGAAATGTACTTTGCAGGGGCTTTGTACATTTATTATACAAATACTATAACACAACAAAATGTTACAAATTCTTTTTATTTTTGTTCTTTTCAATTTCTGATCAACATAAATTTATCTATTATGTATATGCAACATATTAATTAATCAACAATGATAAAAGCAAAATCCAGTTCTAGGTTTTGAATAACATACAAATATACTCAGTAATAAAAGATTTGCAAAGTGCTTTATGTAGATTAACTCATTTGTTTCTCACATCAACCCTGTGAGGAACATGTTATGAGTAGCCCCATTTGCAGATGAGAAAACTGAAGATGAAAAAGTTTAGTGACTTGCCCAGGGTTTCACAGCTGACAGATATCTGAGGTAAGATTTAAACTCAGGACTTCCTGACTTGCAGGTTCTTTCCTCACTCTACTGTGACAGCTTGCACAGTTCTTGTCCTTCATATATCCCATAATCAAGTATGGAGATATGACACATACAAAATATAATCCATAAGTACACTGGAAACGTACTGGAAGGTAAAATATGTGAGCTAAAGAAAGTAATTACAGGCAGAAGGTGTAAAGGCTTCCTGGAGGAGACAGAATTTGAGGTGGGCTTTGTTACCCCCAAAATTACTCTTCTTTTTGAAAGTTAACAATACTCACAACATATATGTCTATCTACATAGGTATATCTATATAGATAGATATAGATATATAAACAGAATGTGGGATTGAACAAAAAATAAAAAAAAAAATCCAGTCAACAACCATCTGTTAAGGGCTTTGTGCGCCAGGTATTGTACCAAGCACTGGGGGTACAAAAACACAGTCTTTTCTTTACCTTTTTTTAAAAAAAAATTATCACATGTTGTTTTAACACAATGTTTACGTTTACCAAATAAATATGCAAACCCCTCCCCTACCAAGGTGTAAAGGTTATTCCCTGAAAGCTGTGAAGTAAGATCACCAAATAGTTAAATTACTGTTGATAAAATAGCACTTTACACTTTGAAAAGTTTTCAGATTAAGAGAAAGGTTTTGTATTTTGACTTTGATAGTGTAGTATTGATACTGCTTTTCTAACCTTGCTTTCTACCCTCTGAACCCCTTCATACAAATCTTCCCATGATTCTCTGAATTCATATTCATTATTCCTTATAGTATAAGGAATTCCATTACATTCCTATGCCATAGTTTTTTCAGTCATCCCCAAATTTTTTGGCACATGATTTATTTCCAGCTTTTTGATATCACAAAAATACTGCTGTGAATTTTTTTCTTTCCTTTTTTTTTCCCCCCCCCCACTTTAATGTCTTGTCATCATTCTCTATGGAGCTTGATCCAAGTAATGAGATCTCTGGTTCAGAGATGGAGTCTCAGGTTCTTGGCATAGTTTGTTTTCCGAAACAGTTGGACCAATTCACAGCTCTACCACAAGGGAACTAGTGTGCTTGTTTTTCCACAGCCCCTCTAATAATGAGGTTTTTTTCCATCTTTTACCATCTTTACCAGTTTGATGACTGTGATATCCTACCTCAGAGTTGCTTTAATTTCCCTTTATCTGATTCATAATTACTTTAAAGAATTTTTCACATAGTTAACTGGTTTGTATTTCCACTTGAAAACTGCCTGTTCATCTCCCTTGGCTTCTTGTCTATTGGGGAATGATTCTTAATCTTATAACTGTTAATTCCCTGTAGATTTTGGCTTTCAGAGCCCCTTAATAGTCAAGATTATAATTGTTAAGCTTGTTTTTACAAACTTCATCGAATCCCGTTTTAAAATCTGCTTTTTAAAAATCAGCAATTATTATCTGAAGCAAGCTTTGCTTGAATCAGTCTGCTCTCATTTGCTTTCACATATATCTTCGCAGCTCTCTGGATCTTGCCTTTTATTTTTTACAAGTCCCTGCAACCTGACTCCTCTCTGTTTTCACATACAAACTGTTGCCTCCTCACTTATGCAGCCTTCAATTCCTTGATTCTGTTTTAACTGATGAAGTCTTTTTGATACTTTCTTTGCCTAAACCGGATGAGATTATGGATGGTGATTTCTCTTCTTTCATCATCCCACTAATTTGAATGACAGAGATTATATGAATGATAGAGATTATCACATACTGGTCTTTTTCTTTTGTTTCCCATAGACAATATGGGACTTATCTTCCTGTGGCATGTAAGCACTGAATCCTCACCTGGCTTTTCCAATCTATATGGATTTCTTTGCCTTTATGATGTTTTTGGGTTTTGGAGTTTTTATTTCACAGAGTTAGCTTATCTCAAGCTTTCTTAGAAGGAATGATTGGAAGTTCTTGATTTGGCTAAAAACCACATTTTGGTGTGTAAGAATATGATGTATTAGAGTATATTATCCTTCTTTGTAGCCTGTTTGCCTTAGCTTTTTCACATATTACGGTTTTTTCAAGTCCCTGAATAATTTGAACTTGTTTTTCTTGATATTTGAATAACCTCTTCCAGTCGGTTTTTAGGACTTTCTATTTAATTTTGAAACTTGGTCATTATATCTTGGAACGAGTTAAATTTAGGACTTCTCTCAAGCAGCCTCTTAGTTCTAACAATCTGCATTAAGTTCTTTAGTTTCAGTATGTCCAGGTAATTTTCTTATGACATGATGACCACTCCCTGCAATTTGGTATTCCTACTGATACTCTTACTGGATTCCCCTTCAAGGTCAGTTTCTTGTTATGTAGATACCTCATGTGGTCCTCTAGTTTTCTCTCTTTTGACTATGCTCTAATAGTTGTTGAATCTTGACATTTTTGTGTTCCACCTGGTATTCTGGTTTTGGTTTTTGTATTTTTCCAGCATGTCCACTTTGTTGAAGTTTCCTACCTTTAGTTCTAAAACAGATTCTTTCATTTGTCTTTTCTAATTCCTTAGGACATCTAATTTCCTTCCTTATAAACTTCCTTTATTTTTTTTTTATTTAGCTCAGCACCTCTAGGTTATTGTAGTAGTTCTATTCTCATTTCTGGGGGGCTAGTTGCTATGAAAGCATTATTCGCTTCTGATAGTTTCTCCTCACTTTATTTTAGCTCAAAATATTTTTTCATTGTATTAAAACTTCTTTTGTGTTAATTCTGCTCCTTTATTTATGAGATTTTCTTTTTTCGGAATTTCTCTTTTTGGATTGTTCTTTTACTTTATTTAGCTCATTTCTTACAGTTTTGGGATAATGTGCAATAGCTGAGTTTAGAGTCATTCATTTACCTAGTTACCTTACTCAGAAGCCCAATTACATTGTGATTTAAAGTATCTATTTTTTTCAAAGGGTAACAATCTATTTGTTATAAGCTCTCTTCTGATATTTTTCATTCTATGTGCCTACAAATTATTGTTACTGTTTTAAATTTTTTTTGTTGTGACATAGATTTCTTAATTCCTCCAGGAGAATGCAAGAGTGTTGAGGGCAGGTAATAATTTTGTCTTTGTATCCCCAGTGTCCTACTTGTATAATAGGTACTTAATAAATGCTTTTTAAATTGAATTAATATTGCCCTAATTCTGGTGTCTCCCTAGTCTGTTGATCTCTCTTTGAGTCACTTAATGTAAATCCATATTTCTTGGTATCTGTCATAATGGTAATTTTTTTATGGTATTACATTTTCCATTGGAATTGCATAATACAGTTTATTTAGCCATTTTATTTAGCCATTGGCTTGAAAGTTGTTTCCAATTTTTTGATATTACAAATAGGTGACAATTAAAATGAAGACGGGTCAGAGGAGAACAGAGAACATCTTGTGAGCGATGTCATGGAAGAGACAAAGTGTAGGTCATGTAAAGAATATCTCAAGCAGTCCAGTTTGGCTGGAATTTCAAATATATGAAAAGAAGTAAGGAGAAATAAGACTGGAAAATAGTATGATGACACTTCTAATTGCAATGTAGCAGACAAAGCCCTGGATTTGCAATCAGAGCACCAGAATTTAATTGTGTCCTTGCTACTAAATAGCTGTGTAACCTTGAACAAGTACTTTTAACCTCTCTGGGCTTTAGTTCATACATCTTCTGAAGGACAGAATTAGACTAGTCTAACAAATCCCCTTAATAAAAAGACTTGTTCTGTGAAGTTTGGATTCAGTCAAAAGCCCACACTTGGACCTAGAGGGCCATATGTGGCCTCTAGGCCACAGGTTCCCCACCCCTGGACTAGATGATCTCTTAGGCCCCTTTAGCTCTAAATATTATGATGCTGTGATTATAGATGGCCTTGCATGCAGATAAAGTTGTAATATTATTTGGTAGACATTAGGGAACCACTTAAGATTTATGAATACAGGAGTAATTTTTGTGTAGAAGAATATTATAGCAGTGTATGGCAATATGTGTCCCAAATGATGTGAACAACTATTTTCCAAAAAATTTTGTTATGAAATGCACAGGGGGATAGGATAGTAGCTGAATTAGGTAGAAGAGTCAAGGGAAGACTTCTTATTATATTTGGAAGCCTCAAACATGTTTATAAGCAATTACTCCCTTCCCCCTACCCCATCTTCATTTTTCCCCCAATCTACTGTTTACTTGCCTGGTGCCTTCAAACATGTCTGTCTCCCCCACATCAAAAACAAAAACTTCTCAGTAGACTTCCTCTCAAGCTATTATCCTATATCTCTTTCTTCAAACTCCTAGAAAAAGCTCTACACTCCTTGCCTCCACTTCCTCTCCTCTTCTTCCCTTCTTGATCCTTTGTAGTCTGGCTTCTGACCTGATCACTCAAATGAAACTGCTCTCTGCAAAGGTACCTGTGAGCTTTCATTTACCAAATGTAGCCTATTCTTAGGCTTCATCCTGCTTGACTTTTCTGAAGCATTTGACCCTGCTGACCATCCTTTCTTCTGAATATTCTCTTTTTGAGTTTTTGTAACACTGCTCTTTCTTGGTTTGCTTCCTACTGATCTGGCTACTTGCTAGTTGATCATCAGTGTCATACTTCCTAACTGTGGGTCGCCTCCTACTCCCTCAGACTCCATCCTAGGACCTCTTTTCTTTTTTACCTGTTTGCTCTTACTTAGAAAGGCTGTGTGGCATAGAAAGGCAGCCTTGGAGCCAGGGAGGTGTTAGTTTAAATCCTGCTTCTGATTTTATTATGCTGGGCAAGCCACTTAACGGTTGTTCCAGGCAACTCTTTTTAAGGCTATATTAAGTGACAGCCTTCATTGTTGGAGGGATTTTCTGTTTTCATTTGTACCCTTTACCAGGGAAAGCAGAGGTCCATTCTCTTTCTCTTTTCTCTATTACCAGTCTCCAAATTCAGTATTCACAAATTCACGAAACAGTACTCATTATTTACCACTCAAACCTGCCCCTCTTTTACAAATTTCCTGGTTCTTCCATTCTACTAGATCCAGAATCTCAGCATTATCCTTGATTCTTCACTCTCACTCTCCCAACATTTCCAATCAGTTTCTAAAAATGATTAGTTTCATCTCCAAAACATCTCTTCCCTAAATTCTCTCTCTACTCATACAGCCAGCCACCACCATAGTTCAGGGTTGGGGAACCTGCAGCCTTGAGACCACTTGTGGTTTTCTAGGTCCTAGGATGCAGCCTTTTGACTGAGTCCAAGTTTTACTCAACAAAACCTTTTATTAAGGGAATTTGTTCTGCAAAGTTTGAATTCAGTCAAAGGGCAGCACTTGAGGACCTAGAGGGTCACTTGTGGACTCAAGGCCAAAGATTCTCCCATCCCTGGTCAGACCTTCATCACTCCTCACCTGGATTATTGCAGTAGCCTCCTAATTGGTCTCCTTGCCTCAAGAGTCTTGCTACTACAAGCTATCTTCAATATAACTGCCTAAAGTGATTGTCCCTAAGCACAGGTCTCACTGTACCTGCGTAACTAATGCCGTTCCATCCCATCTCCTTGTCTCCCTCTGTTATCCCTGCTCTGTCATTTATCTTCAAACTTCCCCTGACTACTAGATACTTCCATACTCCCTAAAATCATATTCATGTCTCTCTCTCCTCCAAGAATGCTCACTTGTTTCTTCCATCCATGCTAACTATTGTCAGATATTTCTTCTTCCCTCTATGGCTAAACTTCTTAAGAAGGCTTCCTAGAATAGATACCTTCACTTTCTTTCCTCTCACAGTCTTAACTCCTTATAATCTGGCTTCCAACTCCAGTCCACTGAATCTGTTCTCCATAGTTACCAGTGATCTCTTAATTGCCAAATCCATTGGGCTTTTCTCAGTCATCATTCTCCTTGACTTCTCTGCAGCCTTTCACACTCTTGATCACCCTCTCCTCCTTAGTACTCTCTTCTCTCTAGGTTTTTGGGTTGCCACTCTCTCCTAGTTTTCCCCCTCCTTATCTGACCTCTCCTTTGCCCATTCCTCATTCAGGCCATGCCCTAACTATAGGTGTCCCTCAGGGCTCTGTCCTGGGCCTTCTTGTCTTCCTCTGTACTACCTCCCTTGGTGATTTCATCAGCTCTCAGGGAATTTAACTGTCATGTCTGTGCTGATGATTCTCAAATCTACCTCCTGCCCTCACTTCTCTGATGCCTTCCAGTCCCATATCTCTATTTGTTTTTCAGACATCTCAAACTGGATGTATAGAAGACATGTTAAATCCAACATATCCAAAACAGAACCTATTACCTTTTCCACCTAAACTCTTTCCTCTTCCAAACTTCCTTACTAACTTTAATGCTGCCGCCATCTTCCCAGTCCCCCAGGCTTACAACCTGCATGTAATTCTCTTCTCACTATCTCTCACCATTTCTCACCTCCAATTACCAAGGCTTTCGCACCATCTCTCAAACACTTGGCCTTCTCTCTTCTGATATTTCTGCCACCTTGATACAAGCCCTTATCACTTTACACTTCGACTATTGCACTAGCCTGCTGCTGCTTCTTCCTGCCTCAGCTCTCTCCCCACTCCCGTCCATCCTCCGTTTAACCACCCATCCTCAGTAAACTACATTGACTTCCTCTTACCTCCAGAATCAAATATAAAATACTGGGTTTGGAACTCAAAGCCCTTCATACCTCTAAGCACCCTTCCAGTCTTCTTAAGCTTACTTCCTACCACATACTTTTCAGTCTACTAACGCTGGCCTCTTAGCTGTTCCATGAACAAGACCCTCTGCCTTTTGGCTCAGGGCATTTTCTCTGGCTGTCCCCCATGGCTGGAATGCACTCTCCTCTACTCCTACTTACTTGCCTGGTTTCCTTTAAGTCTCAACTAAAATCCCATCATTTACAGGAAGCTTTTCCCAACCCCTCTTAGTTCCAGTGCCTTCTCTCCATTAAGTATTTCCAGTTTTTTCTATATATTGCCTGTTTGTATGTATTTGTTTGCATGTTGTCTCCTTCAATAGATTGTGAACACTCTGAGGACAGGGGCTGTCTTTTACCTCTTCTTATGTTCTCCTTAGTATAGTGCCTAGCACGTAGAAAGCCCTTAATAAATGTTTGGCTGACTGACTACCCTTCCCCTACTCAAACCGTTATCTGTAGAATAAATAAGTAGCATTTAAAGCCTTTTTCAGCCTGGCTTCAACTTCTCCTTATATCTGTATTATACATTGGTCTCTCTCCCACACTAGATTGACCTTCTTCTCTCTGTACCATACTTAAGACATTCCATTTTCCATCCCAGTGGTTTGTCCTGGCCACCACTCATATCTGGAATACATTCCCTTACCTCTGCCTCATTGATTCCCTAACTTCCTTCAAGGCTCATCTGAAGTACCATTTCTGATTACCCTCAACTATTAGTACTGTTCTCTCCCATCATAAATACGTTGTATTTTTTTCAGTATATACCTTGATAGATTATATTGCTTCTTGAGAACAGGAGTTATTTCATTTTTTGTAGGACCTAGCGCAGTGCCTGACACATTATAGTCGCTTAATAAATACTTCTTGATTGATTGATTGATAGGTAGTTGGGAAGGAACACTAGAGGAGAGATTAAAATCACATGTAGTTGAGGGAATGATTGCCTGAACAATGATGTCCTGCAGTAGGTGGAGGAGTGATAAGCTCAAGGGTACAAGTATTAAGAATTAGTTTTAGCAATTTGGCATTTCTAATCCTGAATTGTTCTTTTTGATGGATTTTTAATATTATTTTTAACCAATTTTATTTTGACTCATTCCACTTAAACTATAGTTTTATTTATGATTAGGAAATGAACTACTGAATGACATTTTAACTAGCCTCTTTCTGTTGTCTGTCTTTCTTACTTCAGGAGTGGAAAGAAAGATGGATGGAGTGTTTTCAGTACAGTAGAATTAGAGCACTTTGTATATTTGGAAAATATTAGGATTGTGAAAGTAGCATGCATTTTTACACAATATTTCTTAGCCTTGGAAGGTCACAGCAAATCAGACCTTCAGAATGAAGGCCCCAAAAGCAATTTAATTTTCATGTTTTGGGTTGCACGCTATAGTATGGGAGCTTACCTGCTTATCAGTAAGATAATAGATCCAGGGAAACTTTTTAGAAATAAGGGTGGGGAGGGGATTTATGTAATATTGAATATTTTAAAAAGGAAAAGCAAGTTCTATTTAACAAAAAGTCGAGAGATTGGTTCTAATCCAAGCTCTAGCACCAGCTCTGGCACATTGAGCCAATCAAGTTAGTGACCTTTTCTGAGCAAGCCTTAGTTTTCTCATCTATAAAATGAGATGAGACCTTCTTTTAGGCCTTTTGCTTTACCAAAATTCTATGAGTTTATTATTTGGAATCTGAAAATTGCTTTTGTTGCAGAGAATATTGAAATTAGATAGTAGGAAGGATTTAATCCCATTGTTCCAAAAATCAAGGTTGGATTCCTAGGAGAAATGGCTTTTTAGACCAAGAAGGGACCGATTCCAAAGAACCACCTTTTTTTCCAACCTTTCTTTTATGGCTTGTTCTCCACTCTTAAACTCAAGGGCGCAAAGCCTGTTCATGCACAATAAACGGTACATAAAATAACTGCAAGCACTCCTATTTAAGGATGAGACAGGAATGATTCCTTCTTCTGGCATATTGAAATCCAGAAGCAAAATTCATAACATTCTGTTGTGTTCCATCTTTTAAATCATGATAATAATTTAATAATATTTTTATTGTTTCCAAGACCTATGATTTTTAAATAGGGAACTTATGGTGTGGAAACTCCCTCCTAATGTGCAAAATTCATTTCATAGTCTTAGAGAAACACGTGAGAGACACTGAAAAGTTATGTGACTTGCCCATAGTCTCAAAGGTAGGATTTCAGCCTTACTCCAAGACTAGTCCCTGCTTTACTATGCCATGCTATCTGTAAATCGAATAATACGTTTCTTATTTTCATACTTCAAAAAATTTCAGTTGATATTTCTTGTTTTTACATTACCTTATTTTACAAATATATCCTTCCCTCCTTATCCAACCCTTGTAACAGATACAAATAAAGGAGAAGAGAGCAATTCAGCCAGACTGACCAACACTTCAAACAAGTCTGACTATGTATGTGATGTTTTCTTACATCTCCGCAAAGAAAACCTATTTGAAAAAGCCTTTTTTGGTCTTATACCTACCTTCTTTTTTGTACCTTTTTTTCTTTCACTTACAAATTCAACGATCAAGACAAGACAAGAAAGACACTGTCGAACTTTTAACCTTAGAATGACTACTGCTCTTTAAATTACTACGGTTTAATGTGGTCCTGATGAGAAATAACTATTATCTGGTAGCTTAGAAGGCCTTTGTTAAGTGAGCTGATGGCTCAATTCCTAATGGACTGAAATCCAAATCCCAAGTATTGCTAATTGGTATTATAAATGACAGGCTCAGCAGCAACTAAGATTGATTAGGCCAGGGACAGTGATCTGTCCTCTGCACTCCTGATAGCAGCTCAATGGTAGGACCTTTTAAAAAGCAATATTTTTCTATCCATCTATATCTGGTCCGAGTTTTGCCTCTCAGTTATCAGTTAGTACCAATGGTACTTTGCAAACCTGAATCATCTACTATGTAAAAAAAGAATCATTTTATTCTTGGAAATCATTCTCTCCAGTTATTTCCTGTGTGGCGATATGACCATCTTCAACCCAGCTTTTCACCCAAGCATTTCTTTATTATAGACTATTGTCTTTTCTAATGATATATATTCTGCAGCTTAGCACTCTAGTCTAATCATATGTAATAATAACAATAACTAGCATTTATATAGTGCCTGCTGTGTACTGGGCACTGTGCTAAGCACTTCTACAAATATCTCATTTGATCTTCACAATGGCTCTGAGATATTATTATCCCCATTTTGCCATAAGAAACTGAGACAAACAGATTAAGTGACTTGCTCAGAATTGCACAGCTAGTAAGTTTCTGAGGCAATATTTGAATTCAGGTCTTCGTGACTCCAACCTCAACGCACTATACCACCAGCTGCCAAAGTCACAACATCACTCTGTACTTAGTTCTTACTGACTCTGAGATCATCCACAGCTATTTTGTGTTCTAACGTTGCTGATCTCTAAATTCGTTATAAGTAGGTTTTTGTCTGTGAATTTTGTTTTTACTATAGTATCTAGAGAGAAAAAAGTAACAGGCCCAAGGAGATCAAATACAAGACAGGTCCCATATATACTAAAATAGTCATATCAGCTCCTTTTGTGGTAGCAAAGAATTAGAAACTAGGGAGTGCCCCTCAGTTGAGGAATAACTAAATAATTGTGTCATATGTAGTAAAAATATGATTGAATATTATTGTGCTATAAGAAATGACAGGAATTCAGGGAAACATGGGAAAAGATACACAAACAAATACAGGGTAAACAAAACCAGAAGAACAGTATAAGCTCTAACTAGCTTAGGTTTCTTCATCACTTCTCCTGAACTATTTCAGTAGCCTCCTGTTTGGCCTTCCAGCATCAAATTTCTTCTCATTCTAATCCATCTTCCACATTAGCCCCAAAATGATTTACCTAAGGCACAGGTCCGACTGTCAGTTACACACCTCTCCTGCCTTTCAAACTCCAGTCCAGTCTTCTCTTCCCCCTCCCCCATTGCTTCCAGGATGAAATGTAAATTCCTTTGTCTAACATTTAAAAATGTTTCTCAAAACCTGGCCTCTTCTGGCAGTCTTCTTTTCTACCTTCTACCAACTAGTCAGTCCAGCCATACTGATACACATGATGTTTCTCACAGACAACACTCCTACATCTCCCTTCTCCACACTTTTGCATTGGCTGGCATCATCACTATCATTTATTATGATGATGATTATTATTAAATGCTGAGAACAGTGCTAAGCACTTTACAAATATTCTCATTTGGTCCTCATAACAATCCATGTGGTTTGGATCACTCTCCCTCCTCCCACCTCTTGGAGCCCGATTGCCTTAAAAGCTTTGCTCATTTTCCACCTTCTTTAGGAAATGTTTCTTCGTTCCCGAGAAGCTAGTGCCTTCCCATCACCAACTTATATTCTCTTTGTAATGTACTCTGTCTATTGTCATGTATTCAGTTGTCTCTTTGGCTTCTTGGGAGGTCCTTGAGAGCTGGAGCCATTTTACTTTTGTCTTCATAGCCCGAGACTTAGCACAGAGCCTGAAACTTAGTGGTTGCTGATGTTTATTTACTAAAACAATCCAAATAGACTGTGAGCTTCTTCAGAGCAGGGATTGTTTTTTTTCTTTCTTCCTGACCCCAGAATTTAACAAAGGGCCTGGCACGTTATAGGTGCTTCATAAATGTTCATTGACCTTAAAGAAAAATAAAAATGAACATTGTGTGATTATAATAACCAAGTCTGGCCCTAGAGAAAAGAGAAGATCCATGTCTTTCCTTTTATTGAAGCAGGAGGGCTATAGTTATGAGATGAGGTCAGTGCTGACATGATTGATATAGTAGTTGAATTTGCTGAACTGTTTTTTTGGGGGGGAGTTTTTTTTTTGTTGTGTTTAGAAATGAATTCTTACTGGGTTAGGGAAGGGGAAAGGAATACTGAATAAATAAATGTGATATAAAAGGAAAAGGCATCAGTAAAATTTTAAAACTGTATGCACAAAAGGTAAGGAAGAAAAGGATGGAGGGAAGGGAAGGTATGGGTGGGTATTTCTATTGGTGAAAGCCTCCGAAATACATATAAGTTACTTATATGAATCGAATATTCCTTAAAGTGCACCAGAATAGAAAGAAGTATTTTAATTTATGCCATTTTGATACACAGCACAATTCATTGCTTTTAAATGTTAATAATTTATAAAATTCACTAACACTGCCACTTTTTTTCACTTATTTTGCTTTAAGCTTGAGGTGAGAGGAAATCAGACTAAGTATACAGGGCTTTGCCCTTGTTATTCTAAGATGACACTACGCGTGGTTATAGTTGCCTGTGTGTAGATGTGATTTAAAAGTAGGAAAGACTGCCCTTTGGTTTGAAACTGCATTTGGTATTTTTAGAGTTAACCTGTTGCTGAAGTGTGCAGTGAGGCAACTTGAGGTCCTCTACATGCTTTTTCTCACTAAGAACTACTTTACGTTAATTGTCAAGTCCTATAGTCTGTCTGTTACTTTCTCTGAAGCTGTGCTTTAGTTTGATTTTGAAAGCTTAAAAAAAAGATTTACCCAAAACCCTATAATCTTGTGAAGTTACAGTTCCCCCTTTTTTCTTCCAACTGTTTATCAGTGAGCATTTTCTTGTGAATGTCCTACTCCTCCTCCTCCCTCAGCCCACCCCCAAAAAATTCCTCCATCTTTGCTTTAAATCAGGTGTTTTATCTTTTTTTGTGTCATGGACCTCTTTGACAGTCTAGCGATACCTCTGAACCCTTTCTCAGAATAATATTTTTAAACACATAATTTTTTGAAATGCGCAGAATTATAAAAGAAAGCAATTATATTGAAACACAATTGTAATTTTTTTTTTTCCTATCATAGTTCATAGACCTGTCCCTCTTACATCTGTCTCAAAGGGATTCATCCCAGGTTGAGAATCTTCAGTTAGACTAAGATGAGTAAGATAAGTGCAACTTATTTCATCTAAAATGTAACCTTTCTAAAGGATCATATGGCTAATATAAATTTGAATTTATATATGTTAATATATTTATATATCATATAAATTTATATGTAAATTAATATAAGTTTAAAAATGAGTACATACAGAGTGAAATATTTCTTCTATCACCTTATTTCTAACTGAAATCTTAACTTCTAAAATAAAGAGTGTTTAAACATTATGAAAGGTTTCTAGTTTAAATACTGGATTATCTAAACCCTATTATTCATATTTCAGTTTTTAATAGGGGCTAGCACAGTACTATTTTATTTGAAGAAAAATGTTGTAACCCATTTTTAATGTCTACAAATAGGATAGTCCAGATGAAAATACATGTTTTGCAACTACTTTAGTCACTGGGAAGCAATTGGCCCTTGTAGGCAAGGATCCTATTTAAATGAGTGTTACTGGGCTGAATCAGGCCTTGAGAAAAATGAATGGCATGTTATTTATTCTGTAGCACTCCATGTAGGGATTACTTTTTTTAAAGATGCATCTATTATATGCTTGACAACTTAAGTTACAAATTCAGGTATTTAGTTCCATACTTTTAGAACAGTTCTAAATTAAATTGTCAAGATTCTCAGAACTGAAGACAAGCAAAGATGAGGTATCTGAGAGCATCCAGAGAAATGGTTTTAGAATTTAATTTTTTGCTACCATCCTGTCTTTCTACAATAGTTGTCAATGGCTGGGTAGCTTATCATTTTCATTTTACAGACTACTAAACTAAGCCAGATGGATATAACAGTATCTTTATGTCTCGCAGAGAATTTTGCCATATTTTGCTTATGGATTAATTGAATTTGAAGTCTCCTAATTTTGGCATTGTCTTTCTATCTTCTCTTCAAAGAATTCCATTACTATTGTTTTTCTCTCATCCTCCAGAATGGCCTGATAGTCATAAATAGAAGCATAGTACTTTAATGGTGATTTTAATAGCGATGGTTTTCAAGAGTCAAGAATATTAATATTAATGTGGATATGGACAGTGAAGGTCATGTTCTTGCCCCAGTTCTTTCCCTCTCATTAGAGATGCCAATTTCATCATGGACTAGTGACCAAACATAGAGAAGAATCCTCTAGACTGGGAACAACTTGAAGGCATATTAGACCAATAACTATTTTACTGAACACTTATTTTTGCCTCACTAGTTCAGAAATCCCTAATGTGGGAATTAAGGTGCAAGGCCATTTTTGGCCCTGCATGCTTTTTTACAACGGCTATTTTGAAAAGGTATACATAGGGCTCTTGGGATTTTTTGGTGGGATGGGGCAGTGTTGCATAGACCTTGCTGATTGAAAGTTAAGACAAAAGAGTAGATTATCCATGCCATTGAGCCAGCAAGGTAGTCTGCAGTTACAGCATAGGGTCTGCAGTCAAGGTGACCTCAGTGCAAATCCAGCCTCATACATTCCCTAGCTGTGTAACCTGAGGCAAGTCACTTCACTTCTGTCTCTTAGTTGCCTCAACTGTAAAGTGGAGATAAAATAGCCCCTTCGTCCCAAGGTTGTTTTATGGATCAAATGAGGTATCTGTAAAGTACTTATCCTAGTACTTGGCAAATAGAAGGCTCTCAATAAATATTTATTCCCTTTTCCTTGTTTATTAATTACTTGTGTGTGTGTTTGTATACATAGGTATATGTATGTGTATATGTAGACATATAAATATATATATACACTTATAGTACCCTAAATGACATACATGTATATGTGATATGTGAGTGTTACATAATGTGGTTTTGAGTGCTAAAGTTTAATGTAGTAGAAGATGTAAAATAATATCTTTAAACAGTTCTTTTTTAAAAATGTATTATATGCTAAGAAAAAAATTTAATGTTTGTTAAAATTTCTACAGGGGAAAAAATGTCCAAATCTTAAAACTAAAGTTCCTAACTCATGCAGGTTTTCCCAAACTGCTTTATACACCTTCCATCTTTGCCGTTAACCACCACTTTCTTTGGTGTTGCTTTTGTTTTTCCTTTAATTTTTGGTGTATTATAGAATCATTAGTTTTGTGTAACTCTTGAATTTCTGCTGCATTCACTAAATTTTGGACTATCTCCCTCCACCAGTAACTAAAATTGTATTACATATTTTAATACGGAACATACACTTAGAGTCATAGTTCACTGAGGGATCCTAGAGCAACTTTTACATTACTAAATTCCCCCAATACTGTATCTCCTGCAGACCTACCCAGTTTCCTCACTTCACAACTATCTACCCATTTCCTTCAGTGACAGAAAATACAATGACCTGGGCAGAAGTTTGAGAAAGTGATTTGTCACTGTTGAGACTTTGACTGTGTTTAAAGAGTAAGTAGCAATAGGACAAAGGACCAAGGTATTTGAGAGTAGAGGTGGTATCTGCCATTCTTTATGTATGTAACAGTTATATCTGAGGCCAGCTGTCCAATTCTAATGCACCTAACTTGCCAGCATGCTTCAGCTATCCCCAGCACATATTCCTGTATTTCCCTAGTCTCGATAAAATAAAAAGTAGTAGAAACTCAAATCAGTGAAGTGTTTCAACTTACCAGCTCTAGTGAAATGTTGAGTTGAAATTATTAGCAGAAGTGAGATTCAAGTATCTTACCAGGCATCACTGTAAAGAATTATAATCAGTGTCATTTGATTAAATTTCTGTTCATTTTATCTGTATGTAATTTTATCTACATGTAATCTCATTGTGTATAACTTGGTGGTATAGTTAAAAGACAGTGTAATAAAATAGATGCTTAAGCATTGTTGACACCTCTCAAAGTTAATGTAGCCTAATTTTTCAATGACCACCTTTTTTTGGAAATGAATATCGAATGAATGATGAGGGACAAGTAGGCAAATTTCTAATTTACTAAATTAAAGAGAAAGGGGATTACATAGGCTTAAATCATATGATGTGCCCATTAGGTATGATAGGCAGAGTCTGTAAAATATTTTTCTGCTTTTGTGTATCATTTAGCTTGCAGCTGGCTCATGTCTCACATAAATAAATTTAGTATGAAGTGTTGGGCTTTTGCACTGATAAAATCAACAAGTTTCCCACCCAGTGATGACATAGATTTCAGTTGCTTTCATTTGCAGGCTGTGCTTTTATACATTTTTCTATAGAATATTCTTCCCATTCCAAATTCAATTTTCTTTTTCAAATTCAATTTTTTAATTAAAATTTTCATGATTTCATGAGGGTGGACACTTTTAGGATACTACCTTTTTCCCTTTAGTAGCTGACCAGATCATCACAACTATTCTGATTATATTCCTCCTTTCTCAATCTTGACCCCTTAGTGAACCAGTTCCACCTTACACCCATCTGCTTCTCTAAAATCCCTTGCTCTCTTGTCCTATCACTATTCATGTCTTGCCAAACCCAATCCCTGGGTTATTTCCACCATCTGTCTCCTTCACTCCTATTTATATGCTGTTGACCTGAGCTAGAGAAAATCATAAAGCCTTGCTGTTTTTGCATCCACTACAGTTTTGTTATCTTAATTTCAGCTAGGCCCTCACTGCAGCAAAGCAGTCTTTTTGCTAGTCCTTTTGCTCTTCATTGATTCTCTAAGCCCTTCTGCCCAGTGGATGTTCCAAACTTTTTCTTCTTTTCTTAAGCCTCCCTCACCCTGTAACATAATCATACTTTACCAAGAAAATTATTCTCTTCTCTATTCCTCTTCATCTCAACCCCTTGGCATCATTCCTGTTTCCTCCTCTATTCCAGTCTCTGATGAAGAAATGGCCTTTCTTGCCTAGGCTGACTTCTGGCTCTTCTCTTTGTTGTCTTGCTGTTCTTTTTAAATCTCCTTTTCTGGTTCACCTTCCATATTTCTGATATTCACTATGGATGTAGCCCAAACCTTTGCCCTGAGCCTTCACTTGAAGACATTTAGCTAGGCAAAATTCACTACCCCAAGACAACTCCCATTCTACTTCAGCTTAGCTCTATTCATAAACAAATACCTTTCTCGCATCAAAGCAAGATCTTTCTAACTCTGCAGCTTCTACCAAGTACTCTTAGTTCTGTCCTCTGCAAAAAAAAAAAGTAAGGAAAGTTGGAGAGAGCTAGTATGCTTCTGCTGCCATATTCTTTTTCAAGGCAAAATATCCATAGTTCATAGGATCATAGCTATAGAGTCTTGGAAGGGAACTCAGTATCATCTAGTCCAAGCTTCCATTTTAGAAATGTGAAACTCAAGCCCCATACAGTTTAGTTGACATTTCCAAGGTAATATGAGCATCAAGTAACAAAGCTAAAATTCTAACTTAGATTCTCTTATGTCAAATCTAGTACACTTTCAATAGTACCGTCTTGAATTTTCCCAATATCCTAGTGCATGAGGTGGTGAAATATACACTAAATGATAATAAATACTTTTAGATGAAGTTTTTGATTAGACCTGAAGAAAATTGTTTAATGTCTTTCTTCGGTTGTTTATCTTATAAACATCCTCTTTCTGTGAATGCTCCCCAACTTTTCCATAACGTACTAAAATGCGGTTTCACTAGGCCAAGGTTCTATAGGACACTATTACCACCTGTGCTCTGCATATTATGCCTCTCTTGATGCAGCTAAGATCACATTAGCTTTTATGGCTGCCATGACACACTAGTGAGACTAATTAACCTTACAGTTCTCTAAAACCTCTAGATGACTTTATATCAGTAAGGCAAGATTCATGACCTCAAAGATGACCATGAACATGGCTGAATGGTTTGGAATCTCGAAGTATAAGAAATTCTCTAGGTAGAAGGCAGAGGAAGTATAACATTTATTTAGACACCAGAGAATCCAATCCCAGGACCAGTAATTCCAATTCCATATAATAGCAATAATATTCTAAAGCCAGTAAGCCCACCTCAATTAGCACAAGGAAATTGTAACACAATATTATAGCTAGTAGCCATGTCATCCTGGAGCCTTCCCCCCTGCTAGGACCTTCCTGTAAACAATCACTCACAAATTCTAACTCTCCACTCAGCACTCTTCTGCAGCTCTGTAGACTCCGAATTCTTCCTCCTTCTTCTTGGGCTGAATTCTGATTCCTGTAGCTCTCAATGCCTCAATGTCCTCTTGATGGCTGCTTCTGAATCCTGCAGCTCAGTTCTGCTGCTCTCAGTTCTGGACTCCCTTTTTATACAGTCCTAGCTGGCATCTGATTGACTAGAACTTAGTGCACTGGTCTTAGCAACTACCATTAGGACCCTGAGGGCTTCACACCCACATCTGCTTTACTGGCAAAAGGTTGTAGGCCTGAGGCCTAATAGCTAGTTAGTGAAAGGGTGTGGGCCTGCCTCTAATCTGGCCTCCCTTTTTTGGCTCCACCTGAGGCCTATTCAATGGGTGGGAAAGAGGCTTCTTTGAAGGGGCTGTTAATGCCTTATCTCTCACTATCTTGTACTTGTAAATGTCTTGTTTCAAACCTAAGAGTAGACTTTATATTTATCTTTATTAAAATTTATCTTATTTGGCTTGGCCCACCATTCTAGCCCCATCATAGTATCAGTCCTGGTCCTTCTTGATGTCTCTCCAGTGTTTGACACTCTTGACCACTTCCTTCTCTTCTCAGTACCCTTATGAACTTAGGTAAATTACTTAATCTCCCTCAGCCTTAATTTCCACATCTGCAAAGTGAAAGGGTTGAACTAGATGGCTTCTCAGGTCCTTTCCAGCTTTAGAGTTAAAATCTCATGATCCTTCAGACACTAGATCTATGATCTAGTTCATCAAGTCATCTTAGTTGAGGCCTTAAAGTTGAGGCCTTTCACCAGGACTGTTGTTCAACTTGGACTCTCAGCCTCCAGTATCTACCTTTTCTGATCTTTCCTTCACATGTGTAGTAGTGTCACCATGCCTGGAAAACACTGCCTCTTCATTGCCACCTCTTAGAATTCCATCATTTATTTAAAGCTTAAGTCATTTGTAGTCTTTTACGGGAAGCCTTTCATGATGGTCCTACTTGTTAGTACCCTCTCCTTTAAGTTATTATTGAAGCTATGTACTTATCTGTTTGTATATTGTATCTCCCTGGAAGAATGTAAGTTGCCATAGGGCAGGAAACTATTTTCTCCCCTTACTACCCCTACCATAATTCCTTATATCTAGTAAGTTTATAATAAATGATCACTGGAATTATTCTTAACTAGGGATGGAAGAGATAACATTATTACCCCAGTAGGCAACTCTTTGTCAACCATTCTAAGTTATAAATAGTAAAGACGCCTTAGAGTTAGTTCTACATGATAAATTACTTTTTTGTGGAAGCAAGCATAGTTGCCATTCATTTGGGATAAGAAAAGAATAAAGCTTATTAATACAGCTGTGAAGAGCTTCCTGCAACATCTGTAAAAAATGTCTGCCTCTTTCATCATCAGATACAGAAGCAAAATACCTTGATGTCCATGCCAGCACTCATCAGATATTAATATTAAAAGTACTTTGAAATTTCCATTCTTCACCAACAATAGAAATGAAGTTGGGCAACTTCTAATTCTTTTTTTTTAACTTATTTATTCTTAGTTTTCAGAATTTACTTTTATAAGATTTTTGAGTACCAAATTTTTCCCCCTCCCTCCCCTGACCCTTCCCCAAGACAGCATGCAATCTGATAGAGGCTATACATGTACAATCATATTAAACATATTTCCACATTAGTCATGTGAAAAAAGAATCAGAACCAAAGGGAAAAACCACAAGGGAAAAAAGAGAGAGAGAGAAAATAGTATGCTTCGATCTGCAATCAGACTCCACAGTTCTTTCTCTGGATGTGGATAGCATTTTCCATCATGAGTCTTTTGGAATTGTCTCAGATCGTTGCATTGCTAAGTAGAGCTAAGTCTGTCAAAGTAGGTCATCTTACAATGTTGCTGTACCTGTGTACAATGTTCTGCTGGCTCTGCTCACTTCACTCCGCATCAGTTCATGTAAGTCTTTCCAGGTTTTTCTGAAATTTGCCTGCTCGTCGTTTCTTATGGAACAGTCGTATTCCATTACATTCATATGCCACAACTTGTTCAGCCATTCCTCAGTTGATGGGCATGCCCTCAATTTCCAATTCTTGGCCACCATAAAAAGAGCTGGTATAAATATTTTTGTACATATGGGTCTTTTTCCCTTTTTTGTGATCTCTTTGGGATACAGACCAAGTAGTGCTATTGTTGGATCAAAGTGTATGCACAGTTTTATAGCCCTTTAGGCATAGTTCCAAATTGCTCTCCAGAATGGTTGGATCAGTTCACAATTCCATCAACAATGCATTAGTGCAGCTTCCAATTATGTCTTTTCCTACTTTTATGTACCTCTATTTCTTAACTCATTGTATAAAAATTAACTTTTTCCTCATATATGCGACTTCTTTACAAAGATGAGCTAAAGAAGTATTGTCTTTCATTAATAGGGTGTTCTTTGCTAATTTAACTTCATCATGTTAGTGTGTGTTGAGTCTGCTTAAAGCTAGAAAACACAGATATACCAAAAGGAGTATTTGGTCTTCAGTTTATCACTTTATTTTACTTCAGAAATGATCCTAATCAAAATAGTTAATTAACCTTCCTATACTAGAAGCATCAACCTAATAAAAGAGAGCTGTGAATTAGATTTTTATTGACCTACCAACTGATACTGATACTGTATAAGTCATGTCACCCCCTTTTTTGTATGGAAGATGGTAATGATAATATATCTGTTTTTTCCTCTTCATTGACCTTGTCCTGTCATTTATACCTTCTTTGTCTTAGGCAAGTTGTCTAACTTTTTGGAGCTTATTATTCATCAGTAAAACAAGGATCATACTGGCTCTGTTTATCTCATCTGTTATTTTTTGTTATTGGTTTTTAAAATGTTATTTATGCTTGTTTCCCCTTTCATTACTGTCACTCTGATAACCTCTGCCCCAGTAAAACTCTCCCTTGTGACAAATAATTGATACATTGATCATGTATGAAAATATATACACTTCTAATCTAAACTTCTTTGCCAGGAAGCAGAGGCCATATTTTGCCAAGATATACTTTTTTCCTTAATCTTCTGAAGTCATTGATTAGTCACTGCACTGAGTCCTGAAGGTTTTCATTGTCATTTTCCCATACATTATTCTAGTCATCAAGTAGATTGTTTTGCTTACTTTACTCTGCATCAGTTCATAAAAATCTTCTCAAGCTTCTTTGAATTTTTCATATTTGTCATTTCTTAAAGCACAATAATATTCCTTGCATTCCTGTAACATCACAGTTTCTCCAGCCATTCCCCAATCAGTTGATTGGCACACACTTAGTTTCCAATATTTGCTACTATTAAAGTGTTGCTACAAATATTTTTCTCTTTCCCTCTGTCTTTCAGGTACTTGGACCATGTGTGCAGTAGCAATATTACTGGGTCAGAGGGTATTTGCAGCTTAGTGACTTTTTTTTTTTAGCATAGTCCAGATTATTTATTTGGATCATAGAGTTATTCAGATGAAAATGCTACATAAACATGAATTATTTCACTGCCGCATTTTTTTTCTTCCTTTTGAAGGCATAAGAGAGAAAGGAAGGAGTCTATATTTTCTGCCTCTGTTTTCTTACCCATTCACTCCTCAACCCATTGTAATTAGTCTTCTGTCTGTTACTCCACTGAAATTGCTGTCTTGAAGGTCACCAGTGATCTACTCTCCAAATTGAATGGCCTTTCCTTAGTCTTCATCTTCTTTCAACCCTCTGAGAAGTGTTTCTAAGTTGTGTACTTCTTACAAGTAATTCTTTGTACTAAATCAACACTGTATTCTTCTTTCTCCTCTTAACCTTTCTGACCTTTCTCTTTTTCTCATTCCCTCTCACCTAAAAATGAGTGTTCTTCTGAACTTCTTTTCTCTTTTCTTTCTCAACTATCTCATCTAATCCCACAGCTTCTACTACTACTTTTATGCTGATAAATCCCAGATTTTAACTATAAACTCAATCCTTCTCCAGAATCCCAGACACACATTTCAGGCTGCCAGTTGGGCATCTCCACTACATCTTGTGATACCACAAAATCAGTATTTCTAAAACTGAATTTTATCTTTATCCCAAACCTTAATCCTCCTTATTTCTGTGAGTTCTATTCTTCTCAAAAACATTCTGTAGTTCCCCATTTCTTAAGTTCAGATTGTTCTACATAAAAAGTAGATACAAAATAGATGTATAATAAATATTAACCAAATAAACATAAGGCAAGTATGGTACAATGGCAAGAACACTGACTTTGGATTTGTAAGAACTATATTCTGCCTCTGGCTCTTACTGTATCTGTGACTTACTTTGGGCAAATCATTTAATTTCTCAGTGCTTCATTTTCCTCACAGGTAAAATAAGAGGATTAGGCTAGTTGATGTCTAAAGGCTCTTCCATCTCAAAATTTATGACCCCTTGATTGTGAGTGGCATCCAAAGCTCTCTGCAGTTTGGTACTGATTTACCTTCCTATTCTTCCCCTCCATACTTCATCGAAACTAGACTGCCCTCTTCCTCTCTGGATGTGTACTATGCTAAGATCATGTTATTACCTGTGTCTTCTCCCTGCTGAATTTCTACCCATCTATACTCTACTGATATATTAATACTTCCATGAAGCTCTCCCTTCTTTTTCAAACTCTCCAATTCCTCACTGGGAGTTCCCTCGGTTTTTAAAATCACAGATTTTTCTCTTCTCTTTTTGTCTTGCTATTATCTCTAATTGTCTTCTCTGCCCTATTTGACCATCAGCTCCCTGAGTACTCCATGACTTACCTAAACTTTGTACCACTCCTAGCATCTCTCGTACAACATTGTGTATCTCATGAGCACTTAACTGTTTGTTGAAACAATGAAGCAACATAAAATTTAATTAGGTATATCTTTTGAAACTTTTTATATATCTGTGTGTGAATGTAGTTCAGATTTTCCATTGAATAAGAAAAATTTTCACCTGAAGCACTTAACGATGAGATTTTTTTTTTTTAATTTTCAAGGAAATTCATTTACTTATTCACTTGGCATCTTTCCAGACTATATTAATAAAACTAGCACCAGAAATATTGCTGGTAACTATCTTTTTTTATGTGAAAGTTCCTTCCTAATGCCCCTCATATTGTTTTTAACAAACTTTTTTTTGTCTGTATTCATATCTTCATTTCTCCTACTCAGTTATCTTCTGAACATATTCTGTGTAGTCCACCCCTAAAAATCCCATGCCATACTGTGTTATCTCTGGGTTTAACTTGTTTTATGAATTTATGCTGCTGACTCTTAATTTTTGCAACTGGTACATTTCTATGTGGAAATCACAATCTTTCAGACTCAATTGGTAATCCGTCCATAAATATTAAGTACCTGATTATGTGCCAGGCACTGTGCCAGGTGCTGGGGATACAAAAAGAAGCAAAAGACGGTCTCTGCCCCCAAGGAGCTTACAATTTAGTGGGGGAGAAAACATGCAAATTATACAATCTATGTACAGGAAAAAAAGGCAACGATTGAGAGGGAAAGCGCTAAAATTAAGAAGGGTTGAGAAAGGCTTGTTGTAGAAGATAGGATTTAATTGAGTCTTGAAGAAAACCAGGGAAGTCAATAGGGAGAATTGAAGAAAGAGCATTTCAGGTATCTGGGAACAGCCAGAAGAAATACCCAGAACCAAGAAGTGTGGTGTCTTGTTCTTGGAACAGCCAAGAGGCCACTGAATTGAAGAATATGTGGTGGGGAGTAAGGTGTAAGAAGACTAGAAAGGTAGGAGAGGAATAGGTTATGAAATGCTTTGAATGCCAAATAGATCATTTTGTATTTGATCCTAGAAGTGATAAGGAACCACTGGAATTTATTGGGGGGGGTGAGGCGGGAGGGGGAGGTGAGCAATCATCAGACCTTTGCTTTAGGAAAATCAATTGGTGTCCAAATAGAAGATAGACTGGAGTGGAGATAGACTTGAGGCAGGCAGACCCACTAGCAGGCTATCTCAGTAGTCTGGGTATGAGGTGATGAGGACCTGCATGAGATTGTTGACAGTGTCAGAAGAGATAAGGAAGAGTATTTGAGAGATGTTGCAAAGGTGAAATTTACAGGCCTTGGCAACAGATTGGATATGCAGTGAGAGATAGTGAGGAGGTGAGGATAACTCCTGGGCTCTGAGCCTGAGTGACTGGGAAAATGATATCGTCCTTTACAGCATTTGGGAAGGTGTATGTTGGGGTGGAAGGGTTGGGAGGGAGATGGCAGGATGTTTAGGGGCAAAGATAATGAGTTCAGTTTTACACATGTTGAGTTTAAGGTGTCTTACTGGATACCCAGTTCTAGATGATGGAAAGGTAGTTGGAGATGCTAGATTAGAAGTCAGGAGATAAAATAGTGGACTTCCAAGCTTTCTCGGTGAAAAGACCAGAACTGAATAGAAAATTTGACTTTCAAACACAAGAATCAAGAGAAGCATGAAAGGGTAATCAAGAAAAAGAACAAGAGAAAGAAATTGCAAGGGACTTACTAAAGTTGAACTGTTTTGTTTACATTCCTACATGGAAAGATGATGTGTATGATTCATGAGACCTCGGTATTAGGGTAGCTGAAGGAAATATGCCAGTGTGTGTG